>LR989869.1:1250000-2500000 GCA_905146925.1 Autographa gamma | reverse complement strand
GAAAAAATATCAATATCCCTTGGGGTATGTATTCTGTTTTAAATAATTATTTGGATAAATTATTAAAGAGCACAACATTAATAATTTTCATATTAAAACCTCGTAAAACTAACTAGATACAATTATCTGCGGCTTCAGCAGAACAGTTTATAAACAGTAAAACGTATCTTATGTAAGTGCTTAATAAATATTAATACGCATCTCCGAATTTAAGTGTAATTGCTATCGTTAACTCAGGAATTCGACCCGTAACAGTTTTATTGTTATGTATAAATAAGGTTCGTTCAAATAGACTGAGTGGAGAGTCCCAAAAAAGATAACCCTTTTTATGACGTGTAAAAACGATTCGAATCATTTAACCTGGGGCCCGAGTCTGCTATTGACAATTGTTTGAATCGTCTGAGTGTGTGGCATTAGTAGGTCCATTTTAGGATAATTAGCATTCTACTAAATATCAGAACGTCAAAATTAGCCGTCCCAATGGCCTATTTTGACGTTAAAATGATGTGTTACCTACTAATTATCCTAAAATGGACCTACTAACGCCACCCACTCGGACGATTCAAACAATTGTCAATAGCAGACTCGGGCCCCTGGCTGCTTGGTTGCTTTTTTAAGTGTTACGCTAGTGAGTTGAGAATTCTCATGTAAAAAGAAATTAACACTCTTTAAGCACGATAAAAATTTTTACCCATCAACCCGGTCTATGCAAACGGACCCTAAGAGTATTTGGTAACGTATTGACTTTGGTCTTAACTAAGACAAAGAAGCTTGTTTCTATTATTTAATATGTGTGATAATTAGTCTTTGTCAGTGCGAATGTGTTAATTGGAACAATAATACCGCTAATTACCCTACAATGCCCTATAAATTATTTTACCTTTCCTTCTTTAATATTGATATATTTCCAAGTTAACACGTTACATACTTATAATGGACGGTGTTTACATTTTTCAAATAGCCCGGTGTATTTGTTGGCCCCATTCCAAGTTTAGCCACGCGAACAAAATGTGGTATTTAATGTATGCAGTATACTCGTTAATGTTTGTATTAGTTTGTCAAACGGTATGGCGTGCCTATAAATCATGCTAGGGCAAACAGCTGTGACGTCATTGAATCCTGAATCGCGCAAGTGAAATTCACACAAGGTCTTCAATTAGATTGCAGATGTTTTACTATGTTTAGTGCGTGTTTTAAGAATCAGGGCCACTGTTCAGAGAATATTTTGTTAGGGATATCCGCTCTATTTAATCGAAATCTTAATTAAACAAACAATCCCGCACGTCATAAAGTTGTTAGATTTCTAAATGCATTGTAATACTGAGTAATGATGAAGACTCGGACAATAAATTCTATTTTAATTATATGCATCATTGCGTATGTATACTTATTAAATGGTCAAAGCGAAATAAAAGCAAAAAAATATAAACATTTTCAAGGCCTCAATAAAATCTTTATTTTACAGCGCCAAATTACTCGTAAAACCACCAAGGTTATAATAATAAAATAAAAACATTAAAATGTTACACTAAATGTCGTGTAACATACAACTATTATTATATTTTAAAACCAATTAAAGCATTACTGAAAAATTTAAACAAAATGGCGGCTTCTTAAAAGTACTTCCAACCTAGATTTTAGCGCGCAACCTCGCAAGGAGGTTCGATGACCCGCGTGACGCAACGGTGCGGCGAACAAGTAGAACGACGCCCGCGCCACATAGAGTAAGCAAGTCTTCGCGGTTCGCGGCAAAAAAACGTTCTCATTTCAAATGTTTTGCGCGCCAATTTATAATTGTGACTGAAAATTTGTTGGTTTTTAAAATAAATATTTATTTTTTTCTTGTCAAATATATCGGACATCCGTCTGTTTATTGCTTAATTTATTTAAGTTTCTTTGTGATTGTGAACAAAGACTTTGTTGTTTCAATTATACAGATCTTAACTTATGCTAAGCAATAATAAAAAATGTATATTTTGCCGCTATTATTTAAAATATCGCATCCTTTTCATAACAACCTACATCCGCTATTAGAGCCAGACACCGCCTGTGCAATTAAATTGTATTAATTTTACTTGCAACAATGTAATCTTGCTCATTTATTGAAACAAGTATTGACACAGATTACTTACACAACATATTAATATGGCTTCTTGTAGAAACAGTAACTATTCTTATATCCTTTCGTCATATGTCTTGCTTCACAAAATGCATAATTTATGCCCCAGTTTTACCGGTAAAGGTAAAACGGAACATATGTGTAATATGAAAGTTGTCGCCACAAATACGAACGCAGTGGAAACTGCATATGCAATTTCATTGGTACTAGAAACCGCTAATTAGTGTGTATTTATGATCACGGAAAACTAAATTAGGAAATGTTTCAAAGGCAAGGATGTTAATTAAAGTTTGAACTGAAATACGACTACTGTACAGTTGGACTAATTTACTTATTAGTAATTTCTTGTGGATTTATTTTTAAGAAAATATTGGAAGCCCCATGTCTTGGTAATTGGTACCCCAATGGCCTAGACTTAGAACCTCTTTTATGCGTTTACAGTACACCTGTTTTTATTTGTTATTTGATCAAATGGATGATCCTCACAATTAGCAAATATACAAACATTGATTGCTTTTACTCAACATGCGCCAAAATTGCGTATTACCGAAAGAGCAAGTACATTTTTATCAAAGAGGTTACAATTCAAGTTATCCCGAACAGTGAAATACCAATTCAACTCGTGAAAACCGACAACAACAAAAACAGATGCATGTCACAATATTATAGGAGCATAAGTTACCATAATAGTCACATTACCGCGGTTAACGTAGCGTATAATATGCAAGTATAAAACTATAAAAGTCGAACACCGAACCGAAAACATTATGGAGGAAGTTCGTTCAACCGCGAACTACGTATTGCGTAAAACATCCTATAGTCTAGCCAAAGACAGACGTATTATTTAAAATGTAATAATGATATAAGTCTAGCATCTAGATTGTATCATAATGTTGTGATCACAACATTTGGAGAAGCTATCATAGTAATTAATTAAACATAAATGTGAAACAGACTGAAAGGTCAATAATTTCGAATTAGAAGATAATGAACAACGCTTACTGTAATACGTGGTTATTTATAATTGAGCGTAGCCCTCAATTATCCTGGGATCCCATAGTAAGAATCTGACCTAATAATCGTGGGACCATCTGGGAAAACATTAAAAGCAAAAAAAAAAAAACCATCAGACGTTTGACACAGGCTATTTTTTCCGCGACAATTCCTTTTTTTTATTTGTCGGCATTTCAATATGCGTACATTATAACCTACACAGCAATTAAACAACAATTATATATAAACAGCAAACGAGACCTTTGAAACTAGTGTGGCAGATGTTCATTGCATTTCAAGTGAATAGAAACTTGACTCAATTTTTACGCTTCAACAAGCCCAGGGTAAACTGGTTTAAGTGTATGGTTTTTTTTTTATTTACAACTAGCCAGCTGATGTGAGTAGCAGGTGGTTTATACTTTTTGCTCCACTTTGAGTTCTGTATATCCTTGGTACTGGATGTCAAATTAAGGTAAAATGTGGGATAAAACAGCAAGAAATCCATTTATTTGGGGACGACGTTTTGTTCCATAACTTATACATACTGACATACTATGATTTTTGGCAGTCGTGAAGTCAATTCTGACAACCAGTCCACTATGGGATACCGTATGGGTTATTCAGTAAGATAGTTTGTGGAGGTCAGATGTTCAGTCGCTCCTTGCAAAATACGGTATTCAGCTTAACCCGGTGAGACTGAAAGCCGACCTTACCATTGGGAAAGGCTTGGGAGATGATAATAAACATAGTAGGTAGGTATTTACATATTGGTTGAAAGGTTGAACCAAAATACTCAAACAGTTCTAAGAAGAATTCAGCTCAAAAATGAAGTTTGCGCTATTCTAGGTACAAGGAATGCAGTAGCAAGTTACCTAGGTGAGGAGTGCTGAGAACCGGAAACTAATAGTACCAGCTTAACTACTAGTAATCTGGGAAGGGCATCAGTGATTACGATCCATCGCAGAAAAACACGGAAATGATTATTTATCGGAAGCCGATGAAGAAACTGCAATACCATCTGCAATTACTAATATAGGTAGTAATATGAGGTCCCTTTAACTCACATTACATTACATACTTCCAAATGGTTTGAGAATAACCAAAGTGGTGTATCGAAAGTACAACAAAGACAGGTTCAATAATCACATGTTAATTAGCCTGATGATGATAGACCTATCAAAATAAGTAGCTTTTCTACAGTTCTTTGAATGGAGGGTGTAAATAGTTGTAACGAAAAGTTTCAGGTACCGTTGAAGAATATTTCAGAAGATCTTTAAAACATATATATCTCATCAGCAACAACGTACTTGATAAGATCTTCAAAACATACATAACTCATCAGGAAACTGCTAATCACATTACAAAAACCGATATTTACCGAGAAACATTCAATTAAAGCACACAAAAACTGCGTGTACGATTGTTAACACAATTATATACTAGGAACTATCGTGTTTTGTATTGTATCATCACCAGATGATGGCAAGAAACTGAGCAACGTAATTGTCTAACTACGTACAATCGACCACGCGTCAATGGTACGGAGGAGACACAAAAACCAACCTTACTGCTTATGTAAGAAGGCTGTACATGACAAAGTGGGACTGTATTCGTGTGGTTGTCTGTACTACAGGAATGTTAGATTTACACGTAAGTACTTTCACTGGTGCAAATACTACAGTGCATGGTGTAATCACTGGGCTGGTTCTAGGAATCAATGGGAAGAGAAAAATCGTGCTTGGAATAGGAAGTAAACGTTCGTAACGTGCAATCATTTATTTACTGGAATATCCGATGATTGATCCTACCACTGTTTGGAACAAAAAGGGGAGTAGTTTTATTCAATCGACTTAGTGGAAAGCTGCTATTAGTGCACTCCTGGCTTAGTGAACAAGAGGCCCTGACATCAACTGCCAGATCTAATTACTATGGTGTAGATATGAACATCATTTGCTTGTAGTCTGCTACTACTGTTGCTAGTACTTCAATCATTTTATGTTCTCTATCGATATATTTTTTATTTATACCTCCTCGATCGAACACTAGGAACAGACAGACACCTTACCCATTCATGTGGACGGAAATCATAGTTTTTTCTGTGAGATATTGTATAAAAAATATGATGACAGACAGACCATTTCTAACCGCATTCTTAGCGTAGAAATGCGTGGTTTGCGCTTACCCATCCGGCAAACGAACATGTCTAAGTCTAGTTTTACACGAGTGTTTCTATCAACGCTGATTTAATGGCATATCATTGACATAAGACGCTTGTTATTTGTAGAGATTTATCACATGGTAGATTGCACACGTATTAGCAGTGGAAAAAATATTACTTTGAATCTATTAAAGCTTAAGAGGTTTTTTGTTTGAAAGCATTAATCTCTGAAACTTACCGTAGGAATTTTAAAAATGTTTTTGCGTTTGATAGTCCCATTATAGAGGAAGGTTATAGGACAGGCTAGGGCCCATAGAAAATACAAATACACATATATTTAGTATAACAATTGCCTTGGGAGAAAAAGCACGGCGTATGTATTTGTGGGGCAGAGCTCGTTAGATACAAAACTTATTTTAATCTATTATATTTCCTATGTTTCTTGCTTTTTTAGGTCGTGGTTGATGTTGCTATTAAACATAATTATTAAGTTTTAAAACAAGCATCATTCTGTTGTACTGTACAATCTACTACTGCGGATATAAAAACAATTTCGTAAAAAGAAGCAAACAAATTTCGTTCTACAAATATATCCGTAGTGACTTATTAGCGTGCAATGTAAATAAATTAGAATATGCTAACAATTTCCGTAACTAACAAATTTAAAAACAAAACTAGCTAGTATTACGGAAATTTGTAACTGTTTACATTTACATTCTAAACTTACACTAATTATCCTTATTAATTAAATCATTTTCTCACTAAACCTGCCCAGTAATTAATGATATTGATTGATCAGTAAAAGTTGATTGCATAATATTAATGATCCTGCAATCATTACTACTCGGTAGCATGATTAATCGAATTTTGATAGCATTTACATACATATTAATTTCAATCATTAGAATAATTCGATAAGGTCAAGTTGATACCTCCAACAGCGATGATTAAATAATTTATAACGTTTTTCTACACTAATTATTAGCCAATACTTATGCGTCAAACTTAAAATTATTCTCATGTGCACTTTGCCTTTATACGTTTTAACAGACATTAACAAAATAAATTGCAGTTATCTCTAACTCTATGAATATACCGCAGCTGAATAAAAAACAGCCTATAAACGTACCACTGCTGGGCTTCTTCCCATTAGAGGTGGCACGAGCATTGATCACCACGCTTGCTCACTGCTGATTGGCGATAAAGATCTTAAAATAAAACCTCAGGAAGCATTAAGGAATTATCGTATTAACAAACGATTAGACTTTCAAAGAGACTTCAATATCAAAGAAACCCTATAAATAGCAATAAGGAAGAGGAAATCTATGAACTTCGAGATGCAAATCCAATATCATTAAAGCATACCACGATCGACCTAGAATACTCCGTGGCCAGCCCATTAAATACATTCTACTTGTACCACGAAACACACGTAATGTTTTCCACACATTTCGCAATACATACGCCGTTTTGTAAGCAACTGTTCGAATGAAATCAAGTTCAAGGCAGCAATGTAATGCGTTCTGAATAAAAATTTCGATGTATCATAAAGTAGGACGCGCTAATGAAAACGAGAGTGGAGTGTGGTGCAAAGTTCTAAACAAATAAATATAAAGATACATCAAGTATACAATTGATAAGCTGTTTTAAAAGATATTACAATAAATTGCTCAGATATGGAGCGAAAATAAATATCTCTTTTGAGATTTTAGGTTTTTTCCTGATTTACAATTAGCCAAAGTCGTCTTAAGTAAATTCAGTGCCTACTTTAATCACTTGAGCGCAGTTTTTATATTATAATAATTGTCAATTAATTAAAATCGGAAACAATTTTAAATTTATAAAACTAAACAAAACCTCCTATAATTTGACCCCCATGGAAAATTCATCCGTGTAAAAGGTAATAAATATTTAAGTACCTTTGAACAGTTCGTACTATATTTCTCTTACAGATAAGTCCAACAACCGCTTCCTCCCATAACTTGGACCACATGACAAGCTAGTTGAAGTTACAAAACCTTCCGATCTTGATCTCAAACTATCTTTACATAACTCGACTATCGTGAGTTGCAACCGATTGCAAACATTGCAAGCTTGATGCAACGTCTTACTCAACTATAAGAAGCGTCAAACAGCATTTAGTTTATTGGGTAAAGCCCAAAAACTGGTATTGTGTAAGGTACGATTTTCGACCAAAAAGGTTTTATTAGGCTTCGTATAAAAAGTAATATCCTCGTTGGCCTAAGGCTAAGCACGACTGCTACGCTGGAGGTCTTGGGTTCGATTCCCGAGTCGACCAAGGTGTTATTGGTTTTTTTTATGAAATTCTCAGTAGCGGGTCGGAGTTTGTATTTGTGTGTGATATTACATGGGACCTAAGCATATCGGCGAACTGTGGGTGTACATTGGTACACCTCTACCTACCCCTTCGGGGATACAGGCGTGATGATATGTTATGTTATAAAAGGTAATTGTTAACGCGGATGAGCAAAGATCCGTGACGGTATTAAGTTTTGTTATATTGGTAGTCATGATTATTCATTATGCTAATCTATTGATTGTTGTCGTCGGATCGCAAATTAGTTGAGTTAACTAAGCATGATGTTATTGTTTTGTAAATAAATCTTCCGCGTATTGCCTCCGAATAATAAAACTACATGTTACTGGGTATACATGTATTGCTCCGAAAGTGATATTTTGTTTATTGTAATATTGAATGTTATGTTATCGTGCATGTTTGTTATGTCATTCTGTATCTATAAAAATGGGGGTGTATATGGGAATACCTATAAATGATCCCATATAACATTATGCAATATTTTTCACAGCTATTATAAACAACCACAATATTTTAACCACAGTTTAATTTTAACATATCAAAAGTGAAAATTGCCATAACATACCTATCTGAATGTCATTGGTTTTCGTAATAGTTTACGTGTAATAAAACCGTTTAACTTGTAAACGGTAAAGGTCAAAGGAAAGCGTTAAACCAAAGCTAGAGAGATAGTTTTATTTTTTAATACCTTTGTTGTTGTCAAGGGGTTATTTTTGTAAATTAATCTTCTGACAAACGGTAAAGGAAAACATTGTGAGGAAACCTGGATTCCAAAATTTGGGATCTGAAATCGCATAAGGACGAAACTGCAATAAAACTGAAGGTAATAATAACATAACACATAAGTTGGTACAAACTGTTGAACCAACTACTGAAAACTATGAAAAACAGTCCCATACTTAAGTAGTTACGAATGCTACAATTCAAACAAAAAAGATGCAGAATTACAATAGGCATGAACACTTGCTCAATACAAAACAATGGAGCATTTCAAGTTTCCATAGCATTCTGCAATAATATTACAATTCAAACATTCTATTTTTCGTCTCCTCGACACAGATTTTTAAGATCGCAATGGATCTTAAATTGTGTTGGTATAGTTAGCAGCAAAAGCAGATAAGTACAATTACATTAACCACAATAAGCAAATTCAAAGCCAGTTTTTTTTTATTGTAAGTGTTGATTTAAAAAAAAGAGAATATGTCAAGGGTTTCAAATTAAACAAAAAATCTCTACTTGTGAGATTTGCTGATAACTTTTAAAATGCTGAACACACCTTTAGAAATGATAGCAAAGAATCATATCGATCACGTTGGAACAAAAATTCGTTAGAATTGGTCCATTTGTTTAGAAGATACGATGCCAAATGCTGACAGACCGACACATCCAATTTATAGCATCATGATGCTCCTCATCATGATCATTTTGCGTCGTGGGATAACAAAATCCTTATAGCGAACATCCACATCGATTTTCTTAGCATTTAATTGAGATGTTCGTAATGTGGTTATGTTCGCCAACTTTTATTGCTGACTGTACTGGTATAAGACACATTTCTAGATGTATTTAGTGTACATTATTCAGCGGATGTTAGACGAGTTCGGATCTTCAAAACGTGTTTATAAAAAGCTATTTGAAATCTTGTTTTTTGTATTTTGGCATTTAATGAAAGGATATGCAGGTCTTTTAAATAAATAATTTTTTGAGTAATTTATTTGATTTCCTGAGGCTGAGGCTTGTAATATGAAATAAGCAGAATAAAGAGCAACTGTATAGAGATAGTAACTGTAAATTACTCTTTTTTCCTTTTCACAAAATTGTGATGGCGAAATTTAATCCGCTATATCCATATCTGGAAAATACACTTTTTTTTTGTATATTAATGACATTCTTAAACTAAGTAAGTTATATTTTTCCACATGTATTTATTTATGACAGTGGATGATATTTTTTTTTAGGGAATTATGACAGTGGATGATGCGAAACAAGTATGTAAAGATCGTAGCAAGTGGAAAGAAGTGGTCTCTGCCTACCCCTACGGGAAACAGGCGTATGTATGTATTTATTTCTTCACCGAAAGTTTCAACGCAGCGCCACACTCATCGGATTGTTCCGTGAGCGCATCATTATAGTAAATACATAACATAACGTCACCATAACGTAACGTTATGTACTCGTTACGTCATCACAGGTGATAACAGGCGTGTGATAAGCGATGCATACAGCTAACAATGCTGGTGTGATTGTCCGTTATTGTGTAATGACTTAATGAGAGCTTCAAACGCTGTGAAGCTGTTGGTAAGTAGATGCTGATTGATGTTCAAAGATAGGTAGACTACTGATATTAGCTTACTGCACACCAGAGTGACTCTACAATATAAAGTTTATAAGGGACAAAAGCACTAACTTATCTTTTGAGCCGAGACCTTAGACCAGCAGTGGGCCTTTTAAAATCTGGTAATACAATAATTTAAAAGGCCCAAACCGTGGGTACAATTGGGTACTATATTGGAAGGTTTTCATTTGTTTCTTAAAAACAATCAATATCTAATATAAACTCTTAAATTATCAAGTTAACGTTCTTTAATAATGTCATAACGCTTAACTACAGGTTAACTTCATAATTTAAAGGTTAATCAATTAATCATTGACCTTTGAGTCGATTACTGAAGATCATGAGGTTAAGCGTTTATTAGACATGTTATTGAAGAGAGCGGGCAAAAAAGGTCAATATCATAATTTAATCGTGAGCTTTACATAATTAAATACTAAGGACACGAAAGGACTATGATGTCAATGATTTTGAACGATTTTTTGTTTAAGTTTTGTTAAGACTGTCGATCTCCATATCGTATGACCTACCGCAACGATTAGAATATTAATTGATCACCAAAACAATAGATAATATAAAACGTTTATACTCTTTTTAACCGAGGAAAACAGAGGAGGTTCTCAATTCGACACGTATATTTTTTTTTTACAATAAGTATCTCTTACAATAAGTAGTATTTTTTTTACAATAAGTATGACGTTAATGATATCATACATGTAACTACAGCCGTCTTTACAGGGCTTCCCCGTTTCAAAACAAATATCATCATGAAGTAATAGTAAATTGTTCACAACGCAATCAGTATGTAACGCTGTGCCGATGAGTTCACACCTAGCCGGTACATAATACATAACAAACAACAATGAATTCTTGCACAAACATTTGTCGAGTCACGAACGAAATACCTATGTATGACAGTGTCGCGTAGTAAATGTAGTAATAGAATTTGTACTATTGCCGGTAATGCTATCATTTTATACTATCATATCATATCATATATTTGACGGGCCTGGTCTAGTGGTTAGAGACCCTGTCTGCTATACCGGAGGTCGTGGGTTCGATTCCCACATGGGACAAATGTTTGTGTGATGAGCACGATCATTTGTTCAGTGTCTGGGTGTAATTTATCTATAATATGTATGTATTTAGAAATATATAAGTATGTTTATCAGTTGTCTGGTTACCATAACACAAGCTCTGCTTAGCTTGGGATCAGACAACCGTGTGTGAGATGTCCCGGAATATTATTATATCGGTATTGCTAATCTTGAACATTATAGAGGCGAAAGTATTAAAAAAAAACTAAAGAATCGACAATATTAAAAGTACATCAGAACAGGATTTTATTATTTATGATTTCAAGTCTGAAAATAAAACAGCTAATCTTTTATTTATAAGTGCAAATGAATAAATGGGAAAGATTAAAAAGGGCGTTAAACTTTCAGATCTAGCAAAAAAATGTCCTTACATAGGGCTTACCCTATGTAAGGACATTTATTGACGTTTTTTGAAGTAAATCCTTAGACTTACTTCAAAAAACGAATGTTAGCGAATTAAATATTTGGAACTCAATCGTCACTCTTCTTTACCTACCTTAGATACCGGCGCTTCATCTATTTATTTCTGCTATTTGATAATAAGGGACAATTCTCTTTACCTTGTATTTTTTGTGTAACCAGGCCTTCTTGTAATAAGGCCTAATTACACAAACGTGTTATACACAGGTGTAACAAGGTTACATATACACACATAACATATCACTAGACCCCAGATTACCTGCACGCATCACCGCACCTTACTAACTAGCATCTCGGTTGATTAACTCCACTAATTACTTGTTATGCTTTACTTATGCAATGTATAAGAAATATTTACTACACGATTATACGAATTAGACACAATAACATGTACACTGGAAGGTTTATTAACTCGCCACTCACTGACTCAAAATAGCGGCATAGGGCCTCTGTTTTCCAGAGGTTTGTGTAAACTAAGCTTATTTATTAAAAGTGAATAAATTTCCATGATTTTTGTCGTAGGAAGTATGAAGTTAAAGATTGAACCACTTTCGCTCGGTTTCGTTGTAGGTCACCGGAAAATGCGTTTCCCTTGCCGGAATAGTCTCATTTAAAACATTTTAAATAATATAAATAAACAAGTTATTAACTGTACCAGTAAGTTATGATGAGAAAAGATTATCATTATCACGTCATATATATCCGCCAGGATTGTAAACAAAGAACTACAGAAGAATAATTCACACTTTACTTCCATTTCAATATTTTCAAGGTCATCAAATCTAAGGTCAGTGACCTTAATAACCTGTTATCGTGGATAGCAAACATTTGCGATACAAAGCAAATAGTATCGAGACTTGAGTAGTGATAAATCTTTACAGTCACACTCAAGTTCCCAACTGATATTATTTAGGCACTTAGTCTCTTATCAGTTAGATGCAATTTTCATAGGAAATTTCACTAACATCGACAAAACAGTGTATCTAATATGGGATCGGAACTAAGGTACTATTTACTGGAAATCCAGTCTCATAAGTATCATAAGAATAAGGTCAGTGCTGGGATAGAAGAAATAATTGGACAAGAACCAAAATTAAAAGAGATTATTAAAGAGCTCTTATCTACAGATACGTAAGGGGGAAACAAATATCTGTTGGTCATAAAGATAATTTGGACGCGGGAAAATCCAAAACGTCACGCACTTAGTAATTGGCTATTATTAAAAAGTATAAAGTTTATGTATATGTATGCTAACACATATTTATAGTTACTTGTCTTGGTATATCAAATGCAAATACATTAAAATGCAAAAAAAAATGTGTTAAGCTGATAGATCAAAAGATAAGGTGAGTGCTGGGATAGAATAAAAAATTGGACAACAACCAAAATTAATAGAGAATATTGAAGAGCTCTTATCTGCTTTACAGATTCCCTTACTTAGTTTTGATACAAGAGTCATATATTAAGATATTGTTATCAGTTAGGAGATAAAAAATATTGTAACAAAAACAACATGCAATAACTATTATCGGTATTAACAAATAAAGTCGCGCGTGGCTTCCGTAACAGATAAAAACTTGTAATTTTTATCGTGATAATGTCTTCACTCAAACGCTTGTTTATAACATAATAGCTACGAATGGCTACGACGTTAACTTCATCGATACATGACTTATGTTTTAAACTGTGAAATTTGTTTTGAAGACACGTTAATTACGAGTAATAATACGCAAACAAAAACTCTGATAGAAACCAAATACTACACATTACTTGTGAAGTAAAAGGATAAATAGGGTTCTAAAATTTAATGGAACAAGGATCAATTCAACATTGATTTTCTATATATTTATCTGAATTACTCGTTGGCCTAGTGGTGCTAAGCGCGACTGCTACGATACAGGTCTTGGGTTCGATTCCTAAGTCGACCAAGGTGTTATTGGGTTTTTCTATGAAATAACGCAAAGCAGGTCGAAGTTTGGGTTTATGCCCGGTTAGTGGCAATAGGCTCGCCCGTTACGTTACATTGGTACACCTCTGCCTAACCCTTCGAGGATACAGGCGTGATGATATGTTATGTTATGTTTATTTGAATTATCGAATGGTCTAATATATTGCCACCTTTAAAGCAAGTTTCACTGCTCAAATACTAGAAATACTATATATATAATTATAGTATTCACGATGATACCTAAGTATATCCAACAATAATACTGACTAATATAAAAAAAAAAACATTCAACTCACCAATCTTAGCGCTGCTGAACACGATCAAGGCATGCGTATCGTCCACCCACTTAATTTCAAAACCCGTGTCTTTGTATTCACTGAACAACGAGAACAAATCGTTCGTCTTAAACTCACTGGGAAAGTCATACACTTCTACCACGTGCGCAAACGTTTCGTCGTAAGGGCCATTAAATAGGGCCTGGCCCTTAGTCTGGTACTGCTCGTAGTTGTTCTTAGGCTTCGTTATATGGACCTTACCGACTGTAGTAGTCAGTTCTTCTAGGAGTGAAGGGTCAAGGCATTCCCCACTGTCGTCGAACACTGCGTCCCAATCATTCTCTTCGCGTTTCAAAGAAACTTTAGCTTCTAACTTAGGTTTATGGTTTTTCAGTTCAGGCTCCTTCCCTTCTAATATGGCCTCTGGCTCATTCTTCTCTCCCGCCACCTCCTCCACGGGGTCGGGATCAGATATCACTAACACATCAGAATGAAAGCTCTGCTTTATAATCCGTTTGCTACTCCTATTAATTTCCTGCGAGGCTCGCTTCAACTCATTCTTCTCAACATCTTCGTCCTTATCGTACATATAATCGTTATCAATAATATTATTGCTCTGGTTCGATTCGTTCACCGCCATATTTTCGTCGGACTCATTTGACCTCCAGTCGCTACTATCTGCCGCGTTCTCGCGACTGTTCTCGCTGTAGTAGTTGGGACTGTAGAATCCTAACTGGCCGTTGGCGAAATAATCTCCTATATAAAAATTCTCTGCTACTTCTAGATCGTTATAACTAATATCATCACTATAAGATATTGCACTATCACTATTTGGCACTTGGAAGCCTGAAGGCACGGTTTCCTTATCGCTCGATGTGGGCTCGTCTATGCTCGGGGCCGTGTGAGATCTTTGATTTCTGAGATGCGGTGGCGTGTACACATTGCAGAAGTTCTTATCTATGGACTTTCTGGGCGTGCCGTGTTGTGATTTGTCTTTGGGCGCGGGCGACTTGGGGCACTTGGCAACTTCTGTACTTTGACTAGTTCTGCGTTGGTTGTTGGTTTCCTTGACTTCCTCTGGCTGGCTGGTGTCCGCGGTCCGCAGCGCTCGCGGCACGTACACAGCGCGGTCGGGACGCCGGGGCTTTGTTGAACCAGATCTGAGAACAATACACCCAATGAAACAAGCAAATAAAACGACATTGAGGAATCCCTAAAAAATACATCATTAAGTTGTACATCGCAATCGCTTTGTCATTAACCTTTCGCATTGCAAACATCGTCATAATGATCTCGTCATCGCTCATCGTATCAAAGATAGTGGCACTTGCGATGCCGGTGGTGTTGTGCTATTACCGCAGTCACGTAACGCAAGTAGGGCAAGGCCAGCGAGCGCCAGTCGAACACCGTGCCCCTCTCTCTATGGCACACTTTCAACGTTTTCGGCCACTCGCGACTGGTTTGTGTAATTGAATGTTGTTGTTGACATCACTAGCTCTTTGTCTGGACCTAGTTCGGTAATCGTATTTTGTAACATCGCCGTAAGATCGTTAACGGAAACTTTTGGTGATAATATCGATATATGATTAATTATAGTGTTGTTTTCATTCGAGTTTTGGTGTTGTGAACGTTTAAGGGAATATAGGATGTCTTATAAAGACGATGACCACATTCGTCAGTCGGTGACCGCAATAATTATAAATATTAAGCAATCCAAGGCAATATAACCTTTTTGGTTATGTACTCTATTAGACTATAATTTATTTTATCCTTATATGCAAAGAAAGATTTATTAAAACCATTTTACAGACTAAGTGAACTTCAAACGTATATTACTAGTTTGACTACTATTTGTGTACCGGATAATTACCAATTACAACTCGGTCTATAAATAAAATTATCAATTATTGACAATTATATACTCATCAGTGTCTTTCGGAAATAGCATATTAAAAATATCAGATAGATCTTAATATTTCTAAATATTAACTTGAAATAAAATAAATAATTTATTAATTAAGACATGGTGAACTATCACCTAATGATACGTAAATACAACTTCATATACACAAACATACATACAAATCTGTAACACTAAAGTTGAATAGTTCCTTAGCTTGCTTTAAAGTTGCTTTAATATCAGATCGGACATATCAAACCCGGTAATTATTACCACGAAATATAATATTAGTACTAAGACACACAAGTTATATACTATCATTATCTCGATTGGAATGCCACTCCTATAGAAGGGACTTACAACTGCACGTTGATATTGCGCAAGACCAAACTATTCTAACGTTTCTGTCTACACTACAGCTTGCTAACTTGCTTTCGTAACGCCAAATTAAAGTTTAAGTAAATACTGGTACGTCATTCAAGAATTAGTATAGATAGTCAAATATAGTATCATCATCATAAATTTAAGAGCCATGCTCTTGTCGGTGCTGCTCCTTCCATTTATATCTATCCTGTACTAATTCCTGTAATCTTTGTACGTCATATAGTTCAAATATAGTATGTTATTCCTTAATATTCAATTGGTCAGATTAGGTTAAATAGTGTGTTTGACCCACATTAGACCCTTGCCAACCTGAGCTGACCTAGTCGGGATGCTCATTTGGACTATAAGAATAATGCAGAAAACAGTATGGTAAGACTACAAGGTCCCAATTAAGTACCCAGTAGAACCGTTTATCGTGAATATTATTTATTAACAATGATCAGGCAAAAAACATGCACATAAGTCGCCGGATAGCCTATTTACTACTCAGGTAAGAGTGCAAAGAACAATTTAAGGGCTGGTCTGGTCAGACTGCGGATATTATTGGGTACATTTTGCAATACAAGTCATGTAACATTTGTTAAGGTTCTGAAAAGACTAGCTCTTACATAGCAGCGGGGTTTCCCGACTAAAGACTATAAAAAATCGTTTTCACGTCACTAATATAAACATACTACGAAGCAACTTTACTAAAAGCATCAAGGTCAAAATAACCACTGATGAGCAATTGACGTACTTTATACGCTCATATAAAATTTATAAGTATTCATAATCCTACCTGAATAAGATTTTAAAGAAATATTGCGTAAAACGTGTATCAAATTTAGTCATTATGCTATCGGCTCATACAGTACAAAGTCATGATGATAATAGGCGTGTTAAACGTACAAAACGCTTACTCAGCGTTTACAATAATATGATGACCTTCAACTAAAACTGTCACCGATTGTCACTCGTTTTTAATACTGACTTTATGCTGTTTAAATTTTCGGAATATATCGGAAAATTCATAGCTACAAGTAAGCATTTAGGATAATATATTAGATAAAATGTTTTCAAATCGAAACGATTTTCTTCTAGTAAATAGCAGAAAATTTTAACCTTCTACGCTTAAATCCTCTGAATATTTTGGAAAATCTTTAGTTCCGAGCAAATTTTCAGATACAATTTTATCTTGGACAAAACCTTTTACATGACTTTTAAACTAGGTTTATCTGTCCAGCCTTTTTGCCAAAGAACTTTAAAAGGAGCCTGCTTAATTGTCGTTCTCATATTGCACGTCTGAATTGCGTTGCATTAATCAGCCACATTAAACATTTTCAGCAACATTGCCTACCAATACAGTATTACGCAGTAGTTTATAAGTAATCATAACTACTTACTTAACGTTACGATTTATTACTCTTATGAAGTATTCGATTTGCATACGTTGTTAATATTGCATATGGCTGGGTCAGACGGGTTATGTTATTAAGATTCTAAGATTGATTTTGGTTGCAAGATGGAGTGTATAGGAAATTACTGCGTTATGAATGTACTTCGAATGTTGTATCATTAATTACTTATATAGAAGTCATTAATAACTCTTGTTCAGGTAATTTTCCTTGTAACAAATTGCAGATGACGTAAATAAGTCCCGATTTATAATTGAAAATTATCAAGTTTCAAAATAAAGCTATTTCTAGTAGTAAATATTTAAGTTTGCAAACATACCTGTTAATTTATTTACAGCTTATAGTTGATACAAATTACATCTATGAAAATATTTAGATACAATTTCACAGAACCAGCTGGATTGACGTCAGTGACTACTAAAACTCAACTGAATGCACAATAATATTTACATATTATTATGCTAATACATATAAATGTAAATAGCGATTGGCCTCTATAGTGTGTTTTACTATAATATGACACAACTGTGCACACATTTTCCTCATTGCCACAAATCCAAGGACTGCAAATCACTTTCGATTTCTTTGTCACTGATAACAAACAAACTTGATCGATTGCGACCCTTTGTTACAATCTAACGTAAATAAATGTGTTTACTATTCCAATACTGAACATTGCTACAACAACAACCAATTAATTTGGTGACCTCATCGTTACGTGACCTCGTTTCAATATGTCATTGTTTTCCACTTATTAACCACATTCATACACATTATAAAATACTTAACAGCATTAAATAATAAGTTAATTAAAACACTTACACAAAATCACTAAAAACACATCCAAGTCACACGACAACGTCCACGCACTAAAACGAAACGTCGTCAACTGCACAAATTCATTCCACTTTTGATTGATAAGATAAAGGGTTACTTAGTACACGTCCGCCCGTGGCTGGTAACAAACAACAAATGATGTAGGAAGTATTGTTGATACCGACCTGATCTTTTCCTGAGGCTGTGCGCGGCGCGCCGCTTGCGCCGGCTTGAAGCCTCCCACCGCCGCCGCCGCCGCCGCTGCGAACGTTACATAAAGTTACCATCATTTCTGACACCGCGAGGACTTGTTCAAAGGTTAAGTGTTATTGTGTTGTTGTTCTGATTGTGTGTTTGTTTGTGTAATAAATGTCAATAAGTAGTTAAATAAATATTGATATTTTCAAAGACCTTTCAGTGACCCCTGGAGTTGGTTGACAGCTTTTTGTATTCGAATGACGACAACCTTTATAAAGGCCTATTTATTTGATCTAAACACAAAAACAACTAGGTTTTTCCTTGTGTGTGTACAAGTATTATTTAAGCTATATTAATACAATTACAAAATAAAAAGCTATTAGGTAAACATTTCATTCAAAATTACGAAATAAGTTGCAATAGTATTAAGGCCCATTCACTATCTAATTATTTTCTGAGGAATTAGCTACTTATGTAACGGCAATTAACTAGTACTTTTAACGCAGACAGAAATAATAAACAATAGCTTAGTTAAGTATCTAATTAAATTAAACTAGATCGAGACAGTATTTCTGGACTATTCATTGATTGGGAAATTGGAGATTGATAAATTGAATTATGTTTTTTTTTTCATTTTGCTCAGCACATAAAGACCATTTCGTGGCATCTGTTGCTAACCTAAAATAAGAGGCAATACAGTCTCACCCTAATCCTTAATCGCCAAAATCGACCTTAAAAATTTTTCAACCAAATTGGACTGAAAAATTCTGCTCGAATATCATTAAACTGCCCCGCCATTCACTCTTGCTGTCTATCTGCCCTTAATTCAGTCCATCTATTTCAGGTGAAAAAGAAAAATCCAAGCAGTAAGAGAATATACAAGATATTTTCTAACAACTTACAGATTTTGTCTCTATGTGCACCAAAACCGTGGTCGTATAAGCATTACATCAATGCAGTGAACGTGGTTCCCATGCCGGCATCGAGCTTACAATCACGTTTTTGTGTCTCATTGCGTTAGGCTTACGACAGAACTTATAGGTAGCATAGATGTTTATCGGGTGTCAATTATGCAGAAATAAAGCTTGACGACCTGCTAAATAGATGCCGTATATTCTTCCTTCTTTTTTTCTATCAAGATATAACCACAAAAGGATTTGTAGGTGCCTGTAAGACTGCTACAAATAATTTTATGTTCAGCAGTTGAAACTCTAATGAAGATTTGAATTGTTTCAAATATTTGCATATAAATTATTTCCAACCAATTTTTACATTAATTAGTAGCATAAGAAATCTGATCACTTTATACCCGACAAACGCCCGATATCTTAATTCATAACTCTCCCAAGTAGTATCAAATTAAATGCCCTATTTATAGATCAAACATTCTCATTTACAATTCGAATAATTTTATACTACTAAACCAAATGTTTGTTCTCCCAAAACTTTTTCAGAACATGACAGCACAGCAGTCTTCATCAAACACTGAGCAATCTTTTGATATTTCACAAAGTCTTTGCCAGGTTATGTAGGAGTGTAATAGAAGACTGATTGCAATATACCGGGGCTAAATATAACGTAATACTCTTAGTAAGTACATAACAAAGGCTTGTTGGCTCGGTTACATAATAATCTCCTTGCAATAAGGCATCCCACGCGTTAGTCCTTATTCAGAACATAATATCATCAAGTTTTGAAACAACTGTTCGTTTCATAAAAGCTAATATAGAAACCTGAGATAATTTGGAAAGAGTGTTAGTTTTATTCCCAACATCTGATTTTTTTGTTGAAATGATGACATGTTTTGTAGATACCACGACCAAAATCGAGGAATTTGATTGTCTTCAATCAAATAACTAATCAAAAATCATTAGACTAGCGTAGTTATCTAGCAACCAACTCAGCCTACATCGCTCCGCTGCACTGACAGCTTTAGTTGCAACATTTGCAACCATTATTGAAATACCTACAAGTAACAAATAGTCAACTTAAGCTACACAGGGGACCATAAACATTGTTACAATCAAAGAAACCCTTCCTGATATACAGAGACTTGACAACTAGACTAACTTAGAAAGTGCGTCAATTCGCAAGTTTTTGCTCGACAGCAAGCAGGAAGACTGGCAGTAGACTGGTGGACTGGTGGCAATCCTTGCCCTAAATGGTATACATATTGAACGTGGACATGTGAACACGAATGTGTGGAACATGCGAACACATTTCCTGTGAAACATTTTCTTTAAATTTGCTTTATTTATGTCACCGTATCCTGGTAAGATTTGTTGGACAGTTTTATTGGATATCTAACTTGTGCACATATTAGACTTAAACAGAAAGGCCGGAAAAAAATCTCTAAGACTTTAAGGATATAAAGATGTTCACGGTCAACGATATTCATTAACATACGACTACTTACTGGCTACAGAACTTGACCATTTCAAGTAGTTAATGAACCTTGAAGAAGACTATAAAATGTGGAAACCAAAAATGGGAAAAAAAACTAGTCGTAGAGGTAATTAGCAACTTATGACTTGAGGAATTCAGTTTATGTACTTGCCATATCACTAATTAAATTACTACACAGTCGATACGATCTTTCTTTAGTTTTGACCTAGAATATAGTGACCTTTGTGGATTTCTAATGATGTAGTACTGTAGAAAAAATCGACATACCCAATTGGCATCAAAGGTCAGATGGAATATAGCTACCAGAAAAAGTAATTCGTAATGTACCCCTATGTAATCAGTGAGTGATGATCAAGTCGATGTCGAAAGAGTCTTCAACATAAACGATGCAGCTTCGCAACAAATACATATTATATCAGAACTTTTCGCAAGGAGTGTGGCAATGCCACTTTGAAATGCCGATGCATTTCCTGCATCATATATTAAGAAAACTATTACTGCCGGCAAGTTGACGAATCTGTGGATATTTCCTTCTACGTAACATTTATTTGAGGTTTCATCGTCGACTATTTTAAACCAAAGAAGCAATGCTAAGCAAAAACGATAGTTGTTCTAATAAGTAGTACCAACCGGTTTAAAGTACATAAGAAGCATTGTATCGCCCTTAACGATGGCCTCGATGGATCTTTTGAAACAGGGGATATACATAATTCTATCATAGTCAGATTCCATAACATACATTGTACTATATACAGAACTTACAAGATTTTTAAGAACTTGATGTAATATACAACGATGAACTCAAAGCAGAATGATTAGGTCATAAATTCACAGAACTTAAATAGAGCGGGGAAAAAAGTCTGCCTAACTTGATCCGCATTGATTGCAGAGATCCTCAAAAGCTTTATTCAGTACCATACCATAATCGGTAGTCAACAAACAAAATGCTACAAATGTCTGTCACACTTAAATGCACTAGATTCCAGCATTATCATAACAGTCATAATGCTTCCAGAAGCATCTAATGCAGGTTACGCCACTATACGCAACCACGTGCTCAGTATATCCAGTTTCCTCTAGTCTTAGGAGTTACGACATCTACCGCGGCTGTGGTCTGCACCCGAACGTTACTCCATTCCAGCTGGTTTTAGGTTACGTGTTCGATTTATATAGAATAATCATTGTTAGTTGTAATTTAGGACTTGTATACGAAGAAATCTTGACCAATCATTATGAAGAAGTTGTCATCTTTTTTCGGTAAGGAAAAGCAAAAAATACATGCTGAAAAATTGCAGTTTGAATTCTCAAATCGATCTTTGAGATTGTTCATACTGATCAAGTACATTTGAAATCACTACGGTATATTCAGATTTCACCTTTTGTTGGAATCTAAATTGTAGGAAAACATTGAAGACGAAATAATGACCTCTAAATGGGAAAAGAGTTAAAGACTAATAATATGACCTAGAAACACAACAATCTGTGTAAATTCTAAAGCAATTTCATGCATTATTTCCATTATTCGAAACAATACTCAATCATTAACAGTGAACACATCTGTGAGGTCATTACCACGCGGAGTAAACACAACAGCGAGATTTGCTTTCAAACCGTCAAATCAAACATTCAATATTAGCTGTTCTTTGAATCAGAATTCATTTACTTTGTTCTGTCTATCACACATTACGCTGTCTTATAAACCACATAATCGAGACCATTGGCAAGAACATTGTACCACAGAAAAGTTACAAGTTTTTTATATCTAGGTCAGCTTTTTTGAATCCTGATTTGAGTTCCAGAATTTTCGGAATTTCGCAGAGTCTTGAGATGCGACCGTGAAAAGTATTTTGGGACGCAATGAGAGCGTTGGTTGTATAAATATCAAAGGATGAGATGACCTCATTATATCAGAATCTGAATTTGAACAGGAAGCACGGAACGGGTAACGATGTTCCACAGTATTCGTGATGCAACTCGTATGTGGGTTTTAGTTTTGTGACGATGTTATACGGTCACTCACTAGTCAATAAGTCAATATAAAGGTATCCATTGCAACATACTAGTGATCGAACTTTTACATGATCTGATTAGCAAAAATCTAGGTCGTTTGTATCGGTAATCACCCTATTAATAGCAGTTACTGTTTGAAAAGTCTTAAACTAGCATTATAATTAAAAGGGAATTAAATAAGTAGCACCTTAGAAATAGTCTTAACTATTATGTCTGTAAGGCCGCCTGGTCCCCGTCTCTTTGAAGGTATATTTGTATATAAAAATATTGCATTCATATTGCATACTGCGTGGTATATAAAATCTTATCAGTATTGTATACCATATTGAAATCTCCATCAAAATTTCCAATATTATCAGAACATGACCTAATTTCCAGCAGGAGGTAGGACTACCCCATTTCCCGACAGCTTCCATTTCTGCTAACTCCAGAACAATAGGCAGCGTGTAGCCAACAAGTGCTGCACTTTAAGCTCGGCAAGCGTGCTACTTTCACTTTCTGCGTTCCACATTCACGGCCCGGTCACTTGCTAAGCCGGCGCGGCGTTGCATCAGATCTTATGTCATTGGAATTTCGTGAGTCGATCAGTCTTGTTTACGCCTGGCATTGTGAAGGACGTATCCTAGATTTGGTGTATCGGGTTCATTTTTTTTTGGTGTTACAATTACGGCGGAGGGTTTAGGCATCTTCAAAAATAATTTCTCATTAAATTTTTGTCACTTTTATTTTTAAAGTTTTTTTTTGCCATCCAGAGGTACCTTCCACTTTAACAATTTAGACATTATTCATAAATATCAAGAAGTCAAAAGTTTAAATCAGTAACAAGAGGTATCATTTACGGTTAGTATCGTTCGCGGTTTATACCTTACTCAAATGACATACATTAGCAACTTTGATACTTAGCACTATCCGTTAAATAGGACACTAGGAAATGCAGTTTCCTATCACTATTCTCAATCATTACGTAGCGCTTGAAATACAGTTTGCCTTTTAAATCAGTCTTACTTAAACCATCCATTTTGGTCAAAAAGTCACCGCGTACGGAAGTCACGGTCTTTATCGAAGAATGTCAAACGCTTAGGCAATGTACTAATCGGGTCATCAGTGTCGTGTCTCAACGATATAATCGTGATACATACATTAAAAGGTCGCGGGATAGAGACGATACAATCGCTAAGCAAAGGTCATCTAGTATTAAGCGTATCATTTACCTGAACCTTAGATTTATTGTATTATGAGGATGACTTTTAACTGTTATATTTATATTATTCTAGTACCAGTGACGGATGGAGCTTTAGCACATATGGCACAGGAACAAATTTTAGACCACAGGATGTATTAGAAGGAAACTTAAGTAGTCTTGTGTAATTATAGGAATCACCTGATCCTCGATAAAGAAAAAGGAAGCGTGAGGGAATAATTTATAGTTAGTAGGAATTCGGAAGTTTCTTCAGGGTGGAAAAAATTAAAGAGAATTGTCACTAGGTCAATAATAGAAAAGGCCTTAAGGTCTGTTTTCTAAACTGACGATGGGAAAGCGTCATGATCAATCATCTAACAGTTCCACTTTGATAAGAACGCCCTACATTAAATAAGGTTTCTTTGAAAGACGCCCACATTATACACTAATAAATGTAATGTCGTTTAATTCAGACAGAACATTAATCTGTCTGGTTGAAGCAGACAATAGGTAAGTTCCGTAAGGTCTAGCCTTGCAGCAAACACTAACTTTCACAATACAACAATACATGTTAAAATACACTAAATATGCGACGAGAGACGAGACAGACATCTAGGCTCTGATTAGTTAAGGATCCCACTTAGTAACAATTCACTTACACATCGAATTTGCACGTAACTAACTTCCTATTACATATGATGAATAGGAACCCTTACAAAATTGTTTATAGTAACTTAGCCAAAAATACTTCGGTTGCATTATGTATGTAAGAAATTGTAATAAGACATTAACTTGTATGTTATGATAGCGTTCCTGACCATTGATCTCAAGCTTTCTTTGACCTATGCAGGTCTAGTCTTCATACTAATCTTCTGCGTGGTATTGCCTATCCCCCGATCATCTTATACCACCATCATAGTTATAAAACGCCATCAAACACACGAAACATTACATCAACCATAATTTGGGCATACGAACACTCGTGCATGCATCACAAACGACAAACAGACATGCGAACATTCGAACCCGGGGAAAGTTCACAACAATGGACGCAGAAATATTGTTATGATAGGGTTTCGTAACTTTGGGAATAATTGTTTGACAGTCGCAAACATAATTATAATTATGTACTTGCATGGCTCGTATATAGCCCAACAAAACAATAGAAGAAAAAATAAAGTCAGTAGAAAAAACAAATAATGAATAAGCAAACATAAATAAATGATAGAAAACCACGAAATGATGACGATTGAACAAAAAGATCTAAAACCATGTAAATAATCAAATAAAAAACAGGCTCAAAAAATTAACATAATTTATTCTGCCAATTAGCCAGATGGCATTGGTAATTTGAATATAATATGTATTGATCTCATAAATAATGAAGGATGGCAACAAAACGGTATCTAAGCGGCGATACACGCAAAGGTTTCATCTTAAAAAACGTTGTAAACTAGCCCTGCAGCTATATTTATCGTCCAAACTTAGAATAATATCCACAGAAAATCTTCCAAAACACGCTGCCTTTAAGAAATGGTATTTTAGGACCCTACTACAGGATGATACTTTTTTTTTAAAGAATAATATGCTTTTCATTGATGGTTACTAAACTGACTTGATGTCACAAGAACCAGTTCATTCGAATTAATCAAATTGCCCATAATTAGTTCCTTCTGCAATACCTGAACCACTATAATAAAATTGTTTTGAAACTGTGCCTGCATCTTTGATTACTGTCTAACATTCTCAACGAACAGTTAATTAAGATAGCAGATCAGTTGCTTATCGGAAACGATAAACATTAACTAGGCGATAACCTACATAGGTAAATATCTATCAAGATCTAATCTGTAATGAGCTTGTTAAGAGAATAAGGTTCTAAATAAGTAAGGAGGTGAGCTAGCTGGATTCAAACAACTTCCGTTAAACATAGGTCTCCTGAAAGAAAATAAAATTTCCAAAGATTGATCTTTTAACACTTAGTTTGCAAATAAACACTCTGACTTTGACTTTTGAGTAACCTTAATAAACTTTGGTGTGCTGTATCCGACAGGGTCCATAATAAGCTGTGAATTTACTTAAGAATTGACCACTTATGTGACCACCTTTTGTAACATTATGGTATGCAATAGATAATTGAATAAAATTCAGTTCAATTTTCATGTCTTATATATGTACTTCTCATAATGTCCCTACAGTTAGAGTAAGTACATAAGTCCGTTATTAAAGACAATGCAAGCTAGTCCATTTGTTTGTTGTGTAACAGTAAAGCGGGCTGGAACCTGTTCCTAGATAAGTGACCTTTACATGCGGAAACCTAACCGTCTCGTAACTGCTCCCTACTACATTTACTATTGACTATATTCTCTAAGGTAAATTATTTTTGAAGTCTATATGTCGTGCTGTCCCTTTCTTCTGAAGGTGTAAAGTCGAGACAGATAGATAATTAAGATCTTCTTAAATGTAAGACGTGTTTGCTTCTTATTTCATAAATATTATGTACAATTGGTTAAGCCTAGCTTGATGAATATGATAGGTGTCAGTGAGAGTGACGACTTAACTTTGCAGCGTCGTCGTAACGGATGATTTATATTAGCACACGAAAAAATATTGATATTTAGCATTATACGTTTTTTTTACACTTAAGATTTACATTATATACCTTATTTAAAGTCGAAATGATTCAATTTGTTCTAAAAAAACATCTTAAAGCTGAAATAATTTTCACTGACAAATGTCATAATTTTAACCAAGACGTTCGTAAAAGGTTATGTCATATTGCAAAAATGTTAGGGACGAGACACCTCGATAGATGTTAATCGATTGATCAAAAGAGTATTTAATGTTATTATCGACACAGTCTGAAATAAAGATTATTATTTATAGATTTTATTAGAAAAGTAAGGATATGGTAGACCATATTATTATTTAACTTGCAATTTATGTATGTTTGTCCGAGTGGAAGCTTGCAACTTAATTTTGAACCAAATCATATTTTGTTGAAGTTATCTTCAACTGATAGAGCTAAAATTTTGCGTGCATGTATAAATCAGATGACAATGCATTATTATTATGGCATAGAGCAGATCTGATGATGGAGCTGGAAGGTGGCCATAGGAACTCCGTAATTAAGCGACGCAACTCCTTCGTCGCTGGTTTTTTAAAACGGGATTTTTTTCTTATTTTTTAGATAACAATAAGAACTGTATTTTTTGAAGTCTTGACGTTTTGTTTGAAGTAGACTTTGAAATGGCGACAACGACGACGACGATCTACGCTTACGTTTTCTGTTTTCGATTTATCAATACTCTCATTCTTTTATGGTTTTTAATTTTATTTTCCTTAATGCAAATATTTACATAGTCAAAATTCACTTGAATTTTTAAGTATCGATTTAATAAACTCTTTCCCAGCACTAGTCACACTAGTTTGACACCTATCATTTTCATCAAGCTAGGCTTAACCGATTAATAGGTTCCTTATCAGTAACTAACTGTCTTTACACAATACCAAACAACATCTAAGGGTTTTTTGGTATTGTTTGCAATTTTATTTGAAATGTAAAATATGTATTACTTTAGACACGTTTCCGCATATAAGAATACACAAATTACTGTTTGAGTAGGAACTACGCTTCAGCAGTTTTCAGAACTGTAATTTTACGAATGTGTGATATATTGTCAAGTAGCGTATGTCATAGTTGTAATTTTAAGGTAATCGACTTATGTCGACGATAAATTATTAGGAACCGGGCTGGGTTAAAAAAACTTATATTTTTTTCAACTGGAATGACTACAAAGAGATATAAATAATGAGTACTTTCGGAAATTAAAGTCAAAGCAAAGTACTGCTACCAAAATGTCACGATATATTTGGGAATTTACAAACTCCTAATACCTGTCAATAACTCTGCGTTTTACAGATCAAAGACCTTTTACATACAAACAACTCGTTTGAAGACACAAACACACACACCATAACATCATGTCGTTTTAGTCAATAAAATACTATAAATAGAAAACGTCAATACTATGGTTCTTGGAACTGCAATGTAATTAAAGAACATGTATTTTGAGTCGACACTTTACCGTTCAATATCACTCAAGGTTTTAGTGCATTTACCTTTAAACGGTACATTTTTTGTCTCGCTCACTTGTGTGTAGTGTGAGAGAGAGGGGATATACCTGGTATTTATAAGATCTTTGTTCAGCTAGTGACTAAGAGTTGGGATCAACATTCTACCTTGCACTTTGATTGTAATTTGTGGTATTACCCACTAGTACTGCATCCTTTTATGGATTTTATAGCCTTCATAGCTCTTCTACAGGAATAAAAGGGCAGAATTTATCTTCTAAAATATGATGTTATAGAATATGTGTTTTTGGACGATAAGTATTTGTGTATTACAGATGGTGTTTGTCCTACATGTAGGTAGGCAAAGGCAAATTTACATTGAGTAAGTTACTAGTAAGAATTTCAAGACTAGTCAGGGCTAGCCCTTATATTGACACTGTATAAATTGGGCCCTTCAATGAGGGCTAGCTATCTATTAACGCCAGTTACTAACCCAATATAAACGAGCCTTTGGTGTGTAATTACAGTAACTGATGTAACTTGGCGAGTGTAGAAAGAACTGCAAGACTGTCTAAGTGAGACACAAGTACACATAAACGGTGGGTGTAAAGGAGACGGCGATATCTTTTACATCTTGTTGGACTCGCCAAGTAACATTGATGATATAAAATAAATAAATATAAATGCGGAAAACATCACATACATTGCTCTGAACCCAAAGTAGCTAAAACACTTGTGTTATGGAATTCAAAATCAACGAAAGTATCACAACACCCAGACCCGAGGCAATATAGAAAAGTTCAATTCTACATTGACCCGTCCGGGGATCGAACCCGGGAGCTCAGAGCTCGCCACTCGACCTCGGAGAACGTCGATGATGTATATGATATGTTGGAAACTCACCAGCCTGTGTAATGGCGCCCTCATCGCGATCATTCTGTGTCAGTCCCATGGCTGGTCGCGCGCAAGCTTCATCACTGGAAATAATATCGACATTAGCTTTTAAGCCAAATATAGAAACAAACACATTATAGATACGCTATAAAATTAGGGTCATTTAAGTTGGAAACCGGTCTAAGAAAGGATTAATTAAAAAAAATGGAAACTATTTATTTATTTTTTACAAAACTTTGCGCATTTTTTTTAACAGTCATTAAGTCTATTATTATTAACGATGAAAGTAAAATTAATTTAGTACCTTTGGTGAATATTGCAATATTTTACCAGGCAAGGCATTTAGATTTAACAAAATCATATACCCAAGGCAATTTAAGAGGGATATCAACAAGATTTTTGTGCGATTCAAAATCATTTTGAGAAACCTTTAGCTTGGCGATACTTTTTTGCGTGAATACAGATAATATAACAAGCCGATAAGTAACGGTATTATAACCGTGCTTGGATTTCTACTGTTATTAATGTGTATCAATCATGAATCACGTAAAACGCACATGCTCTGAAGATGTCTGGTCGGTGCAGTACATAAAATCACGTTCGGCTGAGACCTAACGCGTATTTAGAGAATAAGTTGTAAATCATACTAGTACTTTATTTTCTTAAATATCAGATAGTGTAACTAAAATAATGTTCTGGAGATGTTTTCTAGTCATAATTTACGTATTTTTGTGTCGGGTATTTATTGCACGTTAGTAGTCTCAGTGCTACAAGAAATAAATCATTTAATATTTTCACTTTCTCAGCCTATATCTGTACTCCGAGGAACGGATGGATCCACCATAACAATCGGTCTGTTAGCTCAAAATGTTGAATATTTTTGAAAATAATCATGCTATTTACATTACTGCTTTACCAACCAAATTATGAACGCAAAACCTACCTTTACAACCTTAAGAACTACACCATTTTTTTTGTTGGATATTTGAACATTCCTAATGGTCTTACTTCTAGTTTAGTGTTTGCCTTAACTAACGGTATTACATTACAGTATGATGTAAATCAATCACAACGAAGCGATGCACGCTTCATAAACTTTTAGACTGAATACTGTGTAACTGAGTACCGCACGAAATTATGAACGCGAAAAGAAGTTTCTTTTAATATGATTTTGTAACTTGAAAAATTTATAAGTTCTAACTTTGATCAAGTTACAACTTGATCAAAGTTAGAACTTATAAATTTTTGGTGAAGTATCTATCTGTTCTTTTTGAACCAATAGATAATTTTAGTGTCTCTTAATATGGCCTTTGTAGGCGTGAGTTAAGAGAACGCGATCTGTTTTAATTATCAATACACTACTAACACAGGCTTAACGTAAATTTCGGCATAAATAAAGAATCCATAAGAAGTCACTGAAACAACATACTTGGTTACTTTTTTTCAGCATTAGACCTAAGTTTTATGTTTTTTCAACCAAGTTCGTAATTTTTACAAAACGCATTATCAAAGTTTCAACAAGACTTTATCGAGTTCAAACATTGTGGCTTCGGTCATTCAATCGTGACTTCTAAATTAGTAAATTACACTTTATACATTTTTGCTTCAATTTGATTTACTGCATAATAGAGCAATTACATTGCATACATGGCTAATTATTACTTCGCAGTAAAGATAATTAACAGGTATTCTTTAGTAAATATTTATGTAAAAAAATATCAGGCATTAAAAACACTTGTAATATGGAAATACAAAGACTACTACATCGTCGCATGTTTATATTTTTCGCCACAGCGATTTTTATGTTACTGATTGAGTTATAATAAATAATTATTACAACATATTACTAGCTAGTAAATCATTTTAACAATAAATGTAAATTATTTATCATTTTTCTCAGCCTAATAGTGAAATACTTTTTTTTTTATTATATTTATATATTGTTTATTAAAGCCAGTAGGCATTTTCAACTACTGTTCTTAGTCTATATATCAAACTGAATCTCAGAATTTTATTTACCAAATAAGTAAGGAATAGTTACTGCACAGCAATGCCCAGCAAATATAAATTACTACTACTTTTGCTAAATACTAAATCATTTTAATCTACATAGGATTGAGATCATTTAAAAGAATGAAAGAGGAAATCAATTAATAACATTGTATTATCTACAAAAATATTATAATAATGTACCTCAACAACCGCTCCTTATAGCAGACCACAGTGCGGCGCTCGTCACTGACTCCTATAGAGAAAGTGGTGAGCTCCGGCCGGCCGAGCTGTTCCACAGCACGGTGGATCAGGAACCTCCGGTAGTTGCTCACTGGTGGGAACACTAGCACGCTATAACAATACATATGTGTTAGAACTATATTCTATGTAAAAATTACACAAATATAACAATAATTGTAGTCTACAATATAAAGTGTAAGGAATAATAAAAAGGAGGATAACTTTAGTGTTCTTTATGAGATAGGTTTGCTTTTAGCCCAGTTGGAGACAAAAATTAGGTGAAGCAGTCAAAGCCTGTGCTCAGATAAACTGCAGTAGACCAGTCTTTTTTAAAAAATATATACTACAAAAAAAAAATGTTTTGGTACCCATGTTGCCTAAAATAAAATAAAGATGGAGACTATTTATTTTATTTTTAAATAGGTACAGGAAACAGGCTAGAGTACTGAATTTAACAAAGAGTCTATTTTTAAATTTTCATTTTAAATGGGTTTTATTGCTTTAGAATAATGATATCCTTAAGAACATAAAAAAAAGATTTGGATATATTTTTTTGGTAAACTAGTTAAAACCAAAAGTGACATATTAGTAGAAATAATGTAATAAATAGAGTATTAATCACTCAGAATAAAAATTTATGTTAAAGAAATATGCACTAACCTTTTATTGAAATCTGTAATGATTTTCAAAATAATAATCAATATTGCATTAATTATTAGCTGATATGGACTTAAAATAATCTGAAGAGTAATAAGATTTTATATGAATAAACAGCAGAATTTTATTTTTGTTTATGACAATTTCATGACTTAATTAATTCTGTACCAGGTAATTTAGTAATTATATCAGGGAACCTATAATAGTCTCTACACACTGACTTATATCAAAGATACTTTAACTGTCAAATTAAATTATTACTTAAAAATATCCTATGTGAACATACTAATATTTACGACAGTGTCTTGCATGGAAATCAAGGAAACTATATCATAGCCGGCGTAAATAAAAATTGCAATATAAAATTGATTTGCAAAGAAATATTAGTAAATAAATATCATGCCGGTATGTGGTTCTAATTAAATATAATGAACGAACCCGGAAACAGCACGTTGCCGCACTTTTCACCGCTCCATGAATATGCTAAACCGTTCAAGGTGTCATCTGGATTCACACATGATTCACACCATTTGATTTGCGACCTACGCTCGTTTGCGCTTGACACAAAATAACCTTGAAAATATTTAAGCAATAACCACATTACGAGCGAATTACTCTAAACACTTCTTAACCTCAGATTCTCAATAAATATTAGCAACGAAACGTTAACAATAAAAGCTAATACTCATGAATAACAATAAAGATAAAATTGTTTACCTGTCAAGTTTTTCTTCGGCTATAAAACATTTTAAGTCTTCGGTGACATCTTCGACAAAGTTGTCGTCTGCCAGGCTGAGGAACCGTTCTACCGTTTTGGCACCCAGCTTGATGGACTAAAGGTAATTACTAATAATTAAATAAAAATATCTATTCACGTGCCAAACGGGAATCTATCAGCCATCCATTTTCATATTACCCACACACGGAGTACTATAAATAAATACAGATGCATTTACACACACATTCGTATTGCAAATGTCAAAGCTAGTGATGCGAATACTTGGCGTTACATAGTAGAATAGTCGATTTCAAAAACCGGTATTTATTTTCCTCTGTAAGATTATCTCTTGTTATTTTGAAGTTAATAAATAATTAAGTAAAATCATGTAGTTTTATTGATTTTTGGAATATACATTTAATTTTACATTGATCGCGAATACACTTATTTTTATTTACACAATTGCGTCACTCCAAATTGATAAAATGTAAACTTTACTAGAGTCCCAAATTCTGATGATTAATATTGATAAATAGTAATTAACGAAAAACAAGCTTTAATAAATTTACTGTTTTAACAACTCACCTGTGAATATTACTGTCAAGGATAAGTTTGAAGCATGCAGTAACCAAACAACAAATAAGAGAATCACACAAGATAAAAATCAAATCAATAGAATTTCACTTTATTAAATATTTGTTTAGTTACAACTTAAAAATAACTTCATTAACTAAAAATTGTAGGAAAATAAAAGAACATATTATTTGTAAATACTTTTACCATTCCTTGGAGATTTCCATTTAATTAGCCTAATTTTAGTATTACCAAATAATAACCAAGATTAATTAAAACGAAACTAACAGAAACTAAATTAATTTACATTAATAAACATAAAAACAGAGAAATTAATTGAACTAATACATTACTTGAACTAAAACATTTGACTTGAGGAAGATAAATTTAAACTAATCATTTTTAATGTCTAGGAATATCGAGTACAAACATAGATTACTTACACTTCTTTTTAAAATTTCTTGTGACTGTGTACTAGGCATCCGTTTAACAGCCTCATTGAGTGTCATTCAAATTAATATAATATTGGGCCATGTGGCATGGCATTAAGAAAAATATTATTTGATTTAATCAATAACATTCGGAAAATTAAATACAGTATTAACATTGGTCTCCATCATCAAAACAGAAAGTTTTTTTTTTTAATTTGTGAGGTTGCCTAGCTAATTCCGGACACATATAAAAATCTAGAAGTGTCATACAACACATATAAAAATATCTATGCCGCCTACAAATCAATCTTAGGTCTATACTGCAGTCTGAGCGGTGGATCACGGAATCGCCAGCGAGTTACGTATACGAACTTTAACGTATGATCCTTGCCTAATAATTCGTCGTTACATAGAATATCAATCTGGAATAGAGAAAATGGTTAGGATGGTATTTTTAAATAATAAGATGTTTAGTTAGTAAGTTGATGTCATTGTTTCACAGAAACAAAAAAGTTATTTCTCAAAATAAATAATATTTTTGCTATGATATTATTGCTTTTATATAAATAAAAATGAAGGGAAATATGTAGTGATTTTTTAATATTGACTAAAACCAACAGTAAAATATTTATAAAGACTCTTATTAATTTAGATAAAAAAATATCTGATTGCAAAATACAGTACTGTTTATTAGACAATACAGAAAAAATACCATAAACAGTACTCACATCTCTATACTTCTCCATTCCACTTAAAACCTTTTTAGCTATAAATTTCTTGAGGTGCGTGATAGTGGCCTGTGCTGAGCACCGTATGAAGCTGCGCTTCAATGTCCGTAAGGATGTTGATATGCACTCCAGGCACACATTCACCTGAAATATAGATATTATGGGTAAATTCTAAAACAAAAAGAATAGACATAACATTGTTTATGTAAGGTAAATTATCTCTCGAATCAAGTAAAGGTCTAAACATCATCATCACACACATTTTAATACCTTTTTCGAACTGATTACTTTAGACTATATGGATGTTGTATGATGAAAGAGTGCAAGGGATAAAAATTAGTATAAAATTAAAAATATTTGTGACTCAATAATTTAAATTGTTTACATTGAAAAATACTGTTGCTTTTTTCGAGAACTAAGAAAAAAATGATCTGTTTTTACACAAGTGCCCAAAAAGGAGTGTTATGTTTTCAGGGTTCATGTATGTATGTATGTTTGTGAGTTTCTTTATTCCATCATAACTTCTAGAAGGCTTGACCAATTTCAAAGTTTGTGGTATCATTGGAAGTTTTGAGTTAAGTCATTTTACTATTAACAATATTGTATTTTTTATTGTTTCTTAATCTGTCCTTTGTGTATGTACATAAATACGCAATATGAAAGCAATTACCTGTTCATCCTTCCGATGGCAGTCAGTATTATCCTGCTGCTCGGGCTCATCAGCTCCGGGCTTGTCGGCGGCGAGGGCTGCGTCCTTCGGGCACGGCAGGTTGCGCGCCCGGTAGAAGTCGCGCTCGCGCTTTATTTCATCTGAAAATATTGGTGGCTGATAAGATGCGTGATAGATGAGAATGAAGGTTTCGGTGGTTGAATGATGCATGGAGGTTTTATTGCTACTATTCAAACTCTATTAAATTATTGATTTCATGAGAGTATGAGCATGTGTACTATATTTTAGTTCTATTTTTATGCTTTGTTGTAAATGATTTTCTATTATTTTAAATAACAGCAAGTGATCAGCATTCTATACAGTTTTATGTTGATTATATTTAAAATGTATTATGATTAAATAGCAATAAGAAGTAATTGTAAACTTTTCATATTTTAGCTAGCCTCTCTTATATCAGTTTTATTTATGATAGATTTTAATAATCATCAACTTTCATAGTACATTTATTATTATTTGTATCTTTTATTCTTTTTCATTTCCAATATAACTTCAAAGAAAGCCATGTATAATGCCAAAGACCATTTCACATGTAATGGCTTCTCTTATCCAATGATGTGTCATGATAATGATATCCCGTTACCAAGTGCGTGATACTCACTGTCCTGCAAATCTGGCACTAACTTATACACAATGTCCTGCATGGTCCGGTCGAAGCTGATGTACTGGAGCGGGTGCGACTGGTGTATCACTATGTTGCATGTTGGACACGTGTTGTTCTCCTCCAAGTGTTTTACTAGGCAGCTTTTACAAACTGGAAAGGTACATCAATGTTAGTGCCTCTGTGAGCTTGTGATAATGTTTGACTTTGAAACTAGTATGTAATTTAACATTTGCGTACGCCTCAGAAGTCAATATGAAAATGTAAGTTAAAGTCAGTGCATCTGTGAGTTTGTTAGGTGTAGTTTGTGATAATGTTTGACTTTGTTCCTAGTATGTACAGTATGGCTATGTAGAAATATTATTTAGAATATGATTGTTACAATCATAGATGTCATTTTGTATGTATTGTTAATTGTTAACTACTGGGATATAAGCACTTGATTAAGTAGAAGGTCCATTCTAAGACTTAATCTGTACATTGTTAATTGAGATCCGTACGAATCTCATCTTTACATAGTATTTGAGTTCAAAAACTCTTATAGGCAGATGTTGTGATTATATATAGATAAGCTAGTATTCATGTTTTAAGTTGCTTATCAGTTTATCTGCTCTAAGTAAAGATGATGCTTGCTTTGTCTATGTAAAAAATAAAGATTGATAGTCTAGACTCAACTAGACATTAACAAAATAGATCAGACATAACAATAAAACTAATCAAAAACAATCAGAAAGCGGGAAATCCTTATCGATTGATTAGAAATGATACAGATACAACAACAACAAGGTGGTAACAATTTTGTCTTTGTTTTCGGAATAATTTCACAAGTAAACACTTATTAGGTGTTATTTATAAACAATGTACCACAAATAACGATAAATGTATTAGAAAATATAATAACACTAACACGTATGAAGACACTCAGTAACAGTGGTCGCGTCGATAAAGTAACCGCGACATATTTTGCAAGTAATGTGACTGTTCAATGTTTTTAACTTTATCCTCCTTTCCATGGTCATCCTAAAACTAAGGTGGCGTCAAAAACATTAGTGAAACTAACATAAAGCGGTTAGAAAATAAAAAAATTAGAACATAAATGCAAAGTCTACAGTCAACAACTCAACACTTCGGAATACTTCAAATACGTTTCGTTTCTCCTTCGGAAGTACAGATTATAAATCGACCACAGTTTTTGAAACAGGATTTAAAAAATCTTTTTAATTAAACATGTATTACAAATATTGATAAAAACTATATGAAAAATATACAATATGATTGGAAAGTAAAATTGTATTTTCTTCTCAAGTATATAATCTATGTGTTCTAACTTAACATAGACGAAGCGCAGTTAAGCAGTTACGAAACGTACTTTCTAGAATAAAAATTGCCCATAATATACGGTGCGATCCTACCCTGTCGTACCCTAGGTCTCTAGGTACTTATTATATTTCTCTATGGGTGCGATGGGAGAGATATTGTTATGTTTTTCGCTTTTACCCATTTATACTTAGTCTTAAAGAAATGACTGCTCTAGGAACAAAGTTTAAAAACAGTTGTAGATTTAATTGTCGCATTTTTATACGAATAAAATTATCTTTTTCTTGAATTTTTTTTCTAGACGGGAATCGAACCCACCACGTAAAAACTGCTGTAGTAATGGAATAGCGTTGGCTAATTAAGCAGTCTGCTTTCTGTGTTTCTTTGGTCCAATATATGAAGATCTTCTTCATCATTAGACCAAAAAAAAACGTAAATAAAACAAATAACTAGCAATCTTTATTTTATTGTACACACATCTTTCTCACAATATTAACGTTAGGTATTAAATCTCTTTCCTTTTTAGTCTAGATATATAATTTAATATCAACGTCTGGTAACTTAATTAGTACGATCGACACTCTGTTCCTTATAGAAAAATAGTAATCTCTTTAAAACTTTTAATATCAAGATTTTTCTTAAAGCGTACATACGATTTCAATCTAAATACAATTTAAATAATTTTGAAACTTGCCATTATTTAGATCAAATCACATTCATTAAAGAAATCTTCAAGCCGTTTCTACTGCGGCAGTTTTTGAACAAAACAAATTAGGGGTGTGGCCTAAGTATTTTGACGAATCATAAAACAGTCGAACTTGTTAGGCCACACCCCTTGGGCCCGAGTCTGCTATTGACAATTGTTTGAATCGTCTTGAGTGGGTGGCGTTAGTAGGTCCATTTTAGGATAATTATCATTCTACTAAATATCAGAACGTCAAAATTAGCCGTCCCAATGGCCAATTTTGACGTTAAAATGACGTTTTACCTACGTAATTAATTATCCTAAAATGTACCCACTAACGCCACCCAGTCGATTCAAACAATTGTCAATAGCAGTCTCGAGCCCCTTATTAACGTAAAGAATAATTTTCACGATTTTTATATTTAATCACAAAGTTTTGAACTGGTTAGTTAATAGTGAAAAAAAAAAAACTATTTTCTCGATTAACTAAACATTTTTTAAGATTAAATAAGTGAATACAAAACAGTCCGTTTAAGCTTTCCGATTTTTCAGTCTATAAGTGACAATTAATAGAACACACGATTGTTATTAGCTATTTTAAAAGAAGATTAAATACTTAATAAATAAAGAATGAGATTTAACATAGATATGCCAATCTCATGCTTAAATAAAATGACTGTTCATTATTATGAAATTGGGATATTCATTATTAAGCCAAATGGTTTTTTTTTATAAGTCTGATCGAATCTTACATGATTTTTTGATAATGTTTTTAAATAAGCTTTCATTCAAAGCCTACACTGAAGTCATAATCAACCAACTTCAAATAACTTTAATTTTCAAATACTAAAAACAAAAAGTTTAATTACTGAGGTAGTTTCACGTCAAAATATAATTTACAAACAAAAATAAGCTAAGTTCCTTCACACTTAACATCAGCTACGCCCTTCTGTATTGCCCCATCTAATAAATTAAAAACATTTTTATTATCTGGCAACACTAGTTTATAATGTTCTGACGAAGGCATAGGTGCGTTCGGTTTCACGTGATCTCTTTTAAAATGGCGGCTTAAATGGCTAGTTTGAGTGAATTTCCTGTCACATATTTTGCATTGGTATTTCTTTTCGCCTGTATGGACTACTTTGTGTTGTTTTAACGCTGAGGAGGTGTAGAATGTTTTCCCGCACTCGCAGTGGTAGTCCCTCTGGCCTTTGTGCCTTTTTACGTGGACGTTGTAGGCGCTGCAGGTCACGAAACCCCGTTGGCATTCCTTGCAGTTGTACCTGAAAAATTTATGTAACGTTTTATTTATTTTATTTTTTTATTTATTTATTTAAGGTTAACCTACAATTACATTTATTTTATCTATCTAAATATACATTTCAGGTGTAACAATTACTTACAGGCTAACACCGCGTGTACAATGAACGGTTATGTTTATATAAAACTTACATTACAAACAATAATAAATAACATTACATTAGACCATACAAATAACACAAAAACAAAAACACAGAAAATAAATAATGATAAATAACAAGACAATAGCGCTACAATAAATTAAACGGTTTAATATTATCATACCTACATAATAATCATTTTTTAACTCACAAAAAACTGGATTGTGAGTTATTGACAATGGCTCTGCAAAAGTGACTAACACTGTCCTGGTGTATGTCCACCAAATCACTACAACCATTAAGAAGCCTGCATAATCTTGGAATTGGTGAATTAGACCCCATAACCGACCTTCTCAACGGTGGGCATAGTGGTGTTATGGGATGTCTGGGATATCTCGATGGAACTCGAAACCTGATGAGACTCAGTAAATTGGGACAATCAATCTTATTTCTTAGTACCTTGTATAAAAAAATTGCATCAATGATATCTCTACGCGTGGACAAGGAGTGCATTCTGTAATGATGTAGTCTAGTCCTGTAGGAGGGTAATCGCTTTGATTTCTGTTCACTAAAAGCCAGGTGCCAGAGAAATCGCTTCTGTATGCGTTCTAACCGGAGCATGTGATTGGCGTAGTGAGAACGTTTAATAATATGAGAAAAGGTAGAGGTGGGAGAAAAACTGATTATCCTAAGAAAGTAACGGCATAAAAATATTTAAGCATAGAAAATAAAATTGGGTTTCTTCAGAGACCTTTTACATTACACAATATGGTCACTAGAAAATGTAACAATAATAGTACAAATTGCAAAAATACTTCAGGACAAGTTTACTAACGACGGAATTCGTTTTGATTACGTAAATATTGCGTTGTGGCCAACTTTTATCAAACGAGCGAATGCTCAATTTATCCCCATCCCATCGAATTCTTTGAAATTCCAAAAGAATTCGTAAAGGTGGGGTGGGAGAATGAAAATCGGCCCGTAGGCATTAAGTCATTATACAAGCTGAATTAAACTTAATGTCATCGCAGATAGAGTCACTTATCACATAACATTCTTCACAAAATGAATCCTCCATACATAGTCCTATTAAATACTCTAAGTCTCACCTAATCTCCTTATTATGTATCCTAACATGTATGGAGAGGTTGCCGGAGGTGGCGAAGGTCTTGGTGCAGAGGTGGCAGGAGTAGGGCTTCTCGCCGTTGTGGATGCGCTGGTGCACCTTCAGCTCAGCCTTGATGGGGAACCCTGGGGGGACAGCAGATTTAGATGATGATAATAATAATAAATTTATTTGTAGCAAAAAACACACACCTTAAATTACAAATTACAAAACACTATTAGTAAAAACATTGAAACAAATAAAAATGAGCAACTGCCTCCTGAACGAAGTAAAAAGATACTTGTATCTCAGGGGTGAGAAATGATGATTAGATTAGAATATTATGGTGAATGGATTGCTTTTGGTGAATTTTGAGGTTTCAGATAAAGATATACTTAAGTTTTATATTAGACTTATACAGAATGTTATTATTTCACTTGAAGATTAGCAATCGCAGTTTTTGCACATAGCTTATAAATAAATTAGCTAGGCTAGTAGTAACTATACTGCAAAATAATTAATCCTATTAAATTCTCTTTCACAATCAGTACTAAATTTATCTTTTAAGCAATAAACCTTCATGCACCATTAAGTTAATAGGGGCTGTACGATAGTTACCTTTGCCGCAGACTTGACATAAAAACGGCTTATCTCCTTTATGGCGCTTCATGTGTATAGAGAGTTGTGAACTTTGTACAAACGTTTTGAAACATAACTCGCAGCTGTATAACTTTTCCCCTGTAAATAAAAGAAAAATATTTCAATATTTCGGGAATTACATAGTGGTCATTTTAGTCTTAAATCATTTAATAAGCCTGTATTACCAAAAAGTATATTATTACAAAAAGGATTATAGCTAACATAGCTTAATAATTATATTTAGGTTCTTGCAATTGCAATTTCTGCATTTCTGTTTCTTAAAACACTAAATTGATTTTTATGAAAATGTTGTACATCAAAATGTTATTTACACACCCATTCCTCGTGTTTTTTGAAGTTATTTATTTATCAATTGTGTTCTTTTCGTAACGTAATGTAACATAGAATTGGAACTTAATTATTGTTATGAATAATTAGATTATTGCTAGAATATTTTATTGTTCCTTGTAGTTTAAACAATAAGGGCAAAACTACCACACCTATCTATATATAATTGACGTACCTTTATGCATCCGTATATGGTTGACTAGGCTGGTGCGTCGTCTGAACTGCTTGGGACAGTACTCGCAGTGGTACGGCGTCTCGCCCGTGTGGACCTTCTTGTGTTGGAATAGGGCACTGTGGCCTCTGGAAATTTATTCAATTTATATCATTTATTAACATTTTATTTTGTGACTTATTGACAGCATAACATAACATATCAACACGCCTATATCCCCGAAGGGTTAGGCGGAGGTGTACTTATGTACACCCACAGTTCGCCGGTACGTTTAGGTCCCATGTAATAGGGGGCGAACCTATTGCCACTAACGGGGCACAAATCCAAACTCCGACCTGCCTAGATGGTAAATAATTTATATGCTGTTGGCCAGTCGCTTTATGTATAATACGCTGGTAATAGAATCTGGTGACACTGGAAGACTAAAGCAAGATAGTTCTCCAAATTAAGGATTTTTATAAGCAGCATAACAATTAAATAAATATTTTTTTTTGGGCACAATTTAATTATTAACATAATGTGCGTTTTATACTAATTGACTGTTTTTCTTTTTCATTATGTATTCCATTCACCTTCCCCAAAATAATTGAAAACGGGGCAGGGCATGATGATATATTTAATTCTTTTATTAGTAACTAGATGAAATAAACCTGGATATGTATATTACCTAAAAGTAGCAGGGCATTCAGAACATATGTATGGCCTGAGGTCTGAATGGCACAGCTTGTGGGCCTTAAGATTGCTCTTAGTGCTGAGGAACTTGCCGCAAACATCACACTGGTGCGGCAACTTGCTCTCTGGTAACTGTGGGACCTCTCCCTCAAGGTATACTGGAATTAAATAAAATAAATAGTTAGAGCTTGTTCTTATATTAGATTTAATGGTTTAAGTATTAATAATAATAATAAATAATAATAAATGCGGACAACTTCACATACATTGTTCTGAACCCAAAGTAAGTAGCTAAAGCACTTGTGTTATGGAATTCAGATACAACGAAGGTACCACAAACACCCAGACCCGAGACAATGTAGAAAAGTGATTTTCTACGGATCGAACCCGGGACCTCAGAGGTAGCGACACCTTGAAACCGGTGCGTACGTCACTCGAACACGGAGGTCGTCAAAAAAAAAAAACTTTGAAATACATATAGTAATATTGTCATCTAACATTAATTATAGGTCGCGTCACGTAAAAAGAACGCTAGCTGTCAAGATGCGCAGAACGCGATTTATCGGTCTGTTTGGTGGTATGAAGTGCGGGGGGCCACGAGCCGCATGTTTGCCGGTGCGCTATTGGTTCGTAGGACGACCTTCGCCTGTCGAATTGTATATTCATGCGCAAACGTACCCCCCCCCCCCCCCACCTTCCACCAGCGTTCTTTTTACCTGGCGCGACCTATATTAGGTACTAAATAAATATCTATTGATAACCCTTATATTATGTAAATAAACCATCAAAATAAAGGAAATATTATATTTTTCTATGAATAGCAGATATCAACAATAATATTCTTACTACAACTATCTTACAAAGGTATCGAAACTTACCTCTTTTCTTTCTACCCTTTTTCTTTTTAGGCTTATCCTCGATTAATGCTCTTTCTATAAACAATAAAAAAAAGTTATAAACAATTTTCTCAATAAATACTCAATTATAGATTAAATGAATTTGAATGAAGGATCACCTAATTTCTTAATTTTAATTTCTTCTAGTATTATATTATCATCATCTGCATCCCAACTACTGTCATTGCCATCATCAGTTAATGAAGGCTCTGAAAAGAAAAAAATAATTATGTACAATAAAATTCAATTCATTAAAAAATATTTAATCTGGCAAGGCTGGAAGCCAACATAGCTTTGGAAAAAGCTATACAGAATAAGAATTTTAAATCGGAATGGTTTATATAAGGAAATTACGTTATTTATTAAGAGCCTGAAATGTCCCACTGCTGGGCAAAGGCCTCCCCACTCTCACCCTCCATTTATCTCTTTCAAGAGCTAAGAGTAATTAAACAATATTACTATCAAAAATATAAAAAAACTACTCACCAAGTTTAATTTTACCCTTAATATCTTTACCATCTAATTTTGTGATTATATCTTCACTGATTTCAAAAGAAGCCTCATCTTTAATTCTATCGATATCTAGCTCATCTTTAATAATAGCACCACTACAACCATTGGTCTTGGTTTCCTCTTCAGAGGAATTTGTTAATATTAATTTTAATTTATTATCGCTCTCCTCACATTGTACGTTAAAGGCGTATGTACGTTTCAACTGTCGAGAACATTCTTTACAAATTAAGCGCGGTAAACCATCATCCGAGCTCGGCTAGAAATAGAAAATAAATATAATGCTAAATCAGAGTGTATCTTAATACACTCTGATTTAGCAAAATATACGTAGATGCAATACGAGTTAGTAACAGAAAAAAAAAGTACCTTTAGCTTTGTGCAATATGATAACATATCGCAATAAATAGTATTTGTTTTCACATAAAAACTGGTGTAAATATCATATGTTTGTTTATCTGTTTCCAAGCATATTCGACATATTCTTTTGAAGTCTAGCGCCATAGTTGTGTTTTAATATGCAAGTCTTGATATCGCCAGTATAGGTGACTGAATTTAAATAAGATTAACAAGTCTTTTATTAGTATAAATAACGTTTTTCTACGGCAGTCGTCGATCGCCAATGTAAAGCAAACAAATTCTAACAAATGTCATGTCAAAATGACATTGTCTGTCAATCTGCTAGCGAGTAGCGACATTGATGCGTTTCGTTGACAAAATTAAATACTTAAAAACATCCAGATATAATTTAATTATTTTAGTTAGGTACTTTACGTATTAACTTCGTTTAAAGTATTATTCGTAGCAATAACTTTCAGAATTAATTAGTCGGTTAAACATATTTTTTATCTGTTTCGATAAACGTATAAAGCGCGGGAATTTCTAAAAAGGACGATTCCTTTCAAAAGGTTTTTACTTCACTGATCACTCACTGTTCAACAAACAATGACAAGAATCAACGTCAATCATTAACAAACTCTGAGACCTCTGGGTTTTAGTTTAACCAGCCCTACTCAATAAAAGTAACAAAAAAACTACTGTGCTAGCATCAGGATTTGAAGAAGTTACAAAAACAAACAAGGTAAGAAATATCACCATTTTATTATAGGTACCGCGTCTAAACATTACAGACATCAATTTTATAGTTATAATAATAATAACATTCCCGGACATCTTCACACACGGTTGTCTGATCCCAAGCTAAGCAGAGCTTGTGTTATGGTAACCAGACAACTGATAAACATACTTATATATTATTACTAGTTTAATAATTTAATATTGTACAACACACATTAAGTAAATAAGTATAAATCCCTGCTGAAACTAAGTGGCTTAATACTGATGCTTGAGAGAAAAAAATATACAAAACAATAACATTAAAAACTTGCAAAATAAGAAACCTAAGCAGTTCTACTTTAAAGTGAAAATATTTTGGGACCTTAAAAATGCAAGACAAATTTAGTTTGTTGCTTCATATTGTTCTTAATAGTAATTTATACCATAAATATACCTGCTAGTAATCAGAAGTTCAAAACTATACAACCACCATAAAGTTGTATAACTAAAAAAAAACTACATATTTCAGTCAGGTATCTCAAGATATCCACTCAAACATACATGCAACATAATAAATAATATAAGCCTTACAGGCATTCTACATTTTTAGTAAAAATAAAATTGAGCAAAAAAGGCTTCAAAGTAAAGGATAAAAACAAATACCATTTCAACTTTTTAATAATTTTTACACTTCAAATTTCACAGTAGAGATTATGTACAAGGATTTTTTAATACATCATACTACATAGGATTCTAGGTTTTTAGCATTATAGAAAAAAAAACACTGGTTTGATAAAATCCTGCATACAATGATTGAGATCATGGTAAATGACGAAATTATATGAGAGCCATATTACTAGGTTTTTATGTGGGTAGTTTTTTTACATAACTCCACTATCACACTTTTATACAAGCAATGTTCTTTGTCTTTCCAAACACAAGAGATCCACTTATCAGTCTTCAATTCTTTTTACATGCCTTCTGATATTAAGAAAAATATTCAGCCATTTTCCAACAGATAAATAGCATATTTATGAGATTTCTGCATCTTCTTCTTTTCTCAATGTTCCTCTTCCAAAGTCTTTCTTTTAAGTAACTTGTAGGAAGTATATTTCTGAATTATTCTTTTCAATGTAGGCCATTTATGAAAGACCTTTTGATATAATATTTCTTCAGATGAAACATCAATACAGCCATTGAAAGAATCCAAATAATCACCAACAATAATGGTTCCTGTAAATAGTTAAAAATTAAATCATATTTAAATCAATTAGGTCATTAATAACAATAATAACTTTATTTGAGGAAAAAGAATAATATGAGTAAAAAAGTCAGCCGCAACATATTTTTTTTAATTAGCTTACTTTAGATCCCTCTTCTGGGCAAAGGCCTCCCCTTTTTTCTTCCAAACCTCTCTGTTCTTAGTGATAATTGACATTTACATCTATTAAAAAAAAAAAAAAAAAATTGCGTGCCTACTTACCTGATACATATAAAACTTATGAAGTTCCTTTCAAATGTATCAGTGGAACCATTGGCTTATCGTCAGCTGCTGTACACTAACAATACTTTCAGTTTCCTCTCGCTTTCCTCGCATTGTAGCTTGAACTCGAAAGCTCGCTCCAGGCATATGCTACATCCCCGGCATAGGAACGGAGGCAGACCATCACAAGATTCCGTCTAAAATATAAATTAAATTTATATAAAAACAAAAATATAAATAAAAAAATCAAGTGTTATTGGTAAGTTGCTAGATGTTTTAAATACCCTGCGGTTAGTGCAGAATGTGAGCACAGCGCTGTATAAAATGTTTCTTCTCGCATAGTAACTGGAAAAAATATCGTATGTTTGTTTATTTCCTCTGAGGCATATTCGGCAAACCTTATTCAAGTCTATTAACTCCTTTATTTCCGCCATAATTATGGAGAATTTGGGATATTACTTCAGTTATCATTTGTTTAAGTGTTCGAAAATAACATAATAAAGGATATTACTTGTCGCTAACGCTAAATGAAATCAATTTGAAGCAAGCACAATGTAAATATCTAATGACAACAAAATTACAGATTCGAAATTGTATAAATGTCAAAATGTTTTAGCCGTGCTGTTCTGCTTTTTTTTCTGACTCCGATACTAAGACCATTTCAAAAATCGATTTTTACCGGTTTTCATGCAATCTCTTCTTTAGTCGATTCTGTGAGTATTGATTTTTCTCCATGTTCAAAAGTCTGCTATCTTGCTTATCCTTTGCTCTGCTACATGTAGAATTATAACAGTATAAATTGAGATCCTCACTTTCATTGGAAAGGCTTTGGGAAGTCTTATTTTCTTGCTGCATCGTTATCTTAATATTCAACCAGACGATTTGTTATTATTAATTAGTCGATTAGTGTTTTAACACCTAAGTAAAGGTAATCCCATAATCTGTTTGTTTTTACCTGTGGTTGTTCAAGAATTTGTTAAAATGTCGGAGAACCGGGCGAATCTGGGAATGATAACAGTTTGAATATAAATATTGTGACTGTGTTGACTGTAAGATTGTCGAGCGCATTAATAATTTTAAGTATAATAAAGTGAAATCACTTTCGCACCATGTCTGCCCTTCAGAAAACTATAATGAAAAACAAATTGCCGCCAAGATGTCCCAAAACTTCTGGAAAAGCAAAGTAAGAATGTATATTATACATCGTCAAGAATATGCACATATTATTATAATAATCATTTAGTATAAGTTGCCTACACTATTAAAATAATTATGCACTTATTGAACAAACATATCTACGTTGCAAATCTTTGTCGATTGTTGTAATTATATGAGAAAGTTAGTTTGTTTTGATGTTTAATTCACACGTCTTGCTTCGTTATTATGTATTATTGTGTGTAAACAAGATCCGTACACGAATAATGTACATTGCGAATAAACTGAAACTAATATGCGTGTTATTTGTTTCTACTCTAATAACCATCTAAACCAGATTTGTTTTTTTTTTTGCATTGTTATTGGACTACTTATCTCTATTGTCCTTATTACGACCAAAAAAAGAAACACAAAATGCATTTAATTAAATAAGAAGTCATAATAATATCATGTATGATATTTCATTCACATTTTGTTTTCAGAATGGCTCCATTTGGCGCTGGTCGTCGCAAGGACTACACGCCCGTGTCTTGGAAGGAGTACTTCCAGAGGAAAGTTGATGTGGAGACGGAGGGTGGCACCTTCAAGGTGTACATGTCTCCGGACCCTGACCACCCGGACAGGCCCAGGATAGTGACGCTGCACGGTGGAGGATATTCTGGACTCAGTTGGGCTCTGTTTACTGTGAGTAAGACTTATACTGTTTAACATAAAGTTTTATGATTTTATTATCATCTTAAGTCTTATTGGATTTTGTATATCATTTTCATGTTGATGGTCATTCATTTTTAGGTTTTAAACAATTGCTTTCTCATGTTTTCAAAATCCTACGAATTTGCTGTATTTATGAATAATTTCGCATGAATTATGACTAACATTTTGTTCAAATAAATAATTAGTTGTTAATATTGTTTCAGGAAGAGATAACCAGCATGGTCCATTGCCAGGTGGTGTCAATAGACCTCAGAGGCCACGGGGAGACCTCTGTATCCAACCCTGATGATCTGAGCATTGAAACACTTGTGCGGTATGTATGACATGTACTTCACTATTTCTAAGCCTCAAATGTCATTCCTATTGTGTGTAAAAATCTATCATCATCCTTTTTCTTAATAAGCTACTGCAAATTACTCTACTAATTATATTCAGTTTCATAACATAACATTTCACAGCCAATTATTAGTTTTCGCCTAGTTTAGTTGAAGATGCTGTCACATTGTTTTGAATTTATGATAGATTGCAAGTTTTTATTTAAAATGTTTTTCTACAATCCTTTTTCATCATCATTATCATATGTATAAGCTCGAAAAAACCCACTGCTGGGTATAGGCATCCCTTTTTTTCTGCCATTGTTGTCTGTCTTGTGTGTACCTCATCCAGGTGGTAACATGCTGTCAGTTATCCTCAACTCCTTCTCCCTGTCTTTGTCTCTTTTTTAAGAAAAATTTAATATTAATTATATTTATATGTCCAGTGATGTAGAGCAAGTCCTGCACAAGTTGTTCTGCGAGGGCATGCCGCCGCTGCTGCTGGTGGGACACTCCATGGGCGGGGCGGTGGCCGTGCGCGTGGCTCACGCTCCCTCGCTGGAACACTCGGTACACGGGATCGCTGTCATTGATGTTGTTGAAGGTAATGTATAGCTCTAGTGACGGGAGCAAGTCCTGCACAAGTTGTGATATTGAGTAAATAAAAATTAAGGGTCAATCACACAACTTGGCCACTGCAGGATGTAGGTCTCTCCCCATGTTTAACATCCAGTCCTCAGTTTTCCACATGATTCAGCATGCAGTCCAACATGTCAATCAGAGAGGTTTTTCCAGATAGGATTATGTTATAATAATATACAGCCAAGGCTACAGGCTTTCTGTTATGCTTCATTGCAAAATAAGTATTCAGAAGAAAGGGAGTTAGTGACACTAAAAAAAAACGAAACATATGAAACTGATCTTAAACTGTGTACAAAAATGTTACAATATTTTATATATGGTACTTTTTTGTTATAGGCACTGCAATGGATGCTTTGGCCAGTATGCAGAACTTCTTGAGGAGTCGACCCACACATTTCAAGAGCATCGAACACGCCATAGAGTGGTGGTAAGTATATTAGACATTACCTGGAATTAATAATAATATGTATGTAGGTATTGCGAATAATAAAATTAAAAACATAATATTTGTATTTTTGTTCACAGTGTGCGAAGTGGTCAAGTACGCAATGTCGACTCAGCGAAGGTGTCAATGCCCAGTCAAATTCTCAAGTAAGATGTACATTCATCATCATCATTCACAGCCCTTGTTCTCCCACTGTTGGGCATAGGCCTCCCCTTTTTCGTGCCATTTTCTATGGTCCTGTGCCAGCCTCATCCAGAGTCAAACTGAGACTTTAATTAATTGTACATTATTGTATTTAATTTACTTGTATGAGCAAGTCTTGGAGTGAAGACATAGATTGACATGTCAGATAATGTTTAATATGGTTGCTTTTATAAATATTTTTTTGAAGTACATACATCGTTGTCGCTAAGTCATCGCTGTTTATGTACAGATTGCTGCTCTGAGTGTTCAATTAGAATAATGACATCTTCCTGCTTCAAACGTTTAACCTACTACAGACACCAGTTTCGATATTATGTGCATAAAATGAACAATTAAAAAATCTTTTTGTCCTTTTGCTTGTTCCATCTTCCCCCTGTTTGGGAAAATTATTGACATTGGGTTGCGGAGGTCAGATAGGCAGTTGCTCCATGTAAAATACGATATTCAGCTGAATCCGGTTAAATAGTTTGGGAAAAAGGCTCGGCAGATGATGATATATTATGTAGTATATTGCGATAATTATTATGAGTATCACTCATAGATAAACATCCTCTCTTCTAGTTGTGAGACGGGCCTCCTAGCCACAAACGAGGTGGAGACCTACACATCAGTAGCTGACGCAGCTCTCCCCGCTCCCACACGACACGAGCCGCGAGCTGATCGCATCGCTGAAGAAGACGGAGAGCTGGAGGATGAAGCCGCTGATGATGACGAGCACGAGCCAGGGACCGAGCCCGCTGAGTTTGTTAGACCCACCGTGTTGGGAGATGGAGCGGCTGCCGGCAAGTTAGTACACAGCTTTATATTATTAGTGGTGAGACGGGTCTCTTAGCCACAAAGAGACCTCAAAGACACATCAGTAATAGACACCAACTGTCTCGCTGAAGAAGACTGAGAGCTGGAGGAGGGTGAAGCTGCTGATGATGAGGCTGAACCCGCTGCGTTCGTCAGGCCCACTGTCATAGGAGATGGTGCGGCTGCGAGCAAGTTAGTATACAGCATTCACTTAGTCACAGACGAGGTGGAAGCCTATACCTACATAGCAGAGACCGCATTGCTAAAGAAGACAGAACTGGACGAGGGTGACCTGAACGGGACCTGAAGCTGCTGATGGTGAGGAAGCTGAAGGAGCTCAGCCTGCTGCCTTTGTCAGGCCCATTGTGTTGGGAGATGGAGCGGCTGTGAGCAAGTTAGTACAGCTATCTTGCTTGACCAGTCACCTGGCCACAAACAAGGTAAGAAGCCCATACCTGCATAGCAAAGACCTCATCGCTGAAGAAGCCGGAGAACTGGACAATTTTTTTTATAATATTACTCGAAGTCTATGTAGAAAATGTTCTATGTATTTTTGAATTTTAGTCTTTTTTTTGTGGTACCTGAAATTGCTCTCTGATTCTATAACAGAACTGTTTTAACAACTTTGAGTCCACAGCAATGTAAATGACATTTGTCACATCAATTAATTATTGATCTCCCACCAGATACGCGTGGCGTATAGAGCTATCTCGCACGGAGCGTCACTGGGCGGGCTGGTTCTGCGGGCTCTCCGCCGCCTTCCTGGCTGTGCGGGCGCCCAGGTTGCTGCTGCTCGCCAGCATCGACGGCCTGGATAGAGACCTCACTGTCGGACAGATGCAGGGTATGTACACACCTTATATACTCCTATACTATGACACCGTAAAAGGTCTAAAATAAATTTCAAATTATCTCTAAGAAAACCAATGTTTTCCGTAAAATTTATAGAGAGCAATAAACTGTGAACTATCCACCATCATCCACAGCCCTTTTCCTCCCACTGCTCCCTTATTTCGTGCCATATTATACGGTCATGTGCCAGCCTCTATGCAACTATACTTATTTCAGGTAAATTCCAAATGCAAGTGTTGGCCCGATGTGGACACGCTGTTCATGAAGATACACCTGGCGAGGTAAGTCAGAAACGTTTAACTAAGTACTGCTAAGTAACAACTTTGAATATATTCATATTTTCTATTAACGTTTAATTCAGAAGATATTCTTCTATCTTAATTTAAAGAAATTAATTATATTCGCGTCTTATATCTTTCTTTTTGTGTACCAATATGACTACTATCTTATGTATCATACTTGAATATACATATTTGACTATAAACCATGTCCTTCTCAGGTGGCGCGGGTAATAGCCGGGTTCGCGCTCCGTCACCGGCTGACCACCGCCACGGAGGAGGGAGAGCACATGCAGCTCTCCTCCGGTATCCCCGGCTGCTAAACCACACCAGTACTCTATGACCATTCTATTTGTTGGTACAATATCTTAACTACAGGCTTCTATATCTTTTCCAGTCTATGGTACGGTTTATATTTAGATTTGATGCCCTTAGAGGTTAGTCATACTTAATTGCAGTGTTATTGGCAAGGTTTAAGTGCAATAAAGTGCAGGTGTCTGGTACACTTGGAAATTCTTACAAGTGTGGCATTGTCCCTTCTTTCACTAAAGTAAAAGATACTTATATGGTAAATGGACACCAAACGTTAATCAGACCTTGCTAGATTGGGTTCGCGATTTCAGACTACAGATTTATTTATACAGTACAAACATAAATATCAATATTGGTCATGCCAAATATTTATAATGATCAAGTATAGTTAATAGTCACAAATATTTTGTTGTAATGTCAACATTTTAATATTATCTTAGATTAAAATTTATTCAATAATCTATTTAAATATTTAAGGTTGATTAAAAACTACTCATTTTTCTTATAATAATTTTACACCAACAAATAGAATTATCATAGACAAACGCTCACTCAAAACACTGACCACAAACAATTGTAAAAGGTTCATCTTCACGAACCTTATAATAAATTAGTTTATACTTTCAAATGAGTCTGATCGCAACTGTACTTAGAGCTCGCTTAGTGCAAGCATCCAAGAATATTTTACATTATCATAACTGCTGTAATGATCGGATCGATTTCTATCTAAATAATAAAATCGTTACGATCAGAAAGACATAATAATTTCATTCATTGCACCATAACGATGTGCTCAAATGTAAGAGCGAAGGATGTCAGTCTGTTTATTACGTAAGATATTGTAAAAATGGTACAAAAAAACGAAAACTTATCTATCCATAGTCGCTTGGGACTTTGGAATAAAAATCATAAACATGAAACTTGGCTAAATTATCTTTCGTCCAAGTACAGCATTTAAATAATAAACTGTATGTGAAAGCACAGTAACAGCTTAAAACTAAAAACGTATCGAAATTTCAATATCTTACGTAAAATAAACAGTCTACATAAAAACTAGAAATTAACAAAAATATTTTTCGACATAGCGGCGCCAAGCCAAATTGAAAAAAAATATTTTTCGACTCCAGTGTTGTTAAAATAAGCTTTGCTCACAGTGAGTATTTGTTTTACGTTAGATTTAATATCAATATTTAAAGAATAATAAAATTTTAAAACATAATTTTTTCATTTCTAATATTTTCACTCGTTTCGTAACAACGATCTCAAATATTTGGAATTATCTTGTTAGATTTTAGTTTAATGTACTAAAGGTTCAAAGTAGTCGGAATTTAACGTAAAAATCTCTATACGTATAGTTGGATTCAAAGTTAATGGCGGCTGTGAAGTTAGCTACACGCTGCGCAGTACCTCGCCCCGCACCCGCTGGCGCATAAGTTTGTTACACAGCAGCGACTCGCCTCGTGTTCAGAGCCGCCATTAAGTTTGCATCGTACTGTAACTATCTAGTTAGTCAACCGTACGGTAGACTTAGGTATTTAGAACATCATTTTCAGCTACTATCATTATGACAGTAGTACTAATCTGTAAAACAAAAACGAAATAAAATAAATCTCACTTATTGATATTTTCTAGTAACATTTTTACAGAATAGCACTACAAGTCACCTTTAGTGCCTTAGTAATCATTTTGTCGTTATTTAAATTAGCATTCTTTATTTATTGTTCACATTTTAGCGCTCACTTCACAGCCAGTCAAGTTTCTATTTAAAATAAATATCTAAGCACTCGTGATTTGAATTCTTCCACTAATAAAAATAATTAATATTATTATACTTTAGCTTAAGGCAAGTTGTGTACATCAATTTTGTTGATATGTGTATTTCTCGTTTATTATACGTCCGCTGAGGGAATGCGATCCTGATAGGTCGTCAATATGAATATATGACTTAAATGTGGCGCAAATAAAATACCATCACTTATTTGTCCTAAAACAAATATCATTCAGGACTATGATCGTTATGCCATGTTATAATGACTAATATAATATATCACGGTTTTTTAATTAACTATATTTGACATGTCAGGAAGGCATATCAGCGGCCGAATTATACTGATACTGTGGTCTTTTCTGGTTGTGTAGAGGGCGCCTGTGTCAGTTTGTATAGATTGTACAGATGCTATTTGATGTTTAAAATGAAATAAAAATAATATTAATGTTTAATGCGTAAAATTGTTTCATTTAAAAATCCTTGTACAACATTTTTGCATTCTTCCTAATACACAGGCGAAAAGGGCGTATTTAAAGAAAGAAACAGTTTTTGATGAAAACATTTTATTATCAGATCAAGAATGAATAAATACAAGCATAATAATATAACAACATAATATTAGTTGTACGTTATAAATTAATGGTAACTTTAAGTTGTAACAAACTTGGTTTGTGCAATGACTAGCAGACGTTTGACTCGTTAAGTAACACTCATACTGTTTGATAACTATTCTAAACCGAATATTTTAACGTAACTTAATTTTAAGAAGCCGTTAGTTTGGCCGCAAAACCGCCCGAGAGGCAAACAAAACAGTTTAAAAAGTCGCGGAAAAAAACCGTCAGCGCGGCCGCTTCCATTAGTTTCCTATACATTTTTTTTTTTTTTGGTAGAGATCTTTGCAGTTAGCCTGAGCGCAGGCTTTGACTGCTTCACCGGACTTTAATCCTATACAAAATTAGGAGTATAAAATCCGCGGCGGTTTAACCGCAGTGCGGCCTTCGCCTTAAATCTCTTGCCATCTCTTTCATATTAAGGTGTAAAGTAGAGACAGATAGATACGATCGTTAAAGTTAAGTTGCGTGTAAGTATTCGGGTTTTCACTAACCAAAATGATGAATTATTCTACATTGCTAGCATAGATACTACATTTTTGAACTATACCATGATTACATTTGAAACAATAATTATTTTAGTTACAAGAGAGGTTAAGAAATGACGGCTTAATCTCTCATATGGAAATTAATTATGATAGTAGAAAATAGAATTTATGTTTCTTTCTTGATTATAACGAGAACAAGATCTATGCTAGAATGTATTTAGATGTATGTAAATTTGATTCTATCTAAACATAAACTGAAATAACTATCCTTATAATAAATATCCGATAAAAAAAACCGGGAAAAATTCACTGTATTTGATTAATCACCCAACAAAAATGCATTTTAACCTGAGACATACTCTAATTATTAAAAAGAAATAATTAACGAAATAAATAATCTCACTATTGACAACCTTTGCTTATAAAGTTAGTTATAAATGAATGACTGAGTAAGTATAGTGCCTTTATCTAAAACTACCCGTTAAAAACTTTGAAGAGATATAAATATAATATAATAATTATTAATACATTTATAAATTACATTAGTTAAATAATATATAAAAGGCAAGATTCTAATATGTAGGCCTTGATAGATATTTAGAATTATAATATTCGTGCAATAATCCTTGTTTATAGTAGGTTTTTATACAATTTAATTAATATTAGCTAAAAAGCAGGTTTAAATTATATTTCTATCTACTTTTAACGCAATTACAAAAGGATCATATTTTTGCATGACTTACTACTACTATAAACAAAGATAACGTTACTTTAGGCAATATTTTGATATACTTCGACGCTCCCAATGTATACAGACTGCGGTATCTTAAAAAGAAATATTTAGTTATGTTTTCTTAGTTAGTCTTTTAAAATTAAACATTTAAAAATACATTTAATTACAGTAAATGCTGATGAAAAAGTAACTTCTATTACAAAATGTATTTATTTTGTATTATGCTAAATGTATATCATAATTAAGTCCACTTATAAACAATTATTGTAATATTTAAGATACCGCATTCTGTATAATTAGCGTATTAATCATATAACCCAATACAGAAACGTCACATTTTTTTAAGAAACCGTCAATTCTCATGCTTTCTCTGTCACTTATAGGTGAAAAGTAGCGACAGAGCGATCTAAGACATTTAAGAGCGCCTTAAATACAAGTTTCATTTCAGTATTGGCGGCAAACCAATAAGTTAGAGATCCGAGATGGTAAGTATGGCAAGTGGCGACATCTATGTTTACACGGCGCTCTTCATTTCTTGTTTGACGCACGATTTGAAAGCTTCCCAGCCCTCGTTCTTTGCATAAGACTGTAAGAAAATAAAATTATTAGTTAATATAGTATTAGAGAGATTTGTTTTAGGTTAAGTACAGGCAAGTCGCAAAATACCTTACACAATAAGTTTTCTCATAAATAAGTGAATATTTTCATCCTCATCAACTTAATTTAAATCATCTAGGTACTTATTATTATATGAATCTACTTAGTATTGTATAAATGTTAATGTTATATACTTTTGATTATCGACTAAACAAACAAATTATCAATTTCAATATCCAGCTCGTAGTGATTCGCTGCAATCTTTTTTTAAAATTTTACAATAAAAAAATGTATGTTAAAAAATAACTGGTATACCTGAATCACGAAGTTGGTGTTATTATACACGTTGTAATAATTACTTATGTATTTCGACCAACTTCACAACTGGCCCTGTGGCGCAATGGATAACGCGTCTGACTACGGATCAGAAGATTCCAGGTTCGAATCCTGGCAGGGTCGCGGTATCTTTTTGTATTTATAAATATAATTTTCTATAAAAAGTATTAGATAATTTTGCTATATAATCAATAAAAACATAATTATATAAAAAAAAAATAAAAGAATTGATTTTGGTTTCCTTTTTTGCTAAGTTACTGTTTTCGAACACAAAATAAGAACCACGAAACAGAATTGTTTTTTCTGTTCCGTGATAAGAAAATATTATGTTAAAAAAATATTTATCATACATAATATTACACAATGATAATAAAAAAAAAACAATGTAAGAACGATTTTTTTTAGCTCTACTAATTTCAGGCATTCCACTCTTATAAACTTAGCAGCAATTTACAGGCCCAACAAAATTATTACTCAAAGCTAAAGTTTTTTTCATGTACCCTGCAAAGCTCGAGCTATTTCGTTTCCTATATCCAGTAACAGTGTACCTTAAACCCGCGATGCAGTCGGTCCTTCATAATAGCTATGAACTCCTTGTAACTCAGCAGGCCGTCACCGTCGGCGTCGAAGATGGCGAACACCGTGGACACGAGGTGCTCCGACTGCGATATGCCCGTGCAGATCTTAACCGCGCGGTGGAACTCGTCTGGGAAACGATTTATATGGTGATTATATGAAAAGTAGTTATGAAGTTTGAAGTTTGATATACTTTTGAAGTTTGACGTAAAGTTTGACTGTGTTAATCATGGAATTTTATAATGCAAGGTAACTTTAAACATAATTGAAGCCGCTTATTTAGGGTTTCTGATTTCAAAACTATTTAACTGACTGATAATTGAAATAAAACTACTTTTTTTACGGATTTTGTCGCGATTTATTTTGATTTTAGTTCCCGACGTTTCGACACCATTGCAGGGGCCCAAGTCTGCTATTTACACTCGGTTCAATGTCTTCATAGTGGCGTGCCAGCAGAGCCATTTTCGGAAAATTGGTATTCTACTAAACGTCAAAACGTCAAAATTGCGCATTGGAACGATTCGGTTCAATGTTCAACGACTGTGACCAATAGTTCATACATTTGGTACAAATTGTAATGCGCAATTTTGACGTTTTGACGTTTAGTAGAATACCAATTTTCCGAAAATGGCTCTGCTGGCACGCCACTATGAAGACATTGAACCGAGTGTAAATAGCAGACTTGGGCCCCAGGTATCATGGTCACGGGCAGACTGAGATGGCGTTCGTCTTGACAGTAGATGTTGCTCGTTCTACCTTCATATTTTAGGTGTCGAAACGTCGGGACCTAAAATATGACGGTAGAACGAGCAACATCATAATCCGTAAAAGAGTAGACTTATTTCAATAAGTAATTAATTAATAACGAATTTATTTGGCTATTTGAATTTACATACAACTGAATCGACTTCGTTTTATTTTTTCGTAAAATTTACACAAGATTTTAAAATAAATAACCATTTTTGTACACGTATGAATATCAAACGATTCTACTTGTTATAATGTTTTATACTGTTAGTTCTAACATGCTTCAACGTACGTCTTATAAAACAAATTTTAATGTAGAGAAGGTTTTTTTAAATAGTAGGCACTTTTTACAGATTATTCATCATTATTTTCTTTTTAGTATTTAGAAACTAGAAAAAAAGGTTCTTAGGCTTATATTATTACCCAATATGCAACACCATCACCAACACCCCATCCCAATTAACTCAGCTAAAAAAAAACTGTTAGAGAAAACAAGTAGGAACTCCAACGGACCATTGAAAATAATCAATTAAAGATTTTAAAACCTCTTTAAGCCATACCTTTAGATATAGGATGATCAGCGAGCGTGTACATTCTCATGGCGATGGTAAAGTCCTCCAGGTTGTTGAGGAACTGGCAGAAGGTCTTGAACTCGTCGAAGGTGATGCCGTGCTCGTCCTTCACGCGGTCCAGCAGCCGGTCCAGGTACATGTCGTACTCGTCCGTGTCCAGGTATGTGTAGCGGAGCAGGATCTTCGCGAAGTCTACCTCGGAGATCGTTTCGTGACCTGGAAGGTGTATTAAGGGACTTTAAAAACAAGTCTCAAATCAAAAGTACCTATGTTATTTTTACGTTTCTTAGGCAATGTTTCCAGAGTTTTTGGATGATTTTCTGGAATAATTATTGTTTGTAGATGGGTCCAAATTCAGTGACCTCGATTTATATTCACGTTTGAAAAAAGTAAGTGTGGTCAATTCAGACTGCCTCGTTGGGCTAGTGGTGTTAAGCGCGACTGCTACGCTAGAGGTCTTGGGTTCGATTCCCAAGTCGACCAAGGTGTTATTGGGTTTTTCTATGAAATTCTAAGTAGCAGATAGGTGTTTGGATTTGTGCCCGGTTAGTGGCAAAAGGCTCACCCCTATTACATGGGGCCTAAACATATCGGCGAACTGTGGGTGTACATTGGTACACCTCTGTCTGTCTAACCCTTCGGGGTACAGGCGTGATGATATGTTATGTTATGTCAATTCAGGTTTTAATCAAATAAAAAAGAAAATTGCAGGAACGCACAAAACATGCCTACTTCTTTCCAGAAAGGTGACTTTTGGTTAATAACAAAAACGAGTGACCAGAGCCGACGACTCATTTAATTAATCTAGCTATTCGTTATCTCCAAGAAATGACCTTTGGTAATTAGCAATACGAACCCTTAGCGAACTCATGGAACTCAAGTTCCAGCACCTCGGTCTGCAGGTTCTCCATGAACTGGCGGAAGCCCTCGAACTTCAGGTCGTTGGTACCCTTCTTGCCGAAGAAGTGTACCTGGAACACAAGCAATAAAGGATACCATTTATTGTAATTATTTATGTTTCATAACGATTTGGAGTGTTCACTAGGATATGTAATCCCTGTGTGGTGAAGAGTTTCACAAAATGCCAACCTGGATTTGGAACAAATTTTTCTGGATCAGCTAATTTTACATTAAAGAACTTGTGGACTTTGGGTCGTCGCAAAATTTAAGGCCAAGGGGATATTACCTGTAGGAAGGTGTCGACGTTATGCCTCCGCTGCAAGCCCTGCTCGTCGTTGACGTAGGTCTCGTGGGCCTTCCCCTCCGCCGGCTCCCCTCCCCACCCCTCTACACTGTTACCTGTAGGAAGGTGTCGACGTTATGCCTCCGCTGCAGGCCCTGCTCGTCGTTGACGTAGGTCTCGTGGGCCTTCCCCTCCGCCGGCTCCCCTCCCCACCCCTCTACACTGTTACCTGTAGGAAGGTATCGACGTTATGCCTCCGCTGCAGGCCCTGCTCGTCGTTGACGTAGGTCTCGTGGGCCTTCCCCTCCGCCGGCTCCCCTCCCCACCCCTCTACACTGTTACCTGTAGGAAGGTATCGACGTTATGCCTCCGCTGCAGGCCCTGCTCGTCGTTGACGTAGGTCTCGTGGGCCTTCCCCTCCGCCGGCTCCCCCTGGCGCGGGTCCTCCCCCCCCTGGTCTTTGCCCTCCTCGTCGCTCATCCCTCGCTTGCCGCGCCACGCGAAGCTGAAGATCTTCTCCATCTGAAATTGTACAGTTTTTGTTGTTAGTTTAAGTAGGGGTTGGGTGTCTGACTGCGATTTGAAATGTGTGAAGTGTGTGAGTATTGAATGGGTAGTATGTTAGTTGTTTTCTAAAACGTATTTGTTAAATTGAATGATATAAAATCTTATGGAAAAGAGAAATATATTCCAATAACATCCATAATAAAAGATATAAAAAATACGAAAAGATAAATATTAAATAGAAGTCAGTAGAAATTTATAATTACAGGTTTTATGTTCTTAAATTAATTATTTTAATAATCATTAAGTGAATAATATACACCAAGAAGAACACATACGTTTCAGAAAATAGTCCAAACTTTCTTTAGCTAAATGTTAATATTTACAGTTTGTCCGTTGGAAAGGGCTTTATGACATTATGTGTAGTTATGTAAAATGTAAGAAAATAAAAGTATAAAAGTGTTGAAAAGTTAATGTAATGTAAAGTTAAACGCAGTCGGACTAAACAGATGTTTGTTAAACGAGAAATAACGTTATATTAGCTGCATCAATATAATGTTAAGACAGAAAAAACAAGTAATATAATTAATACATAACATACATAATGTTTATGAGAATCCTTAGCTTAGTCAATTAACCAACAAAATGTTAATTTAATATTTAAAAAATATACACTTTTATTTAATCAATTAGCACAATCAGAATTTAACATTTTATTTAAAGGTAAGAACACATCGGAAGCACAAAAACAAGATTATGCAATAACGACCAATTTAATTAAATACATTAAAAACTTTTATTATAAACATTAAACAGCGCGAGGAAGCAAAATTTATTTTACGGATGTAATCGCAGTTCAATTAAAAATATATTTTTAGTATTATTATTTTTTAAAATATTATTTAAATTTTAAACAATTATTGTAAAAAAGTCTACTACGAAAATATCCGTAAATTAGAACATTTTAGGATGTCGATGACAAAACATACATAAATTATTAACGAACGTGAAATGACGACACGAAAAACGTACGGACTAAAGCGATGTCCACTGCGGACTTACTGTGGACGAGCTCGGGGCCGGCGGTACCGGGCAAGCCTTGTTCCTCGTAGCACTTGTCGACACTAACGTAAGCAGCTAAGCCACGCGGTGAGTACATAATACACACATAAATATCACATTATTATTTATGTATAACTTATAAATACACATATATTTATTTATAAATACATAAAAAGACGTAAATGAAAAGACAAGCGATAGATGCCGCTGTTTACAAATGCAAAACTTAGGTAGTAATTTTATTTGTACAGCTTTGTTTTAGTAACAAATTGTCACAAGTTTCAATTAAATAAATATGGGACATTTTTGTTAACATTTCGTCCCGAAAGCAAACAAAATTATTGTAATATTTTAATAACATTGTTACGAAACAGACACAAAATAAACGGAGCGGCATTACCAATTTTGATGACACTTAAAATATTAATTTGATTTTCACTTAGGTACCATGATTGGCCTATAAATTCACAAGTCACTTAGTTTGTAATGAATTTTATATTAAATGTATTTTATTTACAGTTAAAATGATTTAATATAAAAATCAAATTAATATTATTCGTAGTTTTGTATAGCGAGGCAGAATCCCACCCACAAACTGTCAATATGAACTCACTGCCTCCTCACTCTTGGGGTCCAAATTTTTACGCTCCTTCAAAGTACCACCCAGCAGGCGTTGTATCTAGATACACATCGCAACAAAAATATCAGAAAACAAAAACAAAACTAAGTAAAAAAACTTAATAAAAATAAACACAAATAATAATTCTTGGTTCCGTTTTCCATAAGGCGAATCATCTAGTAAATATCACCTTATTTGGAATTAATAAATTTAACCTAATTAAAAGTAAATAAGTAATAATAATTATTGGTTATCTATTATATCACCTTGTAAGAAAAATAAATAATAAAACTAAATAAAAAATAATATTTCTTGGTTCATTGTGCTTTGCTATATTCAGCTTATAAGCATGTGTATTTGTGCTAACATAAATTTACTAGTCACACAGTGCTAATAAAAATCATTTGTTTTATTGGCGTGAATTAAGTGTCTAGTTTGCTTTGGCGAAATAATTATAAAAAAATCGTAAATTATCTTTTTACGAACGAAATATTTTGCAATTTCCAAAATAAATACTGAAAAATTGAATTTTTCTTGATGCATTTTTATAAAATCGCTACAAAATTGTCTATTTCAATACAAAAGCCCGGAGCTTAAGCATTTTCTCAACAACCCGCAACAATTTCCTTTTAACCAAGTATTTAATATAACAAGCGATATTTATTTTGATTCCGCCAGCAAACAGCTTGTATCGATAATATCGATATCATCTAACACTATGGCTATGTGCATCTATTGTGGGTGCGCTAATTTTTACAGGGTATCTATATTGTGGTGCAAGTGACGAGCGGGGAGCGGGTTAAGAAATAATGGCAGGTGAAGAAAATATATTGTAAGAGGTAACTTTATTCTTCTGTTTAATTAAAAATAGACGTAGGCTCTGTGAATTTCAACGAATTCTTAGCTATTGAAGTATTTAGTCTTCAGATAATCAAACTTCTGTATCTTTGTCTCTCTAATCATAAGCTGCATATCGCAGCTGTAAGAGTCAAAATGCACTTACTTATGTCAGTTAAATTCTGAAATGGTTTAAATCAACAGAAAACTTAATGGATGGTCTTGAGACGTCATTAGATAGTGTTTCATTAGATTTGATAATTGCCACGGTATATTATTACGCAACTTGTCAATTTTCAAAGTAATTTTTCACTTAGTGGAAATTGAACGTGCTTGCTGAACTCTCTTAGCTCATATTACGTAACATTTTCTAACCTATCACCTAATCTCCGCTTCTTTTCTCGCTCCCGCCCCCGCCCCCGCTCATCCCGCACACCTCATCTCTCTGTACTCACGACTAGGAACTCGTTCTTATCGACGCGCTGGTTGCCGTCCGTATCGAACATGTTGAACGCGATCCGGAAGCCAGACGCCGGCTCTGCAAAGTATATGTGTTACAGATATCTGTTGGCTTTCACTGTAAGCTAAATTATAGGGGTTTTATCAAATGGACAATAGAAGAAAAATCATTGAACAAACTTCATAAAGAAACCAATGACGGTGGAAGGAGAACGTGGAGTTTATCAGTTTCTTGACGAAAAGATATTCTGAATATTAAGTCTGTGAGATAAAGTCTAAGATCTGTAGATGGAAAACCATCTATGATTAGGATATTAAAATTTATTTCTAATATAAGAATAAGTAGCATTTCTTGACCTTGGCAGAAAAAGTTTACACTAGTCATGCCGAAATTTGGTGTGGTCCTAATGAATTGCCCTTCATTGGACCCACATCAAATGCTCACTATCTGTTTATTCCATGGGATACCTCATAATAAATTTCTGAACTTGGATTTATAAACCCGGTTAAAGGAAACATACTTACTCGTTAGAATAGAGAGAAGGAACAGGTACTCCGTATAAGAGATGATTCCTGAAAACATTGAAAACATAAGTTAGTAAACCGTTGTCCCTAATACAATAACACAAGTGCTTTAGCTAATTACTTCAAAACTTATTTGAGAGTTTTGAGGCATGTATAGTATACGACATTTTCCACTTTATTACAAGGAAAATAATAGTTATATAAGTTAAAAGACATTTCAGGAATTGAGGCAAAACTTTGGTGCAACGAAAGCGAATTTACGGCTTAATTGCATTTTACCGCATACCTTTGTATGAAATAAGCGTTTAGTATCTTACGCAATAGGCATCAAACAACGGATATGGTGGAATTACTGCAGAAATATAAATGATTGTAGTGTAGTAATTATCGGAATATGCTGTTATTTCCACTTAAACGATCGGAAACGGAGATTGAGTTATTACTCTGTCCTACGTAACTGTTTTCATTTTATTTAGAACGTATTATTCCAAACAAGTAATTTTCAAACGTAACGTGCAATTAAATTAGGATTTGCATGTCTGAAACTATTCACATAAATTTTTTTCATTCTTGTCTTGGCTTGGTTGTTTCTTTTAAAAAGTAGCGAAAATTTTTGTCTCTTGTATTTATTACTGACTTGCTAAAGGCCCATATTCTAAAATTTTATATTTAATATCTACGGGGCGCACCGCATGCAAGATGTACAAAAGTCATTCAGGTAAATTTCAGTTAGGTCAGGTACTTGTATTATAATGATTATAGCAAACCTTTGTCCCTGATATTCCTGAACATCTGCGGCGACCCCTTCTTGAGCTGCGGCGTGTGGTCGCGCAGGTACTCGATCTCCTTGGTGGTCAGGACACGCCGCTTCAGACGGGCTGCAAACACACAATAACAACATTTCGTTATTTCCGTCTATTACAAGTTATTATGTCATGAAGGACCATGTGGAACACCTTTTCTATCTCTCATTTTCTTAAGTTTCTAAAGAATGTAAGATATTGTATTCATTGAGGGCCGATTAGTTCCACTGAAAGGGTCGATTTTTTTTTGAGTGGTTGAATGTGTCAGATGTTAGGTCTCTGAAATAAAACTTTGACTTATATTTGTCTTTGATCGGTATCGCTTGTAGAAATTTCATTTGGTTTGAGGGTCGAGGGGCTGTACAGCTAGCCGCCGTACTCCACGCTCAAGACCTTATCGTTCTCGTGAAGGTTAGGTAAAGGCACGGAAGGTGTCAGGTGACTCACGCCTCGGCTCCTACTCCACGACGGACTCCAGGAAGTCCTGCGGCGTCATGTACAGCTGGCCGCCGTACTCCACGCTCAAGACCTTATCGTTCTCGTGAAGGTTAGGTAAAGGCACGGAAGGTGTCAGGTGACTCACGCCTCGGCTCCTACTCCACGACGGACTCCAGGAAGTCCTGCGGCGTCATGTACAGCTGGCCGCCGTACTCCACGCTCAAGACCTTATCGTTCTCGTGAAGGTTAGGTAAAGGCACGGAAGGTGTCAGGTGACTCACGCCTCGGCTCCTACTCCACGACGGACTCCAGGAAGTCCTGCGGCGTCATGTACAGCTGGCCGCCGTACTCCACGCTCAAGACCTTATCGTTCTCGTGAAGGTTAGGTAAAGGCACGGAAGGTGTCAGGTGACTCACGCCTCGGCTCCTGCTCCACGACGGACTCCAGGAAGTCCTGCGGCGTCATGTACAGCTGGCCGCCGTACTCCACGCTCGAGACCTTATCGTTCTCGTGAAGGTTAGGTAAAGGCACGGAAGGTGTCAGGTGACTCACGCCTCGGCTCCTGCTCCACGACGGACTCCAGGAAGTCCTGCGGCGTCATGTACAGCTGGCCGCCGTACTCCACGCTCGAGAACTTTATGAAGCGCCGCTCCCGTGACGTCAGCTTCACCGATTTCGCCAACTCGTCCGGCTGGAAATAAATATTACATTATTTTTTATTATTTACTACGTCCATCTATCTACTTTGACTAGACTGGAAGCCGACTCCAGCTTAGTTTGGGAAACGGCTAGGCAGATGAATACTGTCCGTCTACTTCATCTTGCTAATACGGAATATCATTGTGCATTTTGGACCAAAAAAAGAGGGTAATAGATTTGGCAGAACATTATACGATGGCACACGTGAAACTAACGATGTAAGTTTCCATATTGTACACGAACGAATTAATCAAATGACATGGTTTCGGGAAAAATAATCCGTTTGGATTTTTAAACAAAAAAATACGTGTTGTAAATAATACGTCCGCATTTTATTTCTACTCTATATCAGTATCATTATAAAAAGTCAACTTTTCAAAATCAAATTCCAATATCAAAGCACCATATTAAGCTAGAATCTTCAGTCATAACAAAATTCCTAATACTAGTATTACCTACAAACTCGTACTAAATGATACGAAAACACGCAGCCATTTCTGTTCCGTGTTTTGGCACGGACTGTTGAATGAGTCGGTTTCGTTTATACGGTCCGCGGTTCGATGCCCGCTGTGTTGATATCAATCGATACTTTGCTTTCATCTTTGAACTTGAGGTGTAGACGCGAAATGTACTACGCAAGGCGTGTGCTAACCTAATTTTAGTGATGAAAGTTATTGGAAGAATTATTGGTTGTAAGTTGGGTATACGAATTTTTGTCAGGATATAAAAAATTAAACGCAGTAAAGCAAGAATCTGCTCTGAAAACGAGCCTTTGGGTAACTATTTTTGCATTAGGTATAAAATAAATACGTATTAGAAAAATATTATCACATTATTTAATTACACCTGATTGTAATCAGAAAAAAAGATCTTATTGCTTTTAAGGCTAAAATCGAATATATCCTACATTTTATACTCTTGTTTTAATAAAAATCGCATTAATTTATGTTAAAATAACCTTTAAATAATGGTGTAAACATCTTTCATAAATTTAAAGGTCTAGTCCAACTAGTGACAATGAATATAACAAAGCTATCAAAGCCAATGTCGGAGTATTCTTATAAAAACAAATGAAGTGTGAGTGGTAACAAGACACCCGCAACAAAAGGCTTTCCTCGTTCCGCAGCTTAAAATAATATTATCAGTAATGCGTTCGAAGATGGATATAACTGGAAAATGGGCCAAAGGGTTCCGCAGCATTTTTTTTATTACGAAAATAAATGCATTAAAAATCTAACGATTTTGTTCCAAAAATTATTTCTTATAATGAACCGTCAGTCTTTTTTTCTCTAATTGCCTATAAGTTAGTGATTTAGGTAAAAGTAGTACGTACCTAAGCTGAATAGGGAAGAAAAAAAAATTACGTATAATTATGTGTATCAATCAACGTAAATAACTAACTTTTTAATACACGGAAAATTTCCATTGCCCTGTTTCATAAAATAAATAACAACAGATGTTGATTTAGAATACGGATTTCATATTCGACAGCGGAACTCCAAAAACAAACGTTAAAGACTTCCGCTCGATTTGGCGTTTCTATTTGCGTTCGGTCCAATTTGTATTATCTAAGTATAGCGTGTAAAGTTGGCTATGGTTGTGTTTGACAGCTATTATACGAATGTCCTGTTTTCAGAGGATTACCGCAGTAAGCCGGGAAAACACTCTGATGTATGGTTTGTTTATGTCGTTAATGGTATGTTAACAATGGGATTACTTTGTCTTTTATCATAGTTTTCAAAATTATTGTTAATCTATATATTGTAAGTTTATTACTGAATTTATGTGGAAATTGTTGTATTACAATGTGAGATCAATCAGTCAATCGCATCAATCACAATTCACAAAAAAAATATACAGCCGAATTGAGAACTTCCTCCTTTTTTTTAAAGTCGGTTCATGAGTAAATTACGCATTTAAATGACAACTTGAGTCATAACCTGGTGTAAAACCTTTTCTATACCATATATACCCTTTATTGATGTATCCTACACTAAGTCGAACTAAAGACTAATTTGTATTGAATCTAAAAAAAACAATCGAAAGTACTAAACACCCTTAAAACTTACATTGGCCCTAAATCTCAAAACAAATAGATCTGTTATCAAACACATAAATAAGGCTTGTTACAAAACCATCCCTTATTTAAGTATAGTCACAAATATAGCAATAAATAACGCCCCTAAAACTAGTTATAAATCTTAGTGTTTGGACAAACTATTTATTACAAAGGGGTAGTTTTGTTTGTCGGCATTTGTTGAAGGAATGTCTGTTGAAACAGTCGGTGGTCGGTTATAAAGGTAATGTGTGACCAGTGTTAATGTGATATTGTGTTATTCTTAGCGACTATAAGAATAAATTATTGTTTTTTTTTTTGTATTTACTTATATTTTTCGGCGTCTGTAACTTTACGCTCGCGTGGGCCCTAGTAAAGGGAATGAGAACCAGCCTATTCATATAAACTGGAAAGTCGGCATATCCCTTCGTCCTAAATAGGGCACAGAATGATTAAAAAGAAAAACATTTATCATAGAGGTCTACTATACGATTAAGAAAAATCTGCAATGTATGACACTAATCGATAAGAGTAATTCCAAGTCATAATTATCTTAAAAAAACACCAATTTGTAACAAAAAATGATCCACAATGAAAGGCTTTAAATTTCAAACATCGGTAATTACTTTCCTCAACAACAAACAGAACTTTCCATACAAATGTTGAATGTTTCCTGCGATGGCAACATTAAATCAGAGTCTCCATGTATCAGATACTACACAATATTAATTCTATTTTAACTGGTAGCTATTACTAGAATTTAGAGGCGTATTATCCGTGCAGCCATTAATAAATACTGTTTGGTTTAGACTAGGTCTGCGCTGCGGAGCCTGTCGCGTTGGCTCGTTGTGTTGTGTGTGTTGTCGATTTAATATCGATGGAGCGGGTACCGTTTGAAGTTCATGTTAATGTTAGCTGTGTGATTATTATTTTGATATTTGTTGATGAAAATTACTAGTTAAAAGGGATTGACAGGGATGACGATGAGTTCTTTGACGCTGTTTAGTTTTTATTTATGTAAGTTTTAATTTTAGTATAGTTAGAGTTTGTTCTTATATAAGTTTTAATTGAGTTAAAAGTATGATGTAAGTAATAAAAAAAAACCTTTGTTACACACACAGGCACTTCTGTTTACGGAGTGACTAAACATATTTTTTTACAGGTAAAAGAACGATACTGTTTATTTCCTTCCTTGTATGTTCTCTATTACTCAAAACAGTAGTAAATATGACTCTACCTGTACAATAAAAACAAATATATTTAGTATAAACATACCATACGATTATTATATTATTATAATGCAGTATTTCGTAAAGACACGCCGATTAAAATCGGTGTTGAACCAAAACAGCATGAGATTAAATACACACCCGATCAATTAACATAAGTATCTATTAAAATATACACGATTATAATATGATAGCATATTATAATAAACACGAAATAAATAAAAAGTTACCTACATACTTATCAATGCATATTGTCTGGATTTTTGTATTTAATTTAAAATAATCCTATAGCTAATTCTTACAGGATTTTAAATTAGTTTTTACTGTACTTCAATTCAAGTTCGTAAGTCACATAACTAAATTTTTTTACATTACCTCTTTTGTGCCCCACTGCTGGCCAAAGGTCTCCCCCATCTGAATCCAGACTTTGCTGTCTTGAGTCACTTGCTTTATAAGTAAAATAATAGCTTTTAAAAATGTGGTATTTACAAATATTTTTGATTATTTTTTTTATTTGGCAAAGTTAGCCATAACGCAAGCACAAAATATCAAGTAAAAGTTGATAAAACACACAGACTGAAATTACTTAGTAGTAAGTTAAACGTAATTAATTTGACATGAGGTCACACACATACTGCACGGGAGTTAAACAGGTTGGAAGACGATAATTGTGGCCCCCGCTAATGATATGTTTATGCGGGGGCCATCGCGATAGCCCCGCACTGTTCCTTGTAATTGTTCTGCTGGATACATATGTTAGGTTGTAGAAAATGTCATTGATTCATTATTATACGGGTAGATAGGAGCTGGAGTTGTTGTGTAGCTTTTTATCCGACTGCGAAGCCTAAGATAAGTACCATTGATTTTATTTTTTCAATTCTTTTTTATTTTAATAAAAAGGCAGTAATTTTTATACGTTTAAACTGAAATAGCGAAAAAGATGGAAAACATCAACCACGTCGACAGAAAGGTGATCCTTGTGTTATACAAAAATATGTGTTCTATATTAAGTCCTACATTATTATGAATTCTAGGATGATACCTTTTGATAACATCAACAGGGGCGGGAGAGTGTAAAACAAGATTTTTGTTAGTCCTATATGAGAGAGCTTTGATCAGGTTACCTACAGGAACTATTTATCTAAGAGGGCTATCCTTTCAGAAACAGATATATCATCCGTTTCCCAAGTTTCCCAAGGTGATACGAATCTAGTAAGTGATATTTCCATAGATTTCTTCCATCAATGGGAGGAACCATCTAAGTAGGTTCCTCGACCTAGTGCCCATATCTTGTAATCAGACAAGGCTTTGTCGCATGTTAAGTGTTAGTTATCTATTGTAATCAGCGTCGATTATAAATGCGAGACGTTTACAAATTGTCGGCGATGAGAAATGCGGGGAAATGGATGGCAGGGTTTGTGAGGAATTTCTAGATGACGGTCAAGATAGACGCAGGTCTGTGGCCTTATGCGGGAGAATCAAGGTGGATTTGTGTGAACTGGAGGTATTCGGAAAACTACTCCTGGCTAGTATATGATCTTGCAGCTCTCTGTATCGCTAAGGTTTGGAAAAAAATATCTGTAGTTAACACAATTCTTGATTTTTCGGGGATCTAGCCAGCAGTATTACATTTAGTGCTAGTAACTTTTTTCCCCTTGAAGATAAGATAAAAAGAAGTAAATATCTTGAGCCTATTTTACATTGACAACCGTGTCATACTTGTAGACCGATGTTTTAATTTAGAGTCGGCACTTAACCAAAAAAGTCGTATACTCCGAAAACTATTAGGAACCTTTATTTATTATTTCTAAGGGTAACTGCTCTGTATCCTTTATGAAAGAATAAATAAATTCCTGGCTTCCTACAGCCACTAAAGTGATGGTGGTCAAGTGTAATCAATTAGTACCACAATGGGAATATTCGGCATCGCGCTGTATAATTAAGATTCTGCATAATTTGTTCGCGTAAAATGTTCACGCGAACTTTGTAATTTGGTAACTTCATGGAATTGAGTAGGTATTCGAGTCATTTGGTTGTAACTTATTTATTTTAACTTATACTCGTATAAAATCCTTTTTTGATTATATTATCTGAATAATTGGATATAGACTACGGGCCCATGAACAAAATGGATGGGTCATATGAACCACCAGGTGACGTATATAGGACGATAGAAGACCACTTCGGCACATGGCATTTTTACCATCGAATAGATCCATGAAAAATAATAAGAAAGCGCACAGTGCCGTACAAAAATGGTGGTTCAAAAAGTTGGTATTTTAGTTTTATTTTCTGTCAATTTCCAGGGTAAATTTGGTCTTTTGATTCTGTACGGCATCTGTTTCATACTGTTTCAATACAGCTTCTAATCCATTATTCCGCAACGCGCTACAAAAATCTTTGAACAAGGGGAAAAAAATCGAAGGTTGCAACCCGCCTTCATTCCGTGGTCCGATAATTTTATGTTGTTCAAATCACCCCGATTTCAACAACATAAAATTATTTATTTTGAAAGTACTTCACGGCATAGTGCTGAATCTTATTATTGTATAATAAGATTCAGCACTTTGGTCTTCTATCGTCCTATATACGTCACCTGGTGGTTCATATGACCCATCCATTTTGTTCATGGGCCCGTAGTCTAATAGTAATGTCGCAGACAAATAGTATAATATGGCATTTTACATACGGCGTCGTCAGTTTAAAAACGTTTGCGGTTATGTAATATGCCGAAGGCAAAATGTCAAATCATTCAATCGTTATAATGCGACGTTAGTGTTATTTTAGGGTGACTATGCTCATTAAAATCTCGAGAAAAACTTTGAATTACATACGTCGTCGTCGCTCGCTTCGCTCGCTCCGTTGCAAGGTCTAACCTAACCTATTGATCTCTGTCACAAAGTCAAACCTAATCAAGCAATGAATTTCTGAGCCTATGAATATATGAATATTCGATCAAATACATGGTTTTTTGACCAAAAATACTCTGCAGGAGTCCTTCACGACCCAGGGTCTATGGATACCTTAGCATTTTTGACGTGCTGGATAACCTCAAAAACTAAATACTTTAATTTGCCTCGGCATTATGTATATGGTGTTTAAATTTTCGATGGAATGTTGAGGCATATTATAAAGTGACACGGCAATCTACATTTTGCCTTGGGCATATTACATAACCGCAAACGTTTTTAAACTGACGATGCCGTATGTAAAATGCCAAATTATACTATTTGTCTGCGACAGTAATACAAGGAAAACAATAATAATAATTAGGTGATAATATAAAAATAAAACATCCCTCATCAGCTTTCAGAAGAAATAAATACTTTCTCATTACAGGTACCACTTTAGATCGAAATTTCCAACTTGTCTAGTCCTCCACCAATTAAATCCCACAACTTTCTTACTTATTAGAAAACATTGTTCCGCAAATCCGCACATTAAATAACATTATGTATTTGGATTAATAATGAATTTATTCAAGCGATTATCACGCCCATAGCTAGCTGGGTACACGTGCTAATGTGCCAGCTACAGGCCTGATTAATAGCTGGCTGTGTCGATAGAAATCCTCATTATATACATACATATATTATTAGAGGACGGGTTCTGGATAACCGTTAGCTAGCATAATTATTATTCTAAGTTTTGCGTTTCGTTGTTAAGGGCTAGTTATTATAAGGATGTGTACATTTGTGTGGTAAGTGTAGGAAAATTATTTGAACACAATTTAGATATTTCCCCACTTATTTCTTTACAGAATATTGAAAGCAGAAAACAGCGTCAAGATATATTGGATTTTAAGGGTCTTCCTGCGTTGTAACTTTTTGTGGTAGGGCTATGAAAATTATTTAATAACACTTTAGATGATACCCCAGTTAGTTGTTTCTTAAAAGCTCATTGATTTACATGATCGGCTTTCTATTTTACCGTCAAGATAAATTGGATTTTCAAGAGTACAATTTGTGTTGCACGTATGAAGACTTATATCATGATCTCAGCAGTAAACAAAAACAGCTCTGAAATATCTAGTTCAAAATCAAACATCTTTATACTACGATCATTAACAGAGTTTACCATTTGTCGCTGCTGTTGACTTTCGTAATAAAATAAATGGTTTCACTATTACTATTATGCAAAACCCATCGGTAGGTGGGCCGTTCCCATGTTATTGTCAACTTTGTAAATTTAAGACATCTATTAAAACTTGGCGCTACAATTGTCCATTCCTCAATGAACACTCCACTTCAGTAGTGCTATTCTGTAACCTTATTTTCATGTCTCGACAGCGGAATCCGCGGTGAGATGTCAAATACGTATTGTCGAATTTGATTTCTAAATCAAGGCCACTTGGGTTCACTTTTGAAGTGGGCTTTATTGTCACTCGGGTGAAGCTCAATACCGAAATTAATTACAGAATAGACATACAGAATGGAGTAAAAGCATGAAACATGATGGTTGGAAGCTGGCTCCAATTAAACCTGACGCCGTTATCTATCAGCTCGCTTTGTGAGTGTACGCCTTAAGCGGCTGATATCGACAGCATTTCATTTAACTGTACCCAGGGTTGCTCAGCTCCTTCAAATTAGCAAATTATTTGTTCAGCATATTTAAATATTTCCCTGTTTCGTGACTTACATATGAAATTTTGATTACCTAAGCGGGACAGAGGATTTCTAAAAACATTTTTTTGCCTTTTGTTTGAATCTGATCGCTATTTTTTTGGATGTTATCCTGATGATATATTGCAATATTTAAAGAGTTGAAGTGGCTGCTAAACATTAATAGAAATATACATTTCTTGACTCTTAATATAATCCGACGAAGGAATGAGAATGATGATTTGTTACTTGCGAGCAAATCTACATAAATATCTTTCATAACTGAGGTGGATATGAGCTTACTTACTGAGAATATATTTAGTTTTTGCTCTAATTTAATTATAGTCCAGCCAACCCTAACTGCGTATTCAAAGGACTACCGGCCCAGCTTTCAATTTTAACAGCAACAGTAAATATTGTATCACTTCATCTGCAAACGAAAGTAGGGGCGATAGATGAATAGGAGTTAGCACACTACCAATGTGGGCAGTTGTTTAGTAATAACAAATACAAATGGAAATAAGGCTGTTGCACAAATTGTATCAAAAGGCTGTTGCTGATAGTTGCTTCATCATATTTCCTCAAGATTAATAGAGGAGATGAAGAGACAAAATATTAATCGCAAGGATCTACTTTAGCAAACGCCTAAAATAAGTCAAAAGGGAAACAAATCTGTGAGTGTAGTTTTGAGCCTTGATAGCTACCGATATTGATTTCTTAATTGATGTTGTGTGACAGATGATTGAATTAAAGATATACTTCTGAATAGTGTCATTGCTTATTTAAGACGCAGGCCAGACAAAAGAGACGTAAGACGCAGACGGGCCGCGGACATTTGTCTCTTTCTTACAAAATGTATAGAAGCGTCGCGCCCGCGCCCCGTCTCTTCTGTATGTTTTGCGTCGCGACGCTTCTATACATTTTGTATGAAAGGGCCATGCCCTGTCTGCGTCGTACGACTCTTCTGTCTGGCCTGCGCCTTATGAACCCAAAGGATAACACAATGGAGTAAAAATTGCTACAAGTAAGAAAATTTCAACAGTATAAACATACCTAAGCTAAGGAAGCTTCTATATTCTTTTAGAGTTATTTATATGGAAAAATATAATCGACGGAAACATATACAAGCATGACATGTAACTCTATATGACACTTCGAATTCAATTCACTTCCACAAATCAAATACTAAACGAATTACAACACGGAACTGGGCGCAGTAGATCACATTCTAAAAACCAGACAATTTCCAACAAAAAGCAACAACATAAAACTAGCGAACGAGGTCATTTCTCGTGGTTTATGTTATGTGATATTGAATTATTTTTGATACATAGCTTCTATGTTTACACCAATAATACTTATACAATGAATTTCTTCAAAAATCTGGACGTTTTACCATTGTACGCTGAATTATTTTAGTTTATTTTATTTTAACCATTTTGCACAGTCTTCAATAATGTTTTGGTCATATTCCTATTCTATATTGCTTTTTCACAAAGTTTTGACCCACAAGATTTATCGTAGCCAATGATACAATTTTCTTCTGGTTATAAGTTATATATGACAAAATTCAATGATATGTGCTTAAGAAGTTTCTGTAGCACTAATCATGATAATGATTTTGGTGAAAAGACGCGACTTTACATCAAAAAGAACACGAACTCGGACACATATCAATATCTATTCGTCTACCATACTTTCTTCATAAGAGCCTCTTGCTGTTCATCTATTTATGAAGAACAAAAAAAAAAACATAATCTTAAATCATGGGATCCATATCACACGTTAAAGCGACCTACTAAAGCCGTATTCTCATGTAAACCGAAGAGGATATAATATAAAATTGTCCGCATTAACATAACATCGTAGGTGCGCAGGCGCCACTTGACGCGAGCTGCGAGATGGATTTGTGAGAACCGACGGGGACAGAGACTTACTTGGATAGATATTTTTTATACTTTAAATTAACATCCACAATTGCTTTTGATAGGAGAGAAGAACTTTCTAATATTATTTAGACGAGGACACTATAGCAAAAGTGGGATAACATTGGCCAAAAACCATTAAAATAAGTTACAGTAAACTTAATTTATTGGATTTTTGTTGCAGATTATAGTATTTTCCTTTAATGGTGTAAATCGACACACAAACAATTTGTTTTAAACATGTAATCAAAAGCCTTTAGGCAAGGAGATAGCAAATCATTATTTCACACTTTCATCGGAACTGCTATTAAATCTGTCTTTCCAGAAAACATCTAATATTCTTATTATTTGCGTTTAACTGTCCTAAGCTACTATAAAACAAACAGAATATGATTTCCTAAAACTATCCATCGGTCCATATTGAATGCGGAGTGAAATTCGAGGAATAGAATAGTGAGCATTACATGCCTTCGCCCTGAGGTGCGCAGGCGCCGCTACTGACACTTACAACGAGATGGATTTGTGACAACTGACGATACCACAGGGACTCACTCGACGGAATTTAATAATGAGTTTTAATATAATTATTTATTTGATGAATAAACATAGCTTCACTTTTAACATTTTCGCTCTCATTTTTGATATGTCACAAAAAAGGAAGACTCGAAATATTATTTTAGGTAGGTAGGATAGGAAAAATATCTATATGTTTTGAGTGTCGGATAAGTAATAATACCGAAACTAAACTTAAATACAGAAAAAATAGAATATATAACAAAAGAAACGTTTTTTGCTACATCAAACAATTACGGATATAACACTCTGATTGACTTCCGGCCCTGTACTCACCTATTTATATGCTACCTAAATGATGTATATCTTCCGTTAATTCGCCAATCAATCTATACTTTCTGTTTTAATATCTCTTAAAACTTTAATAATAAGAAATAAATGATTATTAATTTAAGTAAAACTTATAATTCCAAGTCCATCCCTGTGGATCGTTCCAGGACGTCCCCCATAAATCGTGAAGCGACAGTTTTAAACACTCTATCGTACAAACATTTGTATCGTATTAGTCGAACATGTTTGGAGTTAATGGCTCGGCTGGCGTGATTTACTGTCCGTGTGTCACCTACCTCTGACATGCATTGTGCGAGGTTAAGAGTCCCGTGTGTTATGTGTTATGCAATCGTTTAATAACACCTTCTTTTCTTTTTTGGTAATAATAAATGTTGTTCATCGTGGTTTTATGGTAAACGCGTGGGCAGGAATATTACTTGCCTTTGTGTGATACCTATTTTACGTTGATATAAAACTTTTGTCTTAAAAGATTTTAAAACCTGTACTGCTTTTAAGAATATTGTAGGTAACATCCTGAATATGATAGTATATATTGTTTCTTCTGATTTGTGAAAGTTACTTAAATAGAATATTCTCGAAAGTCGGTGACTTCAAAACCTATTGCATTGGATAAACTTAGTTTAGAAGACAAATAATTTATGCACACGAATCCCTTACCAAACATTTTTGACAGAAATTTACTTCAAACGAGGACCAAACCTTCCACTCTTTACTCCAAGCTCAAGTGTTACTCACTGTACCTATGTTATACATTTGGCATGAATCCGCATTGTATAAATACGAAATCAATCAATCAACTTGCTAACTGAATGCAGTTTGGTTCTCAACAAGTTGCCCTATCTAACTTCTGCGTAAAACTAAAACTACAGAACAAAGAGAACGCTGGGACTTAAACTGATGTATAATGTATGTGACTAAGCTAGATTTATATGCTAAACCTAGGTATAACTATGTACTAGACAAGTAGACATATTGTAATCAATTTAGTTGTCGATAGCCCGGAAGCAACTAATTCTACCTACTGTTAAAGATTGTGTTTGTATGTTTGTAACAACTTCACACGAAAACAACTAGACTGTTTTTGATAAAATTTTGTGCTTTTGGAATTGAAATTATTTATATCCTTGTTTATTTGTGTGCGTGGTTGTGTGTGTTAACGCCTTAACGGTTAGACTTTTAACAGATATTTTTACGCAGAGAGATAGAACATTACTTTAATGACAGCTATTTTGAAGAGTCAGACTCGCGGGAAAAAGTTAGTCGATAATAAAACAAATGTAATAGTGAACAATGGATAGTAAACATGTTTGTCTATATTTTATGTTGTAGTAAAATCTATACATAATGATCATCCTTCAGATTCCTCGCACGTACAGAAATTATGTTCGTTTGTTACATCATTAATTAAACCTAACCACTTATCTTACTTAAGCATATATTTAAATAGAATAATAAATCTGCCTATTAATCCTATATTGCCAGCTTATCAAATGGCAAGCAATTAACTAAATTTTTCAGTGCCTGCTTACCCAAGACAAGAGCCAAGCATACTATCTTTACTATATAAGTTTTTTATTAAAATGCAAATTATGTAGGTATGTTTTTAGGTCAAATATTGCAACTTAAATAAGAAATATTTCTAGACATCCGGTGATAAAGCCACATCATATTATGGTACTTTCAAACGTTAATATCTAAATCCGAAAGGTAGGCATAGAAACTCCGTAAAGAAATATTCAATGTTATCGTGTTTAAGTATGTTGGCTTTTTCTTCACTAGTAAAAAAGTAGTGATCAAAAACAATAATATTTTAAGACACATTTGCAGATTTTTACTCTCATACATTATCCAGAATGTATTTGCATTCTTCGGTTCAAGAGATAAGCTCCAGTTTAAAAGGAATTCGCCTTGAATGCGAAGTCTCCCATCCTATTTATATGATCCTCTTCATATTTGCGACCTGTCTGCGATGTACTGTTAAGATGAGAGCTAGGGATTAACTTAGTGATATTTCGTGTAAGAATATAATCTGCACTTAATTATTATTGTATGTGATTCAGCTTAACCTTTTACTGTGAAGTGTGGACACACTTATTTGTTTTTATCTACATTTCTTGTTTTATTGCACATGTCGTCTAGCCCTTAAGTTATCGCTTTAGTTTTAAGATTGTAGATTAAAGACTTTTGTTTTGTGCATCCACAATTAAGTTTTGTATAATATTGTGTTGTTTTTATATTAACTGATACTTTGGTCAGACAAATTTTTAAAGGACCCAATAGGCACTAAAGTTTGTTTGAATTATTCACCAATAATTAACTAAATCATCTAAGTTTAATACAACATAAAAAAGAGGAACTAAAGAGAATTAAAAGAGGCTAATCAAAGAGCAATCAACTTGGGTAGTTGACATCCATCCATACTATTGGTAGTCCAAAGGTCACCTAGAGTAAATAAATACACATAGTGAGAAATAATTCGAAAAAAATTAACAAAAGTATTTTAACAGAAACAGCTGATACATGTCCACATCAATCAAACGTTCGATTCCTGCAATAAGAGCTATAAAACCTAATCGATTGCTGATAAGCTCTACCTATACAAATTGGATACAGTACATTATTCTTACATTACACAATATTTGACCGTTCCTATACTTTATTTACACGACCTATCGGAATGCGTTCGAACAAGGCTTTATTACTTTATTCATATTTTTATTTATAGCTGTCTTGTTAGTTGGGAGGTTCTGTCGGTTTTGGATTCCAGAAAAGTTTAACATTATTGGAGTCTTGGAATAGTTTTAGAAGGAATATTGCTTAAATCAATATAGGGCGCTACGCACCTTCATGGATAATAGGCATCTAAAATATATTTTTTGTGCAAAATTCTACAAAAAATTTACCAGTATTATTTCGACGACAGCTGAACCGGAACAAGGCTAGTAAGCTAAATAGTTAACTGTAACCTGTCCGTTACCGGAAACCAAACAAATGCGAAACACCTATTGCACTTAAATACTATAATAGCAGGCAGGCAATACATCACCGTCATCTAATACATCATAACTTTGTATAATGCACTCCGCAACGTTGCCGCGTCTATTTTATTTAGATGCCTAGCGTTTCCGGATGCCTCTGGTGGCACTGTTCTGGCTGGCGTCAGATTATCTGAATACCTGCTAAATAGATGGCCATATGTGTTACGCTGCTAGAGATGGGAGACTGTTTTTGGTTTTAAGCTGAGAAGTGGATGGGTTACTGAGATTGATTTTCAGTTACGTTGGTTGGTTAATTAAATTGTGAGTTGTAACAATCATATGTAGGACTGGGTTTCTTATAAATCAGTGTTCATTCCACAAAATATGTCAATGCAAGCAATGTAAAGAAGAACCATATCATTGGGCTAATCCATGACCTCATAAATCCAAATATCAATTAATATCATTGAAATCCTAAAATAATTATTTGTAAAATTGTCTTTCTCAGTATTGCTCCTTTCACCCTTGCTTGTTTATTGAAATTTCCTGAAAGACTTTACTTTCTTGCATAATAATGACATCAGTATTTATCTAACTGAACTGTGACGTAATCAAAATATAGTTGCTACTGATGCCGGACATTTAAGAAAAGATTAGATCAAATAAGGTTTGCCTCCTTTCTAATTACCGACGCTAAAATACCTATTAAAGGTTCTGTTTCAATAAATGTACGAATAGCAATTAGAACAATTAAAACATAAATAAATGAGTACTCATACGATTAATACTACTTTTGGTGATGTTGCAGAAAGACAGGCTTAATACAGAATTAGAAGCGGGCATCGATTTAGCAGATGTCAGAACTATTGGCGGTGTCAAGTTGGACAGAGTAACATTAATTTGAAACTTCATGGTTGGTGCAAGTTGGTCTAACACTTCTTATTGGGCTATTGCTTTGTTTATAGTCTGCTCATATGCTCGTCTGCGTATGTATAAGAACAATAAAAGGTATTTAGAACAGTCGTTGACTCTAATACCTAATACGATCCTGTCGATTTTGTAGGTCTTACGGACTGGTTACCAATATTTTATCATGCCTGATTCCTAAATAGTATCCCTAATTAAACATTTTTACTTTGCAAATTCTAAATAGCGAGTCTAGAATTCTCAAATTATATTATCCTTGCTACAATGATGGATATCTGTATAGTGTATAGCTAAACATCTGAATGTTAATTTAATAGTTTCTTTGTGGGGTGATCAATCGAGACCATTAGAGTAGAAAGCTGGGTCTAGAAACAGCTACAAGTGGGTTTCAAATTAATAATAAGATGCTCAATAACTTAGAACATTATATTAGAAATGCTTAACAGTATTTTCATCAGCCCTGATGCCGCTAAACTATTACAGGTTGTTATTTATGTGCCTATCATGATACCACTCGAGGACATTCCCTTAAAATAGTTTGAGGACTTCTGAGGCGCAGATTGTGGAAAATATAGATGTGGTGTTTGTAGACGCCCTGCCCGAATAAACCTGCCTGTAGGTATTAGGTAAAAACTGGTGATGATTTTTTCATGCTTTTCTAGTTCATTTAATTGCTAATTTAAAAGATAGTATAAGTTTAATATTGTGTTGGTTTGGTTATCTTAATTTCTACTTTGGCATAGGCTTCCAGTCACCTTGATTCCGAATGCTAGTATTTAAGTCAAACCGACTGTCTATCAGACCCCGACAACTCTTGGTACAAACTATCAGGTATATAATGTTTTAAATCTTTACTTAACAAAAATATGTGTCTAAACAATTTGATCATATTTTAAGCACAATTCTTCCTCGCCATATCCATATTTACAAGATCCTCCCAAGCCCTTCGCAAACACAGTTTTATTTGACATATTTCCGCATTCAAGGTGACATCAAGTTGAATGCAATGCGTTCTAAATTCTCCTCAGTAAACTTGTGTCAGACATTCAGACATTTGTTTACGAGAGAATGTATGTGTTTACAGGCACTTTGTTTGTATGATTCGAAGTAAATGGGTTAAGGGTCGGAGTATTGAGTCTTGTTTAGCGATCAAATGTCCAAGACGAGACATTGTAAATATTTGTGTTCTGAAATATCTATACATGCAATTAATAGAAATACCATTTCTTTCTAATATTGCATTCAAAATCAATGACGAAATTGACAAAGTTGACTGTCTAACTTTATGAATGGCTGACTGATCAAAAAGAGGCAAAATATAGGAACTGCTAAGCTACCAAAAATTTGAGTATTGACTACTGATTGACCAGTAAGTGAGATGTTGCTAAATTCCTTGTATTATTTTTGCCCATCAAAAACTTACAAAAACATAAGAACCATTTCTCCATAAACTCAATCTAAGCTTCCAAGTAAAGAAGTTAGCACTTCCACTTTCAATCGTTATTTATAGCGGCATAGTAAGTGCGCGGGCGCCGATAATCCGCCATTAGTCGGCTGTGAGCGCGATGGGAATTTATCGCGAATCAACCAGTTTACGTATGATGAAGATGCTCAGATTGTATCTAGATAACTGGGCTATTGAGAGGTGTTGTTATTATACCTTGTCAGATAAAATGTTGTTAGATTTTTAGTTTTTTTTTTTTTTTATGAAAGCTCATTATTCTTTTGTTTTCAGTTTATTTTGCACTTTGTCTCCTCGGAGGTACGCGGTGTGATAAGTAGGGATGTTTCTAAAGCAGGATTTTGAATTCGCGGATATTTTATGTTGGGAACGTCGTTAGATATATTTTTTCGTTTTGCACACCGTCCATCAAATTAATTTAATCAACAGTTTCTTGTCTTATAAGAGAATAACGAAGTATGGAAGAAAAATTGACTTTTACTATTGGACGTCATTACGTAACACCTAATCATTAGTCAGCTTATTTTTTCAAAAGAGTTACATAATACCTACTCTCTCCATAGTAGCTTATATTTAGTTTTGAAAAGAGTAACATGTACCTATTCACTAAATTATGGACAGTTTGAAAACTTATGTATATGTTAACTGCAAATAAACTTAAATCCCATTATCTATATGAGGCTCAAGAGCTGGTATCTTAGCCATTACCCTACATACTAACTATAGCTTGTTTATAAGACAAATTGGTGCACTGGTAACCCACCATTATCGGTACAGCAATTGCCAACGTATTAGTACGTGACAGTTTGTGTATATGGAGTGGTCGATTAATCTTGGCAGGCAGTGTATTAGAGTATTGTAGAGCAAACTTTATGAAAAAAACTGTGAATTGGACGAAAATTAGAAAATGAAACGTAGTCTTTTTCATTTTCTATTTTTCGTCTTCTTATCTTCTCACGAAAATCGAGTAAAAAATCTTTTCTTCTACACAGAAGTACATAAGTATAGTAATAATACGTAAATATACGATATTTAGGTAAACGATAAAACAAGAGAAAACCTTATGAATAATCCTGTAAATTAGACGAAATTTAGAAAATGAAACAGGTGGTCTGTTGCATTTACTAAGTTTTGTCATTTATTCTTTGTGATTCAAAAAAAACTACTGAGAAATCGTGAATATACGATACTTCGATAAATAATAAAACAACCAGGGCCGCTATTCCTTGGTATTGTTTTCAGATCGGAAACTATTCCTCAAATCAACAATTCCTTAGCGATTACCGCTATAGTTATCTATCTGATATTATAAAATGATCATTACCATTAGCAGTACACTTGAGAACGCAGGAATTGTGTGCACTTGTAAAGTTATGAAGTGGGCATTAATCTCGGCCGCCAGTGTAGGCAGCGGTTACGCAGCGCTTTGAAGTGTAAATATTAATGGTAAGTTCATTCATGTTTGCACTTCTAATATTAGTTATATTTTTACTGTTTAGAAATGATAGGAAAATAAAGGCTGGTTTTAGAGTTGGCGCTCAGTTGATTAGAATCCGCAAAAAAAATTGCCAGAATTTAGATTTTTTTTTTTTGTCAAAAGTAACCAGTTATTTAGCAAATTTGAATTCGATTAGGAATAATGTTTGAATAATATGATAGAAGAAGAAATGTTTTAGAACTAGCCTGAAACATTCCTTCCAACGCAACACAGTCCTTTTTTTAGGAAAAATTAAACAAACTTTAATCAAAATAGTATGTTAAGAGATTTAATTGACAGTAAACTTTTAGAAGCAACACAAGATTTGAATATCAGAATTAAAATAACCAAAAGCAGTTATTACACTAAAAATAGATCAGAACAAATATCTTAAAGACCAATGTTTCTAGGAAATACTAAAAAAATCCATTACACAGTTGAACAAACAATTTCAATTAAGTGTTGATGAGTCAATTGTAGGCGCAAAAAATCAGAAATCCCCGTATCAATGTACTAAATAGGTTTTTTATGACTGTATGCCGTAGCTCATGGCAACAGAGCTATGTGTTACTTGGTAGAAAAAACCTTACGGCTCTTATGATTGAAGTCAGTTCCGTTATTGACTGACAAAGCAAAAGGACATAGCAACATGAATTTGGAACTTTATGACGTCATTAGAATTGTTTGAGCTTCTTATTGCTAATACCTTTGCTATTTGACGTTTTTTTTTCCAATAAATTATCTATTATCTTCCCTACTCTAAACGATATCTTCAACTGAAATTCTTCAACTGAAGTGAGATTAGACCCCACAAAGATTTATTAATTTTAAAATTTAATAAAATGGCCGGTTGAGATCCAATTGGAAACTTAGTTGTAGGTTATTCTAGTCATAATGAGTAGGACCTTAACAATAATTAAGCTCGCACTTGGTGTCTAAAATTCAAATTCAAATTCTATGCTTCTACTAATTTTCATGCTAGTAAACACAAATTATACATTCAAATCCTAGTAATGTTTAGCAATTCAAATGAAATGTACACGTTTTATCAGTGATAATCTGCGGCAGTGCCAGGCTCATTGATGTCAAGACCACAGATCCTCAATCATCTCACAACCGTCCATTACAATCAATCTCTGTACTAACTAAGCCAGGTTTGGCGCGAACCACCATTATGTCTGGCGGTACTGTTGGTGTTCGATCGTTTCTCACTTGGGTGCAAGTCATGGAAGAAATAAATCGTAAGGGACGGAAGTTTTCAATTCAGGTGATGACAATAATGGAATGGATGGAAGTGCGGAACTCACCAAACTTGAATATTTCTTCGCATATTCGCTATTTCTTTAATAAATCTATTTTGATTCTTTCCTCTTCAATCCTTTTTAGATTTACCGTTATCTCCTAGATTTTCCTTAAATAAGTAATGTCTGAATTAAGATTCGCGATCTTCGAAAAACTTTTAGAAAATGTTTTGCCCTGCAGTGACAAAACTTAAACGCAATTTATCAAAATTGATCTAAGACTATACTTATAAAAAATCCTGCAAGTCAAAATATTTGCATAGCCATGAGTTTCGATAGTACGTTGTGTCGTTATAAACGAGACAGGTTCAGCCAATCATCGTCTAGATAGCTGTCATTAAGATATGTTGGTCACCAGCCCAGCAGTTTATACTCGTAATATATGGCGAATGCTAGATCATGTGTGAACGATACTTCCTCTACTAATAACTGAGGTCGGATCTTATAAATGTTAGCTTTGACTAGGTATTAATCATGTGTAATGGTATACAGCCTCCTTGAGTAATGAAACCAATGTAGGCACACTAGGCGAATATACTAGATTGTATTTTTAACTCAATATGCTTCAATATATAATAAGGCACGTAAGAAGAATAACTCGTTGGCCTAGCGGTGCTAAGCGCGACTGCTACGCTAGAGGTCTTGGGTTCGATTCCCAAGTCGACCAAGGTGTTATTGGGCTTTTCTATGATATTCTCAGTAGCAGAAGTCTGAGTTTGGATTTGTGCCCGGTGAGTGGCAATAGACTCTTCCTTTATTACATGGGACCTAAGCATACCGACGAACTGAGGGTGTACATTGGTACACCTCTGCCTAACCGTTCGGGGATACAGGTTTGATGGTATGTTATGTTAAGCAGAATAATATCAGACTAAAATCAGGATGGATATTAAGCTTATTACAAAGGAGACCAGAGATTGTTTCCCAGAAGAATTTGAAGACGTAAAGTACTGGGACCAAAAACTAAGGCAGTCTGATTCAAAACAAACAGGTTCATACTATATTTGATTTTCGTGCAAAAATTTCGCAGCTTGAGTAAACTGTGTAACTCCAAAGTTAGCAGAAGCAATATTAACTAACACCCAGACTTTATACCCTGAACATTAACTGGCAAAGCTAATCCGTTTACACAATAATGTGGAAAGTGTTTATTAAATATTGAACCCTTTGAAGTTACTTCTAGACCTTATTACTGAACTTATCTTAATGCTCGTATACAGGCTACCACACATGTTTATACAGATTGACTTCTACAGCGCTTTTATTCCGAAGCCGTAAGGTCGATTTTAGGTATACGTTTTGTCGTATGGGTTCGACATTTCGCGCCGACTGTACTAAGACTTTCACTGGGCGGCTAAGTGAGTGTTAATAAATGGTCTTTATGAGGTAGGAACTTGTAAAGTGGATCCTTTTGAGATTGCCTGTAATGTTTGTTGTTCGGAAAGTTGGATTTTGCTTTAGTTTTTGTTTTGACTGTAAATAGGTTGCGTAAGATATGTTTGGTTTTGTTTATGCAGGAAGAGCTATGCTCTCATACATGCAATCAATCTGCAACCCATCATACAGATTACAAAGACGACACAATAATAGTGATGTTGTTTTATCTTTCCATTGACTTGAGTGACCTCCAGACCTTACTTATTTAATTTCAGTTCTCATTTAAGTTAAATCACATAGCAACAAACAAACAAAACAAACAAGAGACACCCCACAGCAAAACAAATGAGGCGCAAAACAAAAAATAAACGGTAACAAGTCAATCCCAGACCAGGATCAGTAGCTTTTAAAACGCCAACTTTATTGGGACCAATTTTTACTTTTGACATGTGACAGGACGCAATTAGGCAAGTCCCTCGAGACGCCCTCGAATGTGGGGAGACCGCCAATATATAAATAAATGGTTCAGAAAAGCGGACAGTTAGGGCTTTTACCCTAATTGTCACGTCTGTTAATCTTATGGATCACCCTTTCGTTAAGTTTGACGGTGTGGGATTATTTCTGTAATTAGATTCGTTTTGGAGTGGCTTTGAGGGTTATACTTGGTTGGAGTATGCTTGACGCGGAGGGCACTAGAAGGTCCACTTAGTTCGATGATATGTTGTACATGTCTTGTGAATTATTGATACAGACGTGTACTCATTTTGTTTGTTTAGATTTATAGTAATGTGGAAGAATTACAAATATTTAACGTTTTTAGATCGAAATTGTGAATTAATGATAGTTCCTTAGATTTCAAGTTTATCAAAATATGAGGTAATATCGGACCATCATCAAAGGGCTTTCAGAACTGATGTATAAGAAGTTAGTGTAAATTTTATAGTGCCATAAAGTCTAACAACGTTAGAAGGTGGCACATTGAATGGAGTGGACCAGACTGGAAGCCTATAATCACCATTAACCATGCTCGCTAATAGTTAAGCACCTAATAGCAGTATAAGGTATAAACACAAGTAAAAGGCGTTACCGATATTTGTGTAGAAAGTTCCAAGTTTATTGAGATGAGAAGAATACTATTTCTTCTTACCACATTTTCTCTAAAATTAACTATACTAATGTACGTATTGTCAGGTCAGATCAAGGGCTTTATTGGTTTGCGATTTATAAATAAAATTAAGTTATGTGAATGACGTCACCGCGGTGTAGGCTTTTAAAAATATTCTTGTCCGGTTATTCTTATCTATTTCAAGCTTAGGTGTTAAAAAAATACGTCACACATCACCTTATGTAAAATGGCAAAGAGGCAGAAAAACAAAAGAATTCTTTAATTAACAACAGTTTATGAAAAAATATCTAAGATCCGTTTGAAGATTAAAACAATTTAGTTAAACTTGACTAAAATACACGCATTTATTCGCAACTATGTGCCAATTTGTGATCCTTTTAACTCAATTAGCGTTTGGCCAGCGGAATAAGAACTAACAGGATTTTTTGGGTTCTCTACACGAATAAGGAACATTTAAAAGTCTTGTTTTAGCGGTGGTCATCAAAAGTTTTCTGGGGTTTCGAATTGTGGTGCATTTGACAATACTTTTTACCCTAAGCTTTTATTAAATTGTGAAATCACGGACAATGTGTAAGGATATGATTTTAAGCATGTGCAACAATACAGGTTTCGCAAATTTTTCAACAGGACAGGGGTAGGTCAGACAGAAGAGACGTAAGACGCAGACGGGGCGCGGACATATGTGTATTTTATACAAAATGTATAGAAGCGTTGCGCCCGCGCTCCGTCTCTTCTGTATGTTTTGCGTCGCGACGCTTCTATACATTTTGTATGAAAGGGACGGTAGAGACAAATGTCCGCGCCCTGTCTGCGTCTTACGTCTCCTCTGTCTGGCCTGTGCCTAAAATGGAGACAATAATCGCCAAAGTTTAGATTGATAAGGATAAAAGTGTAGCAACTGTTCAGGTTTTCCACATACATCAGGGACTTAAAACGTTTGGAAATTATTTTTTAAAAGAACAGAACCCTACCTAGTGGCTTGTCATTCACTTGGTAGGCCTTAAATCTTCAAACGAACAATGGTTCTGTGTTGGAAGTGGAACGAGGCGAGTAAACAAACTGTTCTAGAATTCACATAAACGTAGGGTTTCTTGGCGTTTGGGTTATTGCGTCTTAAGAATAAAGTAAAGGATGTATCATATCAAAATAATGTTTTAATGGTCGTTATATAAATGTATAAATTGTCGGAATCACAATTCGAAAGGTGAGCACCTTTTGGATTGTGATTCCACAACTCCCTCAAGACTTCCAATAATTCCGTTATTTTATAACAATAAGATAGACATTAGTAGGTATATTAAAATGAAAGTAAAACTTTACACCGTGTAAGCAAAATACACATTGTAGATTGGAAGATAACAAGTTCTCAAGCACCCAAAGTTCACTCCATTTCAATTGTTGATCAGAAAAGACAGTGTCAAATCCATGAAACACGTGTTTGTTTCCTGAATAATATATAAACATTAATTAATTTAATAAATGCTAACATAAATAACTTAACATTGCGGTGACAGTCGCGCCGGCATACCCCACGTATCTTCACGACGCGACGCGTTTAATTTGGGGTGAACAGAAATGTAAATAACGATTCATTTATAATGTCACATATTTTTAGGAAATAATCGAATCATTTGGGAACGTACACTCTTGGTTCACACAATTAAATACCATAAGGATTTATTTGAAAAGAAAATACTAATAGTAGTTAAAAATTAAAGTAAAACGTGTATTATTATCACATTACATAATAAACAGATATGTTGATAGTCAGAATACGAGTTAATTCGTCAGAAATCGAATAAAAACACGCTTAATACGTAGATAAGTATACACTAAGGTTTATATCTCGAGTAAATCAATAGTCGTCGTCGCTTCGGCCATGAAACCCAACGGTTAGTAACACTCGGTTTTACTATTCTCCGTAAGGGGAGTGAGCGAGAAAGAGTAATATAACCCGGCAAAATAACGTTGTTCTACAAACGGTACGTAGTCGAATGTTAACACGTGTCAACTCTATTTTGTCGTATTACCTGACCTTAGCTGCGAATAGCGTCAGTAAGCAATCGGCACGGTCCGGTTTATGTCGCATTTATTCCGTGTATTTAAATTCAGTTTAAAATGAGTGATACTACGCGTAAACGCAGTCCAAACTGGTTACCGTCTGAAAAAGAGCTTTTATTAAGCCTAGTAGAGTCACACTTTGACGTAATAGAAAATAAAAAGACAGATACTGCTAGTATCAAAACTAAATTAGCTGAGTGGGAAGTTATATCTGAAGAGTATAACAGCCGAACAACTCACTACTCTCGCACAGGGGCAAATTTAAAAGCTCAATGGGAGAGCATGAAAAAGTTGGCGAGAAAGGATGCTGCGAATAAGAGGAAGGAAATGATCAAATCAGGTCAGTATACCTTACATCGGCAAACTCTTTATTTTATTTAAGTACTAGCTGTGCCCCACGCACATTATTGTTAAGTTATTGCCATTTTTAAAACAATAATCAACATACAAAAGCCGGTCGTTGACATTATTATTGATTGTCGTAACTATGACAATCTAATAGAAAAAGATTTGTCCAAGTAGTACGCTACAACGGGCAAATACTTCTCTTTTTAAAACAACTCTTTCTGTTATATATTTATTTAAATGTATATGTATAGATAGCATAGAATTTCTTGGTTAAATTGGTAAGAAGTCTAAATACCACGTGTTGACATTAGCGCCATCTATGATGCGATACGCACTAGCGGGATGACGTAAGCGGACAGCCGGGAGGGGGAGCGCGGGGAACATTGCCATAGTAGCAATGTACCCGTGACTGGCGATTGCAGCGTAGGACATCTGCCCATTATGTGGACAAATGAAAGGTTGCAGGTGGTAGCTGAATGCAGGCCGTCTTGAACAAGAGACTCTGTAAAACTTGTGTTAGAAGATCCCTTTGTTCAATTGTAGACTATAGTTGAACAAAGCTTCTTATATCTAAAGCGATGAGACATTTGAATGAAATTCTTAATTATATTTCATCAACAATTATTTACTTTATTTACATTATTTTTTGTTATAGGTGGTGAGCCACTGATACATAAAAAAGAAGATCGTTTTCAACAGCGGATCATTAGGTTGGTTGGCACTAGTTCTAGTGAGACTGCAGAACAAAACGAAATAGTAATAATCCCAGTGCCAAAGGAGGAGTTATCGGATACACCACAGCTTGAATACATAGGTGAGTTTTAAGGCCGAAACATTTTTACGTGTCGTGGCGTGTCGTGGCGCGCCAGAAGCACATCGGTTTCAAACATTTAATATGGTAAGAGACATATTTGCATGTCGACACGAAATGACACGTAAGTTTGTTTCTAACCATATTAAATGTATGAAACCAATATGATTCTGGCGCGTCACGCCACGCCACGACACGTAAGTATGTTTCTGCCTTTACATACATAGATATATGTATTATTATTATTTATTTATTTAATAAGGCACCAAGTACATTTTATGAAATACAAAAAGTCCAACTAAACTATATTTGCATAGTTTGTCTGTTGGATCGTAACATTAAATATCATTGTAATCTTATAGGTAATCTATTTGACTATGCATTATATAATTTTATATTTATATATATAATTACATGTATATTATCTAAAATCACGCCTCTTTCCCATATGGGTAGGCATAGACCACTTTTTGCAAATTGCTACGTTTACATACTTCTTTCGCGAGGTGAGTTTAACTTAGGTTAAGGCTTTGTACAAATACTAGCGATGAAGCGCGGTTTTCTTACTCGCGTAAGGAGTCTTTGTTCCAGTAATATTTTTTCTGTATTATTTTCTATAGATTAAAATAGTACTGATCTCCCGTTGTCAATTTATAAGTGTTTTTACAAACCCGACTTTGGTTTATATAAATGCATTATATTATATATAGCTACCTGCATATACCCTATGTCTAGTAATATGTACTATTTTATTTACAGATACTGAAATATCTAGTGCTGAAAGCAGCCCGTCGAGTGACAGTGATGTAGAAAGTGAGACTGAAAATATCGTAACCAAGGTAATTGATCTATATAAGTTACAATGTGGTAGGCAAAGATTGTCAATATAACATAACATATTATCACGCCTGTATCCTCAAAGGGTTAGGCAGAGGTGTACCAATGTACACCCACAGTTCTCCGGTATGTTTAGGTCCCATGTAATAGGGGGCGAGCCTATTGCCACTAACCGGGCACAAATCCAAACTCCGACCTGCTACTGAGAATTTCATAGAAAAACCCAATAACACCTTGGTCGACTCGGGAATCGAACCCAAGACCTCTAGCGTAGCAGTCGCGCTTAGCGGCACTAGGCCAACGAGGCAGTCATGTCATTATGTCATGCATTGTCAATATGGCATATTAAAATAAGACTAAGCAAGGCTAAGTTATACTCCGAAGTAAAAATGAATACGTACTCGACCTAAGTGATTGTTTAGTATGAGATAAGTTACATCTTAAATTGTGAAACATAAACTGTTGCCATATATTGACAGACTTCATTTACTGACTGATTTGGCTATCGAGGCGCAGCCCTAACTAATCATTGGACCGATTTTTTAATAAACTTGGCAGGTGTCACCTAAAGATGCTTCAAGACTGCTTATTGCTTCAAAACCATAACATAACGCTAGTCTATTTAAGAATAAATTAAACATAACAAGCACTACAAAATAATATATCAAACTAGATTATCAATTAAACTATAAATCATATCAATTATTATCTATTAAATTAATTCTCATTTTTCTCCTTTCTCTTAATAGGACTGGGCACAATACACACACCAAAAGTTAAGGACTCCAGTTTCGCAGGCCCGCAAAAATCAAGCTTCTAGGCGAAAAACCCACACCAGTGCATGTTTATTAGAAAAACTTAATAAGAAGAAACTTAAAGCTATAGAAGTCCAGACACAACTCGCTGTGGAAGAAGCGGCAAGGTCAAAGAGTCTTCATGATATAGATGTTCAGATAAAAAAGCAGATATTGAAACAAGAGAAGATAAAAACTAACATTTTATTGATAAAGCAAAGACAGCTAATGACTCGCAAAAAAAGGTAATAAATGTTAACGTACTAGTATAGTTCCTTGTTTGCAGAATCTTTATTTTAATAAATACGTAATTTTCGTTCAATTAACTTTTCTTTTACTCTGTTCACATCAACAACATCCCCATATAATGTTAGACGACAAGGAGAGCTTTTTAAGGGTACATCCAGATCTGACGAACGCGCATTGAACGAGCATTATATGAACAGTTCGGGAGCGAGCGGCTCGCGAAAATGCCGCGAACGCACTAGTGTCAATTACGCCGTCCGCCAGACTTGCGCGCAACGCTCGCGAGCTGTTCGTGTCATGCTCGTTCGGTGACGTCCGTCAGATGTGGACGCACCCTAATAGAGGTATCATGTACCACAAATTAAATGATAATAGAAACGTTGTTGACGCCATTTTGTAATTTGCCAGCAAATTCTGTAATCCACAATATCCGTATCGTGACTTACTGGTATATACTCGCTATACGCCAGACTGTAGGCGTAGGTACGGTAAAACGTGAAATTAATTTTCTCTCGCATAAGAAGCAATATAAATCGGCGTGTATATTTATGCGAGAGAACGAATCGACCCTGAATCAGTTAATATTCTAGATTTCAAAATATTAATACAAACTTGGCGGAACTGTCACAGATTGTTATCTTGGTTTTATGTAGGAATTCAGGTAACGATAGCTTCGATCTAAATACCTCAGCTTGCATTCGATTCTCATTACGATTATGTCATATCGATAACGAATAACATTGCGAGTATCGATATCTGGTACCTGTTGCTTGGTGCTGGTTACCCATCCAGGATACATGGTCCCTTAATTAGCTGTTACGCCAAGCGGTATGACCTAATCTTGTAATAGGAAATATACCTAAATTATGGACTAATAGCACATAATCAAGATCTATCATGGATAGCAGAGAGTGCAAAGGATATAAGAAATACTATAAAGGGACGAGAAGAAAAAAACTTTAAGTATTATTTGGGACTTAGCACTACTTTGACAAACAACTGCCCCAATCACAAAAGTGTTTGACAGTTATGCTCTCATCAACTAAGGCGCCAAAATACACACAAACACTCCATACGACGACCTCCGTGGTCGAGTGGCGTACACACCGGTTTCAAGGTGTCGCTAGCTCTGAGGTCCCGGGTTCGATCCCCGGTCGGGTCAATGTAGAAATCAACTTTTCTACATAGCCTCGGGTCTGGGTGTTTGTGGTACCTTCGTTGTTTCTGAATTCCATAACACAAGTGCTGAATAGCTACTTACTTTGGGTTCAGAGCAATGTATGTGATGTTGTCCGCATTTATTTATTATTTATTTATTTATACAAATTCTCCCCAGCAAAGGAACTTCACACGAAGACAAATTACTGTAGAAAATAATTCCTTATTCACACAGAAACAATCACATTCTTCATTTAACTCGTACGTTACTTAATTACTAGACTGGTATTAATGTTTGTTGCCTCACTGTAAATCAGTCAGTGTCGGGACGCCGCCAGACGTGGGGCAAACGCGACACTTGACGCCGCTACTAATATTATAATCTTCTTTTATGCATTTTATATGGTTTAGTCAGAGTATATTAATTTGAGGTATTTAATACGTGGTTTTTGGTTTATAGATTGGATTAACTTGGTAAGGACCAACGGAGCTTCTCATTATATGCAAGATTTTTGAGTCAAAGATCGCTAGTCGTTGATAACAGTTGTTTGTCTTGCAAGATATGAATCTTATGAATGTAAATCTGGCAAGTTTATAATATAATCCGATTCGTTAAACGCTGCGCAGGTGGAAAATCTATAAATCACAGCACGTTCCGCATGATAAGTGTTTGATAACACTTTCACCGATCTCCAACAATAAATCAATACCCAGTGATGACAAGTGAGCATCATAAATCTTGCACAACATAAAAATATTTAACCTGCCCACGTTTTTATTAAATTTCGAACATCGATTACAACACGATGCAGACGATCTATTAGTAGTTACGTCACTAGATCGCCGATAAATCGTTGGCGGTGTCGAATGCGCCCGCGCACCGTCCGAGCCACCGGCGCGGCTAACTCAATCAAAATTCCTTCTGTCTAACGCCGCCCACTGACGTAGTTTGCTTATTCTAATCACTTCCTTGCTACCGTATCGTTGATTACTGGATTCAGGAAAATCAAGCATATTAATCCAAGTAAGGATTTGCTATTTGTTTTGTAGTTCTGCCTACGGGAAGGAGCGATGTTTGTATTACTTAGTACTGAAAATAGAATGTTCAAGTTTCAAAGCAGCTGAGATTTAGACAAGTATTATTCACGCATTGATCTTCCACTAAGAATTTTTAGTGAGGTTGAACCCTACATATCTGCTATCCACTTAAAAGTTAACCTTCCTAAAGTGGATAAAACAATGGTAAAATCCACAATGCGATAAACTTAAAAAACTTTTTAACTTGAAAAAAAATTAACGAGCTGGTAACCAAGTTTCAGGGACTTAGTTACCAGCACTTCCAGTGATGACTTGCACACCGTCGAAAAAGCAGAAATACATGTGTCAAAATTTTATGACACCCTTTAAAAACCTCACCTGAGCTAGGCCATATTAAATGGTCCACAAGGGAATAGCTTTCCCAGCAACCATTTGGCAGGACTATCAACACCTGCAGCTGCAGTAGAGTGAAAGTCTGACAGTGATCGGTGCAAGGAACCGGCCGGTGCCGTATCGGACATCACCGGGACTTACCTGCCACAGTGTAGTGACAGCGATTCAAGTTGATGCGACCTCCGTGTTTCACCTTTTGCGGTAATGGATTAACTAATTCAAGGCAGACAAATTGTGAAGGAAGTCAAGTGTCGTTTATGTATTAAAGTGGTTAAATTCACATGACAATTTTGCACCGCGACTTCTTCTATTTGGTAAAGTCTTTCACATAACATAACACATCATCATGCCTGTATCCCCGAAGGGTTAGGCAGAGGTGTACCAATGTACACCCACAGTTCGCCGATATGCTTAGGTCCCATATAATAGGGGCGAGCCTATTGCCACTAACCGGGCACAAATCCAAACTCCGACCTGCTAATGAGAATTTTATAGAAAAACCCAAGACTTCTAGCGTAGCAGTCGCGCTTAGCGCGTATATATAGCGTATGAACCTGCTGCACTAAGCTCAAATTACGTTTTGTGCGTGTCCTAACATTGATTGTTGAAGTTTTATGTTGGCTTATTGCTGTTACAGCATTCATAAAATGGAATACATTTATTATCTTACCTTGTGTGTTTTTAGGTCATGGTCAGTTGCCACCACTAAAATGTTATGATTTAAGGACGAGTGTGACAATTCACACTTGTCCTTTACGAAAAGTGATAAATATTGTAGTTGAGTTAGCAACTCAGGTTGAGATTTGATATTATATTTGTTTGAATGTTTATATCTCGAGGTTTGACTAGTAAACTTATAAAAGCTCAAGAATATTATATATATAGAAGCTACAGGAACAAAAAAAAGCCTAAATAATTGATCTACTGTAAAACACGCAACTACACCTGTTATCTAAGAATCGGTAATTAAATGATTTTCTTTATTGAATGTATAGAAGTCGTTGACAAACTACGCACGGACGGCCTCCCGATCCAAGATTAACTATAATTAATTCGTTTAGTTTACACAACCATAGTTTAGGTTAACGTTGACGGTAAACGATTGGGTGTCGATCGTAGATTGCGTGTATAATAAATAATGGATGCTGTCCGTGTGAAGTAAACATGTGTTTTATAATTACTGTTCAATCAATGTTGAATTATTTGCGTGTGAAATAATTTTGTAGAGTAGGTGTAGAGATAAGTCGACTTTTTCGGAGCCTTAGATGATGACGCAAATTACCTGGAACAAAAATAAAACACTGTTATAAATGCGGAAAAAAGAAAGGATTATTTTTAATCTAAAGATATACAATTATACAAACATACCATCATTAAATAAATGTTTAAGTAAGTTTATCGTTACGTGTTCTTGGAACCATTTCAATTCGTTTTATTATCAGCCTAAACAAGAGCAATATAGTTCTAAACGTAATTCCTAAAGATCCAGAAGCAATTTTGTCGAAAATCCCTCAAAAAGCGCCAGATTTTACGAGGACTTATCAAAAGTTCCTTCTTAAACTTAATGTTTATGATATTACATAAACCTATATTTAATTAAAATCCGGAAACAGAAACCAGCCGTCAATGACCGTGAGCGGTTTATCTAGCATTATACGTAAGAGATAGAGCTGATTACTTTGGAGGCGGTGGGCCAGAGCTGCGCGTGCGCCGGCGCCCGGGATACATCTAGACAGACCAACACGATGCTCGCACTTGGCTGGGTACAGGTGATTAGATGATGGTTTGGAAAATATAAACTTCATTTGTTTTATTTCTTAAATATTTGAAGTAATTTTTTTCAGCTCTTTTCTCTTAGTAGTGGCAGACGCAATTAGGTAAGACTAGTATCTGTGTGTTTTAACCGAAAGGAATCTATCAGCCTCTTCCCCTTTTAAAGACGAGGTCAAAATTTTGATAAGTTAAAAATCTCTACCGAATTTCCGCCGCTTTTAATGAATCAAGATTACTTGGGTAAGACTATACAATACTACAATTGAAAGACTGCTTTCACATTGCCGACATATAATGTGAACAGTCTTTTAATGATAAATCGACATAGCACAACTTACAAACAGCACAATATAGAAACTGGACCACATCAAACCCAAAACATGTGCGCAATGACGTTTACCTACCAAACCGTCTGATCCGAGATTAGCAAGATTGGCAATATAATTAGTGAATAAGAAACCGCCTGTCAATTAGTCCTCATTAAGCGAAACACATTGGGGGCGCCGCTCGTGATTACGAGGCGCCCGCAGATAACTGATCGAGATTAGATGTCGAGGCTACACGGATAGATCGCACTTGACCGAATTACATCTCCAACAGGTCGGGATTTTACTGGAAGAAATTAAACTACTCAAAAATAAATAGGGCCCACATTGTTTTTTTGCTGTAACTTAAAAATTAACCAATATATTCAGTTTTTATGAATGTACAAGTTGCAAGTGAACATTCAGAAATAGTGTAGGCAGAAACAATGGAAACATTAGTCTTATTTGTTAATTCAAAATCCAAAATAACACTTTTATGAAAAATTTACGCAAAACGAAGGAAAAACATAATCTTAAAAAAAACACAACTATTCTGAAAAAAATGGGTACTTGTCATTTTTTAATAACGAGTGGGCCCTCCTCTGCTGCGTATGCACTCTTTGACCCTATCCGGGACACTTTCAATCAAGTGGGTCACGTTTACTTCCGGTATATCGTCCCAACAGACTTTTAGGGCATTAATGAGTTCCTGCTAGCTGTTCACATCGCTGTAATTTGCTTTCAGGCGTCTTTTGAGTTGATCCCATAAATTTTCGATGGGGTTGAAAGTCGGGACTCATGACCAGTCACGGTAAGATGGTGATATTGGCTTCAGAGAGTGCTCTTTGTGTAAGGCGGGCTGTGTGTGCGCGAGCATTGTCTTGCATTAACACAAAGTTATTGCTCACTCTTTGTGAAAATGGGATGACATGAGGCCAGACTACTTGCTGGATGTAACTGGCGGTGGTTACGTTACCTTCACTAAGAGTTACCAGCTCTGATTTGCCATATAAGCTAATTCCACCCCATACCATAACACTAGGACCCCCAAATCGGTCTGTTTCATGGACGCAGGGTCTAGAAAAACGTTCCCCTTTTCTTCTCCACACGCGTATCCGTCTGTCGTCACTGTGAAACTTCACTTTACACTCGTCCGTAAAAAGAACATTCATCCAGTTATCCATAGTCCATTCCAAATGCTCGCGGGCGTATCTTAAAAGTGCCGCACGGTGAGCCCTCGTCGATTTCAACCGAATAGCTCGTACTCTGGAGCATTGTCCATCTTCGTGAAGCCGATTCCGAATGGTTTGATCGCTGACTCTTGTTCCTGTGGATTGTCGTAGTCGATTTTGTAATGTCCGAGCGGTTACAGTACGCTCCCGACGTGCAGTTAGCCTTATGTATCGGTTTTCTTGGGCAGTTGTAGCCCAAGCTCTTCCTGTGCCCGGTCTCCTAGCTACACTGCCTGCCTCCAGACACCATTTCCAAACGTTTCGGATGGCTCGTCGTGATACACCGATGTGCATAGCCATAGATCACTGAAATTGTCTCTCCTGAAGCAAAGCTACAGCTCTTGCAGCAGTTTCCAAGTCCATAGGTCGTCGAAAATCAGGCATTGTGATCACAATGAACACAGAGACCAAACAAAATCGTTAAAAACATGAGTGTCCCACAATAGCTTTTAGTGTAGGCTGAAAACATAAGTGACTGAGAGTTTGTGAAATCGATGTTTTTTGCGAGTACTTCAGCTTTTTAGCTAACCTCTTGAAAAGAATAAGTTTGCTATCGGACTAATCCTTGTTAAGGGCTCCTAAACATGTCAGCTTGATAGTTAAATGCATAACTTTGTCACCAACCAGTTATATAATTATATTTCAACCACAATAGTGAATAATTCGTGGTGGGCCCTATTTTGTTTTCAGTAGTGTATATTTTCAATAATACTAGTATTTTTAACGTCAGAAGAGTGGCCGATCCAGAAGGAGATGGCGCGACGAGCTTGGATCTTTGTCCATATTATGGAAGAAGGTAAGGGAGGCTTTTGCCCTGCAGTGGGACGATTATGGCTTAAAATAAATAAAAGTATTATAGATATAAAAATATAGTTTTAGTAATAAGCTATTGTATAACTCTCCAACTTATTTAAGCTGTTCCCTACTGGGTCCATAATTGTACTATCTTATAAATGTAACACCTGTATTTAACACTATGGAATGCTATTATAGAGAATTGAGTATTGAGTAAAATACTAGTATGCGTGATTACCTAGTTTCGGTTCCCGATGTGTTTATAGTCTTACTGTTTAGGGCGGATCGAAGTCCAACGAATCAAAGATCATGAAATAATGTCACCCGTTGTTTGTTTAATAAGAAAATGAAGATGCGATGGACTACGTGTCCAGACAGCAAAAAGTCAATCCAATTTCAGTACATGGTCATGGTTTAAGTGCCCTTGCGTTACTTTAGCACTTAAACGCTGGTGGTCAGTACGACCGACGGACCATTCAGTTTTTAAGTTTCTTTATTTTGTGTTACACTTGTTTAATTTACGAATAAAGTCACAAAAAATACTGGGTAGTCTACAACGTGGGCTAAAGCCAGTACTTACCATGCATGTACTAAAGTACCCAGTCTGGTCATCTAAGAGGTTGTATATCCTAAGCTTGTCTTACCTTGGACACTACAATAACACCGCCCATACTATGGGTGCCATGTGGGCAGACGTCGTAAAAATGATGAAACTACCCACAACAATAGAAGACTGATTTATATAGAAAACGTGAGAGGTCGCAAGTTGGGTTTACGTGACTTTGGAATTCGTAAATATTTTGATGCGAGTATAAATGTTAAATTACATGACAATAAAATCCGAAATTACTTTAAGGCGCTCCCCCGAGCAAAATGCGCAAAAGCGGAGTTTTATTAAGCTATAAACTCGATATTTAAAACATATATCAAATTCACTGTTAAACCAAATCATTATTTAATATGTTGTCTTTAATTTGTACTCATTTTTTTTTTCTTTTTAATGCAGCGTACATTTAGTAGTTCTCATTTTAAAAATGGTCTATCAAAATTTATTCCTTGCATAGGCTTACGATGTACACGTATTTTATTAATGTAACTTATACCAACTGATAGAGGATTTAATTCTTAACATTTTCTACAGATTTGTTTTTCAAAAAGACCAAACATCTATTTTACAATTCAAATTATTCCTAAAAAAGGTCAAATTCACAACATAAACTCACTCGCGGCGGCGATCCAGCAGTCAGCCGTAGGCTCTCGACGTGAGAGCACGTCGCTTTTTTATTTGAAATGTCATTTACAATTTAATCTTATGACAACTGTCAAAAAGTCTTCATGGACTTACATACGCTATATTTCATGTAAATCTGTAATTAAGACGTTTGTACACGCATAAGAATTATATCAACAATTATTTCGCCATTGTCCTTTATTATGTGCGTAGAGTATTTATTTTAAGAGAGTAAGTACTACTCCATGCGAGCGCGCTTTGACACTCATACACTGTCAACTTACGCACACATTCACAAATCATGCCGTAGAGAGACAGCAATACTTTCTTCAAGCACGGAATTTTCAAAAGTTTCGCCGCCCGCCTTTTCTCTTGATACGTGCCTTGTTAGATTGATATTTTTGAGATAAACAAACCTAACTAAATCGACTGATTTTGAAAATTATCACCAAAAATATCGTTATTTCATCAATTAAAAAAATAATATTCAAAACCATGTCGCTGAATAAAAGGTTAAAAAAATATTTTTTGAAATCGGTCCAGGCGTCTTTGAATTTTTTTTTTAAATCTTGTGTACTTGATTGATTATATTTTTGTCTATAAATTCATAAGTCTACTATTTTTACTACTTAATACGTCGGTATACCAACAGATGGCGTTGTATTTTCATGGAAAGTAGCGATGTATATGTAGAGGGGCAATGAGGGGGGTTTAGAGGTCAAACGCTCAAAGTCATTTGCTCGGGGTAGCGCCTTAATGTGTAATTCGTCGATTGCAGTTATTTTGCAAGTAAGCTGTTCAATTACTATGTGCCTATAATTTCTGTTACTGCACCTCAATTTCTTTCTTAAGTTTTTGGCATAAGCTCAAGAAGCTTTCCCATGTTTTGTTGTGGTCAAATCACATAAAAATATCCTATTTAAGCTAGTAGAGATTGGCCACAAACCCAGGCTATATTATATATTATGTAGTGAGACGAAAAAGGCTTCTAATTGTACAAATAATAATAATATTCCAGGACATCTCACACACGGTTATCTGCTCCCAAGCTAAGCAGAGCTTGTGTTATGGTAACCAGACAACTGATAAACATACTTATATATTTCTAAATACATACATATTATAGATAAATTACACCCAGACACCGAACAAATGATCGTGTTCATCAGACAAACATTTGTCGCGAGTGGGAATCGAACCCACGACCTCCGGTATAGCAGTCAGGGTCACTAACCTCTAGACCAACAGGCCCGTCAATTAAAAACATTGTACGCACTACGCGAAAAATATGAACGCCTTACCCTTAGATTTGTGAGTGACCCTTCACTAACAACTATAACGCGTTCATTATTTTCCATTGACACCCAGCAACTGACAAGGTCTATGTCTATAGTAAAACTAAAGTAATTTCAATAACAGTTACACGGATGACATGACGATATTGTCTGACAACACTTGTCTAACGGTAAAGGAACTCACAGCGGGAGGTGATTATAATGCACTACACTTCACTCGGCAGGTGATAACACATGCGTTTGTATGGAATAAGATCAGATATTATTTGGTTTATCCAAGTCACTCGGGACAGTTAATCGATAATATACACATACATATCATCACGCCTGTATCCCCGAAGGGGTAGGCAGAGGTGTACCAATGTACACCCACAGTTCGCCGATATGTTTAAGTCCCATGTAATAGGGGGCGAGCCTATTGCCACTTACCGGGCACAAATCCAAACTCCGACCTGCTACTGAGAATTTCATTGAAAAACCCAATAACACCTTGGTCGACTAGGGAATCGAACCCAAGACCTCCAGCGTAGCAGTCGCGCTTGGCGCCACTAGGCCAACGAGGCAGTCTCAGTCAATCAGTCGATAATATGATAGATGAAAAAAGGACACAGGAGATACTAAATTGAATTAATTGTTGAATTAGCGGTTCATTGATGAAAAATAAAAATAGGCCCTGAATTAGGCGAACCTTCATCTTAGGTGTATCGAATGGAAATAAGTAAAATATACTAATTTGTCTCTAACGCAACCAAGTATAACGTTGTAGAGCATAATAAAATATCGACAAATTGCGAACATACTAATCGTAGAATTATACTACTATTACTTAAAAGACCACAGTTCTAGACATTAGAATCCTTTGCATTCCAAGCAACAAGTAATAAAATAGTTCTAAATATAGGACCTCAGGTCTATCGTCGGAACACACGCATGAATTTCATCTAAACACTAGAACACCGAGGTTTCTCGCAGATACGTCCGTTTAACAAAATACACACGAGATACAAGAGATATTAGAACTATTCCCACACCATTAGACTTGTAGGGTCGCGGAATGATGAATTAATGGATATGGTTTTTATTTCACTGATGTATATTGCTTGATTTTATGGTTGTTCATATTTTACCATGAATTGTATTTGGAATAGATCAGCTGTAATCTTTGATTGATTCATACAATTCCTAATCTCAGAGATTGTGTGATAATTTCCTCTTTTAACAATATTACCTTTTTTGGTCCTTGATGTAAACATAAAACATACATACATATAATATAAAATACACGATACACACTCTTTACATGAAATAGATACACTCGAAAGGAAAATTATCAGCCATAATATCATTATTACCCTTCTATTATCAAGTCTTATTTACAAAATAAGTACTTATTGCCTTAAAATCTGATACAAACAGTATCAAGTCCATCGACTACTCTGTAAAAGATACCGCATCCAGATCAAAAATGGTTCACAGCCACACATATGCGATCGTTAACACGAGCCAACAACTTCTTTGGGATCGTAACTCGCTAGATACCATCAGGGCCGGCGTGGGCGGCGACCAGGGTGGAAAATGCACCGCGATTGAGCCGCAAACTTGCCCAGCTCCGACTGACAGGAACATGAGCACAGAATCGGGAACTTATGACGCCGTGTATGTGTAGCACCTATAAATTTCGGTATTAAGATAAGGAAATTTCGTGGCCAGCCATCTACGTCCCGTGATGTAGTGGAAACAACAATGGTAACCCATTTCCTTGTTCCCCAACACAATATCCGAGATCGAGGGGATTTATTTATCTTATCGCCGCTTTTTAAATCTATGAAAAACATTAAATGTCTACGTCCAATTAAGAGACGCGTCGCGGCTTATTTAATGTATCTTTTTAACATTCTTGCTTAACTTTAACATCCACTTGGTTGGCTCGAATTCTTACTTGTTTGTGTGTAATCGCAGATAGAATTTATAATACAAACTGCATATTATAACCATGATTCCAGCATGATCTTCGCATTATGCATATCTCGTTTCGCTGATAACTTCAATGAGAGAAACTAAGCGCGCATTAAGAGTGGGCGCATAATTGCGAATATTTTGTCTCGAGGCAGCTTTATCTTGAGATATGAATCGAAAACGATTATTGTCGCGTTAGACTGTGATAGGGTATAATTGTAATCTGAGTTAAGTATGCAAATGTGTAAAGACGAGTCGTAAGCGCTAAGTGGTAAGTGATACATAACTTTACACTTTGTTTTGTTTTCAAGTTGCCGCAGACAGCTAAGACAAATGACTAGCAGGATGTAAGTACTACTAATATACGGTGGAGCTAAGTGCGTGTGCACGAACAATCAGTGTGATATTGTAGGATCGCGTGCGTCCATCCTTTATCTTCTACAAGGTGTTAACGCGGGTCGGAGTCATGACCGACCCTAAAACGCCTCATTAGCATTGAAATACAGCTTCAGCTATGGAACGGTAATCTACATTAGGGGTCGCGCCTCGCGAACCGGTGTCTAGCGAAATTTACATTCATGGGAATCGCGTATCATGGCTAGGGTTATCACGTGGCCCCTTTAAGGTACGGCGGTCCATTGCAACGGTGCCTTTACTTCGAGATAGGTCTAGTATTAGCGCACTGCGATGACAAAGTGTTAGGTCACTTTATAAGTGGTCAGCGCCGCGGAGATACGAACGTGTTTTGAGGGAATGTAGACTAGATTTAATGTAATTATTTTTGTCCTCAGATACTGCCAGCCAGTGCGCATTATTATATGAAATTTTCTGCTTTATGTACAACGTTATCCGTAGAGGGACGGAACGTTGAGACGCCAGAAATGCAAAAGGGAAAAGGGGACTATTACGTGTGGGGTTTAAAATACAAAGGCAATACAATTAGGAAACCAGGAAGCGTTGATTTGAGATCGAATGTTTCGGTTGCCTTTAATACTTTTTTTAACGTTCAAACTATTCTTCCACAGTTGGAATACAAGCTTATTTATCACCATTACATAGCCTTGCCGAATAATTTCAAGGCTACTTAAAATACTACCAGTATTACCTGAATGCTGAAATTATCCGTTCAAGTCGATAAGTTCAAATGTCTACTAAACAAATTGCAGACGATGTTTTGAATATTCATGTGTTTAGAGCACGCAGCCGAGGCACGACAAAGGGAGCTTTTGATCACGTTCACATATTTATGTGGTGAAAGTGATATATCTTGACATGGTACTAAACTTTACTTTTCAATCGGAGATGGTAGAAAGCTATTAGGATTGAAGTAAGAGGAACAGTACTTCCTTTCACGTTTTGGAAATCGTTTAGAATTCTGTATTTCCGAAAGCATTTTTGAAGAGTAGTACCTTTTACTCACTGTCTTTTCTGATTCTAATTCTGTATACAAAAGTTGTTTTCTGTTTCTTTTTATGTGTCTAACTGTTTGTTGCCAACATACGTTTTTCGTTCTTTCTTTGACTACACGTTCTGTTATTCGGAGAGGTTAAAACAGCCTGGTCTTCCTTGATTCCATAGGATCAGGACAGGGCTTGGTTTGTAATCATTCGTCTTCAGTCAGGTTAGATACAGTAGCAGTACATAACATAAAAATACACTTAGATCCAGCCATCCCCTGTTGTTTTGCCTTATTGTTAGCAACGCACTAAGTCGAGGTCCGAACCCCGCTAGGGGTGCCCTTAGTGGACGTTGCTGACGTAGTTAGTTTTTCCTATTGCTCTGGCTGGAGGCCTTAAGGTCCTCGCCAAAAGTCCGGTGAAGCATTCAAAGCCTGCACGTAGGCTAACAATGCGGCATGGCTACGTAATTTAAATTCGTTTATAAACCGTAATCGATTAAATACTCGATACTAAACAATACTCATCGATACCAAACAGTATCGAGTTATCGATCATCTAGTGCCACACAGTCATGATAGTGCAAGTGATGAGTTCATTCGACACGCGGGCGTAACGATCGCGATTCGATTCATTGCCGAGTTAGCCATTGTTTACGATAACACTGGTCCACTGAGGTTATGTTACAACATGTCATGTATTGTTGGTTGTTCATTATTTACTGTTTGAACGTGAATAATTTTAAATATTTGTTTTGGTATTCGAGCAGATAGTATAAACTGCCTTTTTACTGGACTGAAGAACTGGCACATTTAAGAAAAACCGATTGAAAATAACATAACATCCCATCACGCCTGTATCCCCGAAGGGTTAGGCAGAGGTGTACCAATGTACACCCACAGTTCGCAGGTATGTTTAGATCGTATGTAATAGGGGGCGAGAATATTGCCACTAACCGGTCACAAATCCAAACTCCGACCTGCTACTGAGAATTTCATAGAAAAACCCAATAACACCTTGGTGGACTTGGGAATCGAACCCAAAACCTCTAGCGTAGCAGTCGCGCTTAGCACCACTAGGCCAACGAGGCAATTGACTGATTGGCCGGTAAAAAAAATGGGTAAGGTTCCAGAATATAATTCATTTGGAGGAAAGAAAAACAAAAGTATTTTCCAACTATAAATAATACTGTTAACAGTTTCGTATAAAAATCTTGCTGATACATAAACCCTTCCCCTATTTTCTTAATGTATTGTTTTACGTACGATTTTACCCTTTACTCAGCTTTCCGTTAATGGTCTATAACAAATGGCCATAACTGTCGTGTTGTGACAGAAAATAATGGATTTATTTTTTATGGGATTATAGATGACTATCGTAAACGTGTGCGGCACAAATCACTTTTCTTTTCATTGCATCAGTAATGTGGCTTAAAACGTACTTTCAGTTAGCTATAAAAACTTCTTAGAATATAATATGGATGGATCCATCATTTACGACGAGTAATTTTTGTTAATTTGTTGTTAGGATCAAAGTTGAGAAGAAAGAAAACAGCTGCTACTATTAATATTTAGTTAATTTATAATACTGATTCATTAATTTTGGCATGGCTATCAAGTTAGGATTATTTTGTGTACGCAATTTTTTTTTTCGTATAATATAGCTTTTATAAATCACCAGAGTTCTATCGTCAAGTGTGAAAAGGAAAGCTAAGTGTGCTTCTTATTTTTCAATGTGAATTAGTGGTAATAATTATTTATTGTGATTAAGACATAACGTTTTATAGCGACGAGATTAACTGGACCAGTCTTAAACGGTCGTAAAGCTTCACAGTTGCAAATCGAAATGATGAAATGTAATTAAGAGATCATTCAGTCTCTGAATTTTTCTATTTAATAAACAACCCACATCGTAAAAAGGAGATAAAGGTTTTAAATTAAGGTTGGGGAAATTTTGGTGACCTGAAATACAGGCCCTGAGCTTAGTTTAGACACCAGTCTCCCACAGTATGATGCCCCTTGTATTATGACACGGTAGAAATAAGGTTACAATTAAGAACAAAATTATGGAGTAAAAAAATATATTATTATAATTAACAAAAAATGGGTTACGATCACGTTCTGAACAATCTCAGTTTGTTTTATTTGAAGAGGCCAAGTATGTTTAGATTAGGTTCATTTTGCAAAATAATAGGAAAAAGTAACACAGTAACTCCAATTTGCATCAGTATCGTTAGTTTGGCTCATAAAATATGTTTTAGGACTCGTTTTACGTTAAGCCTTTTAATGCTCTCTATTTCAAGTAAGCAGGTCGTGTATGTATATTACTTGCTATTTGTTACCTAACTTAAATTATCGAATTTTTCGTATAGATATAATAATATATATAATAAGATTAGTGTGTGTTGAGCCTGTTACAACCCTTGCTTACTGAGTTTAGTTAAGTTATTTTGAAAGAGAGGAAGTATTTTCAGTAATGTAACCTTGAACAGAACAGAACAGAAGAAACAGAACAAAGAAATTTTTTAATCTTTAACTAACATTTACCGTGAAAACTTAAAAGATACCGTAACATTAAGAAAAATGAGGATTCCAACTTCACAGAAACGATGCTTTCAATCCACCATACAGCTACACAATCAATCATCAACAAAACTAGAACAACAACAAAAAAATACATAATCGTGTATGAAATTACACGCTTGGGGCGGCGATTAAGCTTAACTCTATGGCACGGTCAATTAGACGGCGTTTATCGTGAAAACGTCTCAATTATCGACCACTGTGTATGGGGTACCACGACTTATATGGCCCACTGGTGGTTGGTTAGGGCTGGCAGGTGAACTGGCGAGCAGTGCGGAAATGAAGAAGTGGTGAGATTTGTGCAAGATGATGGTTCACGACCTAATTAGCTGCAAGTAGTCCCCGGGTCTTTCCTAGTGTCTTTTTCCGGTGTTCTTATAGTTTTTTTACTGTTCGGGTTAGAGACGAAAGATCGCGAAAACCTATGCCTGAAGAAAAATGAAGCCGGCTTTCTTTCACAGGCATAATAGAGTTGGAATAATGGATGCAATTGTGCCTACATTTTATTAAATGAGCACTGACGCCAAGACTAAAGCAGAGCGTTGTTTAGACTAATTTGATAGCATTAAATGTTTATTTTCCTTCCTTTGTTGTTTTTCATTTCATTTACAGCGAAAGAAAAATCTGTATCCGATGAAAATTCTGACATTTTTGAAGGCGCGATTGTTCATATGGCAAGGGCGACAAACGAAATTCAGGTTTCTATATACTTAAAATGTATTCCTCAGTCACGTCTGTTTTTAAGGTAGATATGGCACAACCTAAACACGATTCAGGCATATCTTCATCCTCAGCATTTCTCTAGTCCCTTTTAGGTCGCTGTACTCAATCTAGAGCATATACCTAGATGCAAGTGCGACAACCCTATCCCTTATAAGGTGGGGTGGTGCAAATAACACGCTTGCACCACTTTGATGTATGGCAGTACATTCAGTTTTTCGTTTCGTTTTCCAGCGATTATCATGTGTCTTGTCGCAGTAATAACTAGCTCTTATAGGAAGTGTTTTTTGCAGGCGGCTAGCTCTTTGATTAATACTTGTTATTATTACTGCAACATTGATTTTAAATATGTTTTTGAAGTTGTTGCGCTTATCAAGTTATCTATTTTACAGACTACCATTTCCACTATCTAAATAATTCTTGGTTTCTTCAAAATGCAATATTTGTGAAATAGAGACAAATATATCAGATAAAAACTTCGATTTGATGAAATGGCTATTTGAATTGTTTTTAACCAAATGTGTTTGATTAAATATGCCTCAAAAATTCTCATATAATTTTAATAAGCTACATTTCAAAGTCCAACAAGGGTAAAACAAAAACGCAACGTGTGAATCTCTGTAACGAATCCGTAGCGGTGGGTTCACACAAATTAGCGTCGTATAAAAATTAGGCAGCGTTCACAATTAACGTTTTGCCTGTAATTAATCACCTTTGAGGGTTCGCCGACGACTTTTACTCACCGGGCTTTTTAGTTCGTATCGATTAAGTTTTTCGAATATCAAATCGATTTGAGCATTCGACCCATTTACTGTTGTTTTGTTCGGGGGTTAATCATCGTGAATCTTAATGGGTTCCACAATTGTGTTGGTAGTAATTAAAGCTTGTTTCGTCATGCTTCGTCAGGGTTCAGCCGATGTGATTGAGATTTTGTGCAATTTATTGCCCTTAGATCCTATACACGTATTAAGACGTAAAAACATAAAACTTGTGATAAAACCACAAGGAGATGCGTTGCTTGAAGCAAGCAGAGCCTTCCAGACACAATATTTTGGTAGAACCTACTTAGGTACATGCCCCGGGAGAAGTAATTACTTATTAATATAGACTACGGTACTTAAAGTTATTTATATTTAAAGTCTGGAACTAGAAACACTTAATCACACAAAGCATATCTAATGCAGAACAACCAGAATTATTTCTCTATTTTCTTAATATGTACAATCATTATCATCTAGCTATTAGTTAGAACTCAATTCCCAGACTACATATTCAAACGAGCACCCAACTTCCTCGTTCCACTGTATCAAATCTCTCGATTTAATTCAATCGATTGAGCAACAATCTAACTTATTATAATAGCGACATAATCGAGATAATTTCCAACCGATTAATCAGTAATGTCACCTCAGAAATAACTATTATGCAACGTGCGACAACGCCTACTCTTGAAATAAAACGGGACAAGTGCGAGTTGAACTCTCGTGAAGAGGGTTCCGTACGATGTTACCTATCACGTCATGGACTTCTTAAAGGTTTTCCTATAGTCTAATATAATAATAATAACTAATAATCCAGCCTATAAACGTCCCACTACTGGGCACAGGCCTCTTCCCATATAGAAAAGGCACGAGCATTGATCACCACGCTTGCTCTCTGCGGGTTGGCGATTTCAGATCCCATATTTTGGAATCCAGGTTTCCTCACGATGTTTTCCTTCACCGTTTGTCAGAAGCGTCTTAGATTAATTAAGAAAGTACATTTAACTTTTGATAAGTTACATTGGTACTTGCCCGGGTTCGAACCTGCAACCTCGTGCATACAAATCCGTTCTTTGAACCGCTAGGCCACCGCGACTTCTTCCTATAATCTAGAAGGTGAGAATTAATTTCTGTATTTCCACCACACACCTCCGCGTTTGGGTCACAGAGATTGATACCAAATACCGTTAATTGAGTACCAAATTTCAACTCATTCGGTCCAATAGAGATAACAGGGAGTGTGACAGACGGACACACGAGTTAACCGATAAAGGCTTTCTTTCTTTCTATTCGGACGTACGGAACCCTTAAAACTATTCATACGTTACTTCATGTTATTACCATGATTAAAATTTGTTTGAACGTAAATTAAATTGTTACATGCGTTTATTGGGAAGCTCTTCTATTAATTAGGCGTTGAGAGTTTAAAGTTATGTTATAGCGTAATTAAATTTTGATTATCGTTTAAATGTTGGTACCAATTACTTTCATTTTTAAGTAAGTTATTCTAAGATATTTTTACTCATGTTTTAAGATACTTGATTAGGATTTCAGAATATAGTTTCTTTATACGCAATTATAACATTTTAGCGCCTTGCTGGTTTATTTAATGTAATAAAAAAATGCATGTAGGTAAAACATTTTTTCTTGACATGTCTCAAATAAAATCTGAATTTAAACAGACCGCAGAAAATTATTTCAAATCGAACATTAAATTAGCTCTGTCATTTTTAATAAAAACTGAATTATATTTTTATAAATAGATCTATTTATTCATCTTTAAGCAAAGTCTTTCTATTTTACTTTTCTAAAGAAACCTCATCCTACTTAAGTAAGAGGAAGTTGCGATATTGACAGACACTAACAATGAGCTGAGACAACAAGATTCCTATCAAGTGCAACGACGTTAAGACAAAGATGGCACCATCATTAACGTAATAGAAACAATAACAGTGAAAGTAATCTCTTAAAGAACAACGCGAGGCGTGGAGACGACAATCACAAGTTTATCATAAAGTTACAAGACAATGCGAGTTACAATGCAAGTTATTGTCACAGTAATAAACGGAGAATAGATGCATAGTTATTGTGAAAAGCTTATTACGTTAGTGGTGACAATGAAAACATAAGTTGAAATTGTTATTAAAAGATGCATATAGTGAAAGTCCTTTTATTAACATTTCTTTGCGAATAGGAAATGCTGTGGAGAAGTGAATGCAGATTTTTTATTGTCTATTTATCTATGAGAATGTTTAAGAATATATGTTTATAAATACCATAAATTAAAGTATTTAGTGTCGTTTGATTTTCTTTCTTCTTTCTTAATACATTATACACTACATAATAAACACTACAATCATAGTTAAAAAAACATGTTTACATTATCGCATTAAAATATCGCAAGAAAAATTATCAACTTAATAATTATCTAGTTTTTTTTTTTTATTAAATTGTACACCACATAAGATAGCATTTATAAAAAAAAGGTACACGAAAATTTCCTAACAAAATTTCAGGTATAACTCGACTCCACACCTTTCCCAAACCAAGTCCGCTCCCCCAGCGTGGAAAACGATTCGATTAGGCTGGCAGGCATCGCAGGCGCTATCAGCTGGTATGATGAATGGGTGGCGACCACAGGCTTTTGGATTTTGTATCTGATGCTGGTGAGGATATCAGGTGTCGGGCAACACTTTACCATCGTGATGATGCGTTTAAGTTTACTTACATTTAAGAATATGCAGTGGAATTTTAATGAGTGAAATGTAGGGGGAGGATAGTTTCATAATTACGCTTATTAAGTAGTCAAAAAATAAAACTTCAGGTGTAACTCCACTCCACACCTTTCCTTATCCAAGTCCGCTCCCCCAGCGTGGAAAACGATTCGATTAGGCTGGCAGGCATCGCAGGCGCTATCAGCTGGTATGATGAATGGGTGGCGACCACAGGCTGTTGTATCTGATGCTGGTGAGGATATCAGGTGTCGGCCAACACTTTACCATCGTGATTGTGTTGTGTTGACAAGCGATGATGCGGTTTGTTTTAAGTTTACTTGCTTATAGGCTTTTAAAACTGCAGTGCTATTTTAATGTGTAAAGTATATAGAGGGTAGGGAAGTTTGATCATCAGGCTTATCAAAGTTTATTGTTATCAGAATTTGAAAAGTATTCTCTTAATTTAAATGTCTGTTTAAATGACTCCTTTTACAACAAGCATATCAGTCAGGTCTTTTGCACACGCGTGGGTGGCGAGTAAGAAATGTGTATCGCGGGGGTTCCTCTAAGGTTGCGTATGAAGATCTTTAATATGGATTTTATTGCTATGCATCTCGCCTTATTCACTCTACATTCACCGTTACCGAAGTAGTCTGCCCTGCTCCCACTTATTTAGGGTCAACGCATATATTTAGCCAGCCCATTCATGTCTACTCGTCATCTTAGCACTTCTTGTGCAGGTCAACCATTCTCACTTATGTTTATTGCTCATATAATCCTCAATTGTTACGCAAGTCCTTTACATCATTTCTAGTACAGGCTAGATACCTTCACCAGATGCTCTGACTCCACTTAAGCTGACATATCATCTTACAGAATAAGTGAACATACATCAAATTGATATCTGTCATAAAATCTTCAGTGATATGTCGGCCCTTTGTCTGGTGAACATTCGCAGCCTCACAATTAAGATAACAGATATGTTTCCTTATTGCTATGGTTTTTTAAGTGCCCGCTTTTATGGCGATTGCGGTTAACTTTATGGTTTCATGTGTATTAAAGTATTGTACTTACTGTTGTGCAGAATATTGTGATTGACTGTTTCTTGTGCCGCTGTTTAGGAATTTGTTGTTACTTCAGCCGTTTTGATATTTGCGTATTTGATTTTGCAGCGTTTTAAAGTGCTGATACCTAATACCATTAAGAAAATAGACTTATTCAATTCTCTTCTATATATATTCAATCTGCTTTCATCATTTTCACGACTTAAAAGATTTCTATCACACAATTTTTCTTTAAAAAGCATACAAGACTATTGAAAATTAATACAAAATCGGAAAGAATTTTACGTAGGAGTAGAAACGTGATTAAAACAATACTTTACAAAAATGAGATGTAATAGAATATTTATTTCAAGCACTTTCGCCTAAAATAACAATTTATCAATGGTTACCTCGAAAATAATCAAGCGATCCAATATTAGAGGCATCAAATCTAAATAATCCAGCAATATCCGTGGTTTGAATAAAATCACATCTAAATTCAAATGTCTCAATCTGTTAGAACAAAAAATAAAAAGAGGCAACACGCTAGGAACACAATACAGGAGAGCTCAGTAAACTCATTGCTTAAAAACCAAGAGAAAAGTAAAACGGTATAATTGAAATACCTATCCACCATCTCAAAAAAACTGATGTGAATTGCAAGTAACATAAAAAGTTCTATGTATAATTTTCAGCAGTATACCTAAACATCAAATTTAAGGTATATTATTTTTAATAATAAAACAACTCGATTTTTTATAAGAGGCGAGACGGTATCTGGTAAAAAAATAGGATTTTATCATCAGGAAGCATCTTATTTTCTAAGCAAGTATTTTCATAAGAAGCAAAAAAAATGTTAATAATTATTTTTAATTACTAGCAAAAAACAATTCAACCTCCTAATTAGAAATCAAATTAAAAGTAAGTTTATTTACAGGTAACGAGAGTAACAACAAACAAAGTACACAATATAATAATATTTATTTAATACTTTTTCATTAGGAGTTATTTAGTAACCAACCTTCTGTATTCACCTACACAGTGGCACTAGTTAAGGGATGTACTCATAACGGAACATAAAGTGTTTTTATATGATAGCTTTATTATTTTATTAAAATGTAAATTGTTGACAAGTGATGTTTGTGTGATGGCACGCCACGGGCGTTGTCGGGAAGAAATATGAAAGCTTTTGAATATATAACACATTGAAAGTAGGTACTATGCATTTTGTAAGGTTGTTAACGGTGGCTATTTTAAGAAACAACGAACAGACGATGTGTAATTGCGAGTTTAGTTTGAATTTATATTTTTATATTTAAATTGAATAAAGGTGTTGTATTTTGTTATATTAATGTGTATCCTTCTATTATTATTTTCTAGCTACACACTTTGTCTAGGCTCTTTGGTCAACTCATCCCGCTGGAAACAGTACCCGCGGGCTCTGTTGACCAAATCAAAATATGCATTAGGTCAACTAATGCCGCGGGTTGAGTATGAGCGGGTTCAGTTGACTAAAGGGCCTTTGTCTATGTCTCTTTTAAATGTTTCCCGTCACAGGACTGCTGGAAGAAATTTCATATTATTATGAAATAAGCAATACCTTTGTACCTATTTGATCTGTATATGTTAATTATTGTATGTCTGTTGTGTGTACAAAAACTTATAAATAAGGTGTTGGAAATATTTTTGGAAATATATACAGGTAGGTGTTTTATCATTATCTCCCTGCCTTGTTCTCAATTATTTAGGGTCGGCAGAATGCATATTTATAATAATATAATATATATGTTAAATCATCTATTTTCAGGCTACTAAGGCCTATAGACATATACCTTACAGACTAACATAGATATCTTATACAAAAGTTGTTAGTATTATACATATAGCTTCTATTCATCTGTACTACTCATCATCTATATTGCTGTTTATCGGGTTAATTATTATACGAACTATGTTAAAGTTTGATCATAAATCGAAACAAAAAGGTAAGGAATAAGTACCTAGATAACAAAGGATGGACAAACTACATTATTTTCGTTTTGATCAATTAACTTTCTCTCGTCCCTTTTGTTTAGTTGTGGTAACAATACTTATTTCTCGTCTATGATATAATCTACGATAAGATTGATTAAATGCACTTTCTATGTGTACAGACAAATGCATTTAATAAACGCAGTTTAAGGAAAATTTTACTTTGGAAATGATGTTACGAACTTATTCCAAAGAGAAGATATTTTGTTTTTTATTCAAACTTTTGTATACATACGGCCTGCGTTTTTTTTTTCAATCAACTTTCTTTTGTATAAGAACATTAAATGCAAAACAATTGTTTTATATCCGTTTTTTTTACTAGCCTACGTAGGATCCCACTGCTGGGCAAAGGCCTCCTCCTCCAAACCTGTCTATCCAATGCGATTTCTGGCCACGTGCGACCCGCATAACAGACAGTTAGTCAGTTATATCCGATTAGAAGTTATGAAATTTCTTCTCCATGAAACCACATAGTCTAAACACATATTGATATTTCTCTCTTTACTATTATCAGTTACTATACCGATATTATTAAGTAATATTAGTTTGTAAGTATCGTAACATCTCTCGTATGGCCTTGATCTTGGCACGAGGCAGTAACTCAGACGACCCTAGGGCAAATAACTGTGATGTTATGCAACACAACCAATTCTTGATGGTATGTCATTATATTATATTTACACATATATTTGGATGAAGTTATGCGTGAATGAACCATTCAATGAAAATAGTGATATTTGAAGAAGTTAAATTTTTCTATAAATGTTAATCTATGAAACTTTAGGCAGAGAAATGGCGAAAAAAGAGACGAAAAGCTCATGTAACTTACGTGTGTCGTGCATTCTTTTGCAATGCCCTGACAGGATGCATGTTTCATGTTTTTTAGCAATATATTACTACTAACTATGAACAGCATGGTTGCAAAAACTTATGTGATACTAAATAAGGGATAACTTCTTAAAAAAAAACCAGCCATGACTACCGGACAAAAAAAGGCAGTAAAAGAAGAGCCTAAAGTAAAATAAAAAGCTGTTCAATATTCTTCAACATCTGTCTCGTGGTTCCATCTCACATAACACACTCCAACTATATGTTTAATACAATAGCATAACATTAACTTCACCACACATATTAGATAATGTGTTCCCAATTCGTCCCCCGCCGCGTTATTGAAGCGACATTCGTGTCATCAGATTCTAACATTAGAGTATAAAAAACTTAAAACTATAGAGAGTATCGTTAAACGTCCATTAGGCGTGCACATTTTTGGCTGTTTATGAAATTATTTAACATTTATATTATTTTCTGCAAAAAGAAGTTTATACGACAAATATGATAGGTTCCGAAATGATTAGGGTTATATAAGGTGGAAGACACAGGCTGAGAAGGAGGGATGGATGGGACGCATACAAAAAAGAGTGGCAATAAATAGCAATCAATAGAAAACTTTTGTAAAGAAGAAAGGAAGTTCTTTGGTCCGCAGCGGGACGTTGTGGGCAATAAATAATAACATTATGTTTACAGATTGTTTTATTAAAAAAGCGCTCTCTGTTTTGATAACTTTCTTGCGACAAAACTAGTTCATACAACTCACGGTTCATACCCTGTTATGCGCACTCTATATTTTCTTATCTATTCTCTAAGGATTCTACAAATGTCCGCCGTTATTCCTGAGTTATACAACCTCCGTGCAGCCTACATGGTACGAACTAGAACAATGTTTTGATATCGGAGGAATGTACTAATGGCGGTATTAAAACTAATTGCTTAGAATAAATTTTGTAATATTATGTAACGGGACATAGGCAACACATATGGAGAAGGAAATGTAATATAGCGCTTTCTTGATACCATGGCTAGCATATTGGCTCATAATATATCGATTCAATATTTTACGTTTTTTTTTTCTGTTTCTCGACAACTTTATTGATTTTATTTGATTGTGTTTTTTTTTTTTTTTCTGATTGCATGGCTCATCTACCATACTTATCTTATAAAGAATCATCTTACCTTATAAAGAAGTTATCATAATTATAGATACCTTTCCAAAACTAACATATATCGACACTCACATTTTAAATCAATTAAAAATACACTTCTCATCAAAAAAATCGAAACACTTTCGTTTTTATTGTTTTTGTCCTAATTTTCTACAAAAGAGAATTAATTCCATGAAAAAAAAAACATTATTGTGTAGCTGGCAGTTTGGTCATTACAGTAAGAAGAAAAAAATCAAAATTCGAAATTAGAATATCATTTGTTTATCCTATAAATGAAATTAATCACTGTTTTGAGACAAATGTGTATTTAGGGTTGGAGTACGTTTCTCGTTTAAAAACTAAAAATTAGCGCTTGTCTTTAAACTTTTTGTTTATTATTTCATTTACTGTGACTTTGGGACGTCTGAAATTTTTTTTTTTTCTAAAAAATATGGATACTTCGCCCGCAGAAGCCGCCCAAGTGGTGGCATTGCTGGATTCTGGACTTAGTCAGCGTGTTGTGGCTGCAAGATTGCATCTAAGCTTATCATCTGTTCATAGAGTCTACAAACGCTATCGGGAGACTAGTTCGTTCACGCGCCGTTCAGGATCTGGCAGGAATCGGGTCACTTCTGAGCGAGATGATCGATTTATTGTAACAACTTCTTTACGAAATCGACTCCTTAACGCTTTTCAACTGCAGCAGCAGCTTCGCGTTGTACGAAGAGTAGCTGTAAGTGACTCTACAATAAGAAGAAGGTTGAAGGAACGAGGATTGGCACCGCATAAGCCAGCGAATGGGCCGAAATTAACTGCAGACCATCGAAGAGCGCGCCTTAACTTTGCACGCGAGCACCTAACTTGGTCATACCTTCAGTGGAGCAAAGTACTGTTTTCTGATGAGTGTAAAATTATGCTATATGGTGACGACGGAAGGAACAAGGTCTACAGAAGAGATGGAGAACGCTTTGCACAATGCTGCATTGAAGAAAAGATCAGCTATGGTGTCGGTTCGTGGACGGTTTGGAGAGGAATCAGCGCCGACGGTAAGACAGAACTTGCCTTTGTGTCTGGGCCACGGCTGCCTGCACTAATCTCTCATGGGTACATCGAACAGTGTCTTGAACCTCATGTGATGCCCTATGTATATTTTATTGGCAACGACTTCATATTCATGCACGACAATGCTAGAGCTCACACCGCGGGCGTCGTACGAGATTATCTTACCGAAGTCGGTATCTCCATTATGGTATGGCCAGCAAGAAGCCTGGACATGAATCCCATTGAACATCTATGGGATGAATTAAAGAGACGAATTCGAGCAAGAGATCCAGCCCCAGAAACACTTAGCCAGCTGCAAAATGCAATCCAAGAGGAATGGGATAATATACCACAACATGTGATCGTGACTCTCATCCGATCGATGAAGAACCGTATGGAAGCAGTAATAAGAGCTCGCGGAGGGAATACAAGTTATTTAATAAACATTTCTTATATTTTTTTTTTCATTTACGCTTGTTGTTTTACCCATTTCCTTCATATTCCATACAGGGTAAAAATTACTCATTATACAAAATACGAAACCTATGAAAACTTGATTTGAATTTAGAACATTAACATTAGGATTTAAAAACCTCATACTACTCACTATTAAATGACGTTTTACATTTATTCCTAAATATACACATTTTTCTGATAATCCTTATCAAATCATAAACTGCGAGGTGTTTCGATTTTTTTGATGAGAAGTGTTTATAGCACAACTTTAAAGCTTACAAAACCGACTCGATCTTGACTAAACATATCTGGTCGAGAATTTATTTGCTGCGAATGAACAACCTTTGATATATCGATCACGTTTATCCCTTATGGGGTAAACAGGTCTCCGGGCTAGTTATTATTGTGGACGTTTAGCTCTGATTAAAGCCTCGATTGGTTGCCATGACTACCAAGCTCTGACGTAACTTTAATCATAAAGTAATCAGTCTTTACTCACGACGGAAAGACTTGTTGTTTTTCGTTTGTATGTCTGCTTGTTAGACTACTCAAATGAAGGTTACAAATAAGATTTCGTATTTACATAGACGCTGCTCACAATGAGTTTTAGCCCAGGTTAGGTACCAATATGTCAGTTGTTGTACAAATGAGTTCATTTCTGTAACTTTTATCACTTATTGTCATAGTCATCGAAGCACCTTGCCAAAATATTTAGGCACCATGTGTTGTAGGCAGTTGGCCGAGTGTTGATTTTTGGGACTAGCAGACTGTTATCAAGTGTCAACGGTTAAATAAAATCATTGATCATATTTCAGCAATAACACCCAATTTCAACACCAAACGCTTCCTAATCCACCTCCCAATCAACAAAATTTATATCTTTAGAAATTGCGGAGAAACCTTACCCTGTCTTTGTTGCGCAGGTTGTATCCAATCAATTCATTTGCTAATTAGTTAGCCACGCGAACCGATAATTAAGGCTTTCGAAGTACCCTCTAAATCATCACTCGTTGACGTATTGTGGGCGGCCGACCACACAGACTGAAATATTCGCTAAACCGACCAATAGCACTGACTTTAATATGTATTATCTATGATGATAGGTATTATAGTTTTGGAGAAAAAATGCCTCGTGTTTCATTAAGGCGTAGGTGTTAGATAGCTATATATGATTATGTTATTAGTTATTCTGGCATCAAAGCTTGCAAAAAAAGTATCTACCAATATACCGGTAAATAAAATTAATTACAAAACGTCTCGATTTAACCTTTTAGTTAACACATGCTTTATTTGTTACAAAAGCGACGCTATTCACTTCGCAACATCAATAGAATGTTTATTGACAATCGCCAATAGTAATAGACCAATGATCCTAAATCATTTAATTCTGTCTGGTACCATTCTAGAAACAACAGACAAACCGACATAATTATGAGTAATAAGTACCGCAATCAAGTCGTAATGGCGAATGACAATAAACCAACAAAATAAAACAATCATTCCCAATTCCGTCATGTTTAAAGTTGTAATCATCACTGATTACTTTATGTACAGTGACTTCTTTAATTACGAGTGAAATAGCAATAGGATATCCACATTCTCTTTCGCACACCTGATTTTAATTTCACGGTGTTCCAAAGTTTTTTCTTTGAGCATTTCAAAGAATCCGACCGTTTGCTCCGAGCTATACAAAGAGATTCTTAGAATAAATTATTCGCATGTATAATAAACTAAGGCTAAGTAACTCATTTTAAAACATTTAATTGGGCTGATACCCATAAAATTGAGATAAAAGATGTGATAAGCTTTATTTAGTACATACAGGGTGTCCGGTAAATAATCCGACAAACTGTGGTGGCTGATACCTTAGGTCAGGCCCTATCAAATGAACGCAACATATGTTCGCCGAAAAGTTACAGGTTTCGAGTTACAATCGATTTTCGAATATTTTCGAATTTTCTATTTTGCATCAGACTTTTCCATTTTTCTTGCTGATACATAGCTTTCGTAAAATAACTTATTTCACTGGACCATAACGATCCGCGTTAAGTTACGTCGCATTTTTACTCAGATTTACATTATTAATATTTCAAAAAATAGGCCCCGGTGTACTTCAGCAGCTTATTTTGTCAAATTTTGTATAGAAAATATGCAAGTAGTGTACATTCCCAAAATCACCAATATTCAAGCAAGTTTTTAAGATTGTTGTACAAAAATCCTACATACATTTATTTTTCACCACTGCAGTTCAAAGTTGAGCACTAAGAAAAACCAAAAGTGAAAATTGTAAAACAAATGGCGTTATCGCCAATATATTCTTCTTTTAGATAAATATGAGACTTATCAAACGATAGAGTAACTATTCAAGATTAATTTGATGGACAAAAAGTATTACGAAAGCTATGTATCAGCAAGGAAAATGGAAAAGTCTGATGCAAGGTAGAAAATTCTAAAATTTTCGAAAATCGATTGTAACTCGAAACCTGTAACTTTTCGGCGAACATATGTTGCGTTCATTTGATAGGGCCTGACCTAAGGTATCAGCCACCACAGTTTGTCGGATTATTTACCGGACACCCTGTATATAAGTATTGTAGTAACACCAAATAGAAAAAGCTGTACACCAATAGTATGACGCATAGTTGTGTAGACGCCGCAAAGCCGCTTTCGAAAAAAAAAACTCTGATAGACTATCGATCTGATAGACGAAATCAGGAAAACTATAGCATTCTATAAAGGACATACTAGGAGAAGATAATGACCAACGAAAAGTTATAACTTCTAAATTATTCCATCTTTGATGACTTCAATATATAGATAGGCACAAACTTTTTTATGACACATTTATTTCTTTGAAGTAGATCTCGTAATGTATGGGTTTCCATAGGGTCAACTATAAGTTACGACTTTTAGAGATAGCGTCATTCGTATTCATAAAATTCAGCCGTATTCATAAGAAAACTTGAAAGAACAAGAAGTTACACAATAACAAAATGCAAAGCATTGCCTATTGTAATACAGAAAAGTTACGAAGCTCGTTAATATTTGTAGGAAGTTAATGCAATAACATAACAACAACTAATCATGAAGACATTAAATAGAAATCAATTAAAAAATTATAGTTATATTCTGTTCCCGTTTTGAGTTTCCTGAAAATCAAGAATATTAATAATAGTGAAATTATTGAGAACTTAAACCGCCACGTGGTCAGAAGTGGATGTGCTACATGACCATTACTTTAAAAATAAAAGTAGGACATGTATTGATCTACTCAATCATGTGATAATCGTAAATGAAACAGTGACTAAGCTAGTTGAAGCTAAGTACCGACCCTCGCAAATGTGTCATTCCAATTAACATTAACCCAACATATGCGGTCATCTGATCATAACACTACTATTAGGAATACGCACAAACCTATTTTCAATTCAAAACGGGTCAGAAAAAAACACCCAGCAACCTTTTACGACGTCATACGTCAAACAAACATTGAATCGGCCTTGAAAGGAGATCTATAAAATTTTGGCATGCTGTAAATTTCAATCAATTCATAATGTTACTACGTTGTTACTTAACAGTGTCAATGCAAATTAGGAAACTGAGGACAATGAACTCATCAATTATGCTTATTCGGAAGCTATTGTAATGATGCCGTCATAGCAGTAATTAAGTAAGAGATTTTAACTGTTTGAATTAATTAGGATATTCCGTATGGAAGCAAGAGATGCTAGAACCTCTTAGTGCCATAGGGACTAAGAGGTGCTAGAACCTATTAGTGCCATAGGGACTAACCATCATTATAGTTATTTATACAAACAATATCATAATATACAGATGTTAGCAGACATTAAAGTGTTGATCATAATAATATAGCATAAGGCATAAGGTTCATAAAAATATCGCCTCTAGGAATAGATCTACGAATAATGATAGGTTATGATCATGTTGCACAACGGCTAATATAAATAAAACAAAAGCTATTATATTTTAACATCAATAAAATGATAATCAAAATAAGCAAAGGTATTAATATTATGGATGGCTATAACAGCTCTGGTGATGATAATTTTAAACAAATGGCTACACAAATCAAACCGCTCCAAATGCCACCCAAAAAGAATTTATTGGAACAAATTGATTATAAATATACGACCTTCGAAATCGTACACGTATTGTAGCTTTGTGAGTTATTTCCACAGCTCTCATTAACAAACGCTGTACTGCCCCGAGCGAAACATCAAACGAATTTGCTTATTATGTATTTTTTTGTTATCGGATCCAACATCTTGAATCTTCGATATGGTTCAATAGCTATTGACAAGTACTCAAAAACTTATACATGTTACACATCAAATACTGCTTACGATTAACTTTTAGAAGTTGATTTACAAGAATTGATAGGCGGTTCGACGCCTAATAAGTCCAAATTGATTTGTCATGTCTATTTATAATCCTCATCAACTGCCTACCGGTAATGACGGTATAGACTTTTTTTGTTATCCTTAAACGGTAGCTGATGACTGACACAACAGTATAATAATAGAAAACTGGGTGGTGATCCAATAGATTGCCGAAAATGATGGCAATTTAGACAATGAGACGGTTTATGGGAGGATCCACAAAAAACCCAAAGCGAGACTGTAAGTATCAATTTTCACTGATAAAGTCATCTAACCAACTAAAATACGAGGTTGAACACATCGTCGCCGCAATCATTATGTTAAAAAGCCGCGCTGAACAAACAACGAATAATGAAATGGCTCACAAAAAACACGATAATGATATAGTAGGACCACCGGTAATTTCTGTAGAAGCCCATTGACTTAATGGCTGAATTAACATAATATCTCTCTGTTCTACCATTAAGTTTATCCACACGATTTAATTTCGTCTTGCATTTATTTTTTGTTCAACTCCTAATATTAGCAAAGGCTGTGTTTTGCCGACGAATGCTAATATTTGACTAGGTGGGTTTTTTAGAATAAGGCATCTAATTTAGATGCACGATGAGAATGATTTTATATAATGACCAACATTTTGCTACATATCTACAATTTGTTTACAAGACCTTGTTTAAATTGTCGACGTTTAAATATTAGAGAAACTAGGATTTTCTCCAGACCATATAACAAGGAAAATGCTCCAATTCTGTTCGTGTACGCGAGAATTTGAATATTTAAGCCCATAAATCCAATTACTGTGACCGAAAGAGGCATAGGAAACGTTTAAATGCAATGCGAACCAGCCTCTTAGCGATTCAACCGATCTACTTAAATCTACATCCACTTACAAGAAGACAGATGTAGTAAATATTATGCTCATGCAATTTTAATGGTCGATTATTCAAATCCATTTGAGAAGCTAAATTATGGGCTGCAATTAAATCAATTAACATAACAAAATGAGTGGGTGGATCATTCGCAAAAATACATTAGTTAGAGCACGAGGCGTCGACGACTAATTACATCGGATTCAACTTGTAACGGACATGTTTCTGACGAACTAATTATTTAATCTGGTCCAAACATGGATGTGTTTGCTGTCAATTGAAATGTATGAGCAGCCGTACCTCTAGGTGGTGAGCTCGGAAATTAAATGGTGATTGATATTGATGAGCAACATTCTAATATTTGTACAGAAATAATTCTTCGGAATTATTTTTAAATCAGTTACGTAGCGGTTGAATATAATGAATATAACGCACGCCTTAAGCGGGAAGATAAAAGTTTTGGTGTGGGAATTACATTTGACACCAAGACAAAGCAAATACGAAAAGAAAAATTGTATAGATTAATAATTTTGACAGATAAGCTAGGGAGATGACGTAAGGAGCCGCCAACTGTCATCTATTGAAGTTTTTTAATAAGGAAAGATTAAACTGGAATAGGACAAAACAACAATCAGAGACACGTGTGAATACAAAGAAAAAATATATCTGAATGATGTCACTTTATGATTAAAACGTACAAGTTTAATTGACAAAAACTTCTTGGTAAAGTTTTAGAACTGCGTCTACGCGATATTTTAGTTTCAAAGGTTTACCTACGTAAGCGGTTTTATGCAACTTAAATAAAAAAGGAGTGCCTTCAGACTTTCAGACCTTCCATTTCGTATTAGGTATTTTGTGGCAACGCTTTTTATTTTACACATAATTGCAAACTACTTATACCACAAAAATATTTGTATTGTTCGAACTCCAAAACAAAGATAAGGGTCCAAAGGATCATCAAACATTCAACTGCAATAAACGCTTCTTCCTGCACCGCTATCAATAATTCATCGAGACAATTTTCAGGGCGTTCAACATCTTATTGTCTACGCACCCTTTATTAATTAAAACCGTCCTCCCTTCAAAGGATTGACGCTATCTTTGTTTGCCCATTTGAAGATCTTTTCTAACTTCCATTGTGAGGGGCTACCGATTCTCATAAATAAATTAGACATTGTCGCCGCTCTTTTTACTCGTGGGACGGGACGCATCGGGAATGTCGACGCCGATTTACTAATTCATTTCGGCAAGTTGGTCGCTTAGTGTTCGCGATACGATTACGACGTGACGAAGTCGTTAGACTTAGGGATAGACGATGTTATAGCTGGTTAGTAAGAAGATGTAAGTCTACGCGTTCTCCCAATATATTACAGTAAAATAATAATTTAATAAGCATTAACGGATATATATCCTTTAGATGTGTTATAAATATTTAAGGAACTAGAGCTGACTTGTTTGTTTTTTCCGAAAAACTATACAAATAGACTTGATTTGGTAAGTTTTAAAAATCAAGCTGTCTTGTTCTACAACTTGTATTATTTTATAATGGAAATCACAGACAGTATAGCAAACGGAAACGCAAGGCACTGAAATATATTATTTAAATCGCAAGCTGTAACGGCGCCTTTGCTAACGGTATTTGGTCTTTTGTACCTATATTTAAGTACTAGCGCAGTGGACCGAAGCTTAGATATTTTTTGTTGTTTCTCCCCGAGACACGTTTTGTAGCCAATTTTAACATATCCAACACCAAGTAGCCTAAATAGCGACATGTTTATTTAGTGCTATGAGTCTTTCAATAACTAGGTAATGTAATTTTCTGATTGTACCACCTTAGTAACAAAAGCTGAAATCTTTGGGCAGTACGTTTTGTGGTTTTACTCAATATTCACTGAGTACATAAATTTCAATGATTTAGCATGTTGACATCCTTGATTATGTTTGACATGAAAGAGTTCACATTCAGATTTGTTTACATATAATCCATCAAATTGACCTGAGAGAGTACCTAAGTCATTGTAATGCCCACTCCAAATTGCAACGATAAACATTGAATCCCCAAACACAGTTCAAGGAGGGTCATAGTAGCATGATTGTGCGATCAACATACGTGGGATTTGTCGCCTTTTGTAGTAAGCCGCATTGTAAAATTGTTTTATAGCTTCTGATACATAAATTGCTGTCTAATTTTGGAGCGTTCGTATTTTGAACGGCCACAAAAAGATCGACGTTCGACATGTTGTGACACACCAAAGATATTCTATTGTGCTCGTAGAATATAGAAGCATTATCTGATAGGAGCCGAGACCTTCCAAATACCTTCTGAATAGATTCAAAGCATTATTAAGTTCTTTGACGTGTTCGGTAATTCATTATCGACGTAACTGTAATCGAGTCTAAGACAGACGTTAAATATTGATTCCTTTGAAGTCAAGATCAATTTGGACGTGTACTTAGTTTGGTAATAGCTACCACAGCCAGTTCATTTGCATACCCATTTCACCAGTGAAAGCAATTCGATAAGTGAATTCTTTTCATTCAATACCCGCCTACACCGTACAGAACTAGTATTAGCTGATGTAATAATCACTTTATAAGCTTTTGCTTGTTTAAGTATTTGTCAACTTGTCAAAGTAATGCTGAAGATAGAATATCTTAACGTAAAAAAATACATTGATCCAAAAATATTTCCAAAACTCCGCCTACTGACATCCACCCTTTGATTTAAATTTTTGGAACACCCTGAAATCTAAACATGATTGATAACTGGCTCCACTGTCTCCCTATTGTTCGAAAACGTCAGAAACAGAGAATCCCTTATCAAGTGAGCCAATTCAGAGTCAGCAGGCTGCAACAAGTTCATCAGGGTTCTTAGACATGCCGCAAGAAGTGTCTGTATTCCAACATGGCAAAACATGGGTTTTGTCTTGCTGTCAGAGAGATGGCGATCGATCAAAAACACCCGTCTGTCACGGGCCAATGATTGAGGGCGACAGTGTGTTCCCATGCGCCCGCGCATCTGCCGAATTTGGCGCGACGTAACCTGTCAAAATTCGTGTTCCACCACGAATGGATTCCTTCAGTTGTCTGCTTGAGTTTTTCTCACAACAATTAGTATCTGTTTTAAGGAGTCTCTTCAAATTTTTTTTAGTTAAGTTTTTATCCTTTATTTAACAAGGTGCTTGTTTCAAAAAGTTTGTCACTTACGAAGAGGTGGGCAATCGATTCTACAATGGAGATGTTGTCACTAATACACATTGACGTTTTTCTTATATTATTACGATGTAGGTATCAAAAAAAACATTAATAAACAATTCGAAAATCATGCAATATTTTGTTTTGGCAAAGTTCTAAGTGCATTTGCCCGTCAAGGTACTAAACCTTGACGGGCAAATGCAAATATTTCAATTTGGATAAAAATTATTACATTAATACCAGATATTTTAATTCTATTATTTACCGGTTCGTTACGAAGCCAAACTCCAAAACAATTTCGCCTCCATTTATTAGTTCACACAGTTCAAGCTGCCAATTTTCAAATTGGCTCAACGTTCGCCATGATTTGTGGCGACATCGGTACAATGGTGCTTGTTATTAAAAAGGTATGGTTTTTATGGTGGTCGCTTCGACCGGCCGTAAATGTCACCTCTCGACGTCACTCATCATCGTCGATAAGTTTTTGGGTGTTGCAATTGACAGTTGTTGTCTTATTCATGTCTATTGTGGTATCTCTGTTTGTTGTTTCGAAGTTGGTAATGGATGTTTGTGAATGTATTTTGGTGCCAATTTCTCGAGCTACATTTTTTTACAGATTTTGTTATCATTTTCAATATTACTTTAGTTGTGACTTAGAAATTGGCACTATTTTGATCAAAATATTTCTCAGAAGAATACCTACCTTAGACTGGGTATTTTTATGAGGTTGGTTTGGTGAGCAGGATTTCCAGTCCATAAAAGTAAATAAATTAGTAAGCAGTTTCATAATTTTGAACATAACTAGAAACTACAATGGTATGTTAAAAGCGAGAAGCAACAAGTACTGAAGTGCTCTTACGCATATTTCATCAACAAATTTCACTTTACGAAGGTGCGCGGAGAGCAAGCATTTGCAACCCGATTACCATTTCCTTCTGACATATATTATATTGTTTGATTTTCAAGGAAATATACGACGTACTAATTATGCAGTTGATATGTTACGATTATTAGATAGCTTCTAAAAAAAATTAAGGTAATATTATGATCTTATAATTTACAGTACTTCTCTATGGGTTTACTCAATAAGGATTTTTATTATGCTTATTTCTTGAGAATCTTAATTTATTCAAGAAGCTTATTAATTGTTCAATCGTCCGCTAAATAATCTAGTCATAAATCTGATATGAAAGCAAACATAAATAAGAAGAGATTAAGAACTCAAGACATTCGGCTAACTCATCCTTTGATCCACAAAATTAAAAACCTATGCAAATCTTTAGACAAGATAACAAGCTTCTCAAATCAAAAGCTAGACCCCGGCAAATTAAAATAGATACAAACTATATTAAAATGCTCTCACACGGGGGTCCGCCGGGCACTCGGGGAAGACATGACAGATTGTGCGCGTGACCATCCGTCGCGGTGCGCACCGCCATTGTTTCACTCTCGACGGCCACGACGCATGCGCGGCGACCCAACGATTTAATACGACACAAATGTATAGGGCGAGCGCCGATACTAAATATAGGAAAAAATATCACTTTCGATGGTGGAGGTGAAGTTGACTTGTCTGGTAATAACGTCTTACTTATTGAAGGAGCTTTTTAGTAATCTGAAGATAATTTGGTCATTGAAATAAAACTACTTTTTACGGATTTTTTCGCGGGTAATATTTAGATTTTAGGTCCCGACGTTTCGACACCTTTGCATCAGAGTCTGCCGGTGACCATGTCTAATGTCTAACATTCGCGTAAACCTAAGAAACCGATAATTAGGTCATTAGATAATTTGGTTAAATTTTTGCATTTACACATTTAGTGTTAGAATACAAAACTAATTCTTATTTAGGTACACAAAATAATTAAAGTAGTATCGATCCGTATCCGCAGTTTCTAGATTCTGAGGTATCTAGGTAAGTCAGCTACCAATGGTACATAAAACATTCCGATTCGAACAGCTGACCAGACAATTTTATCAGTCTAAATCGATTGATGAACGAGTAACGAACAAACTATTTCGAAGGTCTTTTAAATCATCTCTATTGTGTATTGCTTTAATTGCATTTCATTCATTTATTTCATAATGTACGTCATACACATTATTGTGTTGATGTTTTACTATTGGGTAATCAGTACGTATCTTTTGTTTGAATTTGTTCCAATCTTTATTGTTATGCCGTCGTGTTGCTGCCCTACTGCAGGCCAAGGGCCTCCCTTCCTTCTTTATTTTAGTAGTGTACCTTCAATATCTGGGCAGGTACGCATAAAATTAACAAACAGATCAGGTCTCTACCGTCCATCTCATTATTTAAAAACAATACATCCAAAAAAAATATAATAACGCATAATTTAAGTCGAATTACAAGCTAAATTGTATCGAACCATTCATAAAGAAGCCATCTTTTATTAAACTACTTGTCTTGTCAGTCCGGGGTCTAAATTCTCGGGTCTGAGTAATAAATACGGGATCGCGTGCCCATAAGTCGGCGAAATCAGGGCATTCGGAGGAAGACCGGTTCATTGGGATGATTTAATTCGATTAGTTGGCCAAGTTCAAGCTCACTCGACGAGACGTGTGTGGATTCTTTTCTAAATCATCTTTGTATGCTTATATATTTTTTGTCTTGTTTCGTTTTCGATTGACTTAGTATGATTTTGGTTTTATAGTAGTCCAGATTACTTTTTAATTCTTTGTTTTTGCAAATTATCTACTCGACATCGATAAAACCGAATATGTTATTAATTATGGCATAGTTTTGTTTAAGAGTTTAGTCTACAAGAAGATTATGAACAAAATTACTTACATAGACTAACTTGTAAGATTTTAGATAACAATGTACCACATTTGAATACAAAATATGTATCAGGTAAAGGGATTGAATAGAATGATAGCAGCAATAACCTTGATAGTAACATTGATGTTGTTGGTACCGTTAAGACAATTCAGCATGAATATATCTGAATGAATAATTTAGAAGCGAAACTTTGAAGGCTCATTGTCTGAGGACCGTGGAGACCGCATTAACCTTATTACATAAGGGAACTGACTGAAGAAAATCAGCTTTCAACTAGCGCTTACTAAGGATAATTTTAAGATGAGACAACTGGAAAATGTGGTAATAGATAATTAATTTATCTCACACACGAGAATAAATCTTCAACTAACATGAAACATAATAGATATTTTTATAACTCAAAATCATTAAACAGATTTTTTCAACAACCCTACAAATCTTTAAATTTGGTCCTTTGTCCCATTGACGCTACTAAAATAAATTATAGGCAGTCAAAGGAATGATAGCACTGATACGAAACCTGCATTACTCTAGCAACCGAGTGATTTATACCACGAATATCGATCCTATCGTCCAATACATCATTTGTTGGACCGTATTGTCAAACACACTAGTTTTTGGTCCTTTTATCCTTTATCTAGCATGTGAACGTGTGTAGAGATGAGGAGCCGTAATAGTCGATTATATCTGGTCTCAATAGTGGAATTTAACGGGTTGGTTACTCTGTGTAATGATGGGAGCGTAGGCTTCGTTTCCTAAGTTACTGTTACCGTCTGTCAATAACAGCCAATTGCTGGCAAAAGCTCTATTCATAATTTACTTGCTTTTATGGGCCGTTTGTTTTATCTGGCCTCCGTGTTATAGTATCGGGGACTACTTAGCAATAACTGAGCACAGCTCATCAACTAAATGGGCCTGTTTAATCCTACACAGATTTAGCTACTTTATTGTGTTCGTTTGTCATAAATTTTATTTCTGACGCGGCCTTATAATTTAAATAATTGTGAAGCGGGATCTAGTAGCCTTCGTTGTATCGATTTTAAATTTATAAACTTACTTTGTAGGGATGCATAAGATGCATTATAGACAGATTACATGCACTTCAGCTTACCTGTAACAAAACAAATAAATATATAGGCATAGTCCATTGAAAACGAAAATTAAATCCTTAATTATTAAATTTCGTAATTCCAGAGTTTTCATTTTCCTATCTCGAACGTAAATCCAAATTATACTCCAACATATTATTTAGGTACATATCTAATTTAAAAACTACTTTATCAGCAATTCTTAAAAGTCTTAAGTACAATTTATGCTTCAAATGAAAGCTAACAACACAAGCGCGAGTTGAGCTTGTGTTAAACTGTCTCGGTACTTGGTTATAATAAACCCGGGATAGAACTAACTGTATGCAAATTGAATCACGATTATATCAGGTATTTTAGCGTGAAACATTAACAGCAGACAATGACGGGCGTTGTTTCACGGTTTATCTTGGTTCGCAATGTTTGTTGGATCGCTTGAATGGGTTCTAGTGATTAGAATAAAGATAGTAATGAAAGACTTAGAAGAAAGGATTGGTAATGGGTATCATCTAAAAAAGGCAAAATTATTGAATGAAGCAAATGGAATGAAATTAAAACTTAGGTAACTAATAAATTAGTGTGTTGCAAATCAAGTAACGTAACGAAAGGGTTTTCGTTTCAAATGATGAAATATAGGCTGTAAGTATTAATAACCTAACAACACTTATTTATATGAAAGAAACAAATTTATTATAAGCTGGAAATAAGATCTATATTTTTATCACATTCGGTACAGAAAATCGGCGTGAAGAAATAAACATGATAACAAAATCTTTATAACAACAAAATCTACCTTTACTAAACATTAACGGATCAACTTGATACACTAGACATGATACGACTCGGTTTCATAATCCGTACAAAAAGAAACATAATTTTATACAATCGAGCAAATCCTAGCCTATATGGGCAGATAAAGGGATCGTGCTTAAAAAACGATCTAGATCAAAGAGGCCGACTAGCAGCCGAGATTGCAGCCGTGTGATAGGATATGCCCTTAATACTTAAGGTCCGTCTACAATATGACTCGAGTTTTGATCTAAAAATCTCACTTAGATATTAAACATATTTTCATTGATGTGACCAGATGTGACTGTAATGAAAGACGTGATATGCGATGTATATTTAGGGACCAATGTTTAAAGTTTTTAAAATTTAAAACATATACATTAAAGTGTAAAATCAGATCATTCATCTATATAGCATCATGGGCAATGTACAGGAAAACAATCCTACACAGGGTATAAGTTCTTATAGAACCTAAATACTATTTTGATTTGGATTTTTTCGTAAATCATTTTTTTATTATTTGGCATCCCACGGTAATATACTATTTCTATGTTCGATCTAATAAATTGTAATGCCTTATGTTACGCTGATCAAAAAAGCATGGCACTGTTATATCAAGTTAATGTCGCTTGTCATAATAATGATGGATTGCTCGTCACCTACGATCTCCACAATGTCCAATTTGTCTCCGTTGACAATTAATGAGATAACATGTATCTGACATGTTTATCTATTTAATTACTTCTCACGACGACGATAGCCGCAGATTGGAGCATTCAGAGATTTTAAATAAACACTTTGATTTATTTCAATTGACTCGACATCAGCTTAAGGTCAAATAGTACCTCTTCTTACATTCCTTCTGGCTTCTCTATATTCTTATGGAATTAAACCAATAAGTACAAAAATAAATAAAAACTAATAAGTACAAGCACACAAATTCAGACGAGTTACAGAAGTCTGTTGTTCAATTTCAGTTGCATATTCAACTAGATACGCGTCATTTCTTTAACTTCGAAAAGTTGTGTAACCGCCCATGGTAGACGAGGCATTACAAAAGAGTTTCAAATCTTCTTCAAAGGGCTAATTCTAAAATAAAAGGACAGGTTCATTACCACCGCAAATCTAGTTATGTAAGCTATCATCGGCATCTCCGCCGACAGACGACCGACCAATCATATCGTATCTGTAATCTTGATTGAGATTTATTAGTCACATCTTCTCAGTCGGCACTCTCTATATAAATCAGCCTTTTATGTCTCAACAAACTTTATTCTGCGGCTAATCATCATCTACCCATCCTTAAATTTTTCCTCTCCTATCTTCCCATACGATTTATGTTTGGGCTCACTTCGTTTTGGCATCGAACTGGTTTCGTGGTATATCGGTAATGGAGCCAATCTTTCCGGTTTACAAACCGAATCGGTGGATGATTTGTTTTGACCATTCGTTAACGCTTCTTGTCCTTGCTTTATTTGTGTATGCATTTCAAGTATTTGAAGCTTACAATGTTGTGATGACATTACTTTGAAGTCTTGAGGTTCGAGCTGTTTTTGCAAAGGAATCGATGCATAGACATGTGTAATTACTTGGTCACCGCTCAATCGAGTTTCAAAAATGTCAGTATGTAAGCGCTTATTTGAGGCACGTGAATGATGTAAATTATTTATACTATTTCAATTTATGACGTTACAAAATGATTATTTGTTTAGCCAACAGACAACGCCCTACCATTCAGAAATTATGTAAAACCTCTAAACACTTCGTCACTCAATGTTCTATTTTTCCCATTAATAGACATAAATTAACGTAAACATTCATACAGTTATATTCCTTAATTTCCTAAGAATAGAGACTATATTTATGTATTCACTGTGGTTCTTTTATTAGGGTAGGTGGTGGTAGTGATTGACAAACAAGATGTTTATCTGTGAACAATGCGTGTGGCTGCGCGGCCGCAGGTCAATGGGTTCGTAATTTGAACTATCGATGTATGAACTGATTTGACGATGCATATGAATGTGAGAAAATCTAAACAGTAATGATCTATTCTCTTTAAAGTTAATTTAGATCCCTTTACTTCACTATTTCATAGTATGAGAAACTTTCTCATACTTTCATTATGTTGACAGAGTCGAATGCTTTAGTGAGATCCAAAATTGATGCTATTTCAACAAACACGAAAACGTGCTTAATATCGGAAGCAACAGAATACGGAAGAGCGAATCTGTTTCTAAATAAAACAAACAACTTTATTTGGATTCGTAAAGAATTTGGAACTAAACACCTATTTGAGAATGGAGACGTACAGTTTCCACGCATCGTTTATATAAATCTATTTGGAATACACAGGAAGTATTGATTAAGATTTTGTTGGCAATTAACTTATTATACCTAAGATTAAAGCAAGTTATGGAAATGTTCTAATTAGTAAGTCCCGTCATTTTTCTTCTTTATCTGGAGCAGGTACAGATACTTTTAAAACTAGTGTTATATCCGGATGCCACCGGTATTTACCGGTTCCAAGTTTGTTTCCTGGTGAAGACATTAAAGATAGTAAGCATCTCTATTTCACCGGTATCCTTATCAGCAAATAGAATATGTTTCCTGATGAAGCAGTTACAGATAATACCTATCTTTATGTCAAAATTAAACTGAATTTTTATGTTTTAATATGTCCGCTTTTTAATTTTGGCCATGTTCTTGATATAGGTAATCTAATTAATTAAATTTACGAGTGATTTCCTGATGTAATCATTATGAAATATCAAAAGCAATATAGATACCATGTTAAGATTCTTCAAGATCGATTATGCTTCAAACAACCGATCTGAATTCTCAAATAGTCTGTCTTATCCTTCCTTCTTAACTCTTGGCTTGTTAAGGATCTGTTTACCCTCTACAACGCCCCTAACAGATTTGTTTCAATGACCGCCATAACCTATTGTACGCGCCATTTGACTTTTTTTCCACCTTCCATTACCCATCCACTGAAATATCAATCTAAGTAATATAGAAATAGAGTTGAGTTTAAGTTGTTAAGATCGTTATCGCCAGGATTCTCAAGCGGTCCCACTGTGAAACGAATTATGAAGTCACATGTTTGTGGTTGATTGAAAAATTCCAAAAGGAGGGGATTAACTTGAACGTTTGTTTGTCACTGACATTACTAGGGGATCGCTTCCCCTTGCGATTTATGTTGTGCGCTATTTCCGGCATTTAGGATTGTGTTACGAAACTATTTCCAGAATTTTCTCGAAGAAATCTGTTAAAGTTGTAGATATACCAGGCGTTGGTAGTTTTTTGGTCATTTATAGTTTTATTATTGCTATGTTTGGTAAAAATACTGTTGTACTGTTGTATTGTTTTGAAGAAGTATCCGTTTTATTTATATTTATATTATAAGATATTTTTTATTCATCACAAGTGTCTGGTCTTAACTTCAGATCCGCGTAGTTGTTTAAAATTCATAGCATTGAAAAAAGTATAACTTGAGGGCGCTTCAGAGCATTACCGAAACAAAGCTTTAAAATAAGTAGCAATAGACAAATTAACCCATATTAAATAATTAATTCCATAACAATTTAACGTTACTTAGAACAAATTAATCATTATATTTAATGTCCTAACTCTCGAAATTGCCTGACACCATAATTATTCAGTAAAGAGCAACATAATTTAACAAAAACAATGAACAGAAAATTGGCCAACTATATCAAGTAAGAAGAACAAAACAAAGCAACAGATAAGCAAATAATTAACGATACAACAACAAGCTTAGGGGACCCTCGACGGCAGACGTTGAGCTATCAATTACAGCTGGAGTAGACCTCTAATCGTCTGCGAAACGAAGGCTGAATTAGTGGAGACACTGTCACTGATGGGGGAGAGGGGAGAGGGGAAAGACGGCTGTTTATAAGATGGATTAATGAAAAGATTAGGGTGAGATTTCCGGAAGCTTCTAGTAAGTGTTTGTTGTGTAGTCTAGTAATGTGTATTGATATTGCTATTAAGTGTTATAGTCTATAGATGATAATGTATCGTTATTCAAGTCTATATTAGATCGATGGTTATTTAAAGAAAAACGTATTTTAAAGTTCGAGCAATCCTTATTGGAGTAGATTGATGAGGAGTAAAAGTAATGGGTAATCTTTTGGACTTATTATTCACTTTCTACTTTGATACACCATGCAGTTAGGATTTTATAAAAAAAAACAACGGTTTAAATCTTCATCGTCGTCTTTGTCCATGAAAACATCTGATAACGTCTCAATATATTAGTAACATTTGATTTATTTGTATGCATTAATTTATAGGCACATTCAGTTACATCAACACACGTCTTAATCAGAGCCCACAGGTGTCTAGAAACTAGACAAGTAAAGAAATCAATGTGTTAGATAGTCGAGCACATGGCCAGATGGCATCAACATACAATCGTACATTTTCCTGTCTGACCATAACATCTTTCCACACATCTCGTTAAAACAGAATAATGTACAAACACCATTGAACATTTGATCCAAATTGTAACAGGTCTGAACAAGCTTAATAGTTCCGGGAAGAATTCAAAAATATTGAGAAACTTGTTGCTGATATGACAGGGCCTCGATTCAGCTATTGAAGAGTTGCTTGAATTGACCGAATGACCTGCCTCATTCGATAATTTTTACAATAATTGGCATGCTGCTAACTGTCATTACGATCATGAATTGGTTAATACGAACATTCTCTTCGATAGTTCAATGAGATTTTATTGTAGGCTTATCTGAATACGAAAATTAGGCACAATGACAAGTACACTGACCGACCACTGACATGCATTTAAACTGAATAGAGGCCCTGGTCTAACAGTTATTTTAATTAGCCATAATGAAGCTGATTACAAATCATCATAATCAAGTTTAGAACTTGTCCGTTGCTTCTATATTTATGACGTGTATAGTAAAGCTGTCGGAAATCGATATGGAGTAGCAATTGTTCATGAGTGATATAAAAATATCTTTGTATTTTTTGCTACTTGACCACAATTGTTTTGAGTTGGGTCAATTGTATGATTCACTCACGTGTATGGGGGGAATTCAATAATACTGTGCATTCAATAATGTTTAAAAATCGAGGCACAGTTTGAATTAGTTATGTGTTCACGTATTGATATTGTAAAAATAATTTCAACGACTTCTTTAGTAAAACGATTATTTCAAGGTATTTGTATTTAAAATCGTTATAAAAAGGCGCCAAGTCCTTGACTTCTTTTAACTCATAACTTTCATTGTCACTTGAATCAAACTATAAATTTTTGTCCTCCATTCCATTCTTTACATAGCTAACAAAGTTACAAAGGGATTTGACAACAAATTATCTCATTATATCACCAAACAAGGGCTATCATAAAATTTGGAGAAAAAAAAAGCGTGATGCACTGACCAATATTTGGATCTGGATCAATGGCGTCGTTGGTGGTCCATTCTCAGAAACACCCTTTAGTTAATGGGCATTGGACAATAATACGGCCCCGTTTATAGGGGGTTGCTACAATTTAGGGTTAAACCGTTGAATAGCATCGACTGATTTACTTTTAATCGTGAGTTTGATATTATCGCGCGCCATTCAGTGTTTTGTTACGGGCGCACCGGTGTCCCCTACCATTTGTTAGTGATTCTCTGAATAATTGATTGGACTCGTGAGAAATGACGCGTTATCATTTCTGAGGATTTGTTTGTTTACCATTTTAATACAAGTGCATTGAAGGGAAATTACTTTTTGTACTAATACTCAAGCTGTTATGAACGTGTAGTTCTTACAATGTTACCTTTACGATTAATACTAAAATACTTACTATTCTTCAGAAAAACATGTAGAATTTGTTCGTCAGCATTGAGTTCACAATAAGATTAAGATAAAACTTCATGAACAGGTGTAACAGGATCTTCAGACATAAATTCACACCAACAAAAAATACTTTCACTAGTAAACAGAATCCTCAATGGCAAAATCAATAAAACACAGCCAATAGACCAGTATATCACACAACCAATGGTAAGGGCTTGTAAGGGCGCGTTGGACAGTTTAGTGCGACACAGTGGATTGTGTTACTTCGACAAGAAAAAAGTAGTCGACTGAGAAACATGGGTCTCGTCTGCTACAAAACAAAATGGTTGATGTACAACTTTCTCATAGAAGGAAAAAAAACTACATGTATACAATTTCGCTAGTCCCTTTTGTAGACGCGGTATCCCTGTATATTATACCAGTTACCAGGTACATATACTGAAAGAACATCGGTTATTGAACCCAAGTTTAAATATACTTGTACTAAATTACAGCTCGAAAAGGTATCAAATTTTAATCTTTGTAATTGAAGGGTGCTCGAAATTACGGAGAACAATACTGTGTACTTACATAGCCTTGGGCAGCATTGCTTAAGATGAAGATATTTTTGAGTGAGTAATTGAGTACTCAACGAAAAATATTTTGAAGGTCAATAGCTTCATTTAGCAAGCAAGTTTTGTGATTAGAGAAGAGTACAATTTACGACTAAAATAATAAACACATGCTTAAAGTTATTTACTAATTCTATAAACTTTGACAGAAAATTGGTAATTTATTACAAAAAAAAAGCATACTGTATTAGGACGAACCAGGACGCCAATATAAACACGGATGTCACAGGACATACAGGTGAAACCCATCAAGGTCTTCTAGGAATCAGCTCTGAAATAGCAACTGGAAGAGTAATGAGATGACTTTGTCTAAATAATAATAACTAAGAATTATTGAGATGCCGGCCACTAACTTCATCTCTATTACTGGAACGTTTCTTTTAAGTTTTTATAACTACCTATATTCACATAAAATGTGAAGCCAAAGTAATTAGCTAAAGTATTTGTTATAGGCTCAGAGCCACGAAGGTTCAACAAACACCCCTAGACTTAAGAACTGACTATATCTTGTCAAATCGTCGTATCAAATGTCATGATCAAGAGCTGATCTCGTTAATTTAATACTCAATCACAGTCTCCCATAAAGCAAGTATTTACGTAGGCCGGTTATCTATTAGGTTTAAACATTGTATTACCGCCTGGTGATAAGTTAATAAACTAACGCCCACCTTTGCAACCTATTTCCCTTGGCTGACTCATACAAATTAAAATTTCACTTTCGGTATAACCAATAGGCCTTCTACGCCTTAAAATACGTGATGAAAATGCTGAAGTATATGACGCATCCATTATATGTAGTTACATAGTTAAAGGCTATGGGACAATCCCACTGCCTATTCTTATAAGTAGGCAACCATCTTAGTAATACTAAAGTGTTGATTAAGACTGTAACGATAGGAATTAGACCACAGATTGGCAATGATGATAAAATGACGACATTCGTTCCGCGATGGAAGACAAAGAATTCTATGTGTACGTGACTGATATCAGATGTAGTGTCATAAAAATATGATGGAATGATTTCGTGGGGTACGACAGTTGTATAGCCAAGTTCAATTGGTTCATAAAGTTTATGTAACTCTAGTCATACTAATTGTGGACTTTTTTTTTACTTCTATAAATAAGTATTTTTTTTTTAATGGACAATTAGAGTTCGTGATTTCATTTGTTCATTTCAGAATGGTCCTAATACAACGTGTAACTGTAATTGCCGTCTGAAAATTCAACTTTTTAAAACCAACTTTCTCGGTTTTTGATTTGATTTGAATATAGCTTCTGTTATCATTTTATACAAAGGACCATCAAACTATACTATTATTTATATCGACTTAAACATAATGGATGTTGCAGTTCCATGCAGACATGATTTATAAAGTATTCAATTCGTAGCACACGAATGCATATTTTCGATCAAAACACCAAAATCGAAAACAACCTTATTACTATTGCTCACAAATCACTGTTAAACAATAGAACAATGCAATAATTACCATTTTCAGACTTCACTTTTATTTAGTAGGAAATCCTGTGAACTTGGCTGTTCAACCATGAATCATAAATGGCGCCGGTTTTGATTCATAGTATTGTTTATGCTCAATCAATTTGTAGGCAAGTGATCAGTTTGATCTAGGTTAGGACACCGCAGTGGCGTTCCACTTGAATTATTTATGAGTGACAAATGATATTTATTTGAAGACTTTCCTGTATCGTTTGCCAACTAATGCGAGAATTATGTGAAATGTGTTGGTCAGACGTTTTTGGAGAGTTTTCCTGGAATGCATTATGATTACACATACGATATTGACAATATCTAAATGCTACTTATATGTAGTACCGTACTATATGACATTTACCTGTAGTAAAAGGTACTATGACATTTAGTATCTAATATCAAATACAACATTGTAATCAATTTCATAAGCAATGGACACACTATAATACATTTAACACATCAATCCTGTGAAACTCCTAAAAATTGCCGAGCAGTCTTTAAATAAATTTCTCATTAATAAATCAAGATCGTTCATCCAAAAATGAGCACCTTAAACCGTTTAACGTAAAACATTACACCCCAATCCTTTCCACGAATTTGCTTACACAACTTGGCTGTAAATATTGGAGGCTCAGCATTCAAAAGGAACTTTTTAAACTTTACGTATTGAAAGTGTGTGCGGCGCCGTCGGCCGGTCATTAAGCACCAATAAGATAAAATGAACGAGATATTTAAACCGCGCCTGTCATATTACTCGCTTCGTATGACTGGCTATGGAAGACCGCTGCAAAGGATTTGCTGAAGGCTCTTGTTACCCCGTTTTAGGATGACACTTCTCGACCTTGAGAATCGTATTTTGTTTTTTATGTGTTCTTATGTCGATGGTGTTTGGCGGTTTAGGTGTGCGGTAAAACTTTTTGATGTAAGTCTTTCTTGGAACAGGGAATTGAAAGAGTCAAATTCTTTATTGAGATAATTTGAATTTGCAAAAAAGCTGAATAGTATTTTTAAATCGCACGTCAGTTGTCGTTGTATATGAGCATAAGCCAGTCAACGAACTTATGTCTAGAGTTATAGATTGAAAACCGTTTCGATTAATACACTGTATATTCGACTGTTCACTACTTATTTTTCGCAATGGCAAACATTAGCTTTTAGGTGAAAGAGAGCTAAAGATACTCTTGTATCCAACGAAAGGTAAAGATTTAATTGAAATCCATCAACAGCATACGAAGCCAACCAACCACAACAAACATGGACATATACATAAGAGGATTATCGTTTACAATATCAATAAAAAGATAAAACCGCATACAATATTCATAAGACCACACAGACCACAGAATATTAATCTCCCCTTAAGATATACATCAACGTCACTAATTAACACACTTTCTCTTAAATCGATATGGTAAGCGTTTATCGATTAATTGCATGGACTTTCGATGCATCGCAGCAGCTTGCGAAAGGATAATAATAGGATTAGCGAGGCGGGCTAAACGAACTCGTTGATATTATAGTTTACTATGGTTTTCACACTAAAACTGTTTCCCGTTCCGTAGAATTATTAGAACATTCCAGAACAAACTTTCATTTTCAGCATTAATAGAAGATAAAGACATTAAGGGCCAGTCTTTAAAGTATTAGAGTCTTTTGTTCTATTTAATCGTATGTCATATGTGACCAAGAGAAAAACTAACAAGACATTTGACTTGAATTTTAGCAAACCAAACTGACGAACCCAAAGTTTATTATTTATCTTTTTGTATGTTGGTTAAGATCGAATCTTGTTAAGATTTGTTCCTTTGTAGGAAACATATTTAATTAATAACATAGTCATTTCGTGACGATACAATCCATCTTAAAATGTCAATATGAGTACAAACAAAGAAGTATACATTCTTAAATTGCCATCCAGATTATACTCGCATCTAGAATCAAGTGAAGCATAAACATACTAATTATCCTTTAATTACGAACGCTGTATTAAACATAATATAAAAGTCAACAAGTATAGTTGGATTCAAACTTAATGGCGGCTCTGAAGTTAGCTACACGCTGCGCAGTACCTCGCCCCGCACCCCCGCTGGCGCATAAGTTTGTTACTGCGCAGCGACTCGCCTCGTGTTCAGAGCCGCCATTAAGTTTACACCGTACTGTACAGTCGATATCAAGATAATATCGTATTCATATGACACGAATCAAAACGATTGATCCGATTAAAATGGCCTCTATTTAAACTGTGTCATTCATTGTTAAATGGGTATCGAGTTGAAGGCAGAAATTAAACTCGATTTTTATGAGTTTCTTTTGTTTTATTGACATACAGTACACAACACATGTTTGTATTCACTGATTACAAAATGAACTCTACTGCTTTGAAATAGAGGCCCCAATAACAGAAATTACTGATCTGCCCTATGCGGTATATTGTATCTAGTGTATTGAGAACAAAGTCGTATATTATATAGTTGTCAATGTACAAATAGCCGAAGTGAGTTGTTGTTGTACAATAATTTGATGGGCGTCTATCGATCCAACGCCTAAATTGTTTTTGCGTTAGACCTAGAAATTGTAAACATGTTTATAGCTACTACAAGAATTATATGGTACCCCTTTCAGCAGAAATTCCTAGTAACCGGCGTCTGTTTATGGAGTTACGGTTCAAAGGACAAAAGTCAACATTTGTTCGTTTTAAATGTTAAGAAATAATTAGAGCATCTAACGAACATACGACATTGCTTTCGTGAGAAAAGTGAAACCATTATATACCTATTGTCTAACAATTTTTTTTATTACATGTACTTCTAAAAATCCAAAAAAAAAACATGTGAGATATTAAATATAAATAGAAAAACAAACATCTAATACTGTTACAAAACTAACAGATCAAACCAAACGGTTTATTTGTGAAAACAGACAATCTCTTCAGCATTTATTATACGATAAACAAGTTACAAGATAGTTCCTCGTACTGAATACCATTTGCCATCAAACCAGGAATGTGACGAGCTATCGGGATCTTAAACCGGGACTAACCTTAAATCGCATCAGCGTAATATATTCCCGGATTAAGTTATACACATCGACGTATGATATGCATAGACTGCTACTATCGCTAGGTTCCCCTTGTGCCAAGCGAGAGCAGTTTTTAGTCTGATCCTAGTACATTTCGTTTTTCATTTAAGTTAATTTTCGCGCAACGAGAAACTTATATAAGAAAATATCGATGGTTTTGACATTGTTAGGATAATATTAGTGTTTTAGATAGATTTTTTAAAACGGCAAGCTCCATCCTCATACATAATTCACGACAACACTTGTTGACACTAGTGCTTACGGTTTAAACTCTGATAGGCTCACTCTATAGTTTCAAATGCAACCTCGTTGGTTTTACACAATGTATATCAATATTGGTGTTATTAACTGTGTACTGTAGAATAGTAACTTGTGTTTGTTGTTGGGGAAATACTAGTGTTTTAAGCTTGTAGCTATCACATGTGTGTAGTGTGGCCAAGTTCAAGGTTAGACCTTAAAATTGATAATCACATATCTGGAAGAAGCTTTGCAAGAGATCTGATTAAAATGTACTGCTATCAAAGACTGCATCATTTCACATTCTGATCGGCCCGTCAAAGCGGTAAATTATTATTATTGATTGCAGCTAGCAAAGTGGTATCGGTTACTATGCGATGATGAGGATGATGATACACAAGCCTGTGGGTTATATACCCGTATGTCCTGTACGGAGTTTGCACCCACAGCAAGCTTTATGTCATTCACAAATATTAATGTTGTACCGTTTTGATCGAGTTTCAGTTTCTATTAGTCAGTCAAGATTCTGCGTTACTGGATCTAGCTGCTACCAGACGAGCCGCGCGGAGGCTCTCTTCATGCGTCCAGGACTTTATTAAAGCCAACGACAAAGTGACGACTTTCTGCTCAATCAGAGTTTAGAGAACATAGACTTAAGAAGAAGAAGAATGTTGAAAATCTGACCTCAAGTGAATATAAAGGTTGTAATAACGTAGACCGGGAGTCCAAAGTGTGATGTCCTAGGAAACGCGATGACGTTGCGGCACTACATGACACCCATATGGACTCGTAAACTATGAATTTATCAGAATTACGGTCTAAGTACGGGGGAGTGTACGCTCAAGTGCAGAAATATAAACCTTGAGATATTCGAATGCAATTTCCTTCATATTTATGCACTCCTCTTAGTTATAAACGTGCCTGCACCCATTTACAAAGTTATATTCAAAACTAGCTGTGCCCTGCGGCTTCACCTGCGTGAATACCTAGGTCCCGTTTCCGGTGCTTTTATGTTGTTCAGGGTGCAGATGAATCCCACAAATCAATATAGTAACAAAGGTCAGGATTACTTAAAAAAAAATCTGCGCAATTTTCCATTTTTTTTTTCTTTCAGAAGAACCTGATAGTAACTAACACAACAAAAAAAGAATTAGCGAAATCGGTCCAGGTGTTATTGAGTTATGCGCTTATCAACACACTTAGCGATTAATTTATAGATAGATCTAGGTTTGTGTCTTCTTAGTATGTAAAAATAACTTATTTTATTGTTTTCGTCGATAGTTAACTAGCGTAGCGTATCTCGGGACTAGCACTATGTCAAAATTAAGAAAAAAATAATTGTATTCGACTTTTGACTATGACTGTATGTGCTAAGCAAATGTGTTGCCATTAATACCACTATAAGGATGTCATATCCCTTGAGTGTTACTCGAAGGCTTATAACATTGATCGCTTAGTTTACCGTATGTATTCCTAAGCTCCATTCGCAAGTAACCAGTTGTATGTCACTGGTACTAATAACCATGTGTGAAAATAAGACGTTTCGATTAACAGCTTATTTAAAAAGAAAGTAGATTTTAGAAATTAGGTTATTTACGTATCATATTCTACGATTTCCAATATATGGGAAAGTACGAATATAGTATAGGCCCAATTATCCGAAGCGAAGTTTCGTGAATGCAAATCTTAATATTAAAATCTTCCGCGATTATGTCATGGGTCAAATTATTATTTCAGTTAACTGAATCCCCAACAATTAAAGGCCAAACAATCGTAAAAGTACGCACAACACGACAGCTCAAGACCATTCTTCCAAAAACAAAAAATACTCGATAAATTCTAAACACACCACTATTAACGCATTCAACACTTAATTCAAAAATTCAAAAAAGGAACTTCAAACCGTACGCGATGGCGGCAATCATTCTCCTGTCTTATTAACCACTCACCACCCCAGGAACTCATTAACTAGTTAAACACGTGTTAAACTAAAAAATAACTCTCACTCGACTACCGTTCTCATGCCAGAAATTAATCGATTCCATTAGTATCGAAACTTGGGAATTTTGAATTATTTATCATAGATAATTACGTCGTATAATTGTCGGAGTATAAGACGCGGGTCGGGAAAGCAACTTAGTAGTACTTGGTACCTAATAAATTAAATCACGGTCTTAAAAGACCGATTGACATAAACATTTGTCTGTGCTGTGATTGGGATTTAGTATTTTGATCAATCACATTATTTAAAAATCCGTAGCGAAGAACGACGGATTTTTTAAAAGCCTTTTAGTAACTACGAGTTCGTACTCGTAAAAATAAGAAAAGCACTCTTTTTTTTGTAGGCAAATTGCGATAACTTGTAAACCTAGATAGATTGCCACAAAAGCTCTGATGGAACCAGCTTCGCCTCTCAAATATTAACAGTACCTACGTAGGAATCAAACCTGCATTATTGCACAAAACAGGTGCACTTCTCGATAATTTGAAAATTAGATCATAGTTTCAACGATAAGGTATATTATATCTATATCTCCTTAAATTCATACAAACATTACATCTTAACATATATTATTAGTGCATTATACTTATTATTGAATAGTTTCAGGAAACCGAACGTCCAAAATAAACAATAGGAAAACAACGTGTACAAAATTATTTGTTGATTCTTCGTATTTAGTAGTTTTAGCTATGCAATATAAATTTAAAAGTTGATTGAATGATTTTGTTATTCCAAAAACGTTATTTCTTTTTTTTTTGTGCAAAATGTTATATCAATACGTAATTCGGAACGTAACTTCGTAACCACAACTGTCAAACTGTAGGTGCTATTTATAAACAAGCTCTCGCGATTGCGCATTTAATAAAAAATATGACATAAACTAACCTTGTTAAAATAGTAGTCTATTGAGTTATAAAGTATAGTCGTCCCTAAACGTTTACGTGAATAGATTAGTGCAAATTAGACCGAATTTATAAGCAAAATAAGACTAACCTTCGCCTTGAGAGCGTAGACTGTATTCTTCCTCCCATACTTATTTAAAGCATAAAACGCCACGCCACCGCCGACGACACATACACAGGTTTTAATAATCTTAGATAAGGAATTATTACTTTTCACATTACTGAAATTACGCGTAAAAACAGGTGAAAATTGAAATTTTCTTAATAATTTAGTCGAAGTACGGCTTATCGTGGCCATGTTGGCAGAACGGCGAACTGACGTGTGCGAGCGAGAACAACATGTATCTGAGGAGGATGCACGATTAAACGTCAAACAGCGCATGCGCGTTACATGCTTTCAAAGTTTGATACTCAACTTACAATCCAAAATAAACCTTATGTCATACGACATAAGTACTAATAACGAGTTGTTCTTAAATGAACATTTTCCTGAATACAGGAGGTGGTAGGCAGAAGTGTTATTGTACATTATTAATCCTATAAAAATAAATTTTAATTGAATACCTCTTGAGTGCTTGTTTTCCGAGGTGTGTGCAGATTTGCTTGTTGATGCCATAAATATTTATTAACATGATTTCCTCCAGCCCAGCCTTTCTTTATAATTGTTATTTACACTCTAAGTGATAACTAATCAATGTGGTCTACTTGATGCATGACCATGAAATAGACTAGGGCAAATAGAGAGGTTTCCAAGCTCATGTATCCAACGAGTATTATTTACCGCCAACCACTCGTTTCTAAATTACCTTACCATTCCATCTATTTAGCAGTTATCTGCCCAATTAAGTTGCATCCTGGTAGCGAGTTGAACAGCCGACCCAAATACTTCACACCATCTATTTATTATCTGTGGTGAACGTCATTCGCACTCTATGCAATTTACAAGGGGTCTAGTCTCCTAGTCATTAAGACCGTGAACTATAGAGTGACCAATTATGAAGATCCTTATCGCTAATTAGTCGCCCGCGCCGCAGTTGACCTGTGATTCTGCTCCTCCCTTTATAGGTTATGCAGTGTAATGTTACTGCTAGAATATTGAATAAACGATAGCGTAATCTTTTAGTATCATTTTGCATTCAAACTGAGTTAGCTGAGATTTTATGAGATTGGGTTACTTGTTAGATGGATGTGTGAATAGAGAACATCCTACGAGTATAAGACACCTAGAATGTTAAATTGCTTTTATTTGAATGTATTATTTATATATTTTCATTATTTTAAAAACCTTATAACAGGATTTCTTTAAAGGTGCAATACATACTTAATATATAGTAAAGTGCAGCACGCTAATGACGTCAATATCTTGGCCACATTTTGATTTTAAAATCTACTCAAAACGAAAAGAAGGCGTCAAGTAAATTTTCTAAAGCTTGGCATTTTAATCAAAACCATAGTCTCTTCCAAAAAAACTCCACTATCAGTTCAATGACCTTACATCAAAATAGCGCGGGAACTGTCTTAGAATTTTCACGTGATTTAAAATGCGTAGGCTTGGGCACGTAGTTTGTTGATGACCTTTTTATGCTCGTTATAATCCACGTTTTGTTAAACCGTAAATAACAATGCTTGTTATAATTAGGCACGCATGGAAATATGCGGTTTTCGCCATGTGTATGTCTTTAAAAAATGTTTTGGTAACTGTTTGAAACATTCAGCCTATGTTAATTATTGCCAATGTAATGTTTTCGAGTACTCATTCATCTTAGGTAATTCACATCGTTTTTCAAAATGATTAACCTATCTATTAATAATGTAGGTACTAACCCTGCCCTGACTACAGACCTACATGGTGTCCACAGAAGTCAGACAGGAAAAAGGTAAAATAGCGAGAACGAAAGTACAGAGAGTTTCTCATTAAATTCATATTGAATAAATTAACGTTAAAAAAGAACTACCTAGCTACTGCCTCGTAGGCCTAGTGGTGCTTAGCGCGACTGCTACGCTAGAGGTCTTTCTTGGGTTCGATTCCCAAGGCGACAAAGGTGTTGTTGGGTTTTTCTATGAAATTCTCAGTAGCAGGTCGGAGTTAGGAATTGTGCCCGGTTAGTGGCAATAGGCTCGCCCCCTATTACATGGGACCTAAGCACACCGTCGAACTGTGGGTGTACATTGGTACACCTCTGCCTAACCCTTCGGGGATACAGGCGTGATAGTATATGTTAAAAAAGAACAAACTACAATTCTAAACATTTACATGATCTCATTACTATTATAATATACATACTTTAAAAGAAATTTAAAAAAAGGTTTGGAAAAATGTTTATTGCATACAGAGATCGAACCCGCAATCGTAGTTTACATAATCACCTGTGACGCCGACATACGAAAATGAACTTTACTGCATGGAGATAGAGGCGCTGTCAAAAAAAGATAACAGGGGCCCAAGTCTGCTATTGACAATTGTTTGAATCGTCTGAGTGGGTGGCTTTAGTAGCTCCATTTTAGGATAATTACGTAGGTAAAACGTAATTTTAACGTCAAAATTGGCCATTGGGACGGCCAATTTTGACGTTCTGACATTTAGTAGAATGCTAATTATCCTAAAATGGACCTACTAACGCCACCCACTCAGACGATTCAAACAATTGTCAATAGCAGACTCGGGCCCCAGAATGTATGAAAATAATAAGGTACTCGTAGAAAAATAACCTTGTTTTTTCAATGTATATTATTGAAATATTCTATGATCCAAATATTAAAAATCATAATCTTACTACCCAAAAATCTGTCTTTCATTTTGACCTTTTGCTATTCTCTTTTTGAGTTAAAACTTGGTTAAATATTATGTAAACAACTGCTATGTATACTTACTTATAATATATTGTGTTGGTTACAGCTTTAGGAATAGAAAAATCTCTCTTAATATATTATGAAGAAAGTATATGTGAAAGTATTAGGATTTGTTTATCAGGCAAATTATATAAGAGCTAAATAGTAATTTATTAAAAAAAAGGAAAATATGAAGGGTTTGAACCTCCATCTTTGCCATTATACTAGTTACACACATTGCAAGTCAGGGTAAATAAAATCAAAACAAAGACTTTAAAATCTATAATAACAATTATTTAAAACATACACCTCATAAATATACTTTTTATTTAAGTCATTTCCACAATTTCTCCTTCATTACTTTGGATAGGGTCTTGTCTTTGCTCTATAACTTCTTCGGTCTGTACCGTTTGTATCTGTGTCTCAAATTCTACGGGTACACTCGGCTCCGGTTCATTAGACTGTATAGAGTACATAAGAACTCTTTTCACGGCATCGGCATTATCATATAGCCCATATTCAGCCTGCCATAATATTGTTGTGATTAATTGTTGTAAGTTACCCCTCGTTCGAGGCGTTTTGAACTTTCTTAACTTGTTGGCTACGTATTCACCAAATACTGAGTACTCATCATGTTTCTGTGGGTCCTCGTAAACTATTTTCTTTTCTTTGGGTGCGACGTAGAAGCCTGGTAATCCTGTAGGGGAGGCTACTTCTCGCTTAATTTTCCTGTATTTCATTTTCTTGCGTTTAGGTTCATATGTTTCGATATGTGTGATTTGGTATGGGTCGTCTTCAAGCCATTCTTCGTCAGTGTTTCCTCCTGCGTGCATCTGACGTACCAGGTTTATTGTGGAATCATTGCCGTCTTCTCTATCAATGTCAGAGTCTGTATTTTCTAAGACATCAACCTGAAATTAAAGTACTTGTGAGACAAGGAAGGTCAAGTTACTGGTATTTATAACCTTTATATTCTAATAAGTGTTTGCAACAAAAACAAAAATGCTAAATGGAACTAAAAGAGATGGAAAATAATGTTATCAGAATTTATTATTTATGACTTCTACTACAAGTTATTGATTATTATGATATTTATGTAATAGTGTAATCCTACAATGTATTCATATTATAAATATTAATCAATTAACACAGCATTTCATCATAAGTATTTCAATTATTACCACTTCAAACGTCATTGTGATAACACAATGGTCTGTTGTTTGTTTTGTAGAAAGAACTGATAAAATACGACCCAACGTGTTGTTTCCTTATTGGCTGAAAGTTTCACACTTTTCAGACCAGCGGTTACCAATAACAACAATTGTAAATTAACATGAACGTAAGCGTCACTAACATAACCTAAAATGGCGTTGAACACTTATTCTGATCAACAACACTATTAAGCACCTATTATACTTTCACAGTACGAAAACTATAGTAAGAATTCACAAAATCACAGAAATAACTAATGAAAAATAAGCTCATGCACAATTATTCTAACGAATACATACAACAACAATGCAATTTACAAACATTAATCGATTATCAGTTACGTCATTGATATTGTGAGGTTATCGATTTTTCGTTTCGATAAAGTGAATTGAAATTTTATCAACATAACTCGTCGCTAATCGATACGTTTGTTGCAGTGCGAGCTCGGTTATGATAACTGATAAGACTAAACATAATCTAATTATAACAATTATTATGTAGGTACCCGTTGTATTTCGATTTTGGGCATAACGCCAGATCCTGATGATTCTTCCTGATTAACTGATACTGAATAACGTACGTTTTTATCTTTGAGACCCCTCGGTGTGAACTTCCTTCGTTTAGGTGTAGACTGTTTTGAATCATCTTCTTCACTTCTAAAATGGTTATCATCCAATGTTCCATTCTGTGACAGTTCCCATTGTATCGGATGTTTATTTATCAAATGCGCCCTAAGATTTGTCGTATTTCCATAGTATTTATATTGCGTTTCACATAATTTACACACCACTGCGACACATCTTTGACTATCATCTATTCGTTCAAAGAATCTCCACACGACCGACGAACATTTCTTCATTTTGTATCGATACGTCTTGATAGATAGTCAATTTGCCGCCGAAAATCAGATGGATATTGAATCGAAAACGATTATGAGCGTGTATCGAATCAAAAGTATCACGAGTTGAAATACTTTAACAAGATGGCGATCGAATGAAACATCGAGCGACCTTCATTCGATATCCAGCCAGCTAGCTGCTAGTGACGTTCCTGCGATACGCCGAGTCAAATGTGATTCGATTGAGTATACAATTATAGATAAACTTTTTGACACGCAAATTTTAACTTTATTCCATACGCGCAAGATATAAGCTGACAGCAAAAGCAAATCACAACTCGCCGAACGAATGAACACTGCTACTTTCTTTCTCTGTCATTTTTATGAAGTCTCGTAATATCTCTCACTCTTTCTGGCCAGTTTCTATTGGACGCTGCAACGTCATTCCGCAGGTTAGCCAACATTATAAAACAAATGCCATCTATGACAGAGCGCGTTCCATTAAATTTTCGACTTATTCATTTATTTCATTATAAACTCTTTTATTCATTATTAATGCAAAGAAAACTGTAGTTTTTGTTACATTAATAAATGAATCATCACACAGCGTTGGTATTTTCCAATACACTGACATTAAAAGTTCCTAATATTATACTATAATTTCACCACCTTTCAACAAGTCTTCGGTAGTATAGTGGTCAGTATCCCCGCCTGTCACGCGGGAGACCGGGGTTCGATTCCCCGCCGGAGAGAATCTTTTTGCGTTTTTTTATATTACAAATATCACATAATTTTGCTTTTTAAAGAAATTAAAGTTATCTAGGATTAGTATTTTCATATTTTAGCATTGTTTTAAACACAACTATCTAACAGAAACCTAAAAATTTATACAAAACTATTTACATACTAAGATTCAGGTTTGTGTCTATTTGGATGAAATGTGTTTATTTGTAATCTATGAGAGTGTTATGTAATAAAAAGGTTTGTGGAGGTCACATACTATAGACTTTATCCGGTAATACCGGAGAATGGAAGCCGTCCCCAACGTAACATTAACTTGAGGAAGGTTACAAGAAATGTTTATTTATTACTTACTGACTTTATTAAGTATTATTATTATTTTGACGGGCCTGTTGGTCTAGTGGTTAGTGACCCTGACTGCTATACCGGAGGTCGTGGGTTCGATTCCCACACTGGACAAATGTTTGTGTGATGAGCACGATCATTTGTTCTGGTCTGGGTGTGATTTATCTATAATATGTATGTATTTAGAAACATATAAGTATGTATATCAGTTGTCTGGCTACCATAACACAAGCTCTCTTAGAGCTTAGCATGGGATCAGATTATTATTGTTTTACATATTTTTCGTCACTTTTGCGTAATTGTTTCTCTATACAATCCTAACATTAGTTACTTAGAGTCTAGAAAATTTATATTTTACTGTCTATATGTTTATTCTATCATTTTGACTTGTTTTTTTTTTTTATTATAAATGCCGTACTTGAGTACATCAAAATTAGTTTTCTGTATGAACTTAAATCAGTGTGTTCCTATAGAACAGAATAAATAACTGTATCAAATTAGCGTATCTTATTTTATTTTTATTACTTTACAATAAAATAGTATCACGCCATTATAATAATTTTATAGGCAGAGTGGTAATTTACTTAATTTACTTACTTTATAAGTCGTGCAGGGATCGAACCCGCAGCATGTCACAAGGTAAGGTGATGATGTATGCCGCTGCACCCTTGTTCGCCGTATTATCTCTTCTATTTGGCATGTGTTGTCTTGAATGTTCATATTTCGTGGGTCATAAAGAAAACTCATAGATTATAGAATCATTTTTATTTATTTGTCGGTATAAGAGACTGTAGAAAGTTATTGTCTAAAAGTTTCGCTCAATCTTTCTTTTGTAGAACTAAGTAGGTAAAGTAGGTAATTCCTTTTTAAATACTACTTTAGAAAAAACATCTAAAGATATTATTTATTCAAAAACGTTTAAAATATTCAGAACTTTTTATAATTGTACATGTATAAATGCACTAAGCAAACTCGAACATTTAAAAAAGTATTTAATTATTGTAAAAAGGTATCGAAATTAATTAAGTAAGTAATACTGTTTGACTCCTCTTGACATTCTTATATATAATTTTAGAAACAAGGGTATATACCAGTGTGAAAAAGAAATCAAAGATAATTTTAATATGTTTATATACAATAATTTTATTATTGTCCATTGCCCATGAATGGCTTATATCCTTATTTCTTAACAATATTGACATATATGTACTTGAGTATAGTAACTGCGTGAAAATTAACATGTTTATTGAATCGGTAGGCTAACCCAGAGGGCAGTATATTATGGCACATGGCAACACACGTATTTTACACCATCAGCGGCACATTGTTATGCAAACTCACGGATTCCCGCATAATATAGCAGACTAATAAATAACATTTATTTATACTTTATTACATAAGGCTGAATGTGACTCTTATCTGATACTATTAAAAAGCTGTCTATGGCCGTTCCATTTTGCGCGGCAAATTGAGTTTGAAAACATGGCGCCTAACATAGCTCGTCTGTATTGCAACATTACGTATAGGAGAAAAATAAAACCAATCTGCATCTGCTGAAGTTTCTTACAATCTCTATTCAATATAAAAACTACAAAAACTAGATACTGCAACGGAGAACCATTTTTACAATACCGAAATACTGCTGCTACACTAACATAAAGATCGATTGGTATTCATTTACAATAACGAGTCAAGTATAACGAATCCGAGAATCGAATAATTTATTGACTTAAACGAAAACGACAAGGAACCGAGTACGATCGTAATTATTTTATATTTAATAAAAATGTTTATAAGATGAGTAAATGCTTCGTTTTGTACATATTCCCTGTCGCTTTCATGTGATACCTAAAGTATTATACATACATATAAATAATTCAAAATATCATACGTATACCATACGTAGGTACATTCATAAAGCTTGCTGCATATATTCACAAAAAACTCTCGGAACACTTAGTCAGCGAACATCGCTTATTATATTGCTTTCAATCGTAGAGATGTAACCCAGCAGGAAACACGTTTAGTCGATTTAATAGCGGTTAGGGTTTCAAGAGAAAATTTCAATGGGCGCAGATTGTAAACTAAAACTGAAAGTGGGACGCTCGTTATGCATATTCATGAATGAGTCGCTCCTTAAACATTCCCCTACGGAAAGCGAGCCATAAGGAATGTGCGCTGACTACGGCTCAAGATACTCTTGCTACAAAATCTACGCACATAATCAGAATGCGAGGGACATCACTAAAGAGAATGTAATCGTGTAAAATCCATTCAATCACAATATTTGCAAATGCATCCATTACACACTATACAAAACTGCATACAGAGCACATATTGTTACCGAACGGACTTAAAAATATAATACAAATAATATTGGCTCACTAAAAGTACAAGCGTATGATCCTACACATCTACATTCGGTTGGAACTAAAGGGGACGAGAGAATAAAAAACATCAACTAAAACGTTAACAAAATACGACTTTCTCTATGGAAAATAAATAAATTTACAAATTAGATACACGTTTTAGAACTACTTACTAATAGTCACTTCATCGTCGTTAATGTTTATCACTACATTTTTGGACGAGTCGAAGCGAGCGGGCTTGTACTGGTCTGCAGTTGCGCAGTTATAATTTTTATGGGTTTTTCCATGTGATCCAGTTGGAACTGGTTTGATCCACTCCGCGGGAGACAAGGCCTGGTGCCACCCTGGGAACGCCACCTGCTCTCAGTCCACGACCGCTCGCGCTCGACGCTCGAATATAACTTAGCATAGATATCAGAAGCATGCCGTCCGCCGCACTACGTTATCCTATCATAGTCTAGGCCGAAACCAACATAAACTACATTACTCAGTCCAATTTTCAGTCAATTTCTTATGAAATTACACCTCAACACACGTATCTAAGTACAAAAACGTTTCGGAATTTCTTCTCGTCGTGTTACTGGAGCATTCTGATGCAAATTGTTATGGCAGTCGGCGATGGTTTAATTTTAGATGATAAAATAGTTTAAAGGCGTTAACGATCGATGCATAAAAGGAATAGAACGTTAATTTCTTAATTTGAATACCTAAGCTTTTAGAGCACTTTGTATACGTGGATAATTAGAAGCATTTAAGATATGTATAGACGCATGTCGTGTCTGTTACGCAGTCGAATGGGTCTCGATCAATTCCATTAACGAATAACTTAAGCTTAATTAGTGAAACATATTTGATGAATGTCACCACCTGATGGTTTTTGAAGATACTCCAATCATTAAATTATTAAAAAATAAGCTTTATGGTGTGGAAGTGAATGAAGCTGGTTCGTTTGAGAGAGTGATTCCGAAACGGTAAGTATTTAGGCTAAATTTTAATTGACAGGAATCTTTTGCCTTCCCTAACACAGTTCCACCTTACCAAACGATAATCTCGACGATTCAAAACAATCCATGTTTAGTCGTTATCGAATATAAGTTAATTCACCATCTACGTTAATTTCATGATAAGTAACAGTAACTTACAACTGGTATCTTGCCGATAAACCTACGTTTTAAAGCGAACTAGGAATATAAATTGAGATAGATAATTTCAGTAGCTTTGGTAGAGTAATATCATTTGTTATATTGTTAAAATGTATCGACTTCACGGCAACACTGCCTAACTCATCAGTGAGTATTATGTTTCGTACGTACTACTAGTAAAGGAAAGAACGAAGTTAAATATCGTCAAACATTCGTTATGAACGCGTCACTGTATTCAACTTTCTCGATAGTTAAATTGGAGCGCCATTCGTAAAGAGAGCAATGCTACTTTGTCGTAAATATTTGACGCGCCGTTCCGCGTATCGTTGGGAACGGCACTAAATAGGAATGATACAGAGATTCTTGCACGAGTAAGTGTGGAACGGTGCTAGTGTGCGAGCGCGACGGCAGCCCCGACCGCGAGCAGCGCCCGACTCACGCGCGCGCGACCGCCTCCTGCGCGGTCGCCGACCGAAAAAACTCGACGTCCGTCGTGGACATGGTCGACATCGTCGACTCGTCCCACGTCACCTCGGTCGTGGTCGTCGTCCCGTTCTCATGTTTTCTTCTCGTCTTCGGATGCCGCTGCTTCTTCTTGGGATTGTTAGCCTTCTTGTGCTTCCGCTTGTGCCTCAGGTTGGCTTTCTGCAGGCGCACGAGGCAGTTCCGGTGGCGCGGCGGCGGGCGCTTCAGCTTGCCGCGGTGGCGGCGCGGCGGGCAGTGCGACTGCTTGGGCCCGTCCCAGCGCCGCGTCAGCGTCAGCGCGTACGGCGATAGGTTGCCGAGCGGCCGGCTCACGGGGATCTGCGTCCGCCGCGCCTTACCCCTGTTGTCAAGCGCCAAGAAGGTTTTCTTCCCGTTGCGTAACCGCGAGTAAGTGTTGTAGTTGTTCTCCTCTATATGTTCCTCGAACACGCAATCGTCCGAGAGATCCTTCTGAAACAATGAAAAATTATGCGATTACTTGTCAAAGTTAAGCCGTACTTATGGAAACGGTTATTTCGAGATCGGGGTCGGCATCGTTACTTTACCCGCCGCATAGAATGCAACTAATTTAACTTGTATTGTGCATAGGTTTAAGAATCGGTGGCCATACTCCACAATTATACTATCAGAACACAATTTATCACTCTATAAATCCGCTATAAACTCCCTTTTACGTGCATCGCCGCCGCGTACATGGCATCGGTTTGACAATTCCAACAAATTGGGGCTTTCCTTTTGGGATGACCGTATTACCCCCCGGTCTGTGCCGTTATTGCCCGGTGCGGTGGCTGGGTGCACGAACCAATACAAATTGGTTGTTTCGTGCATAAATATGTATAAGTGAATCGCTCTGGGGTTTAGTAATGCCTCTTAAATTGTCGCAAGACACATAATATCGGGCACATTAAATTCAATCTGCGATAGTTTGCGGGTTACTGCTGGTGGGTTAAAGTTATTGCTGTATAGATTTATGATGGGAGCAATTTGTCGTATCGGAAGTTCTTTAGTAAGTGCTCCTTTCACGTACCGATCGCGATCACTTGTAGTTTATTAAGTGGTCAGATATATGGCTGATCTACTGAGATTACTCTAGCGGTTAATGTCTGTATATTTTGAGGTTTTTTTTTGGAACTGTTCCATTTCACCTTCCGTTGTTAAGAGCTTATTTAAACGTTAATCAAACATTGTAACTGTCCGTGACTTCTGACATCTGAAGAGTGGTCATTACCTTATCCGATCCAAACAGGGCACAGTCAGATTGAATCACAAACATCGCTCGAAGTTAATTGAACACAAGACAGACTCATGAATATGCGTATTCAATTCAACAAGGTGTTCTTGTAATATAAATCAATTTTCATGAACTTTCTATGCTTTAGAAACTCCAAGTTTCCTGCTGACTAGATTTGCTAAGTGTTTAGTATCTTGCATGCTTAGTATGGCTAGCCTTTTGACTGTGCAAGAAATAAAATCGTAATAATAATATATTAACCAAATCATGGTCTACGGTACCGGTACCGGTACCTATGGGTGCTGTGAACCGAAACAAATTTTGAATTGATAATGTATGCAAAAATTATAACAATAATGAGTTTTTGTAAATGTATGTAATACACTAAAAACTATATTTTAACTAATTAATGTACAATATAGTGAATATAAATACTATAACTATCCGTTCAATTATCGCATTTGTTAAGCTCTCCAATAGGATACTACAAGTATGTATTGACTATTTAGGCTACCGTGCGTAACGAAAATGAAAAATCTGTGTAAACAATTTAAATAGCTGTACCGACAGTAATGCCTTGTAACTGCTTTTATAACACAACACATTTAAATCCCTACGTAGTTACAAAAGAGTAATGTTCCACATTAAATTTAACTATCCCACACGACAATCACAACCTGTTTGATATAGAAAGCGGTAGTTGTGTGAGTAATTAGGGGGAGTTCACTTACTAAATACGCAATGGAATGCAATCTATTTTGTAAAGTCGCTATTAAATTATCGTTGACGCGTACCACCCATGGTGCACCTCGGTTACTGTGTTGCCGACTGTTAAAATTATCTAATAGAGTGAAATACGGTAATGTTTGCTTATTACAACTTATTTGTAATGTGGTCTACTTTATTAATATCTGGCTTTTGCTCCTGGGTACAGCAGTCGGCAAAAAGTAGTATATTATTAAGGAATTTATTCTGTAACAAAGTTTGATTATAACCGATTTAGTAGCATTCGAATAAATAACACTTATTTTAAGATTGCTATATTCAAGTAGATGTTTTTGTTGGTTAACTTTAGTTAAGCATGAATAACATTAACTAATAAGGTAGCAAGCTTAAACAGTAAAAGCACACAATCACACACATAATTCCATTCAAAATCCGTGAAATACCCCACCTATTTACCAAATAGGAATTCTCACGCGGCTATCGGCATGAAACCATAAAGTTGGCAGCACTGTACATTGTAACCCCATAATATTGCACCAGAGGTCGCGGTTTACCCCCGAGCACTACTGGATGATATTAATTCCCTCCAAAGAACCGTATGCATTTACTGTTAATCGTAAACGACATATAATTGCGTGTAAAATGGCCCTACGGCTTTAATTACGAGCTTTAGAAATTATTGGCGTCCATTACATAAAGCGGACATAATTTTCAGTGGAACGTTTAACAATAATACCGGTAAACAGTTATTGTTTGAATACAATAACGAAATGTATGAAATAGTTTATTGTATTAATAAATAGAAGGGACTTTTGTTAATTAAATACTAAGAAAGTTTTAAATTACGCTTAAACTGACATTTATATTTCGAACACGGGGAGTAAAAAAGTCCTTTAACTAAAAAACCGTATTTATTTCCCATCACTATCGGTAACAGATAATATTAACCGTTACTAATAGTTTAATTAAGCAGGTGGCGCACGTTATTATCAATTAAATCGCGGCAATGTGGCAACCTCATAATATCCTCTTATCTTATCTGGAGTTCCTATTCTCAATAGCTACAGGATTCGTTTAGGGAATTGGTTCAGAGGGCAAATGGTGTGAGAAGTGCCCGAAGATAAGCGGCTAGAGATTGATCGTTAACTATTTGGTTATCGATAGATTTTAGAGATAATAATAATTAAATAAATAGCCTTTTTGAGTTTGTGTAATAGCCTGTCGTTAAATAAACAAAGGTATTACGTAAATAGTTGATGAAGAAAATAATTCGTTTGAATGTTTTTATTTTTAGTTGGCGTAGAATGTTATTGAGTAATGCTTGCCTTTTCTATATTAAGGTCACAAAAATAGACAATAAGTAGCAGTAAATATGTCGTACTTTCTGTACAGAGTTTGTCATAAAACTCCCGTGTCACACATGATATCTTTACTTGCTGTCAGTTTATGAAAAGATTTGTAAGTTATTCAATGTGACTGAATAAAGGTAAGTTCCTTACCGCAAGTTTATGTGAAAGCATGCATAATACATGCATGCACGCATGCAATTTAATATTTCAAACTTAACTTACGCGCTTTCAAACAAGACTAACAAGATTATTCTAATTCAATGATTCCCCGCAACATGTAAATATCGATACTCATAATATTTACATACATTTTCTAATCGATAAATCGTGCCAACCTCGAGGGTCAAACATTTTACGATCGTGAATTTATCGATACCGATGATCGACTATCGATAGTGAACAGGCGACACGACACTAGCAGAGATAGGGTTATCGCGTACGATCTTTATGGAGTAAAAACAATCGCCAAAGAGGATACGTCGTTTCGTGTTCCTTGTAAAGGATATAATATGACGAAATTAAATTTTAGTGTCCTTATTGACATGTTCCTTCGTATGTCACTTACAAACTCATAAAATAAAACATACCTATGGTTTTTACTATTTTTTTTACTGTAACTGTCCATAGACACCCACTATATGGGTTATTAGGTTGTTGGCAGCATTGTAAAGATACTGGTTTATTTCTGTGACGGTATATTTAAAAAGGATGACTGCCCACGAGCTCCTTTTATGGTTCTTATTGCATCCTTAAATTTTGAAACAGGAATTCGATATTTATAACTGAAAACTTCGAGAAAAAAAGTGGTTAAACCACCCACAAAGTTTCAACTACAAAAAGGGTGGCCCGAAGGTAGGAAATACTGAAATCGGATAACAGTAAAATGCAATGTAAATGCTAAATTAGAAAGCTCTGAATCCTAATTTACGCGTCTCTAGAGTTATTTATTCCGCAATAAATATGTCAATTACAGTAGTCTAGTCGAGACGGATTTATACAGAGTTGTCTGTCGCGTTTTAAAATGAAGTCTTTTCTGCTTAAGTACTTTTTAGTGACATAAAAGGGAGTGTTTCAGAGATAGTTTTGAGTTTCAGTTTATGGGTGAGTAAAGACGATGTTTTTTGATGTAGAGTAGTAGTTTTTTTGCTGTTTTTGTTGATGGCGCTTTGACTATGGAGCCAAATTATACATATTTAAGTCGATTGATTGTCGAAAAAAAATATAGGGTAAATTAAATATATATTTAAAAGATTTTGATATTATAGTCAGAAAATTGAATTGGTGAAAAACCTTATTGTATGTTCCTGATTGAGCGCAATCATGTATTTTAGGTGCATTAAGAAAACCAAATTTAAAAAGTTTTATTTTTTATTTTTTGAACTCTTAAGAGATACTAGCCAATAAATAACAAGAAACTAAACCAAAAATCTTAAACATACCCTGGCGGTCCGCCATGACAGATGACGTCATCTGACATTTGTCCTAACAATTAATCGTAACAATTATGAAGCAGTAATGTGCGACAGATACATCGCAGATATATGGTAGGTGACCCACTTTCATACGGTCTGCTTGGTTATGCGACATTGAACTAGAGTTAAATCAGATGTGAATGATCAAATGATCATGTCACCATAGATTCATGTTTATGGTTTACCTTTGAGGTGGACGGATTTGTTGCTTCGTGTTTTAATGTAACGTCAAAATATGAACTCTCATGTTAGGGTTAAAACTCTAAATGAAATGAAGAATTTCTGTAGAATGTTTATGATACGCCTAGCTCATTTCTTGAATGACCTAGAAGTCCTTTAAGTTGACTATGTCAAACTAGCTCCGTTAAGAACATAATAGATTTATTTTATACCATCTCTATTATTGTAACCATGCATCAAAAAGTGGCTCTAGCTGGAGGTCTTAATCTCCAAGCCAAAAGTCCGATGAAGCAGTCAAAGCCAGCGCTCAGGCTAACTGCAAAGATCTCTACCAAAAAAGAAAGACATCAAAAAGCGCGATATACATATATTTACCACACCAGGAAGGTACATAGAAAGGGTAAAATAAATAATAAATCCTGATTGAAATAGTTATAAATAGTTTTATTTCTATATCGTCACATCGTAAACCCTATAAAGCGACCTGCTTCCTTTAACTAACTAATGTCGATAAACTAACTGTGAGGCCAAAGAGCTTGACAAGAAGAAACTTAATGTCACTACGTTGTATCAAGATAAATATCGCCACTCATATCTCTTGCGATGCAAATACAATAATCGAATGTCAGTCACATTGAATGTGCAGCATTCGATACATTCGCGGTATGGAGATAGCCTATTCAATGCAACTGTTCAATTTACCGATATTTGTACGGGAAGAGACATGTTTAGAATCTATTGTCGATAATTCACAGCTAAAATACGAGACTAAAACTATAAAATATAATAAACAAGAAGGGAAAATAATTAAAAAAGTTAATCGACTAAAATAGTAAGGATGTATGGCTTAATATCCAAGTCATAAAAAGAACAATGGTCTGCCCTAAAACCGTAACACGTCGTAGAGTTGCCAACACAAATCGTTAGCGATTCCGAGAAATCGATAACGCGATCAATAACAAGACGGATGCGGTCAGAAAACATCACTTCCAAGTATTTTGATGGGATTCCGTCAACCTTTCCCGAAAACCGAGAGTTTTTCAACTTCACTCGATTGTTTGTGAGTCTAGGCTGTCGTCTGTGAATCTAGTGTTAATTTATGCGATCGCGGCACCTCTAATAGAATTTAATGACGTGTCTTAATGGGCTGTCTCCAAGTTTTTTAGATTTCATTCATAATTTTTGGAATATTCGACCGTAGACCACCGTCGTTCGTCTGAATTAATCGCTTCATTCTTTCTGTTTATAATTCCTAATCTGTGGAATGGACAGCATAAAATGGAGCTGATTTAGTCTGGATGGGATTTAGAATAACAATCATGTCCTGCAAAAAGCGGGCAGGTTTTTGTGAAGTTTTTAGACACGTTTAAAAATGTTTCTATAATTGGCTTTATTTATTAGCTACAAAATGAGTGCCACTAATAGGAATAGTTATGCTAATTTTTATTTTATTTGATATTAATATGTTAAAATATTAATAGAAACAAATGGATTATGCGAAGAGATGAAACACTTTACTTAAAAAAAAAACCTGACGACACGATTGATTTCGTCGATAAATATGATATTAATACCTAACGATTAGGTTAATGGAATCGTGAACAATATTAGGCGATTATATTGCAGCAACATTGTTTTTTTAAATTGTGCACTTACACGTCAAATGTCAGGAATAACCTTAAAACACGTATATTAAAAAAGGATCGTGAGAAAAGTTTTTATGCAAAATTCGTTTCACTCGCATTCGCAGTTCCGTATTTGAACAAATTAAAAATGTTAATAGCGTATAGTTAACATAATAATTATGGCTAGCATTAGTTAATGATAGGTTTTGTTTAAACAAATGTTTTTTGCCTCTCGTCTGGCCTTTGAATTATTCATAGTCTAGTTTGTTGGCGAAATGTCGAATCGATATAATCTTATTTTAATTTGCTCTTATTTATGTGAGAACGACTGTTGAAAATTGTTTAGCTATTTTTTGCAAGTTATTGTTTTTAAAATATTGAAGTAAGATCTAGTGGCAGTATAACCTATCTATGCGATAAATAAGTCTCTAATAAGTTCGATCTTTTTTTAAATTTAAATTTTAAGAAGCGTGTACATCATTATTTAAGTAAAAAACCGTAACTTATAACTATTTAAGCGTGTTACAAAACTTTCAGTCCGAACATAATTTCGAAGATACTATCTTTGAATTATTTTTAAGACAATATTAATAGACAAGCAAACTATTACTAATATTAATGGTCGTTAAAAAGATCGTAAAAATAAAATCGGCCATCGCTCACGATTTAGCCCAGTATCAATTCATTTACTAATAATAAGACATTTTGAATTTATCGTTTCTTAGTGAATTTATAATGATCACTTTATTTGCTTTATCACGTATATTAAATTTCTTCTTCTAGGTTAAGATTTATGTTTGATAAAAAAATCTTTTACGTCTACTACTTCGGAAAATTCCAAGTAAAATCGTAATAAAAATTGCTATTACAGCTGTTTTAATAAGTTTATATTTAAACGGAAAATAAAGACGTTTAATTAAATATTTGTTTAAATTTAATTATGCTGTTTTATTACACGTCTTACTCACGTTATTTGATTATCAGTAGGTAAGTCTTTTTGTGATAACTACCAAAGATTATATTTTAAATCTGTAATGCAGAAAACTTTATGGAGTTCAACACAAACATAGGTAAAGTTTTAAATACGTATTTTTAGGTTTTTATTATTTTTTGCAGCGTTTTTATTTGAATAGACCAGAAAACAGCCGCATTCCAAAGCCAGGAATTTATATACCTGTTTACTAAATATTATTACCGCAGTAACATGAACTCAAAAATTTTAGGGTTTTTAAACATCAATTTCGGAAACAGATGTTCCAAAATTGATGGGAACAACGACTCTACATAAAACCTCCGGAAAAATACTCTAGCTATTTGATATTTTTATTAATACCTTTATAGATCTACTGGCATAAAACAACACAATAATAGAATCGACGAATAAAACAGATTTTATATTTAAATCTCGAAGCACCACATCAAAGGCGAGTTTGAATAGAGAACACTTAGCCAAACGGTTTATATTGATTGTGTTCACATTAAAACAAAGGGTATAAAAAAGAAATAAAAGGGGAATGAAGAGATAAAATGTTTACGATCCGTTACTTCATTGTCGTCACTAACGCATTCGGTTTATGGGGATTTAAGAACTCCCATATTTGGTTGCTAGGCGGGAACACAGACGGGAGAGGGCCTTGTAATATTCGTGAGAAGAAAAAAAAATATATTTAGTTCAATTAATAACAGGACATAACTAAAAACGTGTTACGTCACAGGAAAAATGTGAGAATTTACAATTATGTGAATCAAAATGTCAAGTTGCAACGGACGTTAAGAATAAGCTCGCAATTTAAATAAGGAACTTGTGGCCAGGATTTGAAATGTAGCCCAAGTAAACAATTTTTTGTTTCTTTTTTACCGTTGTGTGTTTGCAAACATAGTGAAGAATAACTAAGAGGTTTGGAAACGTTGGACGGATTAATTTTAAACATTAATTCACACCTGTTGAGATTTTTATGGCAACAAAAAATATAACACATAAACGCATACTAGAGAAGACAGTGCTCTTTGTTTTTTTTTCGGATATCGAATTTAGTTTCGGAGTTTATATTTAGAAGAACATTTTTTAAGAGTTTTTGAGTAAGAAGTCTCCATTCAACTCCTCCGCATTCATCACGGATTAACAATTATCCGTTTCAAATAATTTCTAATCAAGCAGCTCCACGGTACTCAACACGAGAAACTAATTCGATACTCCAAAAGTCGATATCATTATTAATCATTATTAAATTTATATCGAATTATAATCTCCCAATCTACTCGGCCTCGTAAACCGCCCCTAGTCCTTTCGGAAATTCCATCTCCAATAAAAAAGCAGTAAAATATGTGATTGTCGATATGTATACACAGATTTTTAGTGGTTTTATTTAAAACAAGCTATTTCTTAATTCTTTACGAGCGCGAGTCGTCGTGTGATCTAGTTTACTTGCCGCCATGTTGCTCGACTATTTAAAGCCTCGTTCAAATAAGGAACTAAATTAAATGCCGTGAAATGCATTATGTGTGTATCCGAGCACGTTGTAACATTTAAAAATAGAATTATTCGAAAATGGCCAATGGCGCGCATTTTCGCTCACTACTTATTGCAAATGGAATCTATTGTTAGTCTATTAGGTTTATTCATCAAATAAAACCTTAATGACTCATCTCATTTTATGTTTGAACATAAATGTTTTAACGTTATGTAATTATTATAATGAAGCCTTAACAATAGAGTTATTTATTACGATAGAGAGATAAATTTCGTTTGATTCATTGCGATGCAGTTAAAAAACTATCTGTAAGAATCTTAGCACTTTAGACAGTTTTAAAACAACCCAGTCGCATCAAAATGTCGATACAAACTACCCCATAAATTAAAACATCCCTTAAGAAAAAATCAAATTCCTCCAGACAAGAATCAAAGGGCTATAAATATGGCGTCATATTAAAACATAAAATAGGGTAAACAATCGTAAATAAAAATTACAACGAATACACACAATGGGGTCGTTAATTCAAGGATAAATTATGTCTATTTTGTGGTCCGTTTTACACTTTTTTGTGTTGTCCTTGTATTTTTTGTGATGGCAACACGAGCGGCGCCTGTGGCGCGGCGAAACCCTTTAGTCCGAATTTAAAAATCGAACAATTCTTTTTTTTTATGTTTTTATACGGCGTTGGTATCTACTAAGCAGGTTATTAATACTCTTCTAGTCATTATCTGAGAACGCTTTATTTCGTCAAGCGGTGTCTATTGTCCGTTTGTCTATGGTATCCTGTAATGGAGCAATAAATTCTGAGCTTACTGTCCTGGGGCCCTCGAAATCTGCCTTTCAAACTTAAATGACTTTCAATTCAAAAGCGTTAAATTTCCAGTTAATTGTGTTTACTTGAGATTGCGTTAGATTAGAACCTGAACAGCTCACTATGCTTAAATCGAAATGGCAGTTTATTAACTAAAATACTTTGTGTATATGTATGTTTTATATTTTGTAGGTTTATAATTTGAGTCGCACACTCTGACTGCCAATATTGACACCTTCTCCTTCCGCTTGTCTGCTGGCAGAAATTTCTTAAGAAATAAGCAGTACCTTTGTACATAATTTTTAAATATGAAATATTATCTGTTAATGTGTTGTGTGTACATAAAAAAAAAACATAACAAAACATAAACATACATATTTTTATTAAATAAAAATATGTATGTTTAGATAATCTAATGAAATGTGATGTTATCGCATCTAGAAAACTTATGTTAGACATACGAGTTAAATTATAGAACATGAAACGTTAAATATTCCATTTAAAATAAACCTAGATAAAACCATGCTTGCTTAATTATAACATTATTTAACTAATATATTAAACAAAGCTGTTTAGTGAGTTACATTGCATTAAGACAGGTTATAAATTAAAAAGTTACAAAATGGACGCCTAGTGATGAGCTTATCACGTATTTCCGGTAAGTTTACCGTACATTATTAATATGCAGCTATTTTGATGTAAATACTGTAATCATCTGCGGATTGCCATAAAAAATGATGCAGGTGACATAAGTTAAAATTATAGTTATTTTGCAGCAGGAAATTAGGAAAATAACTTAATAAAATCTTGTTTAGGTAGTAATGTTAAGGGCCGGATTTAAATTAATGTAAAAAAAGAAGTATCAAACGATTATAAAGGGTGTTACCGGAAGGACACGTTTACTATGATTTTTGATAAAAAATATTTGAAACGTTAAATTGGCTATCAATTATTAAATTAACTTATTTTGGGTTCAAATTTCTGAAACGGGCTCTATACCAGATGCACTATTCACCCCTGTTGGACTACCCTTTCCGTAACAACCTGTATGTTCGTAAATGGTAGTTATATTAACTAAGCTATTAGTGTTTAGATTAAATATTTCCCATTACAGTAAAGTTTCGTCCTGTAATCCAAGCTACACATTACACAAGTTAAGCACGCAAACTTGTACTTAAAATTAACCAACGACACATTATGTCAAAATAAACGTCACCTACAAGTGTTACGCAATACCTGTGACCATAAACTGTCATTATGACAGCTATCGAACGTCATAATCCATTCAAACGTATCAAAGAGCAAAGGAGGAAGTCAAAACGAGTTTGGTAATCTCACACTGCACACTGGCTGGAAATATTCTCACGGCCGTCTGTAATTGGATTAAATGTTAAGCTTCAGTTAATGTAATCAGGCGCAAATTTTAGCATAATTTCAGTGTAATAGACTGTAGAGAATCTTGACTTTATAACGGTAGGAGTTCAAGTAACGATTCTAGTTCGAGGATCGATTATGTTTAGACTTATCTACAACGCCTTACCTACCTAGCTTTTTTTCTTAAATAAGTTTGTGTCGAATTCTAACTGAATAGTGTCCAAGGACAGGGCGAAGAAGCCAGTGACGACCGAAAGCACGTTGCGTTGACGACATAGCCAATGCAATGGGAAAAGCCTGGATGACGGATGCGGAAAACAGGGAACAATGGCAGAAAAAAAGGGGAGACCTATACCCAGCAGTGGGTGATTGTGGGCTGATATGATGATGATCAAGTTCGTGTTGGTATCCACTTTTATAGGTACTAGCTGAATACTAGAATTTTACGAGGAGCAACTACCTATCTGACCTCCACAATCCATCTACTGGGTAATACTGTACATGAAACTTATTGAATTGAATCTGCCTTTATTGAGAGAGTTCCATATATTCAAGTTGCTATGAGACTATTCTCTAGAGCTGGATATAAACTACACATTCTTCATCCCTGATTAAAATTCAACAAATTCTTCCACAATCGAAGTCAACTAGAAAGTTACGGTAACGAGAGCTGATATAAATGATGGATGCCTACCTACCCCGTTTATCGTTTGTTTTAATAGCTATCAAAATATTCTATTGCTTTCCAATTAGTTTGGATTCGGTAGCGTGAAAGTTGGACGGAGATATATTATCTTAACCTGTCGTACGTTTTGGGAAGCTATGCTTACTGGCTGTTATCGGACTTTGAATGTTGTTGGGCTTTGTAAGGAAATAACGGATAAGTACATGGCAATGTTATGTGGTTTAGGTCTTAGGAAATTGTTGACTAATGTTAGTACTAAATAATAAAACTTTTCGTTTGTAAAATCGAATTCAGAGATCACAATGATTGAAGTAAACCGTCAATCGCGTTTGATATAATTGTATTCGTATTTTTAACAAATGCTAATTTACTATTCTTCTTCATTTAAAATCGTACTGTAAATGCTTTCTATAAATGTAATGCTATCTACCATATTTTATTACAGATCTGTCATAAATCAGAGTTAGAATCAATTAAAAATATTTTGACGACAGTTTAATTTTGTAAATAAATAAGTAGAAATTGATGTATTTTGTACCCCTCGTTATTTTCCTAAACTTTTAGTACAACGGTTAAAGTTCCAGCCAAGTGAAAGTAAATTACCATCGGAATACTCGTTAGAATGGGCGGGAAATTTCGACTATTTCAGCTATTTTACTTTATTTGTTTAGTCATTTTCGTTCGATGATACGTAAATACGGGATAGTTTGTAGTATTATATTGTATTAATTTTCGTTTCTTTAAAATTTATAATGGGAATTTCAATTTTATGTACAAAGTACAAGTTACTTATTGACCAAGGGACCTTTGGTTAATTGGTACACAAAAAAAATACCGATTCAACATTCAACCATTTACCGGAGTAAATGGCCGAATGAAATGTCGTGATACCAACTCAAATTGAGAGCAACATTTAACAAATATCAGGCAAAACATAAAATTTAATTTTGATTCATGTAAATCTCATAATTATCTCACATGTTACAAATAAAATAATACTTTTCCATTAAATAAGGCGGCATGGCAGCAATAAACTTAGAATCACGTAATGTCTGCCACCTAATAACAGTAAAACTAATTAAACGCATTTAATATGTTCCATCCGAGTTCTACATTATCTCTCTTTGTTTCATCGTAAAGGGCACTTTAAATTCGTGAACGTAACTCTTAAGGTGCGGTTACATGGACAACTAACATCGCTAAGAATAAATATTGCTGAGTTATGACGTCACGAGTAGGTATATAAATAATTCAATGTAATACTTGTTGTTGCTAAATTCCTTTGCATTTTTTCCTCTTGCTAAAGAACCTTTCGCTGAATGCTTATGTGAATTACCTTTGAAAAACTAAAATGTTACTCTATACATTAAAATGATGCATATTCGGTTGGGACCTATAAACGAATATTTATGAATAATGAGATTTATGCATATTTAATAAAAAAATACTGGCTTCGTTATTAAAACAAGCAATTTATTAAAATAATGTGTTGTTTCATTCACTTACTGTAAAATTTCTTAAAAATGTTATTGACTAAGGTACTGCTTGTCTTAAGTACGTGTTGTTCGTGTAAGCGCACCTTAAGAATGCCTCACGTTCCTTGCATAGTGCTAGGGAGCCAAGTTCAAAGGGCTTTATAGGATCATAAAAATAACAATGTAAATTAAAAATCGCTGAAGTTAAATGAAATGTAAGTATTTAAGGACAAATTAAAAAGCTGCTGTTAAGATTGTTTGTTTTAACTTGGATACGCATAAATGAGTATATCAATTTTTTTAATGAAAACATGTTTAGGAAGATAATATTATGTATTAGTTCTAAATGGTTTTAAACTTATTTATAAAAGAAGCCGCGATTTCAGGCAAAAAGGATCTGTCTATGATGTTTAGCACGATTTGTAAAGAAAACAAATCTCGAGCACTATCCCCCCAACGATATTACTAGCATCCCTAAGTGCACCAAACAATCATTCACTTCCCCACTCAATCATAGAAAAACACAGCTATCGCACGAAAACAATTTGCCCTTTATCTAACGCACATCCCTATGACAAATCGATGCTCGCCGAGCGCGTTAATGAATCGAGAACTCGCTGATTAATGGTGTCACTACATCCTTATCGCCCAATGTTAGTGTTGCGCCTCCTTAATGGGATCACCCGCGTTAGTCGAGTAGAAAAATGACCTATCGATTAGCCATTCGAATCCTTGTTCAATTTAAATTGGGTGCTATGTTAGGTTGGTAGTACATTGTCGAGAAAAGCGATTTGAATTTAGAATGACACGCGTTGTGGCCGAGAACTTTAAAACATAATGTATTGCAGCTTATTTTAGTAATTTTAGTATTATTTTCTTCTATTTTATGTAATAATGTAGAAAATAAACGTAGCGGTACAAGTAATGAGCTCGTTTATATAAATTACTATCTCGGATAAAGCTCAGAGAAGCTCACGCGAACTATAAAACAGCAATAAAATCTAGTTAATTTAGAATCTCATTTGTTTAACCTCAGCGTTTGTTGTTGTTTCAAGAGTTATTTTCTCATTTTGTATTTTTATTTCATAATTTAGAATTCGAGTGAAAGAAGAGAAAAAAAAATAGGCACGTGCTTATATATTTTTTTCGTATTTTAAATATAAGTTCCGTTACTAGCTGCCAGTATTGCCACAGCTGTTCTCTATACATATTTATAATTTAAATATAGGCCTTGAGATAATGTAGAATAAATCGAAAGTCTAAAATAATACGCGAAAATTGAGTCACTAACAATAACAGCTAGTATTATTATAGAATTAAATAAATCCTTCTCCGCTACGCTTGTGAACAGGCTGTATGGTACAATATCCTCGCCTTCCCGATTAGCGGGTGTCGCGTTCGAATTTCGAATCGCGTTCCATTTTTCAAAGCGACTACATTCGTGAGTGATAACGTTTGAAACGTAGTGACGTCACATTTTAGAGATGCACCAACTGTAATAAATTGTACCGATGATAAAGAAATATGCTTTTTTAACACCAGTTGACGTCCTCCGTGGTTGATTGGCGTACACAACAGTTTCAAGGTGTCACCAGCTCTAAGGTCCCGGATTCGATCCCCAGACGGATCAATGTAGAAACCCACTAAATCGTATCGGTCTGGATATTTCGTTGTCTCTAAATTCCAAAACACAAGAAAAGTGCTTTAGCAACTTCATTTGGGTTCAGGGAAGTATGGGAAGTTGCCCTCATTTGTTTTTTTTTAATTTTAATTGACTTTTATAGGTATTTATGTTTGTTTAGACTGCTTAAGGGGATCATTCTACCAAATTATATAAACTAAAGTATTTTATCGACGAATATCCATTTATTTCTTACCCATTAAATAAGTCAGCTTAAATAAAAACATAAGGTGTCAAAAATAAATACACGTGTCATCAATCCAGTCGCTCCCCCAGGCGAAGGGCGTAAGTGTAAATGTGACAAATGATGTTTTGCGATAAAAGGCATGTGTAAAATGTGACAAGTCAACACTCATTCATATGTGTCATTTGTTATTGGTTAAGTAAGCTACCACTTAAAGAAATAGAGTTTTGTAAATGGAGATTTTCAGTTGTTTTCGTAATGGGATTTATTTATTAAGCTACGTTATTTTCGCAATGGGTTTTCTTTATCAAGCTTGTCATATAAGTACCTATGTATCGAGTGTATTTTTTCTCTTATGTATAGTTAGAGAATAAAAAAGCGTAGTGATCAATGGTTGTACCTTCTCTGTATGAGAAGAAGCATTAGACCTATGATACAGTTACATACTGCTATTTTTATCATATTTTAAAATTCCAATATTAATTGTTTACCTATAAATATTTTAAAAACAACACCAACTTCTTCAGTGTCATTAAAGAGTAATAAAACATCTATTTATTTTATTGCCTTTAGTCTATTTAAACAAAATCTATTTATATATCGGCCATATATCAGCGACTTACCCTAAGAAATGTAAAGTAAAAACTTAAACGTCAAGACATAAATCCAATTTAGGAAACACTTGTAAAAGGCGGGAATCTCGTTGTTTACAAGTTCGTTGCCTAGCAACTAACAAGTTACAGATTATAAAGATTTGCCTAAAATTACCATGTTTTGTAAAAAAAATATATAAATATGACAGATTGAGGTTAATAATAATATAAATAGGTACGTTTTGTGGGGCTTAAGAAAAAATTAAGTGTTCTTAGTTTGTTGTTTTTCCAGTTTTACAGATTATGTTTCCCTGTTAAAATAATGCAAATCTTACAAAACTGACATAAAAATAGATTTTAAAATATCACTATATTTATTATCATTTTTATGTCATATTAACGTAACTTTACATTCGAATACTTTATAGGTAGCATTGCAACACGAAAGTCAAAGTTATTACAAATTAACGACCAATCTATTAAATTTTATAGCCGATCCATATTTGGACCACAAATACGCACTTCTACTCGTTTTAAATAAAAAATGGCGTCAATAACGTCATTCATAGAAAATGACGTTTGAAAATAGAGTGTCGTATCGACAATAGACACAAAATGCCACCCACAAACGACTCCCTACACTAAATAGATTGCTTTAAACATTTCAATTAACAATAGCCCTAGTGTCAATACAAAAAAACTTACAAACTTACTCACACACTCGCTCAAACAAAACTCAAAGAACTTTGAACCTTATAACCATCAGAACAGAGATGTGTAATCATTTGTGTGGTTACAAAAGTAATGTTGTAAGTAGCCCATGTAGGCGTCATTCATTATCCATAATATTATGAAGCGAAATAAGCTTTTTTTATAAGAACTCGATAAATATGTTCATGAAAGGGATTCTTATCGAGATATCGATCAATGTGTGATTGATTGATATCCTGATGTGAAAGTTTTCGATCTTTGTTGTTTTACCGCCGTAACGTGTATCGGATCTTGAATCGATATTAAGTCGATTAAATACAGGTGCGACTCTATTCGATTTTGACGTTTGACCTAAATTGTGTAATAATAGTTTTGATTATTTGATTCAGTACATATGCCCAAATTGATGTTAATTGTTACTTTCAAAAGACGAATTTAGAATTGACTTGGATAAAGGTACCTATTTAGATACAGTTATAACTAGAGTAGTTTTCGCTATTTTTTTTTCTTATTTTAGATTTATCATTAGGTAAGTAGGTAATTAAGTTCTGTTATTTTTTTTTATCGAGTGACCGCTATGTTTCAATCAATTATACTGGGAAAACTTATCTACTGTCAGTCTGTCAATTATTTTAAAAATAATTTAACCTCAGAAGAAGTCAGATAGGTATTCAAATACCCTGCCTTTGGTATTTATTGCCGATAGATATAAATTCTTTCAAAGTCGTTAGCTGCGCTATCTACGCTTTTAATTTCCATTTCCCATGTAGTTCGAAAATAAACTAATAGAAAATAAACACAAATCACGCCATTTTATTTAAATTTATTCCAAGTTTAATTTGTATTCCTTGACCTAAAAACGTAGTTAACCGCTAACTAGTTAGTGAAAACAGTAATTGATAGTAGTTTAAAAGTTTGTTTCAAAGTAATTAGATAAATAAAATACGTTTACTTGTGTTTGTTTCTGGGGCGAGTTTAATTACTGTTGAGTAAACAAATTAATGACCTTTCTCATTTTGTAACGGTTTGTTTGACTTTACTTGTTACTTTGTAAAGGACGACAATCATTTTCGAAAAAAAAACTCGTTAAATTATAAAAAGTATTTTTTTTAAATTGGTCCTCTGGTATAATAATGTCATATCCCAAAAGCACAGTTACCTCTTTATTATGTTCCACCAATATTAATTAAAAAAACCGTAATAAAAAGTACTATTAAAATAAATATATAAACAATATTCCACTAATAAAGACCCTATAAAATCGATAAGTGAAAAACACGAATCAAAGCAATCACAACATGAAGTGTTAACAAAATTAACATCCATCCAATTGCCCCAATAAGATACCTTAATTAGTGATAAACTACACAATTTCCTTATAATTCTACATTATAAGTTAATTAATCAAATTACTCTAAATAACCCTGATAGCCTGATTAGAACAAACCTCTTTCGATTATCTTTGATAGAGTCATTTGTTCAATTTCCTGTAATAAACGTAATTACGTGGGTATCCCGATAGATGGCGTTGGTTGAGATTGTAAGGGTAATTGCGTAGTGATACCATTAGTTACGGCTTTTAAGAGATATTAACACTTTTTCAAATTCCCGGCATTTTGTAATTTGATATGAATCGTTTATGATTTTTAAAGGACCTGTGATTTATAACTTTAATTTAATTAGTTTTGGCAATTCAATAATGATTTTCTCGTCTGTAGTATTTCTAAAAGTTTGTTTAATATAGGCGTAGTTGGTGTATTTATTATAAATCATTAGTTAGTGAAATATTAATAAGATAAGCTAGCTCAAAATACTTTAGGAATACATTTTTTCTACTGCCATATTATTAAACAGTAATTCGAATAAATCATTTTTTTTTACTTGCAACATTCCTGCAATTTACCCACAGCTGGCAACACTAACACGCGCGTGCGTTACGTAAGCGATGAAAGGTGGGGAGCATGCCCCGTTGATATAATGATAGTTTGTTTTACCCATCTATCAACAAAATCGTGGATATTTTGATTGGGCGTCTGGCAACATCGACTGAGGTCGAATTTGTCCGTACGTGTTATTTTACAAAAAATTACATCCTTTTATCTTTCGTCGCATATGGTAGAAAATGGTATTAAAATAAGCATTGTTGTGCTTTATTCTTTTTTAAGGATAATATAAGCTTGGTGTTACGGAAGATGCAACACAGACCGAAAGTAAGGTTTCCTTTTTACATTCTTTCTACTCGTAATATTCGGTAATTAACTCATTTTTATACCATTCTTGATCGTACCACTGAAACACTAAGGCTTCCTTTTTCACCCTGCTTTCATTTTAGGTCATGTATTTGATGCACTATTGTTTTTATAGCATTTTATAATTCTTACTAGGGAATTATTTTTTCGTACTACCCACGCCGATGGAACGACGCGAAGAGATACCGACTAGCACCGAAAGACCACGGTCCCGTCCTCGCCTTTGCCGAAGCGGGATCACTAAGCATGATCTCTTACTATGCCTGCCGCAAATACTCTTGATATTTTTTCAAGTATGTACCAAATTAGAGAAGGTATGTATAATAGTATAATTGTAACGGGTATACTCACATGAGCGTATTGGAACCCGCAGGCATCCATACAGAGGTAGAGGCAGGTGGAGACCCCCTGGATCGTCAGGAGGCCGACCTTGTACGTCGCACGCTGAAGTATCGCTGCGGACAAACAGACAGACAATTAGAACAGTAGAATAAGTGGTGCTTAAGAAATGGCAAGTATAGGAGGTAATTCTGCTCTTGACCAACAATATCAATTAAACTATGTCCGAGTCGAATACTTAGAAATAAGAGCTTCTTCACACGGTCATCTGATCCCAAACTAAGTAGCAAATTCTGCTCATATGTGTTATTTTATATATTATTAACTTTATAAGGCGCTTTAGGGCATTAAGATTAAGTGACTCTAGTCGTAGTTTCTAAACACAAATTCAAATATGGGCACAGTTTTGTCGAACCTAAGGCTGGTAGAGGATGCCTTGAATTTATATGAGGAATATATTTATTAAATAAAACAAAAATCTCCACAAAAAATATGTGGTAGCCTAATCAAATAAAAAACAATGAACACAAAACTAAACGTTTCCATTCACCACAGCCCCTCAACAATCCATAATGATCTACCAATGCTTCCCTATAATAAATTCTCGCTACAACACTATGAGGAAGCAATCCCAACACTAACTTCAATGGACTTCATTATGAAAAAGCATAACTGTCATATCGTACAATCGTCTAAAAACAAATCGGGGCATCTTTTACAGCCGCAAATGTGAAATACAAGTTTAAATAAAGACTCCATACTCATTGAGTCGACTAAAATGGCGGACTTAATAGCTTGTATTTGCATGACAACGCTATTCAGCTTTTAATGTAAGTTACAAATTCAACGCTTTTCAAATGGTCCGCGTAAATATGGTGGGTTTAAAAGGAAAAATTGTGTTAAGGTCAAGACTGCGGTAGTAAACGTTTCCTGTTAAAAATTGCTCTGGATTTTAGGAATGTTCTACTGATTATTCTTTATGGACAAAGAATAAGCATAAGTTCCTCTCATATAATGTTGATTTTACGTAATGGGGATATTTTTATTTATGAATTGGAAGTAGAAGTTATTAACCACCATTTAAAACTATTTTCCACATTTTTTGGTTTCTTATTTTACGTGAATCTTAGACATTTTTTTTAAACGAAACTACATGTTACGGATTTTGTCGCGATTTATTTTAGATTAATTTAGGTCCTGACCTTTCGACACTCTTGCAGATATCATGGTCATGGGCAGGCCATTTGTTACACATGTTTACAGGTCTTCTTCGTTATATTTTAACTAATAATTATTGCTTAGTAACCTGGATTCTGTCCAAGTAAATGCTTTAGCGAATTTAAAACATTAATAAAAAAAGTTTTCACTAAAATCATGAATTTTACAGAATTTGTCAGTAATATAAATAAATTATTTAGTACTCGATTTCCTTCCCCTTAACCCATACATCGCCGGTAAGTTTGAACGCAACAGTTTTATAGCTTATTACCCAAGATGGCGACCAGGACAATGTGTTATTAGTACATGCTGGCTGCATGTGAAGATGTCACTTAACTGGCTTCTAGATGCAGCGCTATTTACTGCATTAGGAAACATTAAGAGCGTATAAGGAGTATGTGTTTAAAAGACAAAATGAGATTCCATTAAATAGGAGATATTACTTTTTGAAATACTACATTTGTGTATAGTCGTTTTTAAGGGCGATAGTTCTGATTGTTTTACAAGAGTTAAAGGATATTTAAATAGATTGCCTGTGTAGCTGTACTTCATTTGAATAAATTCAACTATGAACATAAGTTATTATGCGTTTTAAGTTAGCTACGATTGAAGTTAAATTGTTTAACACAGCTTTCTTTTCACATTTAGCAAACATTTAATGTAATATTTTACTCATTCAATTAAATATATCGTAACACTTTTTTTTTTTAATTTTGATCATATTTTAGTACGATTAAATTAACAAAAACTCGATCAGCATAAATATCATCAAATCCTTTCTCCTATCATATAAATATAGGTTCTACATTCGGTCTAGACATCTGAAAATAGAACAAAGCTGAACAACACAGGAACTGTAGTAATTAACTGTAACAAAATAAACAAGAGTTCGGTAATAAAGATGTGTGGACTATCGTACTTGGCAATCTTTTGACTCAATAAAGTATATTCAGAAGACTCATTCCGCACTATTAATCAAATAGTTATTGTATTTTTGGTTTTTTTAATATTTCTGTTGGTGGTTCTTTTGCACTTTGTAATTTAATTTGTAGTAACAGGCAAAGGTGAATAAGTTTTGATTTTTGGCGAAGCTCGCTACCGACTGTTAAAAGCACATTTAAAGATTCTTATGGCTAGGCATTTCTGAAATTGTAAAGTCGAAATTTTTCGTCTTCTATCCTGCTGTTTGCCTGAGCACACGCTTGACTGCTTTACCGAATTTTGACTTTGTGCAGCTAAAGGCATTATAATATCAATACATTTTAATAAGTACACACAACTTTAATAACATTTTTGATATTTCTTTCACGTTATACTTCTGCAAATTCACCCAATATAAGATGAAGAGATAACTATAGGGAATGTTTAATTTAATTGTTATTAACATGCTGTAAGATCCGTGCTTGGACCGCTATCGAGAACGGAATCTAGTCGATAATGTCTGTATTAAAGAAACTTTGTATGTTCATGTATTGGAGCCGTGTGAATTAAACTTGTGTACTCTTTAAGTTTTTATGGACGCTTTGAATAAAGTTTAATAAAAAGGACAAGTCTCTGTTCCTTCCTGGATTTTTCATTCAAGCTCCTTTGATTTTTGTGAATATCCACCACATATTAAGGACGTAATTTATTTAACACCTAAAATGATTATTTTTTAATTTAAATAAATAAACTAAATTTATATCCCATAAATAGCAAGTAAACAGGAAGAAAAGCTGGATAAGTTACTATCCATCTATATTACTCTTAACTAAACATTATGCCATAATAATACGTATTACCATCATATTACTTCCCTCAAAATCTATCCCCGCATCCAAAGTACAAATAAATTTTGCTACACGATTTTGAACCTTAAACCTCATTCAGAAGCTTGTCATATCACAATTTGCAAAATGTTTTTAACCCCTGAAGCGATAGTACTTTGTGATCGGCATTTACTTTCATTGTCAGGAGTGCTCAACATGCGTGTATCGTTAACGGATCGGCGCCCGCGGCGATCGTTTGATGCGCAGGCGCCGATTATGTGAAAGACTGGCAGAAGGTTAGGTTTGAAGGGCTTTTGGAAGATATTGAAAATTTGTTGCAAAAATATTGATATTTTTTTTTGTTAGTATCGATATAATATACAGGTAAACAGTACAGAGTCTTAATGTGTGCGATGAATCAAGAACTTATTTTAAAAATAAACATTTACATAAAAATACGCTTTTATGTTGTCGGTACAAAACGCCTATACTCTGATTTAAAACATCACACGCGGTTGTATATAACTGAAATATGACAAGCTGAATTTAGAAATCAGACTTTGTGGATCCAAAAAGTATGATGTTTTAGTGGTACCTACTTGTCAGATGTCTTCAAACTTTTTAACAGGAAACTCATTACATCATTAAAATTTACAAGGAACTGATGTTCTGACATTAATTTTTATAATGTCCCCCACTCGGGTGACGATGCACTTGCAATTTTTTTGGACACGTATTTATTTGGTATTATGTATATTTATTTGTATAGCTTAATTGGTGGTAAGGTCTAGGCTTGAAAGTTTCGATTTTCCCAGAGATCAGTTGAGATATCATCACCTTTTTCCCAAACTATGTTGGGGTAGACTACCAGTCTTACCGGATTCAGCTGAATACCGTATTTAACATGGAGCGACTAAATATGTGACCTCTACAGCCCATTTACTGGGTAACACGGTATCCCATGGTAAGATTCAGATCAGCTGAGAAAGAAGCTTAAAATAAATGCTCGAATAATTTAGATAATTTAAAACCAAAGTCATTTTAAATACATAGTAGGTCATAGATACTCGTACAAATATTGCTAATAACTACTAATTGGGTACCTACAGTACTGCTACTATACTAAAAATACATTTCCTAAAATATGTAAATCATGCATGTTTCACGTTGCTAAAAATAAGAAGTCGGGTAATTTAAATCTTTTTTTTCTGTTTTGATTAGGAATTGCAAATAGTATTACAATCATAATATTTGTTAAATTATTATACAGATAAAGTCATAAAAATATTGTCAACTTAAATTATATTCACAACAAATAAAGGTCCGAATAAAAAAAGATTACAAAATTATTTCGCTGACATTTTTATCCTTACTTTAACGAAAATAGTCATGTACCCTAGTCGATAAACACAGGTTATCGATAACTAGCACTAATTCACGTTAAATATCCGTGAATGGGGTGTCTTGTACAATTTGCTGATAGTGAACAGCAGTGCGCGGCCGCCAAGATAGTAATGAGAGCGATTGAAGGCTAGTGAGGGGACGTTCTCGATTATTAGTAAGATTATCGATTAATTTATCTTTTAATAGAATTTATGATATCGAAATGAGGTTATAGGGACATAGATTCTATCTAAGATTGGTAGTTGGCATTGTTAATGTGGCTTTCTTGTTTACAATTATTTCGAAATAATAACGTTTCAGCATTGATTTGATATGAAATCAAACCAGCAATTTTCCATCAGAATACACGTATTTTAGTATTGCAGGTAGTGGTTATTTCATTTTATCGATACCAACTACTGTGACTTTATAATCTTTGCCCCCGAGGTGCAAATCACTAAATCGGTTCAAAATCACCCTTAAATACATACGATCGGCAGTAAACGACGCTAGTCGACTAAATAACAGACTTTAGGCCATGTTAAGTGAAAATTAAATGTAGTACAAAGTGGATTTAATATAGGGTGTATGCTGAGAGATTATTGTCATGAATTTTAATTTACAAAAGTCGATGTTCTTTTGCTGTCTCAAAATTTGTGAAATAGATAGCTTATATGATGCAAGAATATCAAGGTTTCGAAACTTAATGAACTTAATAAAGAATTTTTTTATTATAAAGCGTTAATTAAAATACATTCGTAACTTTTAATAATAAAGTGAAAGTTCCAACATTAGTTTCAATTCAACCGTGAAACACCAATAAAAGACGATTTCACAGGTAATAGAACAAAAAAAATCATAGATCACACCACAAGATGGCGCTAGGAGCGCACGTGCATAATAGCGTTCAGTCACGCGACGACCACACACGACCGCGGACGTGTCAAGAGCGGACCAATCACTGTTATTTATCTAATTAACGCTCGGATGAAGGCACGAGTGTTTTCTGAATTGTAGGGCTCAGTAAATAATTGAATGATGCGTAGGAGATATGTTAGAAATAGAAAATACTTACTAGAAACTGGAATTTATAAAACAGGAGTTTTAGTTCTAAAGTTTACATTTGTATATTATTTTATACTATTTGATAATATGAATAGTGTGCGAAATACAGATGAACTTTGAAGTATCAAAGTTCATCGGTAATCCGCAGAATTATTTCTTAAAAGTAATTACGTTAGTTAATAAAAGATTTACATAAATATTTATTTAAATGACTCAATTATCTACATATGATTCTAACTAAATGATTGCAAAATTTGCTGTATAATTAATCGAAGAAGTTTTAAAGCGCTACGACAATCTGAGGATATCCGTTAAGATTAAATAATATTATCACATTGTATATAAACATTATTTCTATCAGCTTAACGTAAGCCATCACTTCGCCTATCGAGTACACATTAAATCTTATAATTATACCGAGATTAATAGATTCAAACGAACCCTATTTAAGATTTCATTTACTTCTTAATCTGCTGTGGCATCTTAAGTAGCCAGTGTGGATATAACGGTGGGTTTTTATCAGCTAGTCACCTCTTCACCCTGGCTTTATCAGTAACTGTGACGTAAGATAGCTGGCTCATTTTTACCGTATTTATCTTAAGATGTCTGTCGGCATAAGATGTGGAAACGTTAAGAGATAGTTTTAAGTATTTAATTAGAAATGAAGGAAACACCTTGACCTGGACCTGGATGGAAGGAATTTGGTAGAAATTCAGCTATGAATTTTATTTTGTTTTGGAGAACTGTAAATAAGATTTATTTAAACTAGACCCCATAAGAATTGGGAGAAGGCGAGATAGAACCAGAAGACGTTTAGCAAATCTGTAATAAAACCTATTTTTTAAGAGGTACACGATATAGCAATTAGAAACAACCGGTCGATGTTCCCATGGTGTTATTTCCATCAGTAAAAGATGACGAAGGTTGAATCATTACAGCAACAGTTGAGCAACGTAATGCCAGCCTAACAAAGTTAGATAATAATGCATCAAGACATGTCAAGTAATGAAATTATAAGGTGTAAGATAAAACCAAAGTGGGTATAAATAATAATTATGGAGAAAGTCGGTAGCATTGGGCCGGTTTGGGCCCACCGTAGCGTCGATTAGATTATGAGTGAAAATATTTGGTCAGATATTTTATTAAGTAGTTTGTCATAGGGATCTGAGATTATGGGTCCTCTATCTGTGGATGCTGGGACAGTTTAGATAGTAAATGATGCGCCTTTAGGAATGGTAAAATACGGTCTGTATCAAGTTTATATGGTCCTTAATTAGTTGTAGGAAAGTGAGAGAGGCTTTAATAACAGGCTTTTATGAGAAAGCTAGTAGTTAACAAACTACTGTGTAATAGATCATAATTATAGCCTGCGTTTTGTAGTTTATGGTTAAAAATAACTGTAAATTGAAATAGGTGTCTATAAATATACGATGTGTACTATTTGTTGGTGCTGTCTTCGTTTTTGTGTAAGGCATTTTATATAGAAGAAAGCCCTATTCAAACTTCATGAAAAAAAAGCAAGCTCTAATGCAAAATATGCACGTATGCAGGAAACGCAAATTACATAATCAATTAAAAGTTTTCCCCCAAATATTGGCTGAAGCCCAAATTTATTCCACTAAATTACATTTTGGAGTGTCGCACATTTCACGAATCATTCCCCGTCGAACCGCTAATAGGCCTTTAATTGATTTATGTTCATTGACCGTGACAGATAGCCGCAATTTGATAGCGACTATCAATTCCGTATACCGTCAATTGTTCTCGTAAATCACGCAATTCCGGATAGTTATCTTAATAAGCTAGATTTGGTCGTAAAATGTGACATTGACATTGTTTGGAAAGTTTTGGTTATTTTTCACAGAGATTACAAGTTGAATAAGAATGTAAGATAACAGTGAAGACATGATTTTAAACGCACTTTGTTTGTTTAATGTTAACTTTATAATTTTATGTTAATTGTAGTTGTGTCTCAGTTTTTGGAAATTGTGAATGGTAGTTGTATAGGGTAGGTAGTTTTAAACAAAGCCTAAGTTTCGATATCGCGAAAGATAGAGAGATTAGGAGGATGTAAGGAAGGCCTTTGCCCAGCAGTGGGCAAAGCTTAAAGAAACCGAAGTAGTAAACTCTAAAATTTTATTTCTTTATCTAGCTTTCTGGGCAATGTCTCCATCAAATAATGAAATTTATGCAATGTTAATTTTGTATCAATAAAAAAATATTGGATAATTCAGCCGCAGGTGTCTAGAGAACTGAAATATACACACAAGTGTTTAATACTGAACATAAATTTACAGTATGAACCTCAATTAATTATTTGTTAAAATAAATAAAAGAAAATACAAACTCATTATCTGCTCGTTTTAAACTGAAATCGGAATGTATCGATTCGGAAATGTATGGCATAACATCGCATTCCCTATGAATCACATAGAACGCCCACAACACATCACAAGGTACCACACGTGACAGTCACTCTCCCAGTTTCTAGGTTCCGAGGTCGACGATCGGCCTTGTTCGGCGATTTTCGCGCGACTTCGTTCGTGACGTCACTTGAGAAGCGACGTGCTCCCGCGCACGTATTGCCCGCTTCTAGTGACGTACTCGTGCGTAAATATCGATAAAAGCGGAACTGTTAATGTTTGTTTCGTCATACCTATGACTAATAATATCTACAATGATTTTCTCGTGATTGTGATAAAAGATGAGATTGATGCGGTTATGTGGTTTACCGTACAGAGTCATGCGTGGATTGATTGCGTTTTATTTAGACAACTCAAATAATTAGTCACTGTTATATGAACTCATTTATCTGGACATTGAGCAGAATTAATAAAATTAAATGAGGCGATTCTAATGTCTGCCTATGCTCTCCCAACACTAAACTAGGGCTACATTACATGACAGTGCGATTAACAGATGTCTAGGACAGTTATACGGCAACGCATTGATAAGAATAGCGCCGTTAGATCTATTTTAACACGGGGCCGAGACAAAATGTCGTTTATAATAGTGAACGCCCGATGACTCACAATTAGTCGTATTTATGCGCCATATAATATTTCGCGGGCACGCGTAGGTCGTTTTATCGATAATCAAGATTTATATTTTTATTGTTTTCCCAACACTATTGTTGTTACATCGATTTGATATTTTGAATAAATATTTATTATCACCAAAAGCCATTTGTTAATATTTTTATGAATGGTTAATTTATTCATAACTGAATATTTTTTGCAGTGCAAATGAGTTAATTATGTTAATGAGGTGGGGTCCGAGCGAGCAAATTAACACTATGCTGGAAAATTTTATGTGCGTTGTTGGAATTCTTTAAATATTATGAACCAGACTCGTCCCAGACTGCGAAATGAGTTTGGAACTAATGTTTTAACGCTAGACTAACAAATATTTGTTAATAGGTTTATGTCACAAGTTGACGTCATTAATTGTCGTGTTTGAGAATCATTTATACTCATGTCTAGTGTAGTTCGTAGTATTTCAAACTTAGAGCTAATTGATTTTGAACGGACTAATCTTTAGTTATTTCCTGAAAATAAGTCGACTAGGAGAAGTATTTATTTTGTAACCAATTCGATGATATCGATACTACACTATTACAACACTAGAACAAACCTATTTGTTCACTGTTTATTTTACGACAATCGTCTTAGTTTCAGTTTATTTACATCGTCGTAAAAGTTACATACTCGTAAGTATACATATACGTAGTTCTTTTGTATTAAAGACTATATTTACAACAACAAGGAAAAGGTTTTACTTAACTGTGTAAATCGAAATAAATGTGGACTATACTCGAAAGTATAATAAAATTATTTGGTCATTCTATCCCCAACCCAACAATTATGTTGAAATGAAAAAAATATAGGTAGCATTAGCTTTCATATAAATTGGCCTAAAAACTACGTCTATAATTAATAACCACCTATGCTCTCACAAATCCATTACATTAACATTTAAGTCAGTTAAATTATTTATTATTGTTATCATTCCAACACCTGTAGTCTAGACCATTTATACATTGATCATTATTTAGCAATTAACTACGAATTTACGATCAATAAATCAATTAACAACATCGGCACATTAAACGTTTTGCATATTTTTTGCTTATCTTTTGCATACGCTACTATACTTTATAATTTGTTTTATCGCTGTTTATCAGTTTCTAAATTTATAATTAAAGAATGAATAACAATTATTTGATTTTTGGAGAGTTTGGGTATCAAATATTAAATGTATACAGTTGAACTGCAAGAGATTATGATTAAAAATGTTTATGTAAAGTAATTGCGCATAATATTTGTAGAAAAAATTATTGGCGTGGTATTAGGCAGCTACGTATAATTTATAATAATTTATTTAATAAGAATAAATCGCTGCTTTGACAAAGTGTACCTCTGTGATTAGAAAGGCATTGTAACTGCTAATGCTTTATTGCTACTTATGTCCTTAACTAACAATATGTATTTAGCTTCACAGATTGTTTTATTTTTTTTTGGTTTTGAGGAATCCCTTGGAATGAAAATAAACTAATTAAGTTACTAGCAAGCAAACCCGTAGGTCACATTATGTATGTGAGATACATGTTTTTAAAATAGTGACGTATACGTCTATACTTTAAAATAAGCTAAAATTGTAAAGCTTTTAGAAAAAGTATCAGAATCTAAGATTATTTGATAATAACGTGTTTAATTACCATTTTTATATATTAATTTAAATTTTGAAAGAAATTAAGAGCGAATTTTCAAAAGTGATTAATTTGCAAAATAACTGCTATTTAGATGAGATAAAGATAAAATGCATTGGATGTGAGAGAACCTTATTTTTGGGTCGTAATAAATTCTATTAGTATAATGATATAGCTGGCACATCGGACTCTGACTTGTAGTTTGAAAATCGCAGCCAGTACCGATCAATTATAATTGTCATTTTTGTGTCTAATAAAATTACCAATTGAATGTTATAAAGGGTTTTTAAATTATTTTAATAATCTATGTTATATACCTAAACGTGTTTTATGAATGTAGTTTCAGTTTCCGTAAATTTGTCTGTTTCTGTGACCCTTTAAATAAAAGTACTAATACATATATAACAGAAATGGTCAATTATTTTACAGTCGGTTTACCTGTTCACTCATTAAATGCATTGGAAATAATGAAAAAGTAGTATCTATTCAATAACAAGCATATCAAATCACTAATCCTTTGCACCTTACGATTGCCGCCGGTATTCTGAACCTGTCAAATTTGGAGCAAAACCAATATGGCGGCAAGTGTCACGGATGACAGCCGTGACAGTCACGAATCGCGATGTCTTGGGAGAATAAACTTAGGATAAATAGAACGTTTAGTAATTGATAATTGTTGAGGAAAAATACGTGATTTAATTTAGAGCTTTCTCTGAACTACTAATTTACCATTCCTAATGAATCAAGGCGTTTTTTTCCTAGTTTGTGCTGTCCCTCTGTCGGGCAAAGGCCAGTCGTTTACATGCACTGCTTACTTGCATAGTATATAAAATTATTATGACTTTTACATACCATATCACATTACAAACTATAATAATATATGTACAAAATGAAATGTACATCCGTTTGATAAAATTATTGTGAAAACTTAACAATCAACCAACACCAATTTTCTCTTCTCCATTGCCATTTATGTTACAAATAAGTGCCATGTTAGGTTAGAACCCACAACCTTTCACACAAGTCTACAACTGCGCCATTACGAAATATAAGTCAGTAAGTAAAATTCAATTATTTAAAACATTTAAAGCTAATAAATAAACGAGTAATAGAAATAACATAACGTCTCAACTACCTAACTCGTAAAACTTTAACGATTTGATCGCCGCTCACGATTCTACTAAATTTCATAATTCTCTTTATTTATGATGAAAACATTAATACAGCTATACTTTATACTATACTAATGTAACTAGAGTACACAGTTTTATTATATACCATATAAGGATTGTGTATAGATACTCTTATTAAGACCTCCGTAGTCGAGTGGCGTACACGCCGGTTTTTGAGATCATGTAAAGAAGACCACTTTTCCCCGTTGTCTCTGGTTACATAAAACAAGTGCTCTAGCTACTAACTTCAGGATAAAATTTTACATAATAAACATTACCATACATTTGGTGATGTTTTTCATGTTTATTTACGACTCTGTTTTTCTTTGCGTGTCCCGTCTGTTACGCCCTTAAGGCTAAAAAACTAAAGCACTTTTCATAAAAGAATGTACAGAGTAAGCTTGGGCCCCATGCCATAAATAACTGACATACATAGGACAGATTTATTTCCATATCCAACTAACACAAATATCTGTGAAATATTCCGCGAAACATTAGTTCAAGGAAACAGTCAACAGAATCTTGTGTAAATATTAAAAATGTCTTTATGCTTTGACATTGGGGTTTGACACAATGACCCAAAAACGTATATTCAACTTATCTTTAAACTGACCCTGAAATTATCTCAATTAATTAACAAACAGTTCATTGTCTCATTAATTGAGGAAATGTTGATGTAATTTCGTAATAATTTATGTTTTTCTTCACCTTGACTTATTCATGGTAAAAGCTTATTGAAAGAGTGACTTTGTTTTAATGTTTTTCGCTTAATTTTAATTCAAGGAAGTTGTATAATTGCAGTTTAAACGGAATTTCATTCATCGTGTTTTGCGACCTTCACGATGTATTTGATATTTTATGAGAAATGGTCTGGATGAAATGTAAATACAAAGATAATAATCGACGACCTCCGTGGTCGAGTGGCGTACGCATCGGTTTTCAAGGTTACGCTAGCTCTGAGGTCCCGGGTTCGATCTCCAGACGGGTCAATGTAGAAAGTCACTTTTCTACATTGTCTCGGGTCTGGGTGTTTGTGGTACCTTCGTTGTTTCTGAATTCCATAACACAATTGCTTAATTGCTACCTATTTTGGGTTCAGAGTAATGTATGTGATGTTGTCCGCATTTACTATTTTTAATAAATGCTTGTTCAATCTGTGTCAAAGTTAGGTGAAGTACACTACAAACCACTGGTACCTAGAACGACAACTCACTATAACTTTATTTATTAATTTAAAGATTAAAAGTACAACTCTATGCACAGTGTAATAAAGTTGTATTTTATTTGCTTGTCGATGAAAACATTGTGAGCAAGAGAAATTGAATAGTATAAAATACTTAGAGAAGATTTATCAACTATACATACAACGTAAATACAGCAATCTTAGTACATCTAAATCTAAGTTAACAAGAATATAAAACATAATTTATTGGCCGTTACACCACTGTTATTCAAACTCGGCGATGATTTGCAAATTCAATTTAACTCGAAACTCTATGTTACTGGTTTGTCATAAATCTAGCAAAAATGCAGACTTATGGGAACTTCGTTAGGGAAACTAGTTTACTGACAGATATTTTGCGGTTAGAAGCTTACATTTCCTGGGTGTACCGTGGTTAGTTGTGAGAGCTGGGTACAAGATCATATGGACACGGTTCCTACAAATTCTTAGCTAGTGTTGAAAATATGAAGACTAAGATAATGTAATGCATGAACTAGTTAAAGCTTAAATCTCCACGTAAGATCTCTAAAACTCTCGGTCATCCTGACCAATATGATATTTTATGAAAGCCAATTAAACACTCATTTAATAATATACTTTTTTCGAAAATCTTAGATTTATTGCGTATACACAACGACTCTTGATTTTGCTGAAACATAAATTTTTTTGAGGTAAGATTAAGAAAAGGTCTTATAACGCGAAAATTGGAATCATCAATTTGTATTCTGATCTAAAAATACAACATAACATTATTGGCTAATTATTTTAACGCGTAAACGGCAGCTTTAAGTTCCCATTGGTAGTTCAGCCATAAAGTTTACGACGTAATCTAATAATACTAGTATAATACAAGTTAATATTATTGACTCGATGTCGTTGAAATATATGTCAAGTATTTAATCCTGTAATAATAGCGATGACGTTTATGAGTTGGAATAAATTTATACGTTGACGTTTAGGGATCATGTTAATAAATTCACACGTATATTTCGATTATTGTATATATTGTTCTCCGTGTAGTAAAGAAATGTTATAAAATTATTACAAACTTATACCAATTTTAGCCCTAAAAGAGTAATATTTCTACAAACGACAACGAAATAGAATCGCTTAAATGTATGGAAGCGATTAGTCTCAGACAAGTGACTTGCCGAAAAGAAAATTTGAGTGATTTGAGTACAGAAAGTTTTGGTATAAGATGAAGTTTAAAAGCTGTAAAAATATCTACTTATAAACTCTTAAATTATTGCCCTATGTGTTCATAAATAGATTAGTTAATGATACATCTAAACCAGAATTGCATTATGTTATAATAAACAGAAAAAAACACTAGGTAAATACGAACAAAAAATCATAAGTAAAAAGAGAAACAAAATTAAAAGCTACCAACATTAGGGACAGAAGTCACTTATATCAATCAACTTAGGGCTGTCACTCTTATCCAATTATTATGAAAGAAGTTGACAGTCGGTGTCAGGGCTGTCAAATCTGTGAGAATTAATACGGCCCCACAAGTAGGGGCGACACTGTCCCTTTTCATGGATGCTTGAACCTCAATTGTTTCATTTCAATGGGTCTTGTTTTTTTTGAAACGCTTTCTTTTTTTGTTTTTCTAGTGATGTATGTGTGTTTTTTTTTGTAGAAAAAATACTTTTGACTACTGTTTGTGATGTATATTATGTTTATAGTAAAAACAGATATTTAGTTATTAAGCGCTATTTTTAGAATAACTTTGTTTATTTTTTAGAATTAATAATAAAGTTTAAAGGAACATGATTTTGCATTCTAAAATAAACTTAGGTGAACATAACTCAAAACTTAAAAATATACTCGTATTTAATAACACCGCATGAAAACATAAAACGAACTCAATACAAAGTTATACATAAATCCAATTTGTAAAGTTTGTTCAATTTATATCTTAAAAAACAGCACCTCACGCGAAGATGCCAGTATAAATAACTTTTATTCTTGTTAAATGATACATTAAATTATTGCAAACCAATAAAAATGTCCGCAAAGAATCGATTGGTTAATTTAAAACGACATGTTTGCAGACCTAGACCGCACCGCGGGTTCGCCTGTATCGATCATCATTCATCTTTTATACGCATTCGATATTATACTTTTAAAGTTACGATCATAATATTATTTTTAAACAAATATTGTAAAAAGTTACCTTGCCGTCATAAAATTGAGTTTTTGCAACATTTGCGTCGTGATATGTTTTTTTTGTATTTTTTCTTAAATGCAATCTGTCATGGAGGCATTAAGTTGTTAAGATAAAATATGACTATTTTATGCTTGGTTGATTATAGTGTTGGTGCAGTGATTGTTATCTCAAAGTAATAAAGTCGTTTTTTGTAAATCATTGTCCGAACTGTCGGACCACCGAAAATTTTTCGCGTTGTCACTCAGTTTTTATTGATTTAAAGTCACTTTAATTTAATAGTGATTGACATGTTGCACATTAAATCATTATATTTTATTTTCAAATGCATTATATTGTTTATTTTAACATTCGACAAAAAATAGATACAAATCGGCAAGTATATTTGTTTTGTAAAAAAAGATACCTTGTTTATCTTTTTTTGCAAAAACGGCAAGGTGTTTGTGAAACAAATTGGTCAGTGTTACAAGTAGGTTTGATACAATAAATTGCCGTTTTGTTCCTCGTTAGTAAAAGATACGACGAGATGTAGGAGAGAAATGCCTTTTAGATACAGCACTGATACTTTAGAGTTGTCGCTTTCGAATTATAATATTTGTTGCGACACATTCCTGTGTCGGAAATACGGAACAAAGAGAAATTTTGTCGTAAAAGATAGGATTGTTTGTATCTTTTTTAACAAAAACTTTTGTAAATGGTGTGGTAAACTGTGTCGGTTTATTCAATGTACCCTTTTCTCTTTTTACTAATAACACGACTACAATATGGGATAAAACCATAAAGTTGTAGTTTTATGTAGAAGTTAGAACATCGTGGGAACTCACTTTTGTTATTGTAGTTTTTGAAACAGATCAGTTTCTTATTAGATTATATATATATATTTTTTTTTAATAACCTATTATGTGTCCCACTGCTGGGCAAAGGTCTCCCCCAATTTGTTCCAAGCTGTATTAATATAATTATGTTACGAAAATTTGTTGGCTCAAAAAACTGTGCACAAGCTAAAACCTTTTGTATCTAATTTTATAACTACAAATAAAAATCATAAACGTAATTACTTAAAAGTCAATAAGATACCGTTACCTTCACAGTTCGGGGGTCAAAAATAACAAAACACTAAACGGTTAACAAAATAGTTTTTATCCAACCCTCAAATACCATATAGCCCCCAAATCCCAAATTACAAACACCAATCAAAATTTTTGTATACCTCCAATAGGGTTGTCACTTGGTCATAAAAAAATCTATCTCGTATCATTATCTTCGTAATAGGAAAGAAGCGACTTCATAAATTGGGTGTATCACAGTTAACATCTTAATAAATAAAGATCTTTCACTACAGATACATGTGTAATATTTTGTGTTATTAATGCCCGCGCCGAGGCTTTGTGGTCGCGCCGAACTTATCAGATGTTTTAAGGATATAATTTAAACTGTGAACTTGTCACCCATTGTAATGTCCTTGCAGGGCTGTCGAAAAAACTAAGTCTTAGAAATAAGTTAGATATCATAAAACTTTCAAGCTCAGTTGTGCTAACGTTTGAAGTTTTTATGTAATGCTTGGGGAAAGTTTATCATTTAAACTGTGAAACATACAACACTTACATGACTAACCTAAACTTCAAAAGTAAATATACTTTTAATAATTTTATCTCCTTAATTTAATTTATCTCTTAGTAAAAAAGTCTTGAGTTTATCTTCAAACACCCTTTTTGTCACAGTTTTTTTTATCGAAATTGTTTCAAATGTTATATTATGACTTTTTTAAATAACATGTACTGCTACTTGCACTCAATACTATATGTTAGTAACAATGTAAATAAAGCATCAACTACAAAAAAAAAAATATTACTTATTTGTCGCTACTGATAACTGCCAACCCTATTGGCCAACCAAGTAAACTAATCCAGCGTCAACGATCCTTTAGATATTCTAAATATTATTTATTCTGTGGCTCGGAATATTTGTAGAGGGCGACCTCTACCGCGTCATTGATATAACCGCTAGTTTACAACTAGTTTATTAAATAACCGGAGCTTTTGATCTAATCACTAATGCGTTTACACTATGACACTAGATATTTAGTACCACACGGGATTAATGTGTGAGAACAGACAGTATCAAGACAAAGTATCTTTGTATGATCCCTTAAAAATATTGTGTAAGGTACTGAAATATGGAAAAACGGAATACTCGATTTTACATTCAGAAGTTTAAACCACGATTTAATTCTGGACTATGATGCCAAGATGAGCTAGACTCTGGTCTCATCCGTGGTTTCTAACTACAGCCAAGATTGAACGGGACCTTTGCTCAGCTGTGGGATAACTCAGGCTCAAAGTACCTACATAATAAGCAATGGGATACGACCACCTTAACAAACTGTGGATTTCAAAGACTTTACTTCCCAAAAAAATTAGACATATCTACAAGTTGGTTTATTTTTCCATTAATAATTGCCCGGATTACAAACCTAAAAGCATTTAAAAATCGCAGATCGCTAAATGAAAACAAATAATGCTGCACAAACATAAATATCGATAAATCTGTCGATACTCGATATAAAAACATTCAATATCATTGCAAAATGGATTATTACGATTTATTTTATATTTTATTTGGCAATAAAAATATCTCTATATAATTCTTTTAATGCAGAAAGAAAGCTATTTTAGTTGGAGAATAAACTGCATTTTAATCCATCATATCATCTAAGAATTTATGCATTGCATTCCAAATATTGATTTAAAATGTTGTTAAAACATATCTGTAATTCTTTTAGTGTTTGAAAATCATAAAAGCTTTTCGTTAAGAGTGATGAGTACTTTGTTTTATCGGAATGCAGTTAATCAGTATAATATCTAAGCGATCAAAACTCACTGTAATCCATTCGACTGACCAAGAGCTTTGGTATTTGATATTTTTGTATGACCTTAAGCTCAAGACAAAATAATCTAAGAGGGGTATGTATTTTTTGTATGTATTTAAATTTTTTGAATGGTAAATATTATTATAGTTTTTGGACATGCATCTGAATAAATAACTTTGAAAGTAAATTATTTAAAGTGAGTTATAGTTTCAAATAGTCACAAGCAAGGACATAATAACACAACATTCCATAGACACTAAACAATGAAAATCTATGGTATTGACATTATTTTACAATCGACGTTTCTTCGATAGCAATAAAATTACCGTCTCTTACCCAAAATAATGGTTTCAACATACCGATATCGATATAGGTCATGAGGTACAACACTACGGTTTCAGGAAAACTTATTTTATTATAGAGCGGGGTGCTACACTACTGAGAATTGAGTGTTATAGTTTGCACAATTGTAAATATCGGTATCGATATAGTTACATTTTAGTGTTTACTCATAATTATCGATATTAGGTTAGTAACCTAATATCGATACTAATATAGTATTAGTAACTGTTATTTTAATGAGTTGGAAAGTTGATTATTATTGTGACCATTAGTGTATCAAGTGGCTTACTCGTAACTACTGATTGGTATCAAATTGCTGTTCTGTTAATTATCTACTTAGAAAATAGATGTAATACTTTGTATTATTCTGGTTTTGTAGTTATGATTGTCATTGCAATTTCTGGTAGTAACAATACAATGTGTTCAAGTTAAATTATATAAAAAAATTATGATATTTCATCGTCAATATTTGACAATATTATTAAGTAACACGTAAATAGTATGTAGTTGTACCAATTAGTGAGTAAATATATAAGATTATGGTATGAAAGGAAATCTTTGTTATAATTATTCATAATTTTTATCCTTAATTAAGACATAGGAAAGTAGCTATCACCACTAACTAATTAAAATGTAGTTACTTATAATAATATTTGTAATAAGCAATGGAGTCTATAATTAATTTATGAATTATTTAATTTGGTCGGTTCGTAGTTTATATTAGAGGCACGTGCAGTGAGGCGCGGGCGCAGGTCGCTACTATACTAAAACGTCTTTGATACTTTTATATATCTTTGTTTAAAACTAATAAAAAATTATGAATACTATGAATAAAGTGATAATGTCTAAAAGCCTGCATATGATTCCTGAATATTTAAATATAAATAAATAAATGTTTAAAAATAAAAAGGTTGAATATTCAATTCAAAATAAAAAAGAGGGTTAATAGGTACCGTTTCTATGTCAACGACGATCATCTTTGTCTTTCTAGGGTTGAAAAATATCTTGGTGTGATAATAAGACAATTTACATGTTTGCAAATTTTTCTTTTCAAAGGATTATTAGAACACATCGTAATACCTAAATTATTGACGCTATGTACTTAACAATGTATCACAGTGTACATAATCTATATTTTTTCAGTGCAATGAACTGCACATTATCAGTTATGTTGACAGATTAAGATTGCAGCACTTCCGTGCTAAAAAAGAATTTTATCAAAGTTTGCTTTACAACTTTGGAAAATCATAGTCATTCTCAAATAGCAATGGTATTAAGATTATTTTTATCTAAACAACTTTATTCGAAGCTATTAATATGTCTTAAAAAATCCAGACGGCAAAATGTTACGAGTAATAAAACTATCACAGTCATTTAACTGAACTGGTTTTTTGGGATATTGTGGCGTACAACAAACTAAATAATGTTTCAAAAATAAATAAATAATAATATAAAATTTACTTTTTTACAACAAAATATATTTCAATAAAAATTACTAAGAGAAAAAAAAATTAAACGTATTTTTATATTTATTTTAATCATAGTAAGGCATAAAAATTTAGTAGTTTTTAAGTAAGTATCGATTGATGTATTATAGTAAATACATTGTAGAAAATATGTTATCAAGTATCAAAACCGTTTAATCGTCATAACATCGGGGTGTTGAGTGTTCCCGAGTGGGCGAAACCACTCGAAAGATAATTTTAACTTTAACTTCTGTGTGGCGCTAACTGTTACAAGTTAATCTGAACTTTGTAGATAATGATTGTGCACTTAAAGTAATAATTAGGAGATATTTATCACTTAGTTAGTAGTAATTGTGTTTTGAAGAACTAATAGAGATAAATACTTTAAAGTTCTATTTAAATAGCTTTTGACTAGCTATTTTATTTTGAGATTGATTTGTTTCATTTGAATGCATGCACATCTAAAGTCCTTAATACATTTCACTTTTGAATTATTTTTTGTGAAATAGATTATTAACACTTAATTTTGAAATCTTAACCCAACAAGAAAATCCTTGTCATATACACAGACAGACAGACAGACGAAACCGAGTTAATATACGCATCAATACATCAAGTATCAAAACCACAAGGGCGGCGTACATCAAGGTGTTGAGTGAAGCCACTCCCGAGATAATTATAACGTGGCTACCGGAGGGTATGAGGTGCGTATGCGCAGCCCACATCACAACACATGGTATGCTGTTATAAAGGCAAATAAGAGCTTTTATATTGAGTGTATATTAAGTTATTTCCTTAGGAATATTCTGTCTAGAAAAATATTGGACTGCACGGATAGCTAAGTGGCTATAGGTCACCAAATAAAACAGTACGCACTGTGCTGCGGGTTCGATTCCCGCTGTATTGCGGAACAACATTTGTTTATACAAAGAAAAAAAAAGTATATTCATAAATGTTTAACTTTGGTAGATCTTTTTTTTTATTCGTTAGGACTAGTTTCTCCAATTAAAAGTAGTATTGAGATCAGCTCAAGACAGTAAGTAAGTTAAAATTACTACAAAAACTATAAAAAATACTAGTTACTATACCAAACTATGTTTTAAATAACAGCTTAAATATATCGATACCTCTCAATTCATTGCAAATCGATGTAATATACGAGGCAAAGCTGCCGCCCACCAGTAAAGTGCGTTAAAAACTTGCCTAATGTTATTCCTAAGCCTAACACTCGATCGTGATCGATGGCAAATACTAAAGGATATTATACACCTAGTGCGCGAATCGCAGATATTTAAGTAAAACTATTAGTTGAATTCTTAGGTGTTTTTCGAAAAATTTACAAGAGTTTCTAAACACCAAGATCAATAAAGAAATCATATTCGACTAGCCTTAAATCTTTTTAAAATAAAAACGGAATACTCCATGTATGTTTTACCAAAGTTGCAGTTTCGAGATATAATTATTTAGATTAAAAATAAACGAAAAACTATTTTGCATCCTAAAATACTATAAAGTTTAAGAGTAACACAAAATATGCGTCACAGTACATTTAAATAAATTATTTATTTCTGTAAGTAGTACATCAAGTCATCATGTAATTTTTTATAAGTACTATTTCCTATGTACCATGCACTAGAAAAAACAACTTTTAAAGCAATTGCACGCCTGTCAATAAACATATCTTTCAGGTCCGCGAAAAAGGCGGCGTACAAAAAAAATCGTAACATGAATGAAAACATAAAAGCTCTTGGTATCGCGGTTCGTTAGCGTTTACAAACAAGTGTACACCTCCCCTAACAATAACGCGACTTCCCTGAATCCGAATAAATGTGTCTACTAGTCCTAAGGCCTGAGTCTACGTGTAACAGATGATTCCCATAACTCAGGCGGTAAGTCGACTCTCAGAGTATTAGCGAGCGAATATATTGCCGCCCCCAGGCTGCGTCTGCGTTCGCTTTGATTTTTCATGTGCTATATCCTATTAGAGTTTACGGCTTATTTAAGGCTGTTAGCGGCTTCATTAGTTAGTCTTTTGTTTTTGAGATAAATAGACTTGTCTTTATAGGTGTGTGGGAATAAAGCTGTCGAAGGGAAAGAGTTAGACATTGATTTAAATGTAATTGTTACCTTAAGGGCAAAATAAAATTATTCTGCATACGGGATAGAAATTTTACTAAAACGATGAAGACAATGTAAAATTCTTGTATCTAGTATTGGAAAACTCTATTGGATGTTTTGTTGATAAATTTCGAGCCAATATGTTCACCGCCTGATTTTTAAACTAATTTGTTGTACATTTGTTACCTAACACAATTTTTAAGAAAGTCTCTAAAGAATGCTTTCCATTACCATATTTTGAACTATAAGAAATATATAGACTAAAAAAACTACATAAAACGTTAACGATTAAAAACCGTAATAGTTTATATTTCACCCATTATATCAACACAGTTTAACTCACTGGCTTGTCAAACATATTCCGACACAGATCGTGGATAATACTTTAAGCTTACATTTTAACAAGCAGTGACTTAGACATAAATACTTCATATTAATCCTTGCCTCTTATCTCAGGCCGGCCATCTTACAATGGCGAGCTGTCAAAACGATTTTCTGCTCTACTGAAAGATGTAATTGAAAATTTTACTTTGTTAGTTAGTTGGGTTTTGTTTATATTTTGCATTTAAAGGAAAATTTATAGAATTTACGTAGTGTTCATGATAAAAATGTATGTTATTTTTAAACACAAAACTTTATAATGAATTAAAGATTAAATTGAAGGTTCTTAAGATAAGTGAAATTAACAATATTACGAACACTTTTGAGAATCATTGCTTTTTTATTGATACGCATAAAATACGAAAATCAAACCATCAAAACCAAAAATATCGAATTCAGCCATATTATAGCTGAATTATATTTTCAAATGTTACGAAAAGCTCAAATTAAATCCGGAAAAAAATCATAAAAAAAAAAATTATATGCAATTACCACGGGACATTACTTCACCATTAAGTTTTCAAAAACGTGTAATCGGCTTGAAACTATAAATAAGTTAGGTTAAGTTGTAAGTTACCCGCGGGGCGCTTGCGGAAGTTATCTTAAGTTAGACTTAAGTAACATAAAGTTACGTTTGACAAGTTACATCTCTCTTAATCTTAGAGGAATGTGTGTGCGAATATGTGAACATATGGATAAATTTATGTTAGAGCATAAATTATATTATTATATGTATGTGTGTGCTTGTTTCTAGGTGGCCTTATATAAGAATGTGTGGACGGTATTGGAAGAGGTCCTTATTTAGATGATAGATAGTGTAGGATATTAAATTAAAGTCTCTGTTATTCAAAGCGGTTGAAAATGTCTACTATCCATAATAATAATGTTTTGTGGGATCAAACGCCAAAATTATTAAATCGGGATCTAAACAACGATAATCGCTAAAATATGGAAATCACTTCTAAAATAACATTTTTTACTGATCAGTGTGATTGATCTGATGAATGGTTCTTATAAAATTCTTATAAATGATATGAATTAATTTTACATGTGTATGAATGTACTAAGAACTGAAATTGAAAAGGTGTCATAATATGTGATTTTCGAGTCAAAATGACATAATAATATGTTTAGCATTAAAATAAAAACAGAAAATTTTACGTCCGTTTTATATCAACAACATACATTGCCGCATTACATACATAACATCGCAATAATTACAAGCCCGAAGCGGTAATGAACTGTTATCTGACGCCGGATCTCTGACGCAGTGCGCATGCGTCGCGCGATCTACTCTTAATACATTAGTGTTATATTGTGCATCTCCTTTTATCCCCTACTATTAGTAGACTTCATTAAATAATACTCGTAGTTAGTAACTATAATTTCAAATATTATATAAATAATAGGTAAGTACTTAAGAGTTGAAAAAGGAGATGAAATAAAAGTCTACTTTATAAAATTTCTATTTTTTTTTCTATAAAATAATTTAAAATGAAGTTGCTTTCGCTGTCTGTTCGCTTAAATCTTTAAAACTACTCAACTGATTTAAATGCAGTTTTTAAGAATAGATATAGTGATTCAACAGGAAGGTTTATGTAATCATATTATATCTCAGAAAAGCCGAACAGTCCCGGTTACCGTAAAAAGCCGGGGCGGTGGCTATTACTTATAATATTGAAAAATGTGCCATAAGTTATATAATGTATTAAAATTTGCATTCTTAATTAAATCTTATCATTTAACCAATTTTATTGAACCGTAAACCATAATTACAAATACAAATTATTATAATACAGTTAGATTAAGCAATTATACTTTAATTATAAGTGCTAATTCAGATAATTAGTATCATTACAGATAGAGATAAACACTAAATCATGTGAATGGAAAGGGGGATTAAATTGAATGGGAGCAATACATTTGTATGAATTGAAACCGATGTTTATAGATAACGTTATTGTAACTAGTTAATTATAACGTTTAACGATAATAACTAGTTAATGTCGCTTTTAGATATAGTCGGCTATTAGCTCTTTGATTTGCAGGAAGCGGGGAAAAGGGGTTTCAATCTTTAGTTGGTTAGAGAAAGGTAAAGTTATGGTTGCTTTACACCGTGTAAAGCAACCATTACTTTACCTTTCTAGAATTATTTAAGAAAATATATTGTTTGACGACATACTTTTTGAGTGTTACATATTTTTAGTATTGTCTCATTGTTTATTTATTTCTTAGCTCATTAGTTAGTTGCTATTTACTTAGTTGGAAATAAAAAATTGTAACTTTGTTTTACAATTATAATATAATTTTATGATAATTAAATACAAGAACTTACTAAAAACTTAATCTACTGAAAAAAGGAAAATATTATCCGTCTATTAAGTTTCTACCGATTCTTTTAAGATGATATTTACATTTTTTTCAGACGGTTTTCCAACGCCAGATAATTTTATTACAGGAACAATTAAATTTTGTGCTAAGTTTCTAAATAAGGAATATTCGCCAGACTTCAATTATATAAATACTGTTTAAAATAAAATTATAAAAATAAAAAATAAATTGTATCTTAGATTGATAATTTAATTATTGAGATTATTTGAGTTCACAGTTTCGTAGTAAGGGCGATCAAATAAGGAAGGAGTGCGCATGAGTTGCTGCGACGGTTGCAGTAATGCAGTTATTATGATCTGGTAGCACAAGCAAGTGTTACACCGCCGGAGGTCTACTTATGTCTGTTTTACTTGTGTAACAGTAAGATAATAAACAAATAGTGAAGTGTTTAGAATAAATAAGGATTGTTATAATTAAGTGCGTTTTTTTTTTCTTTTTATGTCCGATTTTCATGGCATAAAACAAGCAAGTGCTTATTCTACCCACTATATACTGCCACATTTTTTTTTATTCTATAATATCGTTGCATATAAACCGTACTTCATGCCATTAATTGTATTTTTCTTTTTTACAGTTTTCTGTAACCTTTTGGTTATCGTGAAAGCTATGGCCATTTTATTCATAATACATTTTTTTATTTTTTTCAGTAAATAATTTATAAATATAATTCTAATATATTTTGCTTACACTTTAGCAGTTGTATTGTTTTAAATATTATTTATTTATAGTAAAAAAACAATAATGAAATAAGCCACAACTGTAAAACCCAAACACTTGCACTAAGATGCTTCAAATAATAAAACAACTAATTAATTCAGGAGTTAACCTGATTCGGTGAATATATGGACTTAGTAAAAGATGTTCTCATTAGTCTTCAGCAATTAACACCAATTAGCAGTGGGTTAATAACCTTGTCCTTGTAGAAAGCCGTGTTTTCCGTCAGGGTAAGTAACGGCGGCCGCGGTCAGGAATTGGATGCGTTAATGAACTACATTTCGGACTAATTGTAATATAGGTTTTAGAAGTCAAGTTTAACGTATTGGTGTTTTGTGATGACCTTATTAAAGAAATAAGGACAAAGTAATTTGTTTTCAGTTTTATTGTCATTTGAGAAATTATGCATCATACTGTTTTCAGTTTTACTTTTCAAGGACTTTTCTAAATAAATGCTTATTTTATTTAGATGAAAGAAGTTTTTTTTTAAGAGCAAACTCCTGGTTATTTTTTTAAGTTCAGTTTGTTATATTCCAATAATAATAATCCAGCCTATAAACGCCCCATATAGAGAAGGCACGAGCATTAATCACCACGCTTGCTCTCTGCGGATTGGCGATTTCCTCACGATGTTTTCCTTCACCGTTTGTCAACTTCCAACAAGCATTTATTTTCACAAAATAATGAAATAACATCATTTTTTGGCACCTAAATCTAACTCTTGCAATAACATCGAGTAAAGCCTAAGAAACCTCAAGGCATTGGCAATAATTCAATAAGTCTTGAACTGTGTCTGATGACAGCTTTAAGTTATTTATCAAGGTAAGTAAAACCAATCGCCATGGAACGTGCGCGAGAACTGATCATGATAAATACGTGATCCTATTTATTTGCGGTATTTATATAATATAATTTATGTATTATAGAACGATATTTTGTTTGTGTAAATTTGTTCATTTAAAAAGCTATCCTCATAACTTTTTAGAGCAACAGGTATTTTCTACCTGAATAGGTAGTATCTGTACCAAATATACTCGTACTAGAGGTACGAGTATATTTGGTACCCTAATAAATTCAATAAAAATCGAATATAACATTCCTAGGTTATGCTTTATGTAACTAACCAATTATTTCTTAAAAAATAACTTGGCAGTCAAGAATAAACTGACCGGAATACCATTACCTAAATAAAAAGTTTAAATTGTAAAATCTACAATTATCTAAGGATGCAATAGTAAATTAGCCTTACCATAAATATCCACAAAAAATGAAAAACGTTTAAAGGGAAAATTTGTTTAAAAAAAAAAGAATAATTTATTTGCTTATGTTCTAAGTAAGACTCACACATGGTCTAACTCAAAACAGATCTACCAGAATCCCTATCTATCATCTAACTAAAGTGTCCCCAATACATTCCCACCTGATAACAGCTGAATAGAGCAGTTTAATTATGCAATCAGGAATCAGTGGGCAGCCGTAATGATCGAGTTTGTTCGCCTTGCTCCAGGATTCAGATCTCAGATATGATGACGAGCATTTGCATAACACACTCCATTCAATTTATCGTTAGGTTGTATTCGAAGCGAGGAGTTAGTCACTTTTATTGTGTCGTTGTCGAAATTCTTAGCGAATGTTAATAGTATAAATATTATGATTAACTTAATCGAGAGCTTGTGATTCGTATTGGATTAAGGTTTAGACATATCCCTATGTTTGGAACCTACAAATCAGAGTATATATGAAAAAAAATATATACTTTAAACATCTACCGCACTATCTGATTTATGCTCTGTATCGAAGGTTTTACAAACATTTAAATCACATACACATACACTTAGACTTGAAACACGCATTTTAGATCGCGAAAATATTTATCCATTGCGGGGATCGAACCCGAAACTCGTCACGCAGTGCTTATTGGCGTGGCGACCTATACCACTCAGCTATTCGTATTTGTTTGTAGCTGATAATCGTATCAGCTACAATATGGAGGACATTATATCATAATTTAAGATTAGCCTTAATGACGTGGGCCATTTCCTCAAATTAACGAATACTTCATAATCTTTACTGTACCCGCTCTGATTACGCGAATTTGAAGCGTGAAATATAAAGAACGGTTTACAGTTTCTGAGAAAACATGAAAGTTAGAGAAACTGCCGGTGCTTACAACTGGACCGAATGCGTAAAACAAGCGATAAGCGCATTGTTCTGGTGCTAACAATCTGACGAGTTCTCTTACAAGTTCACTGCATCATTATGATTGTTTTCACGAAGGCATAAGCAGAAGTGGCAAGGTACAAGGAAACATTTGTTTATTTCCAGAAACCATATTCCAGAAACCGTAAGGTCAGGGTTATAGAAGTGAATTACATCAAATTATTGAATCTTGCATGTTAAACTCTGGTACAAATATATCCAGTATATAATTATATTAAGTCACATCACACAAAAAAATATATTCAGACGAAAGAACAAATTCAATAACAACTCTTGATTTATTGTTTCTTAGGTTTCGGCTCGTGACCATGAACCCTGCAAAGGTTTGGAAACGTCGGGTCCTATCTAAAATAAACCTCCGTAAAAAGTAGTTTTATTTCAACTCTCTGTGTCACAGAATCTGTGGATCCATATGGCATATTAAGAAAATTTCCAGAAAACACAAGCGCAGTCGCAGAACTACCTAGTTTTGAAGCTAACCAGGAATCTAGGTTTAGTCTCAGTTCCCAGTCATTAACGGTCGTTTACATTACCGGGAACGCGATCCTATCTCACTATCTGAACCCAATATATTTGAACTTGCTACTCCCAAGTGCAAATGCGCAAACGCAGCTGTATTAAACACCGTTAATCCATTTAATGTATTGCTTGACTTAAGGTGACGACTGTTTTAAATTATTATTTTAACTCTAATACGGAATGGTAAAAACTCTAATACGGAATGGTAAAAACTCTAATACGGAATGGTAAGAACTCTAATACGGAATGGAAATAATAATTATAGGTGAAATTGTCAAAAAAGTGTAGGAAGATATCGAAGGTGTCCCAACTGTTTTACTCCCAAACGGAGCACATAACTATGGTCCGGTCGCTGCGAATGCGTTCCTGACACATGTCAGTTTGTCTTAATTTGTATCGGGAAATAAAAATCTGATTATATTATTGATTGTAACCTAGCGTATTGAACAGTATTGAATCATATTATTCGTTTACTGGCCAAATTAGTGATAGTAATTTATCTATCTCAGTCTGCCCGTGACCATGATACCTGCAAAGGTGTCGAAACGTCGGGACCTAAATCTAAAATTAAAACCGCGAAAAAATCCGTAAAAAGTAGTTTTATTCAATGTCTAACATTCGCGTAAACCTACGAAACCAATATAGTAATTTATGTTTAATAAATTCGCCTGAATAAAGTTATGTCTTATTGTTGATCACCTGTCAAGAACGCATTTTCTCAGTGACCGAGCAATGATACAAGTAGATGTATGAAAAAAAAACTCACATTATTTAAAAACATCCCTAAGCCATGCATTTAACCTAAAACGAACGGTTTAAGTGTTACAGAGTTACTTTGATTACGGATTGAAAACATAATTACTATTTATGTTAGATCAAGTCACTACAAATTTATTCAGATATTAATTGCATGAATTATTTATGACTGGAAACAAATGGCGGCGTTTTGATTGTAACTAATCATAATAATATGACAACTGGTGAAGCAGCATACACAAGCATACTTACGTATGTTTTAGAGGAATCTATCTCTTGGATTGTGAGTATTGATGGCAAAGAAGTTTTGTGTTTGCTTTTCTATGTGGTAGTGGTAAATAATCTTAAAATAAAGTATTTAATAATTCGTATATGATTAACTAGTCTCAAACATCAGATTTTTAAATTGTTATTAAACATAAAAGCTGACATATTTGTATTGAAGAACTGTCAAACATTTAAATCTAAATCTCAGATAAATATCTCGCGTTAGAAAAACTCTACCTCCGTTTTTTGAAAGGCTGATCAACTAAATCTACTGTAAAATAACTGATCATGACTATGATTGGTTTAATTTAATTGGTTTAGTTTAATTTTTGTATTGATCAACGTTTAAAAATTGGAGTTTAGTATAAAAATACTTATTTTAATATGGAATATTTCTATTAGCCATCCCCTTAAGATGTTTAGTTTAAGGTTAATGATTCTATGGATGTTTCACGGTACTGTCGACTGGCTCGCTCAGATGGGATCGCGGAACTCTGAATTTTAATTATATTGTGTTTCAGAAGATTTATTTGTGAAAGGAAATTGCTATGGGATGTCAAGAAATTGCTGTGTGGGAAATAGAGAACTGAGGTTTTATTTTGATTTCTGTTTTAGTAGTACATAGGTAGTTTTCCACTAGAAAGTCAAGTTAAGTATTTGCAAAGAGTTCTAAGCTTCTAAATTTACAACGAAGTTTTTTACACTATCTAAAAATAAAATAAGTGTTTTTTTTTTGTGTCTACAAATGACCTTAACTGTCGAAAAATATTCTGACTACCGTGAGGTACCTACACAAAGATTGTTCATTCAACAAGAAAAAATAAAATATCGAACTTGTGCTCGATTTGTGTTAAGATAATGTAACTCAAGGAGACTTCATTAAGTAAAACATAACACTAAAACAACAATAATCATGAAATTCAATACTAAGTTCACATTAATAAACAAAACACAATCAGCAGTTGGACTAACATAATAAATTATTCGGATGAAATCTATTCCCCGATGACTCGTCGCTTTCTCAGAGCAAAGTGTAAAGTGTTGTAATTTAAATCTAGCCTAGTCTGGTCTAGCCTTGTCTAGTCTGGCCTTCGATAGATACTGTTTATTAAATACCGCCGCAGAATTAAACTGTCCTGTTATGAGATTTGAATGAAATCCCGTTTGAATTTACCGCGATGTTTTGGTATTAATTTATTTGTTTTTGGAAGGTAGAGCAAATATTTTGTAGATTTTTATCCGTAACTTACATTTATTTTCAATCTTGGAGTTATCTTTTTTTTTATATTCTTCATTTTAATTTGGGGTTTTTGTCCCATCGTACCCTAATACAAATAATAACTCTTAATATAACTTACAATAAAAAAACTTAGAATTGATTACTGTCAGAATTGCTGATTATCTATTGGTATTGTTATTGTTCTACCGTGACAGAAGAAACAAAGATTAATCAGTACATTAGATCCATAGTTTAGCTACTAACGACATTTTCCTTTACGAATAGGCTTTACTGACTACTAAATGTACGACTTAGAAATTGAATAAATTAATCAATACGAGATTCCTTATATGTATTAGAAATGGATTATGCTAGTCAGTGGGACAGTTACTTAGTTCTATGATAATAACTACTGTCCCACAATTTGGAATATCCTTTTAGACATGTTGGTATATTTAAAAACAGGATTTTATTTGTGAAACATAGGTAAATTAAATTATTATGAAAGTTTTAAAATTATCAATAGGAATATGATTTTCCGTGGGATTTTCATTTTGAATTTGAAAAAGACACATGCATAGTAAGGTTTTGATCTCACAGCCTTCTACGCTTCAAGTGAGTATACAAACCTCCACGCCACCGCGCCATTCAATAACTCTATCATAATCAATCACTGCTTTCCAAGCTGTTAATGTCCGACCATTCTTAAGCACTTGACCGGCTGCGATAAACTTCCGCGAATAGGTACATGCAAAATGGCCATTAAGCGTCGATGCTCGATCGGCCATTAAGCCAGCGAGTTAATTAAATTATTTCTTCGAAGTAATGCTTGAATTATTGTAATTGGTTTGGCACAGTGTTGTCTTATCGTGACGTTTGGTTTCTCTCGTGAAAGCACGATTTGTGGGTCCAGGTGTTAGAGATGCGAGCCTGATATTATAATGTTAATTTAATAATAGTTGTGTGGGATCCTGTATTTAAGCATACAAAGTGAAATTCATTTATTTATGGGGTGGTTGTTTAATACTCCTTGGATCAATTGAAACCATTGTTTAATGTATTGTTATCGACTTTGAAATGCACGCTAAAATTAAATTAAATGAGATATTTTGACCCAATAATTATTAATACCTACTGCAGATTTCAGCTACTTACGATTATACATATGACGTAAAAATATGTCTGAATCATAAAAACAAATTAAAAGTTAGTAAATTTTAATCAGAACGTACATCTTTCTTACAAACATGTGACAGGCTTGTTACCTAAAGCTCTAGTTTAAAAAATGAGTCAAACCCAATTTGTTAGCAGTTACTTCGTGAAAAATGGATGACAGAATGTGAAATTGATCGCGCGATATCCTTTGAGTTCTCAGTTTTTGGAACGCTTCCAAATAATGACAGATTGTATTAAACGGTAGGGCGTTATTTATCTCGCCAGGTGGCGACACGGTTGTTTGTCATTTTTTTTTTTGTGGAGAAAATTGTATTTTATATGTAAAACAGGAATATTAATGTACATTTACTCATCTTTAAATACGTAACTGACCTAAAGTGTTCGTGTAATTTATAAGTTTTTTTTAAAATACTATTTTTACTTTAACATTGTCGATTTTTTTTTCTAAAATATACCATTTTAGAGAAAAGAACATAGAAATTAACTTGTAGGAAGAAGATGAAACGAATATAAAATAAATGAGAATTATTTACTTAACCCACAAATCAATCTATAAACAACCAACAAAACCTTTTTTTTATAAATAAACTAAATAATAATATAACCCGCGGTTTCCATAGCCACACTGCACGGTTGATTGAGCCCGATACTTATTATATATATATTTGGTAATAAAGGGTTAAAATTGACGCGGCTTGTTTGTAAGCAATGTAATGCACAATTAAATGCACTTGCTTGCACTTTGAGTTAAGACAAACTGTTCGGTAATGACGGACGATGAAGTTGTTAACTTTTGATGGGATGGTCGGAGAATAATTGTACTTTTATAACTGGATTTTTGTTTGAGTTTTGTGTGATTTTGGCTGATTGTGTGAAGTGTAGTTAGTGTTATGAAAGTTATTTTGTTTACTATGTTTAAATGTTTTTGTAAATAACAATATTTAATACTTATCGAAAATAATAAATACGTCATAAAAAAAAAAGTTTTACAAAAGTATTTTCTACTATATAACATGTTATTTTTATGTATCTAATTATGTATATATAATGTATATATATATATATGTATATACAAATACAATATATATATACATTGTTTTTCTTTTATTATTTCTGGGACTATAAGTACATGTTTTGACGGGCCTGTTGGTCTATTGGTTAGTGATCCTGACTGCTATACCGGAGGTCGTGGATTTGATTCCCACCCGGATTGACGAAAAAAGTTTATAAGACGAGTGTAAATGAAAAAAGACCAGGTCAAGAGTACCATAAACCGAAGAGCATGTATGAAGGGAAAAATGAAAGTGGACGAAACGAAACAAGTATGTAAGGATCGTAGCAAGTGGAAAGAAGTGGTCCCTGCCTATCCCTATAAGGGAAAGAGGCGTGATTATATTATTATGTATGTAGTTTAAGTCTTTTACGGGATAATAATATTTCATAATAATTATATTTCGGGACATAATATTTCGGGACATCATCTCACACACGGTTGTCAGATCCCAAGCTAAGCAGAGCTTGTGTTATGGTTACCAGACAACTGATAAACATACTTATATATTTGTAAATACATACATATTATAGATAAATTACACCCAGACACCGAACAAATGATCGTGCTCATCACACAAACATTTGTTCCGGGTGGGAATCGAACCCACGACCTCCGGTATAGCAGTCAGGGTCTCTAGCCACTAGACCAACAGGCCCGTCAAATATATATATGACGGGATAGTTATGTGATGTAACCAATCCCTTATATTTAAGTACCTTTGATTTATTTTTATGATGCGTGTAATGGCCATATCATAAACTTTTCAATTTACGAAAATAATCACACTAAACAGTATCATAACATCCAAAGTATTATAATAAAATTTATTTTAAATGCCAATAAAATAGCGATCAATCATATATTAATAATCTTTGGTTTTATGTTAAACACGCGAAGGTCAAAATATATGTAAGTGCAAATAAATCATTTAGGTTATGTTTCTGTCAATAATAAATTGAATGTAAGAAATATATTATTAGCAAAGTATTTTTAGCATAAAAAATCATGGTTTTTTTTTTTCATATTCGTTATTTAATTAGCTACCTTTTATTAAAAATTAGCTTTTACGCTTTAAAAAGTAGTAAAATATAGTTTCAATTTACTTCCCGAGAGGCTTAATTTTAACTTTTTTAACTTAAATTAACTGTTAGCGACTGTGATTGGATGACCAAAAGGCTACCAACTAATCACACACCATTTTTCTTGATCAACCTGGGCCTTACGTTAAGCGTTCAATAACATAACTAAGTCAGCATATTTCGAAAGAAAAATACCGTAAGAACAAAAATTGCGCAATAATTGCTGCGCTTGCGTTCCTTAAACGTTACGTATAGACAAACAAACATTAGTCATTGTAATATCGTCACTGATCAACAGTCGAGATATAACTTACGAAGATGTATACTCCGCCGTTAATTCCATACTTACCTGTAACAAAACAATTAACATTAGTATAGAACAGTTAAAAAATAGTCATAATTTGGAATCGAACTTAAATAAGTAGCCTAGTTTATAATTGCGAGTACAATGAAATTTTCACAGTTTCAGTAACTACTATATAAATTAAAAACGACAATTTATAAATTGATATAAAAAAATCTGAAAATATACTGTTTTGCAGTTATCTATTCAAAATACATCACCGACCATCTTAGTTCGATCAAAATCAATCTTTATTATCGTCAAAATTTTCATAAACAAAACCATAATTAAAAATACAAGAGGATCCAAAATAAAGATAGGTACACATTATCCTCAAAATGTAAATCAATTTTTGATTAATTAGAGAAAAATGTTAACAATATGTTTGTATTAATTGTTTATTCGTGTATCCCAAGCAAAGCCAGTATAAAAAGCTAGTATAAAATCAATTTGCATACAAGGCATATCTGTTCAATTTATCTCTCGTATTAAGTAGAGCAACTATCCGTCCGTCACAGCAGTAGATGTGACAGAGTGATGTATGGCTCGAACTATATTAAAAACTCGACACGGTTTTATTATTTTTGTCTAGTTTCTATGATAACATGTGATGATTTTACGTGATAATAACAATGTAGAACTGTCTCTAGAAGTTTATGCCTATATTTATGTGCCAAAATAATGAATTATTTATTGAACCTGTAGTCTCCGCATTTAATATTTTGTAGCTCTTATTTTGTATTTCCTATTTACTTAACTTTTTCAGTACCAGATTGGTCTTTGAAAAAATTAGAAAAAATTAGATCATGCAACTTTGAAAAAGTCTCACAGCCCATAGAACAAAACTAACCAATTTCGTAATGAGTTGAAAACAGTTAGTACAGGTAGTTATTTTCAATACTTTTACAATAACAATTCAGATAAACGACAAATAATAGTGATCGATCAAACCACAGATAAACCGAGACAATAAAATAAATAGATCTATTGAATTACATAAGCACACAGTAGACTTATTTACTAAGATATCTTAGATCAATACATTTGCAATTCATATCCATTTTCTTGCTTTGTGACAATTTGAATACGTTACCGTCGATTTATTAGTTTGTTATATGCAAGGCTTGACTCATTAACAGGACTGCAAAAATAACAAAAAGTATTAGATTGACTGTATGAAAGATTTATTTACATCTGTTTCACAGGAACATGTTTTTTATTGAAGACTGGCATGTTGGTCTAGTGGTTAGTGTCCCTGATTGCTATACCGGAGGTCGAAGGTTCGATTCCCACCCAGGACAATTTTATGTGATGAGCACGATTATTTGTCCTATGTCTGGGTTAGTTTATCTATAATATGTATGTATTTTTAAATTTATAATTATGTTAATCAATTGTCTGGTTACATGTCAGTGATCGGTCAGTGTATTTGTCATTGTGCCTAATGTTCGTAATTAGATAAGCCTACAGTAAAATTTCATTGAACTCCCGATGAGAATGATCGTAATGACAGTTAGCAGAACGCCAATTATCATAAAAATGACCAAATGAAGCAGGTCATTCGGTCAATTCAAGCAACTCTTAAATAACTGAATCGAAGCTATAATATAATCCGAGAATTATTAACACGAGACAATAGTCTTGACTCACATCCTACTATTAATAAATGATAATAGACGTACATATTAATTAAGAATATTAAAACGAAACGAATACGGAAGCTGCATAACTATTGTCACCGATACTTATTCGTGATTGATTGGACAATTATCTTGTATGGGCGTTCATTTGAATATAATAATTTCCTATGATCGCGTTCTGGCGCCATCTTGGGATCACGTGGTCTTGAGTCATTAGCCATAGTGTTGAGATTATTATAATATTTATATAAGGAGATATGTTGAATGATTTAGTGTATAGCATGATTGGCTGCTTAGTAAGTAGGTATTAAGACTTAGACCTAGGTGTGTTAGCTTTGTATGTTTGTGTTATATAATATGTTTGTATTTTATTGTATGAGTAACAATTGACATACATACATACCATCACGCCTGTATTGCCCGAAGGGTTAGGCAGAGGAGTACCAATGTACACCCACTGTTCACTGGTTAGTTAAGGTCCCATGTAATAGGGGGCGAGCCTATTGCCACTAACCGGGCACAAATCCAAACTCCGACATGCTACTGAGAATTTCATAGAAAAACCCAATGACACCCTATTGCTATACTTACTTACGCTAGTGCTACTAGGGTGAGTAAGTAACAATTAAGTTTATGTTTTGTCCAACATTATGGCTAGGATTTAAAAGGATGAGTAGACGGTGTAAAAAACTGTATACTTTTTTACTAGAGGTACCAACTATTAAACAGCATATTAAGTAATGCATCCTTGGTAGTATAATAAAACACAATGAAATCTTATATTTTAGCTAAACTGACTAAAAATTATCACCTGAATATATTCAGTTCATTTTTGTAACACGTATCGGTTTACTAATCACTAGGGGGCAATGTCAACAAAATGCCACAAAACTTAACTTTCTTTTAAATATTTTAAAGTTTACTAAAAGGAAAATTAAATTTCACAGACAAATAAAGCTTTAAATACTTTGTATATTTTGAAAGAAACAAAAGGATTCTTGACTTTGTCTTTTGAAGTATAAATAGTTTGTAATTCTGTCTGCTAAAATAAATATTGTTTGAAACAATATTCTAACTAACGTCAACAAACTAAAACGAGAATTTTTTTAAATAAAATTGGTGAAGAATTTGTTTATATTTAGTCGATTTTCGGACATCACTATTACAACCAGCCAATATTAACTTCGAAATTAAAAACAATTTAAAAACAAAATTCATTTCTTCATTTTGAAATAAGAATAAAAAGGCTAACGAGCATAAAACACGTATAGCGATGGCACTTTAAGAAAAAAACCATCGCGTGTAGTCGCATAAGGAAATGAGGCATCCCGGGGAATCAAACGGGACAACTCCGCTTAATTGCACCGATTGATTGGCACTGAACCATCTTGATAAAGCTAAATATTCCGATGTCTTTTTGTGAGGACATTCATTACGAAACGTCTTTAGTAATTATAGACAAGTTGAGAGCTAAAGTAGCTCTAGGGAATAAGTAATTACATTTGTAATGCGGAAAACTAAGTGATGTTTGGACCGTTTTTTTTTTATTCTTAATTAATAAGAAACGCTGTACATTATAAGCAGCGTGTAAAATCTAATGGTTTATTGTCCGCTTGTATGTTGTGCTTGGAAATGGTTCTATTTTTCATTTAGCTGAAACTGTTTATGAAACACGTCGTCTTATTTAAGTTATTTTTTATAAAATATTTTCCAAGAAAATACGATTTGAAATTGATAACTATATAATCAAGTAAGCACTGTATTAAAACAACGAATACAACCTCTCACAACTTAACGTAAAAAAAACTCATTTATTAAATAAATTACGTAGAAAAATTCCCAAGTCGTAGAGTAGGCCCTAATAACAGGAAGTGAATGTATAACAATTAATAATAGGCCGTAACGTAACACTGTACAACAAATTAGCGAATAACATGTGTGAATAAGCTCTGGTATTCAAACAAACATTAAGTGGGCCGAGAGCGTCTATTTCAGTGATCGTTGTGCAACCATCGACACGAGTGTCGCGTATCACAATGAGAGTTTCAATGAGAATATTGATAGGGAATTTGAATATCGAATAGTTCGAAATTTGAAGGTAGATTGGCGATTGAAGTAGTGATGTCCCAAAATGTTTTCGAACTTTTCGTTTGTGATAGATAGATTTTAGATTCGTGTTTCTTAAATATTTTTTTGTTGCATATTTTCATAGAATGCTAGTTCTTATAGTCAAAGCTAGACCGAAGTCACCTCGCTTTGCTAGCCCAAGAGTCCTAATATGTCGATCATCTTTTTTAAGGTTTTTTTTTCAAAGAAAATGAATACCCTGTTTTTTACATTATTAATATTCGCAGGTATTTAGATTAACCTGCTAATAAATATACAATATACAAACGACTTGTACTGTATTCACATATCAAGATCTATAAATGCAATTTAAATTACCTATTAGCTGTCGTTGACTTTTTCCCTTTTTTCTCGCGTGATTAATCCTGATAGATGCAGGAGTCCTTCCGGATCAATCTTATCTAATTGACCGGACTACGAACTCTTTTGCTACATCCAGCCAAGCAATACATTATAATAATAATATGTACCCACTTTATGTGGGAAATTTGATTTTTTCAACTGGTCTGTGTTAAGTCAATGAGTACAGCTTATTTCATATCCATGTCCTTATAAACTCACTGACAGAAAAAGGAATGTCAATATAAAATAGCTGCAAGTATCTGAAACTCCTAAATAAATTTATAGTTTCCTGAACTTTTAGAACAGATTTTTGGTCATGATCAAAAAAATACAATTGTTATGTATATTTTAGCTTTAGAAACGTTAAAGCTTCTTGCAAATATTTTTGGAGTACCTCAAAATCCAGTCATATTTAAGGCACTAAACTTCAAAACATTTCTGCCGACGCAAAACCAAATCAAACCCAACAGTTAACTCATATAATCTAGTTAAAATCCATCAGTTATTTCAAACGAGCCTCGTTAACTATGGATATAACCGTCAATCACTGCGACGTGCTAATGATGCGATAATTGGAACGTAGTTATGCGCACGCGCACCGAACTTATGTACTTTGACCAAACAAGGGAGGCATACCGGTTGGTGGTGGTTAGGTGACAAATTTTAGCATCTAGCTTTTATGGTAAACGGAAGGAGAATGGTAATTTTTATGCCAATGTGCTAGTTGTTTATGTGAAACGATGGAATCGTTTAATGCTTTTTGTTACTTTGTAAGTTTAACTACAAGTTTTAAAGATTAAAAAGGCTGTAAAGGACTGCCTCGTTGGTGTTATTGAGTTTTTCTATGAAATTCTCAGTAGCAGGTCGTAGTTTGGATTTGTGGCCGGTTAGTGGCAATAGGCTCGCCCCCTATTTTACATGGGACCTAAACATATCGGCGAACTGTGGGTGTACATTGGTACACCTCTGCCTAACCCTTCAGAAATACAAGTGTGATGATAGGATATGTAAAAAGGTACTTTTTATATAACATGCTGCAGCTTTTATGTGGTTCATTATCAAATCAATTCAGTTAAATATAACTATAATATCACGTAATAACGTGAACGTTAATTTTAAACAGTAAATGGGATTGGGGATTAAAAAATTACCTTCTAAGTTTTTAATGTGTCTTATTATTGAAAAGGATTTAAATACCTTAATATACTAACTTAAATCCACATCGATTTTTACTGTATTATCTAAATCCAGCCTTTGAATATTCACGGAGTCAGTTAAAAATGATCTCTAAGCCTGAACACATCTCTATCCATTTCGACAAACAAATCGTAATATCTCCGCCTTGATTCTTGTAAATAATATGTAGCAGTTTTTATCACAAGCCGGTAATTAGCAAGTCGAAGCCATATTAGCGTATAACCAATAACCAGTCCGATATTAAAATACACTTTGAATTATAATGGGTTAAGTTATAAGCTTAGAGCGGGGAATAGCTCTACTTAGGCGTTTTCAGGTATCTTTGAAATGCATTGCAGTAATATGTATGTCTATCTTGGGGTTAGACAGAGACCATTCTCAAATTTCAGTCAGGACAGGTTTATGTAATATTTTCTTATAGAAAATGTAATAGGATGCAAGATACCTATATTATTTTTATTTTGTCCTATATTCCAAGAAGTATGCCTCTATGTTACAGTAATTCTTTTTTAAAAGAGTAGGTCTTTTAAAGAATTACTGTAAAATTGAGTACTACTTTCTTTTACTAGCCTTATTATTTTACACTTGCCAAACGCTACATACAACATTTATGTTTCCAATATTTTTATGAAAGTTGTGTTCACGAAAAAGTTCAGAAAATAACTGTTGCCTGACAGGGATGCTTAACTGTCACCTATATCTTAATCTGGCTATTTTTAAGACGTTTGGCTATAAACCTATGTCTAGACCGTAAACTCTTACACCTTAGTCTACATCCGAGATCCAGCAAAAAACAGCGACCAATCATAACATCTGACAGTGATCTGAAGCAGCCACAGTCAAAGCTTGCCGCTAACGTTTCAATCTCAGATTAACGACACAACACAGTTAACTCAGTAGTTAAACTGCCCTTAAACTTGAATACGAAAATAAAAGTTCTTTAATACGCAAGCTTGGTAGTAAAAGGTAATTTATTGTCTTGACATTACTTTATAGTACTTTTAAGGAACAAGTTGTCGCTTTATCGATGTGTACTGTCCTGTAGTTTTCAAAGAAAATATATAAAACAAGTACACAACATAGTACAGAAATGGAGAGAAGCTAGCTTATTTGATTAATATAAACTTATAAACAAATTATTTGGAATACCAATATATCAAAATTGAAAACGAAATTTAATAAAAGTAACACCACCCTTTAACACACAGCTTGCAACTAATAACTAAATGATCATCAGAAAAAAGGTAAAAGTTTAACAAAATTTAGATATAATCATCGTCATCAATTTAAGAGCCATGCTCTTTTCGGTGCAGCTCTTTCCATTTATGTCTGTCCTGTGCTAATTCTTGAACTTATTTGTACGTCATGACCTCTACCTTCTATTCCACACATAATCATGTATAATGTCTTTCAATGAACACACTCACCTAATTATTAAACATTATTTATCCTCAAAGGTCAAACAACAATTTTTGGTCAACTTGCTACACCAACTTCCTAAGAATTTGAAAATCATACGGAACTGAACCTTCTGATCTCACCTACATAGTGTCAAAACTTTTTGCCGATTCCGTCTTCACACCAGCTTTATTACAGCCCGGATTAACTCAGATTACGTTTCGAGACAATCCGTGTGTTACTAAGAAACATAATATAATTGGATTTTTTCACGGTGATTAGTCAAAGATGAATGTATTTTAGTCTGTTTGGTAGAATTGGTAGCGTGTTTAGTCTAGTTTTGATGTTTGGCAGTTTTTCTATTTTAAGTGGCTTATGATTTATTATTGTATGTCGGAATAGGTAGCTTCGGACGTGTTAATTTGGCCTAGTTTAGGATGTTGTAGTTTAAGCTTTTTTTTGTCTAAAAATACCGAGATTATAGGCAAACAATAGGATATATTTTTTGGCAGAAAAGTTAACGCGCTAATTTTTATCAGGAGTTAACATTTCGTTGAATATTAAGTTTCCAAGTTCCTCCTTTTAGCTGAAATTAGTGATACCTACGCAAATAAATTCTCTGCAAAATCCACTGTTTTTTTTATTAATACCATTGTAGTTTTACCGTGGGTAGCGAAGCTTACACTCCAACGAAGACTCGGAACAAATTGATTCATCAAATTAGTTAAGCTAGTCAAGTACACAAACCCATCGATTTAACATTAGCACTGTCAATTCGCATTAAGTACAGTCAGTTACGATAAATTGATGTGGGCGGGACTGTACCCAGCAAATAGATACGTCATTAGCTGGACTATAAATATGGGTATACGTCACTGTGGGCAGACTATAAATAAGTATCGTGTTTGTCGATGAGACAGAGGTAATCACCCGTGAAGGGTATACCCGACTGTTCTATGCCATTTACAGAAACTGTAGGTTTTTTTCTGTCTGTTTTGTTTAAGTAATGGTATACCCGACTGTTGCAATTTTTGTAAGAGATTCTAAATCATTTTGACGTATTAGATAGTTGCTTTATATCAAGTAGTAAATAATTATATTTGCATTGTTATTGGCGGGTCCCAATAACAATGCAAATATGCAATTATATCTTGCCAAACTAAGGTTCTAGCTTTGCAAGATATGAAGGCAATGATAGCAAATTATTCAGTACCTATCTAAAAATAACTCACTCCTTTAGATAATTAAGAAATTAACTGTATAAAACATTATAAAAAAAATACTTTTTTTAAATGTCCTTTAAAATCATCATTAATTTCTTCGGTTGGTGTAAGCCGACTTATAGTACCCTTTTATGAAGGCTCGTATAGAAGGCGTATTTGAAGGGGATTCGCGGACGTGTCGAGTGGCGTAGTAAGCTAGTGAGCTCTTGACCTTAATTGTTTGAGGACTACCATTTTCTTTAAGACTGTAGACCGAGCTAGTTATAGTGGTAGAAAGAGTGTTTGGGCTACCTAATATATAGGTAAAACTAAAAGTCCTATAGAATAAATCACGCAGCCGATATAAAACCCGACAACCGACTGACGTGTTATTTTTACGTCACCATGACAATCAGTGAAAAGTAAATGTTTTAAGAAAAAGGTTTGTGAAAGGAGTACGCCACATCACCCCCCTCCAGAGACCGTCAAGGGCGATAAAAATTAGGAAATCTGACGCGACGACCAGCACGAGTGGTAAAATCTTGGCTACTGCTAGGTGGAGCGACTTCTATCGGGTCATCTTTGTCAGCCAAAATGTAGGCTGGCTTAAGGCGGTCAATGGAGACCGTGACCTCTCTGCCCTTAAATAATATCCTGAAGACCTTGTCTCCCCTGCGCAGAACTTTGTGAGGACCTGTGTACGCTGGCTGTAGCGAACCACGTAATGCGTCTTCACGAAGGAACACGTGATCAGTGGTCTGCAGATCCTTAAAAACAAAAATACCGGTCTTACTGTGACGAGATGCTGGCGTTGGATGTAGGTTATGGGCGAACCTGCGAATGCGCGCGGTGAAGTCAGTGACGTCGGTCGTTCCTCCGTCACTAGGAGCGAAAAATTCTCCTGGGAGTCTTAGCGGTTCGCCGTATACAAGTTCGGCTGACGACGCTTGGACATCATTTTTGAATGCACTCCGTATACCAAGCAATACCCACGGCAACGACTCGGTCCATTTGTCATTTGCATGACAAGTGATGGACGCTTTGAGTTGCCGATGAAACCTTTCTACCATACCGTTACAGGCTGGGTGGTATGCCGTTGTCCGCTTGTGCCGAAAACTAACCAATTTGGACAACTGTTCGAACAGGGCTGACTCGAACTGTCGACCCCTATCCGTGACAATGTTTGCGGGACAGCCAAATCGGGCAATCCATCCGGAAAGCAGCGCTTTAGCTACTGTCTCGGCTGTTATGTCGACAATAGGTACGACCTCTGGCCACCTGGTAAATCGATCGACTGCCGTCAAACAGTACCTAAAACCTTGCGAAATTGGAAGCGGGCCCACAAGGTCAATGTGGACAGTGGTGAACCTAGCACGTGGGAGATGATACGACCCCAACGGCGCAGAAACATGCCTGCTCACCTTGCTTCGCTGGCATTCGAGACAAGCTCTTGCCCACTCCCTGCAGTCCTTCCTAATACCTGGCCAAACAAAACGATCCGCGACTAGTTTGGCAGACGCTGAGACGCCAGGGTGGCTAAGGGAATGAAGACTGTCGAATACTTGCTTTCGCAGCATTATGGGCACAAACGGTCTGGGAGGCGTTGTACTGACGTCGCAGTACACAGATAAACGCTCTCCCGGGACCTGCACCTTCTTCAAAACCAAGGATGATCCTTGGTGTAGTAGTTCGGATAGTTCTGGATCTGCAGTCTGCGATTCCGCGAGGGTCCCGAAGTTGACCGGTACCTTTAGAGCTTCCACGCGAGATAAGGGATCGGCCACGACATTTTCCTTACCGGATATGTGCCTTATGTCGGTGGTAAACTGGGCAATGAAGTCTAGATACCGGAATTGTCTTGGTGAGCAGATTTTTTTCCTCTCATGGAATGCGAAACTAATCGGTTTGTGGTCCGTGAACACAACGAAATGTCTGGCCTCAAGCATGTGGCGAAAGTATTTTATTGCCTCATAAATGGCCAGCAGTTCCCTGTCATAGGGGGAATACTTTGTTTGTGCCGGACTGAGCTTCCGAGAGAAGAAAGCTAGCGGCTGCCAGCCATCATCGCTAAGCTGCTGTAACACCGCACCAATTGCAGCATCTGAGGCATCCGTAAGTAACGCGAGCTTGGCATTGCAATCAGGGTGAGCTAAAAGAGCCGCATCAGCTAGACTTGCCTTGCAGTCTTCAAATGCTTGCAAAGCACTCTCTGCAAGACATATAGGATGTGAGCCCTTTGCATTACCAAGCAAAAGGTTGTGAAGCGGCGCCTGAATCTGAGCTGCATGTGGAATAAAACGCCTGTAAAAATTGATCATGCCCAGAAATCGGCGCAACTGACGAATATCTTTGGGCGGCGGGAAGTTTTTAATGGCCTCGATCTTGGCGTCAAGCGGCTTGGCGCCCTTCTCGGTGATGTGATAACCTAGGAAGGTAACCTCCTGCACACCAAACACGCACTTTGACGTGTTGACTAGCATTCCGAAGTCCTTCAACCTACCGAAGATAATGCGCAGGTGCTGCTCGTGCTCAGCCTGTGTCCTAGAGAATATTAAAAAGTCATCCAAGTAACAGTAGCAAAAGTCTAAACCTCGGGTCAACTCGTCCACGAAACGCTGAAAAGTTTGGGCTGCGTTGCGCAGACCAAACGTCATGTATGGAAACTCATACAGGCCGAATGGTGTGGTTATTGCCGTCTTCGGAATATCGTCTGAACTGACAGGTATCTGATTATAGGCCTTCACTAGGTCTATAGTGCTGAAAACTTTACAACCAGAGATGCTGTGCGAGAAATCATGTATATGCCTAATTGGGTACCTGTCAGGGACGGTCCGAGCGTTGAGCATCCGGTAATCGCCACAAGGTCGCCAACCATTATCCTTCTTGGGGACGAGATGTAGCGGTGATGCCCATGAACTCTCCGATGGTCTGGCAGTTCCGTTGGCCATCATCAGCTGAAACTCCTGTTGAGCAATTTTTAATTTGTCTGGCGCTAGTCGCCGAAATGGTAATGAGACTGGAGGGCCTGGGGTAGTACGGATGTGGTTACCGTGTTGTGTGGTGTAGTGCGTGGTAAACCAGCTGGTCGGGTAATGTCAGGAAACTCGGCCAAAATTTTGTGGTACCCCGAATCACCAGAAGAAATTTTAACAGAAAACAAAGACAAATCTGAGTGATTCGAAGCTACCGAGAAAATATTTGTTAGACTATCCAACAGTCGTTGGTTGCGACAGTCAACTACAAGTGAGTAATAACTTAAAAAATCTACACCGATAATCGGCTTTGTCACGTCCGCCACGACAAAACGCCACTTAAAGTCTCTACGTAGTCCTAAATCTAAATTTAAATCCAAGAAACCAAATGTCTTTATAGGCGTCCCATTCGCGGCCACAAGTTCATAGTTCGTACACACACGGTTACTTAGTAGACGACGCGGGTAGACGCAGAGGTCGCTGCCAGTGTCGACCAGAAACTGCGTCTTGGTGGTCCGGTCCGTGACGAAAAGGCGACCAGTCGAGCGAGGGCAATCGTCTGCCGCCATTACCGACTGCCCGCGGCGTTTCCCTGCCGGTAGTCGCAGGGCTTGACGCAGCGCCTCGCCTTCTCCCCGTGCGTCGCGTGGTACCAGCACACTGGATACTGCTGGTAGCTGGAGTCCGAACGGGTCGACGAGCGACTGCGTGAGTGTCGTCGCACATCCCGTCCACGGCTGTGGGAGCGGTTTGGCAAACGGCCGTCACGCAACTGCAGTGTGAGGTCCTTCAAGGCGCGCCTCAGCTCGCTGACCTCAGCAGCCAACTCATTGATTGAGGGTCCTGCTGCCGAAGTTGCTGCGACGTGGTTCGCCGGCGCAACGATGTCCTGGACGCGATCCGCTAACTCAGCAAGTGCCTCCAGGGTGCTGTGAGGCTGCGATGCCAGGAGGGGCTGGATGCTGGTGGGGAGACGACTGCACCAAATGGTGCGAACGAAGTCCTCGGGCAAGGTTGGTCCTGCCAAACCCTGCAGGTGACGAAGAAACTGTGACGGCTTCCGGTCTCCCAGCTCTTCATGCATCAGCAGCTGCTTCACCTTCCGCTCCTGAGAGGCAGAAAGTCTCCGCACCAGTTCTGCCTTCAGTTTCTCATACCTGTTGGACGCGGGGGGGGACATGATGACATCCTTCACCTCTTTGGAGTACTGAGGCTCGAGGTGTCCTACAACATAATTATATTTGGTGACGTCATTCGTCACCCCGGCGTTCTCGAACTGCGCTTCTATTTGCGCAAACCAAATTTCGGGTTCCTCAGGCCAAAACGGTGGCAAGCGCATGGCCACGCGGTACACCTCGGCTGGCTCGACCTTTGAACAAGTCAGGCGCTTAATCTTACGCGCACGGTGTGAAACTTGGTCGGCAGGCTGCGACGACGCGGTGTGCTCTGACTCACTGCCACTCATTTCCAAATTTGCGTTCTTTTCGGGGTCACCAGTTTGGGCTACCTAATATATAGGTAAAACTAAAAGTCCTATAGAATAAATCACGCAGCCGATATAAAACCCGACAACCGACTGACGTGTTATTTTTACGTCACCATGACAATCAGTGAAAAGTAAATGTTTTAAGAAAAAGGTTTGTGAAAGGAGTACGCCACAAGTGAAAAGGACTGTAAAAACTACAGACACTAAATACTCGAAGAATTGACTGATTTCATTAACTTAAAAATGATTGAGAAAACAAATTAAAAATATTGTTGAAGAATGTTTTTGTTTCTCAAATCTAAAATATCAATATTTTATAATATTATAATGTATTATGAAATAACAATAAAGGCCAGAGAGGCAGTCGTTTTACATAAAATACGATGTTTAGCTAAATTAAGTAAAACTTGAAGCTGACCCCAACATAACGTAAGAAAATGTCTGAAACAAATCCGAGACTCTAATTTACCTTGTTATAAATCTAATAATAATTCAAACATTTGATCACAAAAAATAATATTGTTTTCCACCGGATGTAACATAACTATAAACAGAAAACACCAGTAGATAGGCACCATTTAAATTTATCTCGAATATAACAAGAATCTATTGTCTGCATTATTATAATAATATAATAATTAATTATTGTTTCATTAACACCTATGTTATATGGGTATATTGTACTCAATGTCATGGAGCTTAGAATGTTAAGATATGGCTTAATAAACATTATTAAGCTAATAAAATCTTCAAGTTAAAGTAAAAAAACTGAGAGTACGTTAGCCAAAAAAAAAACTGAATCGAATTTTTATTTTTTTGAAAATTTTCAGCAATACTGAAAGTGTTTAGCTTGTACAGTAGATCTTTATTAACAGTATTTAAATAAATAGGCATTCAGTTATAATGAAATACAGGTAGAAGTAGTTGTTAGATAAGTCTAAAAAAAATGTGTTTTTTCTTATCACAGCTGAAGAAATCGGCAATTGAGCTTAAGATTACCTCAAAGAAGTGGCTTTAAAGACCTAAATGTCTGAAATGCTGAATTAAAAGCTCGAGGAAAATCCTGGATTACATCAAACCATAATAGGCAATCCGTATGAGTAAGCACGATGATCAATAGCTTACCTTCTCCGTATAAACAAGAGATATTTGTCAAGCAGTCGCGACTCGCGTCATAAACACTATTATTATGATTACCTACAATATTTCCTTATTTACAAGCCTTGTACCTAATCTTTTACATAAATTGCATTATTTTAAATTGTTCACATAAACTTAGCATATCGCCATAACTTCGGATCCCTTAGCATATTATTGTACTTATCTATACAAAAGATGACCACAATTAATTATTCAAACAGTAAGCAAACAGGTCGTAAAATATAGCTGTCATTACAGAGGCGTGTAAATTGATATTATTGCTAAAATATTATTGTACATGTAAATTTTATTTATACATAACCGCATACTTGTAGTGCTTAGGGTCGGTGCAAGTTACAAGCGGAATTAACTCTTTAATAAAAGTAAGAAATCTCGTCCAATTTTAGGCACGAAACTCTAGACAATTTTTTTAAGCATTGAGACCAAATTACTCAGTACGAATCGAATAAATAAAATTCTATTAGGGATATTTACGACAACGCAGTTTAAGAAAATCTTTGAAGAGCGATTAATATAGATCTGTGAATGTACCGAAACAGGCCTAAAGAATTTCGTGTTGTTGAAACAAAAATAAATTTTGTATTTATTGCTTCATATTTTCGTTTCAAACATTACATTAGTACTACTACAATCATCCATTTTGGATTGAAACGAAACAAAAATCTTAAATAAATATTCTACACCGCTAAAAGTTATAACTTGCACTGCACCAAAACTGCAACCGCATTGACCCGCTTCAAGCCAAACTAAAAACCGCCGGCATCGAATTGCATTAGTTAGAATCTATTGACAGATACAAAATGCAATAATTAATCGATAACTATATAAACTGGTTGGTTGTCGGTCGAGATTTTTCTATACGACTGTTGATTTGACCACCCAAGTACAGAATTTTTACGCGCAAATCTGTATTGACATTTTTATGTGGTGAAAGGACTATGAAAAAGAGGAAATTGACTATATCATAATGTTAAATTCTGTTTGTATCAGAGACTTATGAACTTGTATAATCTGATCATCATCAACCCAGCCCTGATTCCAATTATTAATTTCATTCATCTCTACAACTCGTCATCTAAGCATTCACTCCTTTCTGAGATGGATGGATTGTGTGAAAGATGATATGAGAAATATCATCTTTCACACAATCCATCCATCTCTTATCTGGTCTTCCTTTGCATGTATATTCAGCCATAAACTGATAGTAATATTTATAAATTTATTCCTTTCATTCTATGGCTCGAAAAAGGAACCACCATACAAATATTAAGCTTCTCCGCTCAGTGCAGTAAGCAAAGAAGGTTGCTAATGAAAATCTGCATCTGGGTTTTTGGAGACGTGTTCCTACTTATTAATGCAAAAATGGCATTTACAAACTGTCACTAGTCACCCATTTGGATACCTCAATCAGGTCAGACTTATTAAGACAAATTAAAGGTGTTTTTTATCGCTAAAACATTTAACTAACTATGTGGTCTGTTTAATCACATAATTAATATCACAACAAGATCAACTCACCCCAATAAGGCAAGGAAGGCGTGAAATTACCTGTATAAGGTAAAAATTATCTTCGAACATTTATTAGAGTTTTAGTAGGTCTGGTTAATTTGCTTACAAATCGGAACAAATTACTTTGTCGCGTCAGTACTTGGGCTCAGGGGCTTTTAGCGTCAATTATGTTCTGTATAAGGCGGGGTGGAGCCGACAGCCGATATCTTTATACTTGTCGGACTAGCGGCCAAGGAGGTGCGAAGTTATTGAGAAGACTTTATTATTAGTTAAGACATTAAAAGGGAAAAAAAGAGTTTATTTATCACAAAAATATGTTTCAATAAGAGCTAAGAGTATTCTCAATCAAGTACACTCTAAAAAGAAAAACATTTATACTTTATATACATGCATATTATTATAATCGCGCCTCTTTCCCTTGTAGGGGTAGGCAGAGACCACTTATTTCCATTTGCTACGGTTATGCTTTACAATCATAATTATATCAAAATCATTTTAATTTTGAGCAACGATCCTTAAGATGCATACTTTAAACATATAACACTCTTCTTTTTGCGTTGGTGGTTAAAAATGATCAATGAATGATGTCACCTACAAGTCATAATATTATTTTATATTTTCCATGTGATCTTTGTTCCCATAGACATTAAAAGTCTATAAAATTACAACTTTATGGGATTGCGTACCCGCGTCCACGATATTACGTAAGATATCATAAAAAGACATCGAGTATAATTCTCATACTCTTAAAATTATTTATGATGTTATACTGATTGCAATTTATAAAGTGTAATAAGTGATTGAAGTAATATCGGTCTAGTAAGATTGGGTTCTGTTGAATTAAATGTGTGCTCACAATCATTCGTAGGCGCAGGCCAGACAGAAGAGACAAAATGTATAGAAGCGTTGCACCCGCGCCCCGTCTCTTCTGTATTTTTTGCGTCCCGACGCTTCTATACATTTTGTATGAAAGAAACGCGGTAGAGACAAATGTCCGCGCCCCGTCTGCGTCTTACGTCTCTCTTGTCTGGCCTGTGCCGTAAAAATACGCGACTAAATGTTCTGGGATTATATATGAATATATCGAATGCACGTACTGTCCTACATTCACACCATCATCACCGTCTCCCGAGCCTTTTCTCAACTATGTTGGGGTCGACTACCAGTCTCACCGGATTCAGATGAATACCGTATTTTACATGGAGCGACTGCCTATCCGATCTCCACAACCCATTTTACTGAATGTCAACATAAGAAAAACCATGTAAAAAAAAATGGAAATCAGTTTTCTTTACTTTAGGACTAAAGATATTTGAGACCTTGTTCCTTGTTGTACGGAACCCTAAAACCTGTTAATAGTGGTGTCTCGATCGCATAACGTTACTAGAGCGATCCGCCGCAAACATGCGGTCGACTCGGATCGAACACCGAACGCTAATTATTGGACAATAAAGCTATGGAGCCGCCTTGATGATATTATATTGTATGTAATTAAAAAAATATTTTGGTACAAATGGAAAACGAAAAAGCAAGCGTTTATATGTATTTATGTCTATGAAAAGGTTTTCTGTCTTAATCGCGTAACAGGGCATTTTTAGAAGGCGAAGGTTTCTCTTATGTCCATAAAGCTCTGCAAGAAAAAAAGGAAAATCTGGTACCTAGAGTTTTAATACCCTCTTTCCGTCTCCATTTATTATTATTGTGTTATATTTTTTATTCTGATAAAAAGGAAGCTTTTCCGGAACAGGGCCATTAAAAATGAGTTTTGTGCCAGATATATGTAATAATGGCCCTGTTCCGGAAAAGCTTCCTTTATCTATCTTGGACCTCTAAAATATTTTATACAAATCCGTATATTAAATTAATCTTTTCTTTATTTGCAAACAAGGCGACTCCTTACCCTTTCATAAAAGCGTCAAGCGGACAATTAGGTGACACAATTGCACTGCGGTGCGCAGGCGCCGGTCTCGCGACTTATCAACCGCTAATAACACTCATAAGTGAGGCAGAAGGTCCATTACTTACTATATTGCTTTATTTTTAGCAGGTTTTATATGACTACAAGAAAAAAATGAGATAATTGAAGATTTCCTTTAAAAGAAGAGACTTAGGACTGCAATAGGAAATGTTTTCATCTTAAATGCGAAAATGTACTAATTAGTAATGATGTCGATTATTTAATTAGGTTCTAAAATAAATCTTGTATTTTTGGACGTGAATATAATATGTAACAAGAACTTCTGATTTTTCGTCACAATGTATAATTATAATTGTATAAATTGTTCGGTAATAATTGTCAATTAATACAACAATAAATGTGTTATCTTCATTGATACATTTTGCTTGTTTTCGTCAATTACAAGAATTGCGACGAATGAGTAGAGTTGAATGAACACGGATTCCGCAAAATATAGCTAAGTATATTTATTTGAGATTTAATATGTCTAGAATACTCATTCTTGATCTAACGTATATACATATAACACAAGGTTTATTCAATAAACTGTAGGAAATCTAACACATGCTCAGTTGCTTAGCTCAGTTTTGGGTTAGAAAATATGTGTATGTAGTGCTTTAGTATAGAATCTTTAAATATGTTTTTGTTGTGAACTAAGAGACGGCGTATTGCTGCTTGCACCATTTCTGACAAGTAAAACAATTAAGAGCACTGACAAGTGCAAAATAAATCAGGTGTAAGCTTTTTAATACTTAGAGTTTTAAATACTATCCTTTTTACTATAAGGCGAGCGTGAATGAAAAAAAGGCCACATCAAGAGCATACCATAAACCGAACAGCATGTATGAAGGAAATAATGAAAGTGGACAAAGCAAAACAAGTATGTAAGGATCGTAGCAAGTGGAAAGAAGTGGTCTCTGCCTCCCCTACAAGGGAAAGAGGCGTGATTATATGTATGTATGTATGTATGTATCCTTTTTACTAACCTGTCTTTGACTACTAATATATAAACAATCATCGATAATACCAGTAAAAGTCGAATACTGAAATGTCAATTAGTTTTAAACTGCCACCAAGTCTCATGTTGTCTCTTTCACCTTAAGCTGTATCGCAGCGACAGATATACATTTAAGAAGTTCTCAAAGTTAATTCGCTTCATTCGGGAGTGTTTCAGCATTCTTCAACATCTAGTCTCCTAATTACGTAGGCATCAGTCTTACATAATTTTTTTCTCTTTTATTACGTTGTCCGCCATTTTGGCAGTCTGCCAACATTTTCATACGTCTGTTAAGGCGAAGAGTCTATTAACGTTTAAGATATCAAGTGCGTGTATCTTTAAAAAACAGCGTGTTTAAAATATCGTTGTGCGGAGAAACAAATGATGAAATTGAGATTTAGTGTCCGTGTGTACTGCCAAGATATTTGTTAAGGGATATTGTGAAGACTTTCATGGGTTTATTCTTTAGTAATACGATGTTTTTATTTCGGTATAAGCGTTTTTATTTCGTATTTTTTTCCAGATAAAACTGTCAGTATTTTGCTGGAAAAAATTGATCAATAAAGTAGCTTTATGTATTAAAACGAGCTTAAATAAAGTCAGAGATATAAACTAAATATAAAATTGCAAGAAATAATAACAAATTCTTCCTTAGACGTTGCCTTTCCTACAAAATAAACACAAGATAAAGAAAACATATTTTCAATCAGACTATATAAAACTGAGTAGTATTTTGTCTTATTAAACATACGTCTGCCTCGATTGCCTAGTGTCGCTAAGTGCGACTGCTACGCTAGAGGTCTTGGGTTCGATTCCCGAGTCGACCAAGGTGTTATTGGGTTTTTCTATGAAATTCTCAGTAGCAAGTCGGAGTTTGGATTTGTGCCCGGTTACTGGCAATGGGCTCGCCCCCTATTATATGGGACCTAAACATATCGGCGAACTGTGGGTGTACATTGGTACGCCTCAGCCTACCCCTTCGGGGATACAGGCGTGATGATATGTTATATTCCTTCCTTCATGCTATAGAGTAGTATTTGTCTTATTTAACATACGTCTGTAGTCGTACGACAAATATCAGTAGGTCAGTTATGATGGATGATCTTCACCTTAAGCAAACTGTGTGGTCTAACAATACTAGAATTTATACGACGCTATCTAAATAGTTGCTAACATATTATATTTTATATGACGCCATGACGGACAGAATTGTCTGACCACTGAGGTATTTTAGGTCAAATTTACCGGAGTGTTGCGGAAAACTACGTCCCTTTGCTAATGTTTAGCTTTGCTTTATATAATATGTAGATAGATAGAGATGAAAGTTAATGCAAAATACACAACTTTATGTTAAATCTCTTTTGAAGCTTATGGTCTTCCTTACCGACTTCATTGGAAGGAAGTTCTCAAATCGACGTTATGAAATATTTCCGGTGTTATGGACCGTTAAAAAAAAACAAAAGTTTATTGAAATAAAACTACTAACTACGGATTTTGCGTGGTTTAAATTTAGATTTTAGGTTCCGTCAATTTGACCTCTTTTGTAGTGTCATGGTCACGGGCAGAGTGAGATGGCGTTCGTCTTAACAGTAGATTGGGCGTCCGTAAAAAGTAGTTTTATTTCAATGCCTAACATTCGCGTAAACCTATGAAACCAATATCAAAAGGTTACTTTAAGTTCAAAACTACTTACTGCTAAAACTTCTTTCTTAAAATATCTGACCAGCAAACACTTACCTGAAAATAGAGAGTATAATTAGTATATTATAATAATAGATGATATTGTTTACATACGTCATGTCCATATTAGGGTTGTATGTCTAACGTTCGTGTCAACAACCTTTGGCATACGTCAATTGTCAATTACACACTACGCCTGCGTGTACGCACTTACGTAGAGGAGGGAGCGGTTGTTATGCTTCCTACGTTAATAAAAATATTGGACTTTTCTCATTAATTCGAAGGTGTCGTTACTTATTTAGAATGCTTTTGGTTTTGTGAGGTCTTATTTTATTAGACAAAGCGCACTTTAAACTTTGTTAATTGCTCTCCACTCTATTAAAGGTCTTATAAATGTCATGACTAATTATTTGCCCTATTGAGTAGAAGAGGCTAAGGAAACCAAAGGCTAGGGTTTGACTGCTTTACTGTATTTTTCATGATTATTTTTCGGCGACATCCGTTTGACTTTTTTCCAGGTTGTGATTGAAATAATCCTAATTTTTTCAGCCTTTTCCTGTATAATTACTATTTAATTACCAGGACAGCATAAATAATAAAGAGCCATCAATAAGAGCCATCAATAAAATCTTAATACATATTAAAACAAACACATAACTATAAAAGTTATAACATAATAACATGAATATTATTAGTTTTACTCATGTTAGTTTATTACTCATATAACAGATATTAATTTATTTCTTCATTATGCTGGATAAAATAGTTATTTGCATGGAGTCTAGTCTAGCCTTCGATTATATCCTTGTTTACTTGATGTTCTCTAAAAACCTATTATAATAAATCTACACTGAGTATTTGATGGTCAAAGGTTTCACGTGAATCAGATGAAATAGGCCCTCTTTAAATTTTACCCCTATATTTATTAAATCGTTATATTTACAAAAAAAAAATAGCGCTGAAGTGGCAATGGGCTGGCCATGTCTGTCGAAGGACCGATAGCCGTTGGAGCAGACGAGTCCTAGAATGGAGACCGCGGCTCGGCAACCGTAAGGTAGGACGCCCGCCCCCCAGGTGGACTGATGACCTGAGAAAGGTCGCTGGAGGGGACTGGATGCGGAAGGCGGAGGACCGGCTGTTGTGGCACAAATTGGGACAGGTCTATGTCCAGCTGTGGACAACGATTGGCTGAATGATTATTTACAACTGTGAGTATTAAATAGCAAAGAACAAAGTTTTCAAGACACTCTTATTTAAAAATAATTCATGTTGCAAACGCATCGACACTCAGAATAATTAGGAACGGAGGAAAGTAAGTATATTTATATTATGCAAATCCCAACAGACAGCTTACATTTGGAATCTAGAAACAAACAGTATAATCCAATAAAAAATTAGTTAGTGAATGAACAACGATCACTCCACGTCTTCTATCTAAAGCTCGTTTATAAATAGACGGACAAAGATAAAAGATACAGGGAACAGTGACTTCAAAGATAAAGATAAAAAGGACCATTCAATGATACTAATATCTTTTAACGACAGCCCTAAATAATATTATTTGGCATAGAACTACGCACCTGTTGAACAATTGAATGCCGGCAATATCTATCAGCAGTATATCCGTCTCTTTTGCTCCTGTTATTTCATGTATAACGCCATCTCTGTTTATAGACGGCCTTGCCAAAAAGGTGAATAGCCCGACTACGGTATGCGTAAAAATAATTTTAACAATAACAGTAGTTCTGGAGTAAGATTCCATTGAAAATACGTAATTTTAGTATTTTAGTTCAAAAAAAATCTGGAAAAAACTATCCCTGAAGTAAATTTCATTGCGAAAGTAGTCCAAATAGAACCTCATACAGGTTACAGTAATACAAAGGCCTATTTACATCAATCTAGCGAATGCTCATTCTGTCCTCACCACATAAACTTCTTTAAAATTCTGAAAGAATTTGATAGGCTGAGGGATAGAGTGAGCATTCGCTCGTTTGGTGTAAATTGGCCGTTATTAGAACATTTAATATATTATTATCCAAACGATTAAAAATATTGTTTTATATGATAAACAATTCTTAGAGCTCAATAAATTATATTTAAAAACAAATGTGCGGCTATACACTTTTTTGCAAAGTGGACGAAGCTAAACAAGTTTGTAAGGATCGTAGTCAGTGTAAAGAAGTGGTCTCTATCTACCCTTACAAGGGAATGAGGCGTGATTATATATATATATGTATGTATTTATATCTGTGTATTAACTGCTACTATTTTGATTCCAAAAACGCCTATGTAAATGACCCAATTACCTATCCTACCTACTCTTAATAACAGCATAATGAAGTTAAACCTGGCAAGGTTTCACGTTCTAAGATATCGGTTAAATCATCAATCAGTGTTACGTTTGGCAGTAGTATCAAATAAGATGATTAACCTAAAGCCGCTTGCGCCGAATTAAGAAATCTGTCAGTATGTAATTAGCCTTTGAGAGTAGATCACGATTGGTAGACTTCTGAAGAAGTTTAATATTTGAAACCGTTTGAAAATATTTTTTTTAATATCATAATTAAACGTGTTAATTTAAGTCGTCTATTTACTAAAACATTAATTTTATAAAGATTTTGTTTTGCAGATTACAGGGCATTGTTTAATAAGGTAAATAAGGTACCTTAGACCTAATGTTTTAAGGAAAGGCTTTTTAATTAACTAAACCCTTTGCGAACTTATATTATATTTACACAAAAGGGGAAAGTTACAAACACAAATTATCTAAAAAAAAATCGTTTTCTTTTATGGAATGTTTTTGCTTCTACCAACACTTGGAAAAACTATATATTCCTTGCATTCAAAACCTAATACGGTACTTAAAAGCACCAACATCAAGTAAAAAGCAGTAACTCTGCTCTGAACTTCAAAAACAGTAAATCTAGTCCACGAGACAGTCCCTAACCTAGTTGTAGACTGGAATGTAGTCAAACCGTATGAGTAATTGAACGGGCGGTCATAAGCGAAAATAAGTGTTCACACGTTCAGTATTAGTTCAAAGCGATATAATGAAGATGTATGTTACATAATTGATCACATATATATTAAATAATAATAATAATCCAGCCTATAATCTTCCCACTGCTGGGCACAGGCCTCTTCCCATATAGAGGCGCGAGCATTGATCACCACGCTTGCTCTCTGCGGGTTGGCGATTTCAGATACAAATTAAATACAAAACGGAATTGAATATAATACAATTTATATGGCATCACCTCGATGACATTTCTTTGTGTAATCTGTCCACAATTGCACGAATTAGCGCGTAACAATCATAGAAAAAGAAATCATGGCAAAAGAAGCGACGGTCGTCCGGGAGCAAGATGGCTCGGCGACATAATTAAAGTCTCGGGTCGTCTCTGGATGAGGCTGGCATAGGACCGTATAATATGGCACGAAAATGGGGAGGCCTATGCCCAGCAGTGGGAGGAAAAGGGCTGTGGATGCTGATGATGAATCATAGAAATAAAGGAACATAAAATCGAATTCAGAACCCCTCTTTTTAAAGTCGGTTAAAAAAATGGTGCAGTTTACAAAAACACACTTGCCACTTGTGGTAAGACTTTAAAGCTTACAAAAATTATCTGCATTTGAATAAAATTTTAGAGAGTTATAAATAAATAAATAAATAAATAAATGCGGACAACATCACATACATTGCTCTGAACCCAAAGTAAGCAGCTATTAAGCACTTGTGTTATGGAATTCAGAAACAACGAAGGTACCACAAACACCCAGACCCGAGGCAATGTAGAAAAGTTGATTTCTACATTGACCCGACCGGGGATCGAACCCGGGACCTCAGAGCTAGCGACACCTTGAAACCGGTGCGTACGCCACTCGACCACGGAGGTCGTCAAAAGTTGTTTCAGTAGATAACACTTATACGAAACATAGAACAAAATATCTAAATTACCTATCTCAAAATATATGTATTTTTACACGGTGTATTCATTCTACAATTGTCTGTACCACCTACAGATAAACTAAAATTATACATGAATGCCAATTGCCAGACGATGTTTACGATTCATAAAGCTTTATGTTTTCAGGAAACAATATATCTACGTGTCTATGTATTGACCAACTAGTTTTATACCTTAAGAGGTAGGTAGAGACACATTATAAAATACTGATGGACACTAGAGAATTATTTGCTCAAAAAAATCTGTTAAATATCTATCGTGATTTTGGGAACAACACTACTTGATAGATGCCTCTGTGAATGGTAACCTCACCTCTATTTATGTTTATCGATAACACAGTCACATCTCTATCATCACCATAACGCGTGATCAAGCAAAAATACATACATTAGAATTTAGAACAGAACAGCCGTTTAAAAAAAATGGTTGCGTAAAACCGTTATTATATCGAAGATTTAAATTAAGAATGTTTATCGTTTTGAATTTAGAACTGAAAAAACATATTCGAGGGATGTGTCGTAGACTATGTGTCTACTTGTGGGGTCATTGACCTTGGTTGGCTTTTTACCAAGTTTTAAACATTTTTCTCTCATTGTAGGGTAGTGCGTTTTTCAAAGATACGCATCAAAGTATTTGTGTATTTTTACTGAAACTAATCTTGTGCAGACCCAATTCTTATTCTTAAATAGTTCTTTAAATATTTTTCTTGAACGTTGTTCAGTTAATTTTATCTGGTGATGTCAATTCTTAATTATTGAATCACATACACAAGCTTCTCCAAATTATATTAATTTCCGGAAACTGTAATGTCTAGGTTATAAATCTGACCTATTAGTTAATGCGTCAAATGGAGGTACCTACTTTGTTCCTACTATTCTCGAAAAAGGCTCTTAGCGTAACTTATAAATATAGCGTATTTCGTAATTTTTTAGTATAACACCACACAATTCTTTAAACCATCTCTGTAATCACAAATCTAAAACATACTAAAAACGTTTCCCTAATACACACGAAAGAGTTGAGGAAAATCAAAACTAAAACTAACTTATACCAAACTCATTACTCAAAAACACATGAATTTTGAATATTAATTATTTTTAATTCTACAATAAACAATAAGACCCCATATCTTATTTCCTGTGAGAAAAGAGATCCCTTTACCAGATGTTTTTGTGACAGTCGAGTGATAATGATAAGAGGTCATTGACTCGCAAATCAGTACAGATAGTACGTGCGTAATCATGATTCAAGATATGTATATTTGCTAGTATTCTGCGATAGTAGTTTATTCTCAAGGCCGATTATAATAGTACTGAAGTTTGTATCATTTACCTAAATTTATAGCGTCTTTAAACAAGTCTAATGTAACTTGGTATGTGCGTTAGTTTTACATAAATAAATAATACTTTAGTTAAATACACCCTTCTCACACAGGGAAGTAATGAGTACTAATTATCTGAATATAAAGACACTGATATAAACTTTTAAAGTATCGCATACGTACACACATACGTCAAGCCCCAAAAAATGTATTTATGCAGGGAGTGATATGACACTGACTCCAGTCTTACTATGGGATACTGTGTTACCCAGTCAAATGGGGTGTGGAGGTGTATAGGCAGTCGCTCCATGTAACATACGGTATTCAAATGAATCCGATAAGAATGGTAGCCCCCAACATAACTTGGGAAAAGGCTATGCAGATGATGACTGATTTTGACTGCGGCGAAAGTATCGCGCTCGGGTCATGGTATTCGAGTGCACCAAAACTTTTTAAAGAACTTTCTAAACGTTTGGTTGACTCTACTCGTGATCAGAGGGCTGGTTTGTTCCTTGCACAGAGAATCGGCAAAGCCCCTCACGTGGCAATGCGGCAGCATTGATTGAAGGCTGGCAAGCCTTCTGGGCAAGTTTCCCGCCATTGACAAGGATGACGAGAATTTTTATGACGCCTGTTTGTTTTATTTATTTATGTAAGTTTTAATTTTAGTATAGTTAGAGTTTGTTCTTATATTAGATATAACTGCGTCGCGATTTCAAATAACCTTGTCACTGGTCTTTTGAAACAACATAGAAAGTACAGCCATGTATCTTTGGTGCTAGCCTGGACAAAACAATAGACAGTCTTCAAATATTTCGGCCAAAGTATGACAATACTATAACCGCGTTTTGTTTCTAAGTCTTTTGCGAGATAACTAGATCAGGAGGTTATCAAACATTGCACCCGCTATTAAATGACGAAAATTCGCGCAAACTATACTTTGAGTGCAATTTCTTCATGGAAATGTATATTAGTACCTAAAATGGAGCAAATTTTATTTACTTGACATAGCAAGACCTTTATAATCTTATTATCTTAGATTTAATTGTTCGAATTTTATTGTCTCTGTAATGAAGAAGTGAACCCAGTGAAGCAGTCGCTTCATCTAAAATATGGTGTTCAGCTAAACGGGTAAGACTGAAAACTGAGCGTAGAAATACACTAAATAGAAGAAAATAACTTGTCTTCTTTCCATCGCAATTTGAAAATAAATGGCATCACAAATTAATATTCCTACTTTGAAACAAATTCAGTACAAAATCTACCGTATTTAAGGGATTTGTGATATATTAAACTTTATAAACATTCTCAAGTTCGTGTAAATACAGTGAGTTTATATGAGAGTTATTAGAATTAAATAATATCGAAATACCCAAATCTAAGCAATAACAATACGAATATAGGTTACCAGTTCACGATACAAATGTGAAGTCACGTACATTATGTATTATACGAAATTATTTAAGATAAGTATATAATTAGTACTTATCCTACATTGTTACATAATAACTTCTAATCTAACTTTAATAAGGGTCAATCAAGGTTATCAGAAAGGTAATTAATATTAGTTTATTGTTTTAAATACGAAAAATAGGAAAGGTTACTAAACGACTAGTAGTCGAACGAATCTTAAAAGAATTACATATTTAAATGGATTGAGATTGAGATTGAGATTGAGATTGATATTTAAATGGGTTGAGATATGCAGTCGTTTTATGAGATCGCGGTAGTTTGCACTGCTTTTCCGCCTGGTCTCCAGCATAAGGAAAGGGTGAAGCACTCCGGTGGTATTAGCCGGTAAGAGTCCGGCATACCCCTCCGCCTTCCCCAGGGCGGTGGAAGTTCACGAGAAATTCCCAAAAAAAAACGCGGTCGCTCCATGTAAAATAGCCTGTTTGTCGGAATTCGGGAAGACTGAAAGCCAACATATCTAGGGAAAAGGTTCGACAGAAGACCTTTAAAGCTATTTGTAAACACACATTGTCCTAACATGGAAGAAAGTGCGAACGCCTAAGCTATAAAAACTTTGCGTGCGTTTACCTACGCGTATCATTTTACCTTATTTAAAAGCCTATTAGTTAGTGATGAGAGGAGCGGTTTGGTAATTTTTATTATAAGCGGAATCTATGTGTGCATGGTTTAGTCAGAATTTAATTGTTACAACCCAAAATAAAGGCCTTAATTAGTGTCGTACCTAAGCATAGATCAGACTGATCCATGACATATAAAAGTCGTTTATTGTGTCTTCATTTTGTTTGACTAATAAAATGCCAGAACACATTCAAGTGCCTTATTTGGGCAAAGGTAGATTCGCGTTTCATTGCATTTGACTTATCTTGGTGAGGTATAGGTCACTCCGTTGAACGAAATAATATATCTATTAAGAAATAGAGTCATAATGATATAAGTACTAAGCAGGTTACTATCAGCCAATTTCATACAAATCAAGCACAAAGTTACGGCTCTATTCAACCGGCATCTGCATACAATATGGTTAGAGTATCAACGACGATAATATTCAATTTGAACTAGTATTATAAATAGTACGGGGTTATAAAAGTTAGAGGTTATCACATCGTAAACTAAGAGGAATGTGATTACGTGTATTTTATAGAGAAATGTCGGTAAATTGGATGATTCATCAGGAATTACTGATAGGTATTGTTGACTCTAGGAGAATGAAGACTAAAGTAACCATAATGGACATCGATATTTTGCCATGTTGGGAAGACACTATTCTCTAGAATTATGTACTATTCAAAACATAAAAAAGTGTTTTCAATTCATGAATCTCCTACATATCATCATCTCCTCCTTTCTTATCCCACCGCAGGGGATGTGCCTCTATTTTTATATGCCTTACTATCTGCTTAACATACATAAAATTAATCACTTAAATAAATAAGCGCTCTTTATTCGCGCTCGATCTTTCCTTCTAAAAGTTAATTAAAAATAATGAAAGAAATCGCTATCGCTTGATTAATAAGACATCGGTCTCAGTGTAACTTAACACTAGACTAAGACATGTTTTCTATCCTTTTACTAGAAAAAAATCACGCAAGCTTTTTTATAGAGTCCTTTTCTGGCTGCACCCGGTGTCATAAAATACTTACAGTAGATACATGCATATATTAACCATAATACAGCTCATTACGTCATAAGATTTAAGATAAACAATCAATCAAAAATCTGACACAGATATGACTAATAAAAATCTAGATTACATTAAATAGGTCTGCTCAAAAATGACTTAACACTCGGACTTTGCGACTGACAAAGATTTCAGATCGCTTACAAGTTTATAAGTTGCTTCAATAATTTTAAAGCGAGCTAAGCTAAGTCAGCGTTAGACTTGATAAAGTTTAATCGTGTTTAAGTATTCGGTTATGACTGATTACTTTATGCAGGTATTTGTCATGACAACTATTAGAAGCGGCGCCATATTTGATTAATATAGAACTAGTATCAAATCGAAACGCAACGAATCAAAGCTTTGTTTATTACGACTTCAAATTATTACTTGGCCTATGACATCAATTAACCTGACCTCACTACATTGCACTTCAAATAACGATAAATAATCTCAGAAGTATTACATTGCCAGCTTTCAACGATAAGATAAGTTTGATGTGTGTTACCGAAAAGCATTGTATGCTATGTTTAGCGATTCGTCTGTTTGTTGTGCGAATTTAAAGTTGTGAGATCCGGAATGAAGTTTGTTCTGTCGAACGATATTAGTTTTGCTGTTTACATAAATAATTGGTTTTAGTAACCTATTTAGGCAAGATATTATTATTTATAAATAATTTGTAAGTGCAAACAAATATGCTGAGAATTTAATAGTTCTGTTTTTCTATGACTATGACACGAAACATATCGGCGAACTGTGGGTGTACATTGGTACATCTCTGCCTACCCCTTTGGGGATACAGGCGTGATGATATCTTTTGTTCTGACACGAGTGATGAACAAAAGTGAAGTGATTTGGATTATTATGATGACCTTAACTATAAACCAGATAATATTTGAAGCAATAATTAGACTTTTCGATCTTCTGCTGCTAAATAGAATATATATGAAAAGAAAAAGACTAGATTACCGGACAATGACACATGTCGGAAAGAAGACATTGATACGCTTTAAGAAGATACATAAGTTTCTAAAACCTCACTACACATAAAAAAGGCATTTTGTAATAATGTCATTCAACTACTTCTTGGCACGTTGAAATACTAAATCAAAGTGAGACATGCGAATTTATTGTTTAATGTATAGCTTTGCTCAAAGACGAATGTTTTTAACTGTTTACACAAGATTTTGACAGATAGGTTTAGATGGCCGCTGCAATGGATAAAAAGTACCTATAGAATCTGATGCACCTCATAAATAATAGGATTAAGAATACAAAAATGTACAATTTTCAGAAAATTCTACGTAATATGTGTTGACTCGGATAAATGCGTTAAATAATGAAAATTTTGGAAAAGAAAAACATAATTTCTCATAAATTTTGAGAGAAACATCTTAAATCAAATTTATATGGCTACATCTCTGGATTATATTGCACAAACATTTATAAAAAAAAAGAAGTCAAATTGAGAACCTCTTTCTTTTGGAGTCAGTAAAATATGTAAGATAGGTAGAGTAAGTATTGCTTTACAAGCAAAAGGAAACTTTGTACACTTTCATAAATAAATTAATAATAAAAGAACAATCACGAGCAAAAAGGGTTCTAAGTATAATTAATTCAAAACATTATCTCATTAACAGATCTAAACAGTTAACAAACAGTTCCATTAACACAATAATTTGTGCCATAAAATCACTGAACATCAATAAAATTCGCATAAGCCAACTCACATCGCTTTATTTTAGCAAACATCCCTATAAATTGTCCTCAACTAATTACTAACAATAAACTACTTAAGAATTTTCGTACCAAAACAATGTCAAGAAAACACGTGTAACAGTAATTAATGTAAGCTATAAAACTTTCAGATAAAAGGGCAAAGCATTTAAAAGCAAAGGATTAAATTTTGTGCAGGTAAAAATAATATTAATTTTTTTAATATTAATTATTAAGAAAAGTTTAATGTCCAAATAAAGGCTTTGTGGTCTAAAATCAAGGTCGGTCGGTCCACTGGTCTAGATAAACCCGTTTTATTACGTAGACCCTAAGTCCATAACCCGCCCAAACAAAATATTAATTTGCAAGCTCTACCTTCAAGGTTCAATGACATTTAATGAAAATTCAACGAAAAAATAAAACGTCCATTCAGAACGGTGAACGTTCTTTTGCAAATTATCATCAAATTACCGACTAAACACACGTCTGACTACTTCGGGGGTCACTCATCGTTTGAGAGCTGCGTTCGAATTTCAAACGCGGACGGTTTAAAGAGGCGCTCGTGATTGGTGGTCGTAATTTCGTGTACACTATTATTATAAGAGATGAAGAGATCAAATTTTGAAACAGAAAATTGTGGGTTTTTGACTTTCACTCTCGTCAATGTTTGCTTTTCGTGTGTTGTAATTTTATTAAGCCTTATTAAGTCATTGGGAGATGCATTGATGAGCGGTGTGTACGAAATGATTATTATGTTTTTAAGATTTATTAGTGTATCATGATCAGATACTGTGACGACATCATTATTTTAGTTTGAGGTTTGCTTTTATTTTATAAGTTATGTGTAATGTAAGGAGTAATTTAAGAATAGAGTATGACTAGATTCTAATCAAGAAATATAGTAAGGAGTAGCCCATTTTGCAATACAGAAACACAGTCAATAAATTGTGTAACATATAGACAGAGTCGTGAACATAAACTATCTTATAAGTAATGTAGGTATATTAACAATAATAAATAATTACTCAAGGTTCAAGAATATACAATATAGACTAGTAAATTCTGTTACATTGTATTTAAGATAACTATAGCTTCATATATTAAACTAACTTGTCGGTCACAGTTAAATATTCGTAGTTATTTCTACTTAAATACAAATAAAGCATAAATACATGAATATTATGTTAATATGAGTTGGTATAAGATAATAAAGGACTTTATTAAAAGCTTTAATAAATCTTTAGGCCTTAATTTGACTGGTCGATAAATATTTGCGAATAACTATGAAATGTTAGATGTGATAAAGTTAAGAATTAATTTACGTAAAAATTGTTAGTCCTCAGATTTCCAACCGAGTACATAATTATTTAAAGTATGAGATTTTCAACCTATAAATTAATTAATCAATTTGGTTTATTTATGTAAGTTTAAATTTTAGTATAGTTAGAAATTGTTCTTATATTAGATTTAATTGTGTATTAATAAATATTAGTCATGTTTACCTATAAATAAAATTGTCTTTAGTGCCTTTAGACACATTTTAGTTTATTTAAATATTTCGCACTAATTCCATAAAGCATTAAAAAAATAATTTTTCCATTGATATGATTTTTCAACTCTTGAACAAATAAATCCCTCATACGCCCAACGCATATCCCTTAAGCCCATACATCTACAAAAAAATACATAAGCAACTAAAGATACTAGACCTAAATAAACACAAGCTAAAATCTAAAGTCACGGAGTGGCTGTTACAACAGGACTATCTCACTACAGAGACACTACTCACATACATCGCCTAGAAAACAAACACTTACACACTTGTACAAGCGCCCGCACGCGCTCAGACACCCACACACACACACACATTCACACACACACAAATGCACACCCTTACACAAACATACACACCCTCATACACACCCACACACCCTCACACACACCCACACACCCTCAAACACAAGCACACACATACACGCATTCCTTAACAGACAGTTAAGGAAAACATGTAAAGGGTAGATCGACATAGTTCACTTTGTTGTATTAATCATATTATAAGATCTCTTAGCCGAACACTGTCTCTTAAGATACAGGTTACCCTAGTTTAAGAGGCAGGGTTTGTATAACTGTGAACAGATTTCTGCAACTTACAGGAAATAATATGTTCAACTTGTTCTACTTACTAGTAATAATCTGACACCTTGTAATTTTTGTTGCTTCTATCTGTACTTTTTGATAAATAAACATTATTATTATTATTATTATTATTATTATTATACCAATCAACAAAAAATCAGTTATTTATAAACTTCAAAGAACCAACAGTTAATTTTAACTCAACGTATCAGAGATTTGAATTATTTCACCTGTGAGGACGAGGCATCGAACCTGGTGCCTGGCGTTCAATAACAATAAACTTTGTTAACTGTACTATTTATTTTACTATAGCTTGTTTGTTTTCTTGATCTCATAAAAGACGTTTCGATTACATACAGTATGATGTTAAAAGTATGAATAGAAATAATTTTTATTTCCATACGTTAAGAATAAATTAATGAAATTTTTGTTTCTTTATATTATTTATTAAGTATGCTCAAAGTTTCTACATCAGCTTTTAGTAACATTTCCAAAATGGAAGTATAATATGATATACATCTTTGCACACTTAATTTTTTAAAAGGAATGTTTCATATTGATACTTTTATGTTCTTACTATCTAAATAAATGAGATCGAATCACTAATTTTCGCAAAAAGTATTCTTACTTTGCACACTAATTTATAATTAGTAGGTAGATTATTACCATTACATAAAAAACATTAACAAAAGAATAAATACCATTATATAAAATTTTAACTAAAAAAGAGAACTCAATCAAAACGCCAGTCTTATTAAAATTGCATAAAATAAAAAACTGTCTAATCAAAGTTAGGTCTTAGATGTAATATAGAACACCCCAAGCATTGCATGCGCGCGCGCAACGCATTGATTCCAATATCGATTAGTAGTTATTTGTGTGCTCCCGCCCTAACGGGGCCGCGGCTACCCATAAACAAACTTAAACTGATTTTAATTTTCTACTTACACCAGGAATGTAAGCAGGATGTGGATACGCTATTTACTATTACTATATTATTTTAATAAAATAGTCAGTAACTTTTTTTTTGGAATGTAAAAGTTTGGTATAAGTAAAGTATAGTATATGAACTGTATTCATATTCATAGTAATATTATAGAACGGGGATTAGCGCGTACATGCATAAATAGCATCTATAATATTACTATAAACATGCAGCGCGATAGTATAAAAGTTAATATGTATTCATATTTTTTGTGGTTCTATCAAGGTTGACGATTGCAGAAATATTGGTTGACAAAGGTTAAGACTACACAGTTTAAACGCGAAAAATATTAAGTGATATTTGTTAATATGAGATATAGCGTCTTTTGTTATTTTTTTGCCATTACACATACAGGGCACGTTTCCCGCCATTGACAAGGATGACGATGAGTTCTTTGACGCCGTTTAGTTTTTATTTATGTAAGTTTTAATTTTAGTTTAGTTAGTTTGTTCTTATATTAGATTTAATTGTGTATTAATTAAGATTTATACAACAACTAAAAATTCATCCTAAAAAAGCTACTTCAACTCTATCATATCCTCGACATTCTAACAAACAGGATCGCCCCATTAAATCACATTACAACAAAATATTTGTATTTATTAGTTAAGTCACAATCTGGGGTGAATTATGGCCCGTCGTAAACACGGGTTAAGTCTACTGCTTTAGCATTGCAGGGTTAGACCACCCGGGAAACATGGACATGGAGGTAAATAGGTACTTTCGACCCCATCATCTTCAAAAAGTTATTCAAAATTCAATCTTATGGTCATGTCAATAAAGTTGTTTTATTCAGTTTGAAAGATCGTGGGTTTGTGTAAGGCGTTATAATTGTGATATTTTGTATTGTTGATGTTTTATATGGGATAGTAAATAATAGTTTGACAATCGGTCGGCTTGGTAAGCGACCCGGAAGCTTCAATAGAGCCTTTGTAAGGAGAGTTGTAAATATAAGTACCTAAGTCATTCTAAGATGGAAAAATACAGTAGCGTATGGGAAATGCTATTGCCTCATGTTACGTTTCATATTTATTGTATGCTAAATTATTTTGAGGAAAAATTTGAAGTAGTACCTTATTGAATTGTTCTGTGCATTTTTTTAAGTTAACATAATGATGTCCTAGAAAAACATAATATAACAAGGAATTCTTTGTACAAGGCTCCTTAAATTTATTTTGAATGGGTACTGCATTAGTAAAAACATGACAACGAAATATTGATACAAACTGCAAAACATCTGAAAATTTTAAAACACTCAATTACGCAGAAACTCAAAAAAGATTGCTATCAATAATAAAACTTTCCGCACTACATGCGTTTGTCCTAATGAATGCGGTGCGTATGCGCAGCCTACCCGACACAACTGGGAAGAGAAGGGGTTAAGTGGGAGGGGGGGGGAGATAAAAGTTTCATTAATGGAACTTCTATAGAATGGACATACCTTCTAAAATAACCTTCATTTTTTATAGCAATTGTAATATCATGTTGGTTAAATTTAATTGGAGACTAAGAACTGTAATTTTATAAGCATTTATGTGCGTTGCGGAATGTAAGTAGGTTTGATTGCTATTTATTATTTGGATCGCGTTTCCGTTTCGGTTCATTGGTTGAATGATTGCTGTTAATTTGTTTCTGATAAGCTGTATCCTGATGCTAATTTCTTTATTATATTTTTGTGACGTAGACGCTTTGGTATTTCATGATCGTTTTTATCGTATAGGTTCAGTATATTCTAATTTTGTTTAAAATGACACTGTAAAAAAGGCTAAAAGATTCTTGAACCATGGTAATTTCCATTCTTAGACGACACTTTTGGAAAATAGCGAAATGTTATTATCACCTAAATTTTTGTTATTTTTTTTTTTGTAAGGTTAATTAATAAATTTTACGCAACGAATCATACTTCTGAATACTGAATCGAAAACTAACTTTAATTAACTTTCAGACGTTCTTAAATTTCACACCTAAAGAGAAAGAGATAGCATTAAACTTACAGTCGATTAAATGATAGCCTTTTCAGTAGTCAACTACTTAAATCAATTGAAATGGCGAAAGCATATAAATTGGCTACCTTTAAAAATAGTTTTCGATATCTTTCTTAATCAATCACTATTCAAACATCCTAAAGAACTATTATTATTCCTTAAGCCATCCATCTTATCCACACTACTTCTCCATAAATATATTATTACGAAAGTTTGCCAAGCTTGAGATGTTTACTGCCTAAACTCAAACAGCAGACTCACCATGAGCTTCTAAAGTACTACTGTTGCTGAGTAAGCGAGAGAGCGCTATGCACATTGTATAGCGCCGTCTCGCTTTCACAACCGCAATAGTATTGTCTTAAGAGATCATGGTACGGGTGCAGCTGATAGCGACCTCTTTGAATTCATTCTTATTTCAATCTAGGGTTGACAAGTTTTTGTTATCTTATTTATTTTGTCGTGTGATGTGATTGTTGGTTTAGGGCCTGTGAATTGTGGGGTGTTAATGTGTAATTATGAAAGCTTTTGAGTTTCTGAATGGATTTTTTTATGTTAGATCATTTTGTAGCAGCCTGTTTAATAAAATACTGTGAACGCACTGTTTTGACGATTATAATATGTTAAAATATATTCGTGAATCAGAAAATTTTATAACTAATGCAGAATTACTTATAGACGTTAATTATTGATTTCAAGCCAAAAATATTTAAGTCCGGTGAAGCAGTCAAAGCCTGCGCTCAGGCTAACTGCAAAGATGTCTACCAAAAAAAAAAAAAAAAAATATTTTATCCGAGCATCGTCGACTATAAAAAACAGTATGATCTATATCACATTATAGAAATCCTAGATGGCAAAGTTCAACGAATAATAATATTGCACAGTTTGTCGAAGTGACATCCCTACGGAAGTGTCACGCGAAACCCAAACTTTTGTCGGTCGTTTTAAAGCCACGCATAAGCCTTACGTGTAATTAAATATTTTCGGTCTCACTTTCTTGAGATGGGTTTTTAATCACAAAACTTTGATAAGTGAGAAAAGGGTCTCCTCATGTCACTGCCAATACACGCAAAAATGAACCTTATGGGCTTAAGAATAAAGGTGCTCAGAAAACTTGGTAGAATATTTCTTCTACTTATTTATAAACTTTAATTTGAATTGCTTGTATAATTCGATTTTTATTGCAAACGATTTTGTTTGATTAGAATTGGGGTTTTATGTTCTGGTTTAATGAAAATCGACGTGTTTGCATATGGCGTAAGAGGGTGCGATTGTGCGATATTATTTAAAATTACGAGCCTTAATGTTGAGATAAATGCTTGTTTATATGATTTTGAAGTTTGCCGATATATTTAATTGCATTATGTTGAAATTAGGTTGCGAAGTTGTAAATTTCTTCGGTTTATCAGTATAAGCTTAACTTAATGATAACAAAAATCATGATTAGTATTAAGTACCTAGTCGTGAGTATAAATCAAATTATATAGCTGTTACAAATACCTACTATTAAACATAATACTCCAAAACAAACACAACTCATAAAATATATTAATACGTCTCGTAAAAAACATGGTTTATGTAAATATTTTCTTTAATTATGTTTATAGTGTCATCAATTATAAGTTTATTTATAGATGCGACGTATTTGACTAAAATTTATTTTGATTTATTCTAATATACGAAAAAGCAAACTGCTCAAAATAAATAACCTTATAATTAGTATTTCTATTTTAAATTACAGAGATTTTCGTTAAAACTACTTTTGGGTCAGCTAGTTATTTATAAACATGCCACCCTTCTTGAATTTTCAATATCCTTAATCGTATTTTTTGCGACACAAAACATGTCATTTAGGAACATAAAAATCCAATTAATAACCTATTAAAACAATATCAACAAACATGAGACATTAAAAACACCGCCAGTCGGCTTCACAGACAGTGATAATTTTTATTACATATTTATCTAAATATATCAAGGGTAAAGCAATCAAAAACGGTGTACACATACGTAAAAAATTTAAGTACTCCCTAATCTAAAATTTCGCCTGGATTCGCTTCAATCAAGGGTTTGTATAAAGCTGCCTGTTCACGACACGACTGACAACGTCAAAATTTTTAAGATTAGTAGTAGTCTGATTGAAAAAGAATCCCACACACGAACTTTCAATACTAAATAATTGTAAAAAAAAATGGGACTACAGACCAGTCAACTCAAAGAATTTGTTGCAAAAAACGTTTAATAGGCATACAACCTATAATCACGAGTTACGCGCAGATAATACCTGCCAAATGGTAGCAACGTGTATGTAATTAACCTCTTGATAAGCTCATAATATGTACTGTAATTGAGCAGTGATGCCATTAAATCTCTCAGAGCAAAAAAAATGATTGACAGCTATATATTTTTTGTAGAAGAAAAGTAGGTATCATTTTTTCTTGAAACCTCATTTCATTCTTCAGTCATTTCACAATTTCTTGATGGAAACAACTGAAAGTAAAACAGGTAAATATGAAATAGCTAATAATAATTACTACGTAAAAGCAATACGATCGAGATCTAAACACACAATACGAAATAAAATGTCGTTTTTAGTTCAAAAGTCGCACGACTAAAAGTTGCACCTCGAACAGCCGGCTTTAAGGATATAAAAATCTTTATGAGGTCCCAAATAAAGGATGTTGGCCGACACATTAATGTTGTGTTTATCGAGCCCTCTTCTATTTTATTACTCTGAGAAAAACCAACTGACTATAAACCATTAAATGAGGGGAAAAATTTAAAAGTAGACTACGAAACATTTTCTGTCAGCTAATTAAAAAAAACTCCATTATTCTTCTCAATGAGGCATTTATACTTCATAAAACAATAAAATAAACTGAAAGAAAATAAAATTAATTACATATTCATTAATATACAATTATATCTAATATAAGTACAAACTCTAACTATACTAAAATTAAAACTTACATAAATAAAAACTAAATGGCGTCAAAGAACTCATCATCATCCTTGTCAATGGCGGGGAACGTGCCCAGAAGGCTTGCAGCATTGCCACGTTGAATGGCTATGCCGATTCTCTGTACAAGGAACAAACCAGCCCTCTGATCACGAGTAGATTCTACCAAACGTTTGGAAAGTTCTTTGAAAAGATTTCCTAGAAATTAAGAAAAAAAAGTGAAGGCACTTATGAGAAATTAAAATCAGTTCCTCAAATGAACTGATATTTATAATAACAATTATAACAAGTTACTACAGAACCGATATCGATCAGAACACCGATAGTGTCTCTTTAAATTAAAATAATGATATGTATCATTAAGAAGGAAATGTCAAGGAAATAAACGAAGATATCATATTTATCAATCTTCATTTGCCAGTACTCGATATAAGTTAAAATTCAATTTAAACATAAAACAAAACGAACATTAAATTAGACTAAATTTGACTATTCTTAATGTAGCTTTTATAAAAGAACTTCCGAACTTAGCCTAAGATTTTTGGATCACAGAAATTTTAATCCCATACGGTAATGAACTCTCAGTCCGCAATTTAAAATTAAACAGTCAGAATTCTACTCGGCATCATGCATCCATGCATTACATACATTATTTGATTTTCTTTGCATTTCTCATCGAACGCAAATTACTTAATCATTGCGCCACTTCTAATTTTATTAGAGCAAGTTCGTTGACCACTCATCGATCTTATAATAGCAAAAATAAACTCGACGAGAACAGACAAAATATTTACAAGCTGATGACAAGTGATAAACATACAATTTCTCTAGGAAACGATGTGGTTAATCATTTGGATAACATGTAAGACGTACGGAAAATAAATAACCTTAAAATGTAGTGAAATAGATATTTACGCAAAATTGGTGCGCTGACATAAATGGTGTAGTTGGATGGTGTAGCGATTTTGTTTATATTGGCAACTCTATGTTCGTTTTGATTAAGTCACTGAAAGAATTCTAATATTTTCCCGATTCGACTTTTTTACAACTGGTTGAGGACCTCTCTTTTAAGTTTCTAAGCCTTTCTTAGACATTTTTAGGCATCCATCATTTAAAGGACTAGGAAAGCTTTTCAACCGTTTTTTCATCGAAAAAGCTTTAGTAGTGTTTAAAAAGCTAGTCCAAATGAAAAAATCTATGTCCCCAAAAACATTTGCAAATCTTTTTCGATTATAATCCTTACCACTTAAGTCTAGGATTATCCTTTCCCTTATTAACTCTACGTCCAAAAATCCTCATCACAAATAAGGAATACGGTAGCGTCCAGAAACAGGGGGTACACATAAAAGGCGTCGGTTTCGCGTCGTTCGCATTCATCAATCTGCGCAAGCGCAACAAAACCGTATTATTAATATATGAGAGCTGCACGCGGAACTTGTCGCGAGAGATTTAATGACTTGTTTATGGGCAGGAGTTTATAAAAGTGATTTTTATTGTTTATTACTGAAGACATTGTTGTAAGCTTTTTTTTTCAATGTATTTCGAATCTTGCAGATTCAGGCTGCAAGCAACGTTTATAAATTCAAATTCAAAATTCAAATTCTTTACTTTGTAAATAGGACTACATACAATCACTTTCACACGTCTTCTCAATCTAGATGAGGTCGACATTTCCTAACTGACTACCCTGAGAAGAAATGTCGAAACAAACTCGGGGGTCACAGTCTCTTTCTAAAGGCACTTATGTAACGACAGTTGTTGAGTATTCTCAAGCTCTCTATTCTACTTTTACCCTGCATACTCCTTTCCCTAATTGATTTGTCCAATTCCTTCATGTATTTTTAATAGCATATTCCGGTCTTCAAAACCTCTTACATGTTCTTTACTCTTCAGATCAAAATCATTCGCTCACATTCAATTCCCAATCCCTACCAATCCATTAATTCCAACAAAAATTGGAAACCACCAATGATATTTTAATAAACAGATATGTTATACACATACAAAACAATCGAAAAAAGTGTTCCGCGCAGCGCGGCAGCTAGCGAAAGAGATAGCGCGATAAAACCCATAAGAAAAAAAGAGACAAATAGTGTTGTTATTAATGGCAATACGTCCCAATTAGGACGTTTTCGAGTCTTCACGATTGCACGCTTATAACATATCTGTTTATTAGAATATCATTGGAAACCACGGAATATTTCAATCAACACGACGATATAGAAACTAAAATTCTAAATCACCACTTTGGTAGCAATATTCAACGTTTCGTTCAAAATTAATCGCCATTCGAATTACCGACGCCGACTATCTTGTCATCGTTGTCATCTATTGAATCTTTACAACCTATCTTTTATACGTAATCACCATAAAAGTGAAATGGTATTGGTCATCCAATATTCTTGTATAAAATTGAAATATGTGGGTAGAATGAACTAATCAGGGTTAGTGAATGTTAGGAAGTCGATTCATAAGCTGTGAAAGAGGTAGGGGAAATACGGAATATTTTAAGTCGAAATTTTGTTTTTATAGTTCCATTGACGACCTCCGTGGTCGAGTGGAGTACGCACCAGTTTTCAAGGTGTCGCTAGCTCTGAGGTCCCGGGTTCGATCCCCGGACGGGTCAATGTAGAAAGTCACTTTTCTAGATTGTCTCGGGTCTGGGTGTTTGTGGTACCTTCGTTGTTTCTGAATTCCATAACAAAAGTGCTTAATAGCTATTTACTTTGGGTTCAGAGCAATGTATGTGATGTTTTCCACATGTATTTATTTATTGGACGGCAAAATTTAGAAATTATTTTATTTATTGCCGCATATAAAGAAGAAATTTTGAGTTATAAATAAGAAAACGCAAAAAGCAAAGAAAAGCTAGATGTTCGAAAAAAATAATGGAAACCAGGTACATAAGTATCATGTGGGCTTGAAAAAATATTTTCGGCTGGTGAGTAATATCTCTTAAAAGAAATTAGTAGGTATGTAATTTACATATTTCGGAATGGTGTTATATGTATTAATATTACAGTTTTAAGCGTGTAATTTGAAACCAGTTTGAAACAGAATGAGGCGGCGACAGCTACATTTGTAATTAATAAAGTTTGTTGTGAGTTTAGTCGATTTCAATTAAATGTTGCACAAAAGTTTACTTGATTTCCGAATTTTGGGTCAATTTCGGGAATAAGTAGATAATGTTTATTTGTAAAAAAAAAAAAATACATTATTTCACAGGCATTTTTTTTTCTGTTCCGGTTTAAGATTTTTGAAGTGTGTAGAGGAAGGGGATTCTAACAATAATTAGCAAAGAATACTTGGAACGTTTTTGATTGATTCGGTATTAATCGCGTTTTAAAAACACATTACCCTAAATTTCGCTTTACCGAATGGTATGATGATTTTGCAAAATTAACATCGCAAAATGGCAGACCGATACCAAAAAAAATGCTGAATGCTTTTGCCCTTATTGATCAGTAGGGAGTTAACTTTGCAAACGAAAACGCTAATGAGAGCCATTCATTTTTTCGGCAGCCGGCTAGTGTTAAAAATGGCGTTAATTAAGATCTTCGACACGTTAATTATTGGGCAGTGATTCTGCGTATCATGATTACCACATTGTCTTTAATGAATAATGGCTCGCCTTTAAGATAATCATCGGTTTTTATTTGCACGACCAATTAAAATATGAAAAATATGTTTTATAAATGGTACATGATTTATTGCTATGATTTGTAACTTTATTATAACGTGTTAGAATCTCGATTAAAATATAAATGTCAAAGATTTACATACAGTTCTTTATTTAGATTTTTATTAGGAGCTAATATGTTTTATATAGGTATTATTAACAATGGAATAATTTTCTTTGCTGAAAACAATCTAATAGAAATGGACACGGACTTTCTTCTATCAAAAATATTTATTTTTAATTTCACTACCCACACAGGTAAGTTTATTATATCCGATAGTATAACAAATGGAAGTAAAGGAAAGCGTCTGGACTGGTATTTTGGGAAAGCTGATGCAAATTGAATTAGCCAGTGCCGACAGACGGTACGCATACATCATTCATGGTGCGAATCAACATTATTTTAGGTAGCAATGTGTTCCTGAATTTGGAGCCACATTTAAATGCACGGATAGCCGAGTGGTAGAAGGATCAACTTAGATTCTGGTTTCTTCCCGCTGCGTGACGTGATTCGGGTTCGATCCCAAAGACACCTACAAAAGTTTTTGTAATATGTCTAGTTGTTAAGTATGTATCTAGTTAAATTATTTGTATAACTTTCGCTACACTGGATAAAAAATATGTTGATCCCTAATATAGTTACAAAAAACTGAATGGAAATTACCCCAATTACCACGATATTAAAAGTGAGGAACAGAAGTTTAAAAATTAATAAAATCGAAAAAAAACTAATTTATACAATTCAATATTGTTCACCCCATCGCGTGCCATACGGATATTAACGGAAACCTATAAATCAATAGGAATTTTGATTAATATGTGCTTCGTTCCGATGCATTAGAGTAATATATTTGTTTAATCCCTTTAAAAAGGGGCGATGCTCCATTTTTTACGGTTTTTAGATATGTAATGATGTGTAACGTATTGGTATTAGGGTAATTCATGTTTTTTATGTCTATTTTAATGGTATTAGTCCAAAAACATGTTTTTTTATTATAGTTTACTAGTTTCTTATTTATCGTAAGTGATTGGATTGGATATATTTTTGAGTAATTAAGAAACCACATATCTTGATTAGCTATTGCATTTTACTAATCACAAAATGCTTTCAGTTTTTGTTTAAAATTAGTAACAATCACCGAAATAAATCTACTAGAAAACACATAACAATTTGGCAAACTATACGCACTTTGACTCAATTATCTAGTTCAAAAAACTCAAACATTCAGCTTCCCAATAGTAAATACAGAATACTCAATCACAATCCATTTTCATTTCCATCCTCACATGTCACCAGCCTGACGAATCACCTTGATCGAGTTTTGACGCACTGCTTATGCAACGAGTGCATTCAACTCACTGTTTGTTAGTCTGTGGCACGTTGCTAATTCACAAATATTTACTCTGAATTTACCTGCCTTGCGGCCGTAAAGTATTTTTGGAGATTATCGAGAACTTTATCGATTCGAATGAGTTATTTCGATTTTGTTTTTTTGTTCCAGTTAATGCTTGATTTATGTTTGTGACCTTTTGTAATCTTTGTTAGTACTTAAATTGTTACTTAAAATTACACTCAAGGTGGCTGTGTAGTGTGGAAACTTATTTGGTGAATAGGGTTTAAAATGTGCCTTGCACAGTGAATCGGCGTAGCCATTCAACGTGGCAATGCTGCCAGCCTTCTGGGCACGTTTCCTGCCATTGACAAGGATGACGATGAGTTCTTTGACGCCTGTTAGTTTTTAAGGTTTAATTTTAGTATAGTTAGAGTTTGTTCTTATATTAGATTTAATTGTGAATAATTATGAGTAGTTGCTTGACATATTTCATTAAATTGTTTAAATGTTGATTTTAAACCTAAGGCGAAACTACTTTCAGTTAATATTGATCAGTTTTCATACCTATATCCCAAAATATTATAACATACTAATAATTTTCAGCAACCTTCATAATCCAAGATTTTTTACATATGAAACCAATAAAACTTTTTAAAAATCAACGTATAAATAAAATCCGGCAATAAATTAGTACCAGATTATGCGCCATTTGTCGGCTTAAATACAATAATCGATGGTATCTGTGCATCGTTATAATTATATGATATATTCTTTTGTTCCACCGACTGCATCCCGTGTGAGCCGTAAATGCATAACCAAGGTGTGTTCCTCATTGGTCATTATAATAATATCAGCCTTTAAACGTCTTCCCATATAGAGAAGGCATGAACATTGATCACCACGCTTGCTCTCTGCGGATTGGCGATTTAAGATCGAAATTTCGGAATCCGATTTCCTCACGATGTTTTCCTTCACCGATTGTCAGAAGTGTCTTAGAATAATTAAGAATGTTCATTGTACATCATATAACTTTGAAAAGTTATATTGGTCATACTAACACTATATTTAATATAAACCAAATAAGTTAATTACCTAAAAAGATATTAAATACATTCTGTTTTGTTTTTTTTTTGTATCTAAAGATAGAAAACATTACTATAATTAAAATTAGTAGTGAAAGTATTCTAAAATGGTCACTCGATTAATCGATTACTCGATCTATCCTATAACCAAAAAAAGTTTTTTCTTAAACATGTCTTAAACAAAAGCACATCCATATTCTGAATTAGTGAACCCAACTAAGACCATTCGAGTGCGACCACCGATTGGTTCAGTAGATAAGTGTGAGATCGCGTTTGATAAGAGCTGACATCTTATTCATATAATAATATATCATCATTCATTAGTCTGGGACACGCCCCGGGAAGGCTTTTTTCATTTAAATGGGCATTAGGGATGGTTATAAGGTAGTTTAATTGAGTTATTGGTTAAGAACTTAGTAGAATATTCTGTTTTATTTTTTTTTACTCCTCAAATTGTAGAATTTAGAGTTATTTGTGTAGCATAAAATAACATATCATCACGCCTGCATCGCCGAAGGGTTAGGCAGAGGTGTACCAATGTGCATCCACAGTTCGCCGATATGTTTACGTCCCATGTTATAGGGGGCGAGCCTATTGCCACTAACCGGGCACAAATCCAAACTCCAACCTGCTACTCAGGATGGGAATGGAACCCAAGACCTCTAGCGTAGCAGTCGCGCTTAGCGCCATCAGGCCAACGAGGCAGTTTGTGAAGCATCAGTATTGTATTCCTGAGTAAGTGAGAATCAATAGTTTTAGACTTTAGTTTTTTATACAATTATTTTAATTATTCGCGTCCTTTAACATAAGATAATGTCTAATATAATATATTACATTACAAATGCTTCCCTTGCCCTTTTGGTAGGTACTGATTAAAAACCACAACCAATACTTAAACAAATAAAATTATAAAATGCTACACATAATTGAGACTTCAGATTTTAATTTGGCTATACAGATTTATCATTCTAAAAAACCATTTAAAACTGGTCTATTATTTTTGAGCCAATCTAACCCAAGATTAAAATCTAAAACTAAGACATCAAACCAGTAATTATAATTCTCAAGATTCGCGTATCTCACCTAATGACTATAATTATTTAAATCATATTATAAATACCGTACAATTAAGTTTAACTTCGACAGCCGAGTACGGTGGGCACAACAATTGAATCTACCGCATATCAATCTCAACCTAATTTCTTAGACCATAAGGGTGATTTTAATATCTCAGTGTAGTTATTGTGTGGTTAATTGTACACAGATCAAAATATTGCTACAATTACATATGACTTAAACCGTTACAATAGTAATTAGTGAATCGCAATTAGTGAAGTTAATTACAAGTGGGTCCAATTTAATTGTAATGTTACGCAATATACTAATGTTCAGTTAAGTAGAATACGGTATTTTAATTGGTTAAGAGAATGCTACCTATGTGATAAATAATTGAATAATAAAGAACGAAAGATTGATGAGTGTAACACAAAATAAATTTCACAAAAAAAAAAACCGACTTCAACATACGTCTTATATTTATTTCGACGGGGGATACCTTTGCCCAGCAGTGGGACACAAAACAGAGGACACAAAAAAAAAGATATTTTTTTCGGATCCCGTGGTCAAAACTGGACCAAAATGAAATCGGTTCAAACGTTACACAACAAAAATAAGAAAATACAGTCAAATTGAGTACCTCGTCATTTTTTGAAGTCGGGTAAAAATAATTTAAATGGTTCAGTCTTTTTTATTAAAATAATAATCATCAATTAAAATTATATCATAATTATATATTCAGATAAATTCTTTTCTAATTTTAGTAGACGTAGTAAATTTCAATACGTTTAAATATAGGAAAGTATTTAGAGGAACAACACTAAATACTAAACACGCATAAATCCTTATAATTAAATATATTAATTAACATCAATATAAGCATACAGCCAAATAAAACTGAAAACGAACGAGAATCGCTGACGCAAGTCCCCATTGACTAGTGAACAATATACACAAAATAGACAAGTTTATGATCCGCTCAAGATATAAGAAATAGCGTATTTAAAACAATAAAATGTTTTTCAGAAAATTAAATTTATGTGGTAGGATTTCTGAATGCTATTGACAATATCTGAAAAGTCGGAATATAAATATATTGAGTTTAGCAAAATGTTTTTAGGGGTAAAAAAATATTTTAAATTATTGTTATCTTTAATGAAATTTTAATCATCATCTCCCTGCCCTGTTCCCAATTATTTGGGGTCGGCGCAATGCGTATTCAGCTTCTATTCATCTCTACAACTTGTCATCTCAGTATTTACTATATTAGAAATATCAGTTTTTCTTATTTATGTCATAATTTAAATTTTCCAAAAATAAAGAGTTTGTTTTTGGAGAGTTCTTATACGTTTTTGTTCAAGTTCAAAACATGACTAAATTATTTTCAACCGATCATATTTGTTTTTATTTCACAATACTCAATCGCTAACCTTTTCTCCCTTGTACCTCCCCACTAGTAAAACAGGCGATATATTAAACAGAGGACTTACTTAAGACAGAGGAACTGACAACCGCTGCCAATACACTACTCAGACTGACTCCATTGTCTTCAGATTAAAGGTTTAAATAATAAAACACAGGACAATAAATAAAATCTTTAAATGATGTTGACGGAAGATGTTTTAAAAGCATAGTTAGGCGCAGGCCAGACAGAAGAGACGTAAGACGCAGACATTTGTCACTACCGCCTCTCTTTCATACAAAATGTATAGAAGCGTTGCACCCGCACCCCGTCTCTTCTGTATGTTTTGCGTCGCGACGCTTCTATACATTTTGTATGAAAGGGACGCGGTAGAGACAACTGTCCGCGCCCCGTCTGCGTCTTACGTCTCTTCTGTCTGGAATGCGCCTTACATTTGTCTATTGTACGAATTAATATTTTAAGAATCAAAACTATAAGTTCTGGTAAGTAACGTGCTTTAAGTTATATGCATAAAGGATTTTTTATTTATATTTTAATTACTCAGATGTATATCTATTAAAATTGTTAAATATTTATTTTAGTATTATTTTCCAGCTAAATAGTTCTTACAAAAAAATCAACTTCAAAATAAGTCTTATATGGTTTTCTTATGGATCCCACTGTCATAACTGGAGAAAATTAATAGGGATGCACCTTTCAAATAAAAAAAGAATCATCAAAATCCAGTTCACCCAGTCGAAAGTTCTGAGGTAACAAACATAAAAAAAACAGTCGAATAGATATACCTCCTCCTTTTTAAAGTCGGTTTAAAATAACAGACAGCCAAAGCTTAGTCACGTCTAGTTAGTAAATTTGAATCACTATTTTTTATAACTTCATCGCAGAAATAAGTGGAACGTAGTTTATTTGAAGCTGCGTACGCGCATGACTACGGTGCAAAGATTACCGTAACAATGCGGTTATTGGCGTTGGAATGATGAATAATTCATTTTGCTATTGTTTTTTGAGAAGTAAGAGAGTAATTTCATAGATCGGTAGTTATATAAAAGGAACTTTTTTGAATAGAGTATTTTTTTTCTATAAGTGCAATTTGACATCGATCGCCATCTGTCGAGTTGGTGGGAGGCGGCCCCAGATAGAATAGCTTGGAGCAAATTGAGGGAGACCTTTGCCCAGCAGTGGGACACATAAAGGTTATTAAAAAAAAGTGCAATTTGTTATGAATATAATATACCATTACAGTGTTATTTAAAAAATAAAAGTAATAGTAATTTTCAATGCTTTCAGATAAATATAAAATTTGATTCTACAACAGATCAATTAAACCTACCTAAAACTCAAAACTATTTTGACGAACTAAAAAAATCTCAAAACCACAGTCAGGCTACTTTTGTATTATTCATACAAATACCATCCACATGAGTAACAAAGTTAATATTTATTTTGTTCGTATGTCTGTCGTGCGACAATGGAAACGAACAAATATTTGTAACAAAACATAAAATATCCTTCATTAGTACCACACAATGCCGACAAGTAAAAAAGGAGTAGTTGACTTCGGCTCCAAAGATCTTGTGCTTATTGAAATAGCATAGGTTTTAATTTTAGTAGTGACATGGCGAACGTTATTTTATTTCACAATTGTCAAGTTGAAAGAAATTAGGAAAATATATTTGAAATATGCTTTATACAGGATGCTATGAAAAGCCTGGCCGACCCGAAAGGGTAATATTTTTTTTAGGATTTAATTTTTTCTTTATTTTTTTTCTAACATTTGTGATATACATTGGACAGGGTTTTCTTAACACGCTGTATAATCAATGATTCGATTTGGAATGCTTTGTTATATATAATAAAAGTGTTATTTGTGTTACCAGAAATAGACTAAATATAATCTTATTATTTTGCTGTTTCATTAATCATTTAAAGCACCCTTAACTTATAAATCTAATCTCCGAACATATTTATTTTCACCTCTCAGGAGGAGCTCCAAAAAATTACCAAAAACTTCACATCACTATCTCCGTAACATTAAAACATCAGACTATCGAGTTACCGAGCATTACCAAGCGTTACCGAGCATTACCATATCAAAGTTACCGTACATAATTAAGTGCTTGTCAAGTGTCAACGTTACCGACAGTGCGTTTCAAGGAATCAACTCGAATGTTATGTCTTAGTTACATGGGGCCATCAAACCAGCGGGCATAAGAGTAAGGATTTTTAAAGGCGGTTTACATGTGTGGCATAAAACACATGTTCATAATTATGATTGGTAGGTAATGACAATAACTGTAATTCATATAAAAATCTGAATATTGGAACAAGATAGAATATTAGAACTGATAGGGTTTATATGAAGAAATGTAAGCTAACATACTTTTCGTAAGCTCAAAATGATAATTGGGTTATTTTACGTATTCCCATCCAGTGTGTATAAGAATATTTTTACGTGTAAAATAACTATATTGAAAGACCATTTTAGACATCGAAAGTGCTCTTAGTTCTAAATTACATGTTATATGTAATTATTCTAACACAAAACTTTAAACTTAATGTAGGTCTAATAAAAAATTCTTCAAATAATGAAATAGAAAGTCACTCTAACTGTATGGCCCCAATTTATAGCCCCCATACATAAGACTGGCCCAACATTTACTGAGTGTCGTGAGTGTCAAGGCTTTGCCGTGGCCTTGGGGTCCGTTATAAACCTCTATATGACACCAGATAACCGACACCTCGAATATAGGTGAGTAGGACTCAACTGTCTTGTTGTTGTCAGAGGTTAGCGTACTTTTTTAAGGCATGAAAATGTACTTCTGTAATGATAAATACTCATAATAGTGTCTTTTTAACAATTTTGGTGACGATGAAGAACATTATCAAGAAAAATGTCGTGGTGGCCTAGCGGTTTAATGAACGGATTTGTATGCACAAGGTTGCAGGTTCGAACCCAGGAAAGTACCAATGTGGCTTTTTCAAAGTTATATGTACTTTCTTAATTATTCTAAGACACTTCTGACAAACGGTGAAGGAAAACATCGTGAGGAAACCTGGATTCCAAAATTTGGGATCTGAAATCGCCAATCCGCAGAGAGCAAGCTTGGTGATCAAGGCTCATGCCTTCTCTATATGGGAAGAGGCCTGTGCTCAGCAGTTTATAGGCTGGATGATGATGAGGATGAAGAAAATTAATAAGTTTTAATTTATTAGTGTCCTATAATGTTATAGTTATTGCTTTTATAATACAGTAAAGGATCTAACTTAGATCAAACTAGTCTTGAATCATTGAAATATAAACTGTTTTTATAGTCAGGATGAATATTTGAGTCAGTTTGATAGCGAAAGTAATACATATTTAATTTCCGAGAACATTTGTTAGAGAAATCACACAACTCATTAATTACACACCTAAATCTCAAATAACCGGTAAAAAACAACATCTAATAAAAAACTACCAAACTATGATCTGTGTACAGAAAACGTGTGGACAAACTGTGTTCGTGCGTATGCGTTGAAAACAATACACTCACACTGTGTACTCAGTACACAGTACACAGTACACATACAATACATTTGTATGTATAAATCGTCAAGGCAAGTAGGTCAGGTGCAAACTGTTTGTATGTAAAAAAAGTCTATAATTATGGTGTAATTGATGTCTTATGGAAATAATTTTGAACATGATTTTGAGAATGTAATCGTTTTTTTGACGGTTACTACTAAAGAACTAGAAGTAAACTAGAAGTAACTAGTAGGAAGAACGAAAAGAAGTGTTTCAAGGTTAAAATCGTACAGCTAGTCGTCAATAGTTCGTAAATTGATTGACTATAAGTTCAATAAGAAAGCGACCCAATTAACGCAGTGGTTAACTTTCTAAAAAGGTCTTCATTTATTGCACCATTGCGTTTCATTTTGCAAAAGAATTTCAATGCTACCTATCTGACATGTATAGTCCGGCGCACACAACACCTGCGCTCAGTATTAAAAAAATTGGTAAATAGTCAAAATACTAATCAAAGATCATTTAAACAATTATTCCTTGACAATATTTAGGTAGCAAGAGAATTTAAAACATTAATTTAAGATAAAAAATTACCGAATTAAATACCGTAATGACCAGAGACCCTTGTTTCAAAACCAAATTAACGCGACCCTACACTTCCCTTGTAAACTTATGAAAACCAAAGGAAGATCACAAGACAAGCGGTTACATCAATGAATACTAGCTAGCAAATAACTCTGTTGTATATTATGATAACAAGACATTCTAAGGCAGTGCGTTCACACAAATATTGCAAAATATGTAGGTCGTTTCAAACAATCGTAGTTGGGTTAACTATGATTGCCGCTCTGAATTTCGCTTCGAAAGATTGTTAACCTGTAAAATATATTTGTTGTATGAAAGTGTGTATCTAGGGAACAGTAAAATGTATTTGTGGTGTTCTGTAAAAGAAGGATTACAGATTTTGTGGATCACCACATTGTCATATTTTTAACTAGTATTGTTATAAGTTTTTGTTATCAATGTTTCTAGATACACCAAATTGTTTGGTTCTTGCCTAGCCTTATCCTAACAGAATTCAGATAATATTTCTAAGTAAACCATTATTTCAACCAAAACTACTAAACTCGTAGTATCTAGGTATAGAACAGTTGACAATATATTGTTTGTGCCAGACACATGGTTTGGTTATTTCTTCTCTACGACCAGGTATAAGAAGATACATGACATAGCATTATCTAGTTATAAAATAGTACTTAGACCACCTTTATTGTCCGAACTATTTGTTTTTTGGTTAGACGACTAATTCTCTTAAACACTTAGTAAATCAAATCTTTCTTTAAAGTTCACAATACCTGTACCTCAGATAATCTAAAATGACCATTAAGACCATTATCAAGATCGACCGTCTGCAAAACGGTTTGATAAGAGCTCGCCCCAAGATACGTCTGATTGAGTCGTAGATACTGCGTGTGGGCAATTGTGGGTGGATTTTTGCGTCAAACCGCATTTAATTGTTACTCCCAAGTTATGATGATCTAGTTTATAACGGTATTAACTACCCACGGTAACTTGTTCAACTACTCTAATTGTGAAGACAATGATAAATAATGTTTGCTTTCTTGTTTCAGGATGTGGGTCGGACTTCCGCATACTTAACGCGTATTAGTTACAAGTAATGGCTTCATTTACTATAATTACCTGAATTCAATGCTTAATCTTTTATTTTTGCTACTTCATGACGAGAAATATTGCTCAATTTGGGAGTTTAATAAGATTTGATTTCACAGGTTAAGCCGCGCTCCCTGCCGTGGTCCGTGGATGGGTGACCATTTCCAAACATACTAGGACCCCTTCGTGCTTCCGAGCACATTAAGCCGTAGGTCCCGACTGTCATACATCTTTGGCAGTCGTTAAGTCAATTCTGACATCCAGTCTTACCATTGTATACTGTTTTACCCAGCAAAAATGGGTTGTGGAGGTCACGTAGTCAGTCGCTCCATTTAAAATACGGTATTCAGCTGACCCAATCCCGACAAAGCTGGGAAAAGGCTAGGGAGATGATGATGAATAAAAGTTGATTTCAAATTATCCAAGAAATACGCGACGATATTCCGCGGATAATTATACACGTTGACAAACCATTACTAAATTGATGCATAATTAAGATGTTAGATACAGCAAAAACATACATCTATGTATGTTAACACAAAATAATGATCTGTCCGAACATATATTATGCAAAATACTATATCTTGCGAATCTTTGATCAGAAATAACCAAGATTTCATTTTGTAAATAATGTATGTAAACTCATTGAAACGTCTTTTCGCCAAGTTTTTATGTTAATTTTACATTGGACGAAGATATTGACAGTTGTCCTTTTTGTAAGGTTTTTAGATATGCTTATTTTGCTTGTCGATTGAGTCAGGTTCTACGGCGACTCCTTATGTAGCGAAGTAATAAAATAAATAACTTATTTGAGCCTACTGGATTGGTACTGAGATTTGTACGGGAGTATTTTATGTAGGTAGGTACAAATAACAAGGGTTATTTAAGACAAAGGAAGGATTCTGACAACTTAACCTTGCGTCTCGAAAGTTGCAACTGAGGTCAAATTTATATATAAAATAATTTTGCTAATTCTACTCACAGTAAATCCATCCTCTAAGTTTTTTTTTTCAGTCCTAATAGTCTCATTGCTGTCAAGCTCTCCGTCTAATTCTAAGCTAACATTAACAAAAAAAAGCTACTAAGCACAGGAACATGTATACGTTTAAGATGCCGGCTATACGAGTACAACACGAACCTCTCTATTCGCTACCGGTAGCTGTCAACTGTCAGCGCGGGAAGCTGCGCCCACGCATGTAGCCGCCATGTTATAAGCGGGAGACGGTTTGAATTCAGAATGTTACTGTTTTTTAAGTTAAATAGCATGTTGTGTTAGTAAGGAGAGTTTTTTGATGAGTTTTGAATTTGGAAGAATTTTTAATATGCAATTCAGAAGCTAGCTTTTTTTAAAAGATGTAATTTTTTTTTTCAAATCTTTGCTCGAATTGTTAAAACGTTTGACGAATACTAGTTACGGTTAACAATACTTTGGTTTGTTTTATATCTTACCCAATGTAAATGTGACACTTAAACCTTTATTAATTTTAAATTTATAAATATTTCGTATTGCAAACTTAGACTTTACTTCATGAAATATCAAAAGACGTAATTATAAAAGGGTTTCTCGAATATTTTTTGTCTTAAATTTTACATCTAAGATCATTTAAGAAAGTCCTCTCTTAACTTACACAGCATCACTATAATTGAATCAACGTCCGCCAACATTGATATATGTAAGGGAGATACGTGAGCAGATTACTAAATTAGCCGCCAAGATTTATCTCAAGTTCACTTCCCATTGAGAGTCGGACTCGCTGAAACTTGCGGAAACATGTGTCATTGGGCGAGTCAATGATCTAAAGGTTTTGCTCTTTTTCAGTAGTGTTGGAATAACCATGAAAAGTCATAGGAACTGAGTATGAAAATGATAGCAATTGATGGGAAAAAATTATCGTCTCTTATACGTCTAAAGTACTTATATTTTGTATATTAAGAGCATTTCAATGTTTCGCGATATCTAACCCTTTATAGGCTTATGGAGGCCGTACATTTAATATAATAGAGGAAAGAATAGTGCGGAAAACCAGAAAGGTGCGTAGTAAAGATTCAGCCTTACTCTCCTCAAGTAGGAGAATTACAACCACAAACAACTCAATCCTTAATTTGAAGAACTCAAACACAAACGCGTAAATACACAGAAAAAAGAAACATCAATGTTTCGCGCAATTCCATAGCCAATGACGGCTCTTCTTTCAATATAACTGTCATGGCGTACAAACATGGCGGTTGTAATGTCACATTGTTGGGTCAACTGTCAGTGGCAGACAAGCAGCAGACCGGTAGAATCGAATTACTGGTGCTTCAGATGTAGATTAAATCGATTGTAAGATTAATGTTTTTATTAACTATTTTGAGGATGATAGTGTTATGCTATCAAGACCGAAAAAGAAATTAGTTAAAAATATGGTCCTTAAATCTTCACATTCTGCAGGTCTTAAAATGACAGTACAGAGAACTACCTACATATTCCTAAATCTAAGAAACATAAATTCAATTCTAAATGTGTTATGTCATATAATTTCAAGACCAAAAATGACGGGTCTACTAGCTGCATAATTAGAAAAAAAACTTTTCATTTAATAAAAACTCACACATTTTCTTCTGCATCAAATAAACAGGAAAACATTTCGTACTTACCTGAAACAAAAAACAACAAAATTAGACTCATATTCCATGATTTCTTACTACACAAATTCAAGTAAGATACAATTTTCTTCAGAACAAGAACTACTAAAGTTTTCACGTGGGATGTTAATCTTCAACCGACCTTAAAACAGGTGTATTTTATTGTTAACTATTAACATATCTTTATGGTGTTCAAATTTGTCGCATTTCACGACGAATGGGAGTCCGGCCCACCTAGGACGGCAATAATTGGATATAAAAATAAAACTTGTCACACTAATAAAGCCTCATTAGAATAGATTGATATAAGGTGTTGCTTTGAATAATGTTTTATGTATTTAACATTGCAGCCAGCCTTCTGGGCACGTTCCCCGCCATTGACAGGGATGACGATGAGTTCTTTGACGCCATTTAGTTTTTATTTATGTAAGTTTTAATTTTAGTATAGTTAGAGTTTGTTCTTATATTAGATTTAAAGATCTTTAACATTTAAGTAACAGAAAGATTTTATTAAGATCTTTTGTTTTAAGTTTAATTAAAATTATGTTTTAGATTTATATTTTAAATGATAATTTCTATGTTTACAAAATAAAATTCAATAGGTAATAACAAAGTTAAAAATAAAAAGAGCCCACTTACGTGTATACAGGGTTTAATTCGGTGCTCAATATTTGGTAAGCAAATAACTGATTATCACGATTTAACTAAAAAATCTAACACCTTATAATTTACTCTAAATTGATACTAATATTATAAACTTATTGCCGACTTTACATAATTATTCAAAATTTGAAATTCCTCGAACGAGCCTTTACAATGAACCAACTAATTTCAATCTATTAAGCACTATAAAAAACAAGATTCCTTATTCAAACACATAAATTTGCGATCGAATACAAAATAGGCCTACCGAAAGCCTATTTATTATATTAAAAAGAATATTTGTCACATAACAAATAACGCGTAGGACTCAAACGGCTGTCACTATACATAATTCTCAAAAAATAATACAACTAAACATGGCGACAATAAATAAAAAAAATATGTAAGAGATAGAAAAGGAAACAATTGCCAATCGATACTAGCGATTCTATTCCAATTTCAAATACATCATGGAATGTCAATACAAGTAACTTGAATTCTTTGAATTCTTAATTCGAAAATTTAAATATGCCAATTAGTTTTATTTATAAAAACTACATTAAATACGTCATTTATAAGTTCACGGAATAAAATAACTATTTCTACTAATTGGTACAAGGGGAAAACTAATAGAAACACAGCAGGGGATTATATGTAATAAATCCGTAAGTGGTTTATGTTCCTATTGTGTACTTAAAATTATACAAATGGAAGCTGAAGATGGTGAAAGAATTGGGACAAAGCTGTCACAATATCGGAATCCGGTTTTCTTAGTATATTTTGAGGTAGAAACACATTTCATTATTAAAACTCAACGTGAAAATTATGTAAATTACATTGATATCTTAAGAGTATAATGCGTAAGGTAACCTATATCTAAATTCAAACAAACCTTGATACTAAATAAGGCACATCAAATTCTAACCTACATGATAACGATACAGAAATAGTCGACAACATTCGGAACGATCACTTCCTATGTACTGGAGCCTCTATCTCTTTCCCCAGTCAGCCGACAATGTACTACATCCATCACTTTATCTTCTGTTTGCGAGATAATCCGTCGCCGCGGTCGCGATTTACAGCGTCGCAGGGCTGCCACCTGACAACTTTCGCCGTCAACACAAGTGTCTCGATAAATACAAGTCATAAATAAATTTTGTAACGCATTTCTGCAATTATGTTTCAAACCAGGAACGTAGTACACGGCTGATTCTATTGTATTCGAAATTCATGTTTAGAGATTTGTTGCTCGAATAGTTTTCGTTCCAAAATTGTATTTGTAGAAAGCCGTTGACAAGGTTTGAGTGAGACATAAATTTCGATGTCTGGGACATTTGTGTCACGATTTGTTCCGTTGTCTCGCTATAATTGAAAGGTACTGTTAACATGAAGACAAGAAATGAAAGCTTGGCGCTGACAGTTTATAATAGATGTGAGACACTGCGATGTCAGTATACTAGGTCCTGTACGAAACGTGTCTGAGCAAATTGATAACCTTTGAAACCTTATAAATTAATTTCTTTGATAATTTATTTTGCGACGAAATTCAAGCTATTTGTGAAAGCAACATAAAACTTTCATTTACTACAGCTAAAATACCGATGAGAAACAAGTGACAACCCTAAACCATGCATTTTGAAGTAAATTCTTCAGCTATTTAGTTCACTCGCGAGCCGCGTCTGCCTCTTGAAGTCAGACCGAATGATGGAACGCCTCCCAGAACGTTGAACTATTTCGATGATGGCGAACAATCCATCAAGTTTAAATTAAGAATTGCTTTTTAAAAATAATGACGGCCTGTATTGAAATTTTTGGTCATTTCTTTTTTTGTAAATAAATAGTTATTTGGTACGAAAAATATAATCTTATATTAGAATTATTTCGTCTTTAAAAGAACAATAATTTTATAAATGCTAAATAGGTTAGAAATTTTAACTTAGCTATTATTAGATATATTAGCAGCTACAGTACAAGTAACTATTAAAATTCACTTAATCTTTAATAATGCGTAATCCAAATGCAAAAACTGTGACAAGCACAAAAATTATCTATGGACTTTAATATATTACGTAGTTACCATGTCAATCTGGATTCATTGATCCCTGCTATCTGATTTACCCAGACGACCACGTGGCTATGCTAAGTTAGTCCGAATTTGTGTTGCCTAGATAAGCCTTATCAGCCAGCCGACAATGTTATCAATTAGGTACTAACACGACAGCCTGAGAATCACTTGGGTGGTCATACACAACACTCAATTATATACCTTAACACTACTACATACAGTTTAATTTGACTTAATTTACATATCGGTACTGCAAGTCGTTCGTTAATCGCAGCGCAGTTGTTTTTTTTTTTAGCAATAATATTTAAAAACTTTTTTCAGCGTCATGTCTTGGTTGTATTATGTGCCAGTTTTAAATTCTACGATTTATAATTAGAACGTCGATAAAATTAATCAGAAATTATATTGAGTTTTATTTTTCATTTGACCTGGTTAGACTCTTTTTTGGTTTAGTCTAGGAATGACTGATTCGCGAAATGACTACATGGTCTATAATTGACCAATTCTTGAAATGACTGATTCTGCAAATGACTGATTCTATAAAAGACCGATTCTATAAATGACCTATTCTTCAAATGACTGATTTTTCAATTCTATGAATGTGTGAGAATATCGTAAATATAATGCTATGTAAAGGTTGGTAAATCATACATTTCAACTAGTTTCAAAAAATAACTTGTATAATGTCACGTAATTTTGCAGCGCAAAAGTAACCATTTATTCGGTTTCTTTACAAAAAATCAACAATTAACAAAAAGTCATAAAATTAAAAATCATCGATTAACAAAAACTAAGAAAAAAAGTCACAGGAATATGTGGTTAAAATGTTACGTAGCTACTACATTTTGTAGCCCAAAGTAAACATTTTTTCTTTTTAAATCAAAAGTCGTAAAATCAACAATTATATAAAAATAAAGAAATTAATCACTTACTACGCACTTGAAATGTATGATTTACCAACCTTTACATAGCATTTTATTTACGATATTCACACACATTCATAGAATTGAAAAATCAGTCATTTGAAGAATAGGTCATTTATAGAATCGGTCTTTTATAGAATCAGTCATTTGCAGAATCAGTCATTTCAAGAATTGGTCAATTATAGACCATGTAGTCATTTCGCGAATCAGTCATTCCTAGACTAAACCTCTTTTTTCTTTTATAAGCACTCAGATTTCAATTATTTCCAACAGTTAAAATTAACTAGAAAATAAGCAATTTTAAGGGTTTCTAATATTAATGAAGTCATTAAAAGTAGAACTTATTTTGTTACGTTTCACTAAAAATAATACATTTATAATATTACAAACTTAATAGGCAATCTATGACCGTCATAAACGCGGCTATTTCTTTTGAGATATTCATCTAAATGCCTAAAAATATCTCAAACCAGTTACATAAGTTACATAAATGTCTAATAATAAACTGATTTATGATCACTCATCGTCCAAATACTATGAATCCCTAACGGAAAAATATAAACGCACCTAAACATGGCGTTGCAAAAAGGCGGGAATTTTGACGTTTGCAAAACTGGATATCACAAAAAGGCCGTAACATTTGTCCACGGTAATAAAACACATTCTAAAACAGAATTATTACATAAATATTGAGAAAAATGTGTAATATTTTAAAATGACATCATATTTTACATTTTATCTTGTGCGATCATATTTTATGTGCATTATTACCATAGTAATAGGACATAATCGTCACCTTATGTTATTAAATAACCTATTATTATTTTACAACACACGCGAATTATAATAATAGCTATAGCCGTGTTTACCTTCCATCAATTTCTTTATACTACATACTAAAGAGGTAGGATATTGTACCTCTATGAATGTCATAATACTCTATAGTCTATGACCAATCTCTATGGTATAAAAGAAGGTCATTCACCCGGTAATCTGTTAAATTTGAAATCTCTCACGTTTGGATGATAAAACATATTTCTTTATTAATTATTTATGCATAATTGCAAAATCGATTTGAGAGATTCTTGAGAATGATAGGCTTATTAATAGAATTTGAATAATTAATTATTTTTTGTTTATGGATTTAATCAAGTTTTAATAACGTGATCGTAGGGTTTAAATATAGTACCTACCTAATATAAAACAAATTGGAGAAATTCATTTTTTTAATAATCCATACCCTTTTCCGGCAATAGAACGATACGCGATATATTCATTAATCAATCAGAATAAATTCTGATTCAATTAAGTCTACACAAAAAAAATACTTATGAAACTTGGAAACCAAATACTGAAAGCAAAAAGACTCAATATAAAAGCCAATTCAAAACAAAACGCTAATAGGAAGAGCAAACATAAATTTGCAAAAACAAAAAAGGTTTTATACCTTAGGGCGTAGACAATTTAAAACTAAATAGAGATGGTTGGTGGTCTCTGGCTAGTTGTAATTATAATGTCATCATCATCTGAGTGCCATGGAGGAGGACACTTGATAAAGTAGTTAAATACTTAGTTATTAAACTATCAGTTTGTTTGCAAGTCATTTAAATGGTTTAACTAAGTTGAGAAGAAAAATTGAGAACCGCAAAGGATAATAACGAAATACCTACGCAGATACGCACAGCAAGAATTGGCAAAAAGGGGTTACAAATAGAATATAAAGGAACAAACAATGATATTCTAATAAACAGATATGTTATAAGCGTGCAATCGTGAAGACTCGAAAACGTCCTAATTGGGACGTATTGCCATTAACAACAACACTATTTGTCTCTTTTTTTCGTATGGGTTTTATCGCGCTATCTCTTTCGCTAGCTGCCGCGCTGCGCGGAACAGTTTTTTCGATTGTTTTGTATGTGTATAATATATCTGTTTATTAAAATATCATTGGGAACAAATAAAAAATATTGTTTTGATGTTTGTTAAGGATGATTGATTAAACTAGTTCGTAAAAGTTAGATAACGAGATTGTGAATTATATGAGTAAGTACTGTTTTTAACCGACTTTAAAAAGGAGGAGGTACTCGATTCGACTGTATTTTATCATGTTTATTACCCCATATAAGACTTATTTTGAAGTCAAGACAAATTAAGAACGAATAATCAATTTGACTATAACAAATGTTTTTTTTTTTTCAATTAATTTACTTATACCACATTAAAATCCCAGTTCCCTTTATTAAAATGTTTTTAACACATGAGGATATCATAAAACACAACTTACCGAGAGTTATAATATATCGATAAAATCACTAACAAACACCACTCAATTAATCTTTTTAATAAGCTTCAAAAGTCAGGTTAACTGCAAAAGAATTCGATTCAACATGGAAGACTTGTCTTAGAGTATACATAAGAAGCTAGAGTGAGCCTATCAGAGTTTGAACCGTGAGCACTAGTGTGAAATGATTTTGTCGTGAATTGTGTGAAGATGAAGCTTGCCGTTTTAAAAATCTATCTAAAAGACAAATATTATCCTAACAATGTCAAAACCATCGATATTTTCGTAAATAAGTTTCTCGTTGCGCGAAAATTAACATAAATCAGTTAACGAATGTACTAGACACAGACTAAAAACTGCTCTCGCTTGGCACAAGGGGAAACTAGCAATAGTAGCAGTCTATGTATATAGTAAGTCAATGGTGGAAGAGTATTCGATTATAAAACTGTCAATGCCGATCTTTATATAGAGATCAAAGCAAAACTGCTAATTAGTGAGGTTTACTTGATTTATATCGATTGTGAAGAATTAATATTATTTTAATTACTATACAATTTTCGTGTAAACAAGCTTTTAAATAAGTCGTTAGGTTGGTAATGGTGTTCTGTTTTTTTTTATTTATGGTCGATGGGAATTGACAGATGTATTTTTTTTAAATTAGTATATTTTGGTGTTGGTTTAACCACTCAATATTTTAGAGAATTTCAATTAAAACATATTTCTTTTTAAACATTTTTTTTATTTCCTATATATCTTGTCTGTAGATTTTTGATTTATTATGTACTTACATGATATTTGATCGATCGTTATTTTGAATCTAAAATAAAATTAAAGAAAACTAATATTTTTTCTAAAAAAACAAAGGTTATAAAAAGCCATTTAAAATAAATCATCCAAGAATTAAATATTAATTTGAAACAGATTGTTCATCAATCATAAATACGTGACCCAAATTAACCACGTTTAAAACAAGTGTGTTATGCGTTACTAGCAAACTACCTTGAACGTACTGTATGACTTGATCTGCATAAACTGGACTATGCTTAGTCTTAAATAGAATTATGTAATGTGCAACCTTCAGTAATTATAACTATGGTATATCTATAATATATTTATAATTGTATCCCTACATCTAGTGTGACAAACATCGTTGGCTTAGCGGCCCAATGACAGGGGCCCGAGTCTGCTATTGACAATAATTGTTTGAATCGTTTGAGTGGGTGGCGTTAGTAGGTCCATTTTAGGATAATTACGTAGGTAAAACGTCATTTTAACGTCAAAATTGGCCATTGGGCCGGCCATTTAGTAGAATGCTAATTATTCTAAAATAGACCTACTAACGCTCAGACGATTCAAACAATTGTCAATAGCAGACTCGGGCCCCGGATTGTATGAACGTGGTTGCAGGTTCGATTCAAGACCATTATAATTCCTACCTTTCAAAGTTATTTGTACTTTCTTATTATTCTTCTAAGGCATACTCACAATCAGTTAAGATAAGCATGAGAAAAACTGGATTCTGATGGAAACTGAAATCGTCAGCCTACAACTCAAACTAACTAAGACTTTTCCTTCTCTATAATACGAAAAGTGGCTTTTGCTCAGCAGTGGGAAATATTGACACCTACATACAAAAGAGATAAGCTAAATTAAAATATTTAAATACCTAACTTTCCATGCTAGAATTTTCTAAGTAGCTTGGGAGTGCGTTAGGTTTTAACAGGAAATTAAATGCTTATTAAAGTTTATTTATGTTGATTGTATAAGGTTTAATCAGACACCTTTCTCGGTGTCGCTTGACCGGCACTTATGTATACCAAATATAATATAGAATCCAAATAAGAGGATCTCAGTAAGTTTCCCTTATCAAATTCCCCTTTGGTCATATAAAAGTAAAACCCAAAAGTGATAAACTATCTTAAAGATAATATATTAATAATTAAGAGAATGTTAGATTTTTAATCAATAATACACCTACAGTGCTAATTCATATATCGAAAAAATATATTTGACAAACACAACATAATTCATTCTCCGTCCATATTTTTTTGTCAATACGTCATGCTATATAAAACTCCCATCCATTATTGACATAAACCTGATCATCTGATCTTCACATAAATAATAATAAATAATATCATGACCCGGTTTCCTCGTCCTGCCTATTAAAAAGATCCAAATACAAGCCTACTTGACATATTTATGAATGATCATAAAATATATTAGGTTTCCTAACAACTTTTATATTAATTGGATACGTCTTGATCTAGCATAATTAAATGAAAGGATTTGAATAAGCATTCCTTTCTACCAAAGGTTGGAAGAAACTAAAGAGTGAGCCTATCAGAGTTTGAACCGTAAGCACTAGTGTCGTGGGTTCGATTCCCACTCAGGACAAATGTTTGTGTGATGAGCATGATCATTTGTTCTGGTCTGGGTGTAATTTATCTATAATATGTATGTATTTAGAAATATATAAGTATGTTTATCAGTTGTCTGGTTACCATAACACAAGCTCTCTTAGAGCTTAACTTGGGATCAGATTACCGTGTGTGAATTGTCCAGGAATATTATTATATTATTATTATTATTATTATTATTATTGTGGTGAATTATGTATGATGGAGCTTGCCGTTTTAAAAAATCTATCTGGAACACTAACATTATCCTAACAATGTCAAAACTAGCTCTCGCTTTGCACAAGGGGAAACTAGCGATGGTAGTATATAGTCTATGTATATGTTTAGTCTATGGTGGAAGTCAATTGTTGTGTTCAATATCATTTATTAATTTATTGAGTTTTTAAGACTTGGCTTGAGCTGCATTCCTTTGATAAGGAGTGGTTTACCAGAGCCCCTAACTAACGGAAAATGGAAGGAGGTAGAGAGGCCTTTGCTCTACTGTGGAACAGAAATGGGCCAGAAAAAAAAGAGTTGACATCTTTATGCAATAAAAATTGTAATACACCACTATAACGTGTTTTCTATAATCATGGCTTATTAAATGTAATTTATTGAGTTTTTAAGGCTTGATTTGTTCAGGACTTCTTTTGTAAGGTTCACCACAGAAGTAACTACAGAAAAAATGGATGCAGAGTAGAGAAGCCTTTGCCTTACAGTTGGATAGAAATGGCACACAAAAAGACTTGACATCTTTATGCAATTAAAATTGCAATTATCTACTATAACGTATTTTATAAAGTAGCATAGGACATATATTATATGGCAGACAATATAATCAATTCTTTAGAAAAGGCGCCACCACCGTAAGACCGGGCAATAAAATAATCAATAAATTCTTTTCAACGGCCAGTGCACTTAATTACATTACATAAAGTGTTATAATAACGGCTACAATAAATGTACACCTTTCTTATTATATAATTATTTATTGGGTACGTAAACTGGACTATTAAATTTAAGAGTAATTGGACTACCTACGATTTTATAGTCGTAATCAGAGATGGTACGATAAAAGGTAAAAAGATAATGTTTTTAGGTTATATGGACACTTCGATTGATATAAGAATTTATTATGATAATCATTTAATATGCATTTGGACTTATTGATATCTATTGTTTATTAAACGTCATCCAATACAATAGATTTTAGAAAATTCGCCAAAATACAAACACAAGGTCTATTTTTCGAATTTAGGAATGATTTGATGACCTCACACCGGTTTTTCAAGGTGTCGCTAGCTCTGAGGTCCCGGGTTCGATCCCCGGACGGGTCAATGTAGAAAATCACATTTCTACATTGTCCCGGGTCTGGGTGTGGACCTTCGTAGTCGTCGCTCTACAGCTACTTACTTTGGGTTTAGAGCAATGTATGTGATGTTGTCCGCATTTATATATCATTTATTTATTTATTTTCCTAAGCTGGTAAAAAATGGAAAGCTATTTTCAAATAGTGAAGTATTGTAAAACATGTTTTATTTAGATACTCAAGTAAATAATTGTAAGTACTGTAAAAATATAAATATAACAATAAATAAGAAGCCGAACAGTAGCCCATTGAATAAATTATAGATTTTCACCGGTAATATTACAACCGGTGTTAAGTTACATGAACATCTTATTGTTTTTCCTATAACAAGTAATTGTTCATGGCTACCCAAAATTAACATATATTAAGACGTTACTATGTAGATTTAAAATAATGTCCCATTTCTATTGAGAACTTATTTAGGGTAGGGTTGTCAAAAAAGTTCATTATTACAATAAATTTAAATTGCTACAATTTTTTAAAATACAATAATAAATCCGTTCTATGTGTTCTACCTAATTTTTTCACTCACACAATTTTTTGTTTCTTTCGGTAATTCTCATTTTCTCTAATACCGACTTTTAGTTTTCAGTAAAGTATATTAATATAGGCAAAAAAATCCTAACAATTAGACAAAGAAAAAAAATTTGTTTTACCTCTTTGAAATATGTAAAATTTTGATACATTTTTCGAAGTAGGTACAGCCCTAAAATAAAACCCATATACGCCACGTCGACACGTGTATGCTAATGAATGTATGCATGCATGTGTAATGTGCATTACATTACATGCATTGTACCTGTCCATCTATTGTTCGGGAGAAAGTGCATCATGGCTCCGATTTGAGCAGTGGCTGAGTACTTGAATAATTCATTATGATAACAGAAACGATATAGATTTGAATCGATGTGCATTGTTTAATTTTTTAGGGATCAGTAGTTATGCCTTTTGAGAAAACGTCATTTCTTTTTTCTCCTTCAATATTATTATTTTCTGACCCTTTTCCTTACTCATACCTGTCTGAATTCACTGATTTGACGACGACACGTTCATTTGTTTTAACTTTTTTTTATAAAGGAACTACTCATATACTCCTTCGGCCAAAAATATGGGATCATGCTAAAGTCTTAACAGCTACAAACCCTCAAAGTGCCTCTACCAACTTAATGACCAAAAATCCATAAAAAACGTGGCTAACCTATTCTTCAAGAAATTCTTTCCATTTTCCATTTGATTGATGAGATTTTTATTTATTCTATAAAACTTAAACTTATTTTGAGGCTCATGTATAATTTTAAACAAATATAAAGGGCTTTGTCTGTATCCATTTCATGTTGAAGTAACAAACATAGCTCGGATTGTATCAGTCTCCCTTGCATTCGCAACTGATGCCGCTTACAGATAGATTAATCTTCCCAAGTGCTAGCTACGCGAGTTATAAAGATGACAATCGGGTATCATAACATTTGTTTATACGCACTATGATATAAACAATTGCATAGATTAACAAAGAGATGGAAAGGGAATTGCTTAATAACAATCATAATAAAAGTGGAGAACTAGTGGTTTTAACGATAGGTTTTTTTAGTGAAGGTCAGGGAAGACGTTGGGTTGATGGCATATTTAAGTAAATTGGAAATATCTGGAGAAGGAACGCTGGTATAACTGGAGGAAAAAAGGGTGTCCTGTACCCAGCAGTGGGTGAGAACTTGATAATGATGAAGGAAAACGTATAAGAAATCCTGAAGTATATGTTATTATATTATTAAGAGCCGGTGGCGTTTACACTTATCCCTGTCCACAAGTTATTTGCGACCAGTTCAGTCCCGCCATCTCCTCCTAACTAAAAGGTATTTTTTATTTTTGCCCTTTGAATTCCATATTAGATTACCTAAAATAAAATTTCTCTTCATTACAAGCCTTTACCCTTTATTTGAACTACTTCAGACTACACTAACTCACAAAACACATACAGAACCCTACTTACCATAAGCCAATACATAACTTACTACAATCTAATGATGAAATACATTCTTTAGATTTTTGTTCCTTCAATAACTTGCTATTGAAATCTACGTTCATTTGTTAAATGACAATAGAGTTTTGATAGTGCATCGTGCTACCAATATAATGATTTATGCATTGAGCAGCTATATTTTAGCGAAAGTGGTTTTATTTTAAGAGTAATGATCGGATTAATGATAGATAGATAAATGATAAACAGATGAAATGAAGTAAAAAATTTGGATTTTAATAAAATTGTTTTTTTTTTGTAAGTATCATTTTAAAATAGTTAATTTCTTTTTCATTACCTTTTTCCTGAGAATGATTAAGGTAACAGTAGTATTATTTAAAAATATAATACTACTGTTACCTTAATCATTCTATTTTTTTTTTTGGATAACTAATGTAAAGAAAAAATGTACTTCTAAAGTTCGATAAAAGGCAGAGAATTAAATGCATGACTTATGCATGAAAAACGATAATGGAGAAAGTGCTTTACATAATTCTAAAAAAAGGTTTTTTTCTAGTAACAAAAATATATTTATCATACTTTCTACATATCTAAATACTGGCTATTAACTAGTAGTCAAGATATCCTGTCAGTTACATAATTATACCGTCGTGTTTGAATATGTGGTTGATTAAACTAACATGTCAAAGTCGGAGCCATAACAAGTGGAAGCTATTTTTTATTAAAGGAAGTACGTATTAGTATTTTATTATCATGTTCTAATTTTGTTTTTTTTTTATAGGTTTTTTAAATGTTTTAATTGGACATATAAGAATTGGTAGGTGCAATGCATTATTTACGATAGTTTTGAAGTATCACAGACAGGGCAAATGTTATTTTACTATCTAGTTAGCTTATTTTAAAATAATTAAATAAATAAATGTGGACAACATCACATACATTGCTCTGAACCCAAAGTAAGTAGCTATTAAGCACTTGTGTTATGGAATTCAGAAACAACGAAGGTACCACAAACACCCAGACCCGAGGCAATGTAGAAAAGTGATTTTCTACATTGACCCGTCCGGGGATCGAACCCGGGACCTCAGAGCTAGCGACACCTTGAAAACCGGTGCGTACGCCACTCGACCACGGAGGACGTCAAATTAGCTATGACTAACGTCTTACAACTTAGGTGTGTCAATTATTTTCACATTTCTCGATTTATTTTCTTATGAAAACTGCAACTACAGCAAAAATTTATCAGCGAGCTTTTTTTTCTCATCGTTTTGACCTCATCTTAATAATATTTGCGATCTCTTTCTTTAGCTACTTCACATAAAACTAATTAGTATAAATAATATCCTTAAACAAATTAAGGACAACTGCCAAGATTAATTACATCGTGATCTGATCTTAATAAGTAATTTAATTTAATTATTCTTGTAACGATCACTGTTAATTGGTGTTGACGGTAATAAACATATGTATAACATTACTTACTACTCGTATAAAAATAGCTACATAATTAACTCGTATAGGACACCGTAATCTAGTTTTTGTTTTGATTTAATCCATTACTAATATTAATGACCTAATTTCAAATCACTCGAACAGATTTATTTTTTAACCGACGAAAACAGAGGAGGTTCTCAATTCGACGCGTATATATTTTTTTTTTTTATGTATGATCACGCATAACTTTTTACTGAGTAGTCCGATTTTGATAATTCTTTTTTTATTGGAAAGGGTATACTCCAAAGTTGGTCCCATATAAATTTGAAAAAAGAATTCCCACCCTAAGGGTGAAAAACAGGGGTTAATTGATTGTTCACGCACTGATTGTAATGTATTACCACGCGTAACTTTTTACAGAGTAGTTCTATTTTGATAATTCTTTTTTTATTGAGTAGGCTATACCTAGAAGTTGGTCCCATATAAATTTGGAAAAAATATTCCAATCCTAAGGGTAGAAAAACAGGGATATATTGATTGTTCACTAACTGATTTTAATATATTATTATGACCACGCGTAACTTATTACAGAACAGTCCGATTTTGATAAATTCTTTTTTTATTAGATAGGGGGTTATACCTTGAAGCTGGTCCCATATAATTTTACTCTAAGGTTGGGAAAATAGGGGTGATTTATTGTTCACTCACAGATTTGAATACTAAAATAAGGTAGTTAGCTATTTTAAAAATAATAAATAATTCAGAATGTAGCAATTAGTATATAATAGCCACAAAAAAGTATAAAATAAAAACTTTTTAACAAAAAAATTAAACCGGCGAAAACACTGAAAAGCAAAAAATAAGAAACCTTTTTTTATTTAATCTTAATGACTAAGTTCTTAAACGAATGTGAGTATACCTAAATAATTTTGAGGCGGCGCCAAACTATCAATTAACAAAGATCACAAAATTACCTTAATAATAAAGAAACAACCAAATCAAAAACGCTATATACTATAATTATATTCTTTACTTACCACCTACTAATTCCATTGTGGAAAGCAAATAAAAGTTTTGAGTTCGAGTTTGAATCAACTTAACAATGCAATGAAATCTCCAGCGATAAACATTAAATTTCAAAAAAAAAAATTAAGTACTTATAAATTAATTAATTTGCCTGTTTGGCGCCGACTCGAAATTACTTAGGTATACTCACATTCGTTTAAGAACTTAGTCATTAAGATTAAATAAAAAAAGGTTTCTTATTTTTTGCTTTTCAGTGTTTTCGGCGGTTTAATTTTTTTGTTAAAAAGTTTTTATGTGTATGACGATATACTATAGCTCATTTTATTATCAATCAGCCTAACACGGACCTAAACTAACCTAACCTTTTTTTTACCCGGGTAAATCCTCATGGACTTCCTCCAACCTGGGGAAGGCGGAGGGGTATGCCGGACTCTTACCGGCTAAAACCACGGGATTGTTTCACCGTTCCCTTAAGCTGGAGACCAGGCGGGAAAGCAGTGCAAACTACCGCGATAAACTAACCTAACCTAACACGGAATACCGGACAATTATTCCTAACGAAATATTAAAAAGTATTATACCGATTATAGTGTGAAACCGCGAGGCACTAGCACTAAATAACTCTCTCAACGACATTCCATTTATAACTCAATACATCGTAGTTAATCTAAACCAAACATAAATAAACATGGCTACTAGTACCCCGGCTGCAAAACAAGAACACAATTACAGGTAAAACCATAAATCATCATTGTACGTCCGACTCGTTATGTCAAACACATTACACCCCCAAGCGTGCAAATCGGCTAAATATATTCCTAATACACTTAAACTATGCTTTACAGACGCACAGACAGACCGACAAAGAGATGACTAGATAGACTGGTTTAACTTATAAGTTTAGATAAGGCTGGGTGTTGAACGGATATCGATGAACGAAAGATCGAGTGAGCGAGTGAACGAGTGAACAAGATCTGATTTATGAAGGTACAGTTTAGCGATTGTATCCGATTTTGTCGAGTATTGTGATATGAATATCGAGAAGAAATCGATATTGGCATTTCGTTGTATCTTGATTGAGCTAACACTGGGAACCGGCTAGATCAATGCTAAAAGCAAAGCGCGTAACAAAATCGATAGCCATTTAACTACAGTAGCAAAAGTTGTATTGATTTTATGTAGTTAAGTTGTTTACATACCTATATCTCAAAAATCAAATAGATCTCTTACAAATTAAAGTGTAATTTAACGTTTGGTGATCAATTACAAAGCAAGAATAAATGATTTGTAAAACATTGTATTCAAATAATGACACAGAAAAGGGTCGAATTGTGTAAGAATTAAAACAATTAACTTATAAAACTATCTATACGTGTGATGATTAGGATAATATAAATTCAAATCGATGGAATATAAATTATAAACTTCACATTTATTTGGCTGCTTTTTACTTCGAATAAAAAAAAAATCGCTCAAAGTATAATACACATCATAAAAAACTGAAACTACTCTACACTTTTACCAATGAAAAATTTCGCAAAATTATTACAGACCGTGATTTCAAGGACTGTTGATCTACTCGCTATTGTACCCCTACCTTTACAACACCTACTGACGAGTAGCAACCCGTCATCCCGACTACCCAGCAACCCGGCGTTCGTTAGCAACCCGCTACCGGGAACCACTGCACTTTATGCACTTTACATAACTGTCAAAATATAACGACTCGTTGCATAACGGTAGGGATCTTTAGATGCAGGAAATATTGTGACGGTAAATTTCAATTACAATTGGGTTTGGAGTTATAGGTTGATGGTTGACGGTATGGCGCCATTTTGCTTTAAATGACAATGAGTTTGTTGATTTTTTATTCTAGTAAGTTTTGTGTAAACATTATTTGTGTATATTTTTTGTTGATATTTAGCGTATGTGACAAAAAGTTGTGATAATATTTTTGTTTAATAATTTTACTTTCATTATTTTGATTCAGATATTAAAATAACTGTTAGTAGATATGTACGAATATTATATTTCTTTGATGAAAGGCCAGGTCAAGAGTACCTGAAACCGAAGAGTACGAAGGGAATAATGACAGAGGATGAAACGAAACAAGTATGTAAGGATCCTAGTAAGAGACAACGTTTAGATCATAAAATACAAAACCAAATAAAAATAATAATTTTATAGGTGACCAATTAGGTGGTATTTAAAAAGCAATAAATATTTGAAATACCGCGGCACTAGATAGTGCACAAAAGATAAAAAATATTAAAATCGAAACATAATTAGCACTAAAGCGTTAATTATGCACACATTATAACGTAATTCAATACTTTAAGATCATGAATTATTAATTTAATTTGATATGTCCTAACTTATGATATTGCAAGGTCATTGCAGCCATTAAGAGTAATAAAAAGAAATTCGGAGCTTTTGTTTAGTCTATATTTAAACAGGTAGGTAATAATTTGTTTTTTTTTATTCAAATTTACGTGTGAATCCTATTGTGCCACGGTAACACTAGCGTATGCTTTTTGGAGAGGAGACAAATCTAATAAATCTAAGATCATGAATATCGGTCCACCCGTTCTTATGTGTTATAAGGTGTCACCGCACCTTGTCGACTTTCTGCTATATGCAAAATATTATAAGTTTCTGTGATTCAAACATTATTTTCAGCAAGAGCTTTTTTTTATTTTTCTTTCTTCTTTCGTCTATGTTTTTTCAAGCCTTATATATTTCATTTCTAACACTTATTCCAAAGAAAATAAAGGTTCATGTATTTTCTACAACACACAAGTAATATATACGAATGATTACAAAACTGATTCTGCTGTGGACTAAGCAATTAACCCCAGCAAATCGTTTGCATAGAACTATGTCCAGTAGTGGACATTTACAAGCGTCGTAATTGTAAAGGAAACTGCACATTTACTTGGCTGAAAAACAGGGGGTACAGAGAAGTGTTTTTAACCAACATAAAAAAAGAAGGAGGTACTCAACTCGACTGTATTTTGTTATGTTGGTTACCACAGAGCTTTTGGACTGGGTGAACCAATTTTAATGATTATATTATTTTTTTATTTGAAAGCTTCCCGTGAGGTCCCAATTCAGTGTTGAAAATCATGTAAGATTTTTAAATATTGATGCTCTGATTCAGTAATGGATCATTAGGGGGTAACTAAATGAATTGAAAGATTAGGTAATTAAAAAAATATTGGCTAAAAAGTTATCATAACATAATTATATGTTGCCATTAGCGTATAATGGTTATAAGATTGATATTTTCTAAATAATATAACAATCAAGCATAAAAAATTGCGAAGAATAAAGTCTTAAAAACATATAAGATTAAACACCTAGTGAACACAATCCCTTAACTACTTAATCCCCGTTTAAGCTTACATATAACAAATATATCTCGTAATTTCTCAACTAAGATAGCCATCGGAGTTCCTCTTTATAATCACCAGTGAATGATAGTCGTCCTTAACTCCTAATTGACGTAAGTACGCAATTTCTGACGTAACTGTTATTTGTACTAACTATCTAATTAGTCGGAACATCCATTTTAATGTTAACATATGTTTTATTTATCGTTGGTATAGCAACTTTTTTCAAAGCCGGTTGAGTGGTACCTGTTTTGTAATTTCTAAATCATGATCGAATGTTAGATGCTTCGCGGTTTGTTTTGGATACTATGATGCATGATTTTGTGTATCGCGAGAATTAACTCTTGTCCTAATGAAAGACATAATTGTTCGGTCACCTTTGAAAGAGCAATTACAATCACGATGGTATAACAATCAAGCATAAAACTAGCGAAGAATAACTACAAAAAAAATACATATAAGATTAAACATACAGTGAACACAATCCCTTAACTCCCTTTTCCAAAAAAAGTAGTGCAGTTTATATTTTTTTAACACAGCGCCTTTGAACTTGCGGTTATAAATAAACATTCTGCACTGACCACAAATCTGACCACAATTTTGGGGCATTTTGTTGCACCAATACGTAAAGATTATGCTACAGAATCGTCATTTTCGGGTTTGGTTTATCTATAACCCTCTTCATCTTGTTAAAAAGAATATAAGAAAATAAAGATCACCACATCTGTTTCATAAAAAGTAAATCCTTAAAAGAGTTGTTCAGACACTACATGAACCAATTCATACATCATACCATCTCACTCTAACAAGGAATGTAAGAAAAAGACAAAAGGTCAATCTCGTCAACGAGACTCGTAGATGTCCTAATAAAAAGGAATTTAATGCTGTTCCATTAGCCCACATCTCATTCTAAGAAAGAACATAAAAAACGGACAATAAATAATTAGGTCCATCAAGCACTACATGATGAAAAACCTTTAAACATGAACTCACTGAAAAATAAAGCTAAAACTTAGTGTTAAAAAGAGACAGTGCTATCTGTATGTCTCGCTCCATCCCTTTCTTACAATCAGCATTGTAAAACACCATTCAAGGCGTTATATTTTCCTTATTTCGTTTTCAAAAAATGACAGTCATGTATTTAATCAGTTCGCATGCATATATCATTGTAATTATTTTATCTATCAATTAACCTTTGACTCGTACCACGAAGATTAAAACTACTTAGAAACAAACAGTAATTAATTAAAAAAAAACAGAAATGAAAATTTTTGTACCCAAATTTTTTATTGAACCTGTCTCTATGTATGGTAAAGTAACACAGACAAATTAGTCATAAATTTTGTGTGTAAAATGGCCATATTGCATATTTTTTTGTCTAAAGTCTGCGATACGATACTGTTGTACACAGAATATTGTACTGTTAGGAGATTCTCCGTACAAACACATTTGGAATTCTGCCCAATTGGCAATATTCGCAGACTTACACGGGACTAAACACTTTGGGTAAGTTATGGTGTCCGAAACACCGATGAATATAAACAAATAACAATAGACATATAGCTTTCTGTCCCTGTTCCACAGCTGATTCAGGCCTGCTGTTAGACAGGGTAAGAACATTGATCATCACGCTGACTCAATGCAGAAAATAGAATATAATATAGAATACAATAGAAATACGGTTCCATTAAAAGTATAATTTAGTTATAAAATTTCGGACTCTATTCTCTTTAAGGTAACCTCCAAAATACTTGGATCATTTCGTCATCAGACTTGACAGACAGAAAGGTTATCAGATGTGATACTAGCTACTTTATTTTCTACGCAGATGAAACCTTTGAAAGCTTCTAAAAAAACATGTAGGTATATTATTTTACCAGCCTATCAATAAACAGTTTGAATCCATTCTCCTGCACGCTTGTAAACATCAAACATTATGTAGGCCCAAGACTGTTAATCTGAACTTTCTCTCGAATTTATTGCACATACGTGAGCTCCATATATATTTTAGTACGCAATTACTGTAAAGACACCTGTTTTAGTAAATATCAAGGAGTTATGTTACGTTTAGAGCTGGTACTTTCACAATACTGGCGCCGTACATAAAGTGTTAAATGCGATAGGTAGAAATTGAAATGGTCTTCTTGTTTCAGAGAACTATAGTACAAATAAATTCTATTTTCTTCTAAGTATCGAAAAACATTTTAATCTTCAAACAATAGTTATTTTTGAGTAGGACTCCATCATCCACTCGCATGTCTCTTATTAGTCCCACCATTTTTTTTTACAACTTCTTTTTTCATACCTAAATTTAATTCCAAACCGCGGCATTTTTCAAATGCATAGTTCTTCTACGAGGCACCAACGATACGTTTAATATCAATAGTATAAAACGACCAGAAACAGTTATCATGTTTGTCTACCCAACACAATATGTCTACTCAGAAATACTTTGAACCTTTAACGCGTATTAAGATTGGCTGAGAACCACCTGTGCTCATAGCTCAGTTAGTGTTGAAACTTACAAAGCATTTGATAGTAAAACAAACGAATGAACTGTAGAAACTGATACCTTTAATGGAAAAGATGGTGAAGATAATTATAATGAGTGAGGAACTTACGATGAAAGTAATATTGTACATTATATTTATGAAATATAATGGAAGAATTTGGTGGAGGCCTTAGCCAAGCGGGATGAAAAACTAAAAAAAAACAACATTTGAAAATGTTTGTGATGAAGCTACCGAAATTACACTGATTAATTATGTACCCGAAAAAAAAGCTAATTTAATATAAGAAGGAAATAACAGTTTTAAGGATGATGGGGAATACACATGAACATTAAAACGTTTAGGTAAATCATTTTAAAGATAAACAGAAATTCTAAATTTATCAGCTGTTCATGCAATACTTGGGTGTTAGCAACAATTTAACAATAATACCATTCGCAGAGCAATTATTGATAAAGTGATAACCTACGGCAAATAACGTAACGCTTGCAACTTTATACGAGTTTCTCAAATGGAAGTGTGATAGAAATAAATAATTTACTCATAATATGGTTGGTTTAATCTTATATCTTCTTTTTGAGACAACTTTATATTTTGGCGTTAATTGTTGAGTAAAATTCTTATATTCTTTCCCGGGACTACCAAAGTTATTTTAAATTATTTTGCTAAATTAAATTCCAGTTATAACCGCATTATCTTTTACTGTTTTTAAGTGAAGTACATGAAATTTTGACCCGACCAAATCTTTATCTTATGCAAAACGAGTCCATAAAAATCGGGGCCAATACATTGTATGTAATCGAAATTACATACAATGTATGTTGTACTACTGATACTGATAATTAATATCAGTGATATTAATTACAAACAAATTGATATTAATATAATGGCACATTTATTCATGTATCTGGAATTCAATGAGATAAACAATTGCGTATACTCTCATTTTCGTAATATGATTTGTATTATATATAAGTAAGAGTGAATTGAGGAAGTCTTTAGATGTTTGTGAGTTCTACAAAGATCAGAAGGCAATTTATCATTAAGTATAAACGTTGTATTGTAGTTCCAGCTTTAGATGTTTATTGCGAGAGTAATGTTGATAGATACGAATTCAATTTCACACCGAGAATTCATGAGGAGGTTGAGTTCAGACTTAAAGTAGCATGAATGGCGAAAATTGTCACAACAAGAGTCGGAAACGAGAAATCGATGACTATAAACTAAATGTTAATAACAATAAAACTATGAAAGCTCAGACTGTATGCCGGTTAATAAGCAGTGTAATAGAAATCCTGCTGCTTGCCAATAACATTCATAATAATCAAACCATAATATTACATTTGGAACTAGAATCATCAAAATTATGTCTGACAGTAACTACATTGTAAGTCGTAGTACAACGCATTTAGACGTCCATTACAGACGATGTCTTAGAGTTCAGACTTCTGAGAAACGGTTCAGAAATAGGACAATAAAATGTCAGAATATGACTTGTTCAGAATTGTTACCAGCTGCATCTTTACGCGAATTGCAATTCTTAGGGAAATGGGTCCGTTTAGCTCTTAATGGCCATTATACTGTCAGTTCTGACAGACTAAGGAAATACAAATTGCTTTTGCGTTAGTACGAAAATTTGAACCAAAGTGATTCAGATAATAGTAATTCTATCAGAGGGAAGATCATTTTTGGCAATGGATAAAAGGAAGACATGTTTTAATACAAGTACTAAATTGTTTCGTATTATACTGTTGTAACTATTCCAGCTGCTTCCCAATTTGACCCAAACGTTGACTGGTAGATAATGCCTTGCGGCATTAAGTCTGACTTATGAACCAGAATTGTACCCTAGAATTTAAATAAATTAAGAACCACAACAACAGAGCCGTTATATAAATTAAAACTTCTCCAATCACCTAAAATGTATTGGGAAAAATCTGCTTGAAGCTTACATAATACTAAGAACTAAATCTAATTTATTTAAAGGACAAGACTAATGAAACATTACTATAAACGTCGATGGTGCACTTAGAGAAATAATTGCTTCGTGACTTAAATCTGTTATCGATTACAAAAATGTATTAATCTTGTTTCAATTATGTTGTAGTAAATGTTATCAATGACACTGTTGCTGGTACTATGTAAAGATAAGAATAAACCTCTAAATTAAACATTCTATTAAAATTAAGTTTTAATTGCTCCTCTCTTTGTCCAGTTACATTATTTTAACTATCCCTTTCCACATGGGCTATAGGCATGGTGAACGAGTTGACAAACTATTCAAAAATTCTGGCTTCTAAGTAGTTCATTACATTCATTAACACCACATATTTATGAAGTCATATTAAGCTAAACTCTGGTAGTCATATAAACGTAACACAACTGTATTTTCTCTTACTACACAGTCTACAGGGGAGGTACAATAACAATTAGCTGAACCAAAGACCATTATTCATACAAGTCACAGTTCAGCAAATTTGTTCAAGTTGACACCATCCATAATACAAGTTCTAATCGTGTTTGCTTTAGAAAGTCATTGTAGCTGTCTTGGGCACACTGTTGTATGGTCTTGTACAATGCTGGCCTAGCCCAGCAATCTGGCTTCGCTATTCAGCTCCTCCACTTTAATACGTCTTATGTTGGCTACAATACTGCATATTAATATTTTCCGTCTCCTGAATAGAGTCGGTTGTGAAATTCTGTGTGGCGCTAAGTTTACTGAACTTTCTTATCTGATTCGTGTTTTGTTGTTTCAACGTGTGGCTTATTCAGTCCGAAGATTTTTATGAGATGTATTTCACCTGCAGTTTAGTTTAGTATTTTAGTCTTACCGGTATTTAAAACATCAACATTGAAATGAAATGAAATATGAAATATATTATACTTGCAAGTGGGACTATATAAATCACTTTTATATTTCCTAACTGACTGTTTTGCAGTAGCTATAGAATAAATCTACTTACCATCAACGGTTACGAGTTTAACAAAATCGGAACTATAAATTATTTATCGACGCATAAAACATCTGTCACACAAAATTAAACAGTCTATGACAAAATGCGTAGCAATCCGATACACATTGACAATCTCAATGTCACGGCCAATAATTAATTAAAGTAAAGGCTTTCATAAGCAGTTAATGAGATTGAAAATAATTGCGTTTTTGAAACGTGATATCTGTGTAAAAAGTAACGGTAGTTTAATAGATCTAACCATCGGATTCTGTGGGGAAGCACGCGTGGCTCAGCTATTCAGGTTATGGTTATGTTATTTCAATATAAGGTATCGTTAGTGGCCACTTCAAATTTTGGACACAATCTAGTTGATGGGTGGTGTAGCCAAGAATAGAATTTTATGGGTATAATTTAAGAAAGGGCTTTAAATACAGCTAAATGTTCTTGTCAATAGCTTTAGTAGTGGAAATATTTATGTTAACACGTATGAGTGCTTCTAGTTAAGTTGATGAAACAAATTGCTCTAACTATTAATGTGTTGCAAAACATACAGATTAACCAAATACATCGCGGATCCACTTGAAAATTTTACTTTACTCAATTAAAATACTTAGATAAAAACTCTATTATAACATCATTTAAACTTCAATAATCTATCAAAAGACACGAACCATCTTGATAACAGATTACCTTCTACTCCGATTTCAAAATCGATTCTAATAGCACAAGAATCGATTACAATATCGAGTAAATGTCTTGTACCGAGCCGTAAACTGAGATGGTAGCATTGGACCTATTAACCAATCGAATTGAAATCTAAAATAAAATTACGATTCAATTCCATTTTAAATAAAATGTGGAATGTTATACATGTTTCACAATTATGCTGTTACTTTGACCGGTATATCCATTGCAATGCATTTGAAATATTTATCATTGAGTTCTTAAGATTTTCTGTGTGTAATTTTTTTTACGAATATTTTACCAAATCAAATCAAATCAAAATCAAATCAAACTTTATTTGTTAAACATAGGTGTAGGTTACAAGTTGTTAATATAAAATAGTAGTGCTCTATATTTTATTACATCGATAGTCATTTGTTTTGTAATAAAACACATAAAACATCACACATATCATCACGCCTGTATCCCCGAAGGGGTAGGCAGAGGCGTACCAATGTACACCCACAGTTCGCCGATATGTTTAGATCCCATGTAATAGGGGGCGAGCCTATTGCCACTAACCGGGCACAAATTCCAAACTCCGACCTGCTACTAAGAATTTCATAGGAAAACCCAATAACACCTTGGTCGACTCGGGAATCGAAGACCTATAGCGTAGCAGGCGCGTTTAGCACCACTAGGCCAACGAGGCAGTTTTGTAATCTGAGTATAGAACCTATTGTCTGATAACACGAGACGTTTTTTACGTAATGAAACGGCAAGCGAACATGACGAAAATTACAGTCATTTTTTCAAGACCACTTAGAAGAATATTGCTTAAACCAAAGATAAATCAAGGGACATCAAAGTCAACACGTTATGCTTATCTTAATAGCGAAGGACAATCTTGTACATACAAGGAAGAATGTTATAACACTTATAATGAACATATCATCCCAACATTTAAAATTCAAATCGGTTATTGGACTTTTTTCTTGAATGAGTTGAAACTTAGGGCGGGTGTGTATGAACGCGATCAGTTGAAGCTTATCTCGATTGTTTTTAAGTAATTTTAGGGCTTCAATATGCATTTAACAACTTAAACTAAAAGATGTGCAAGTGAAAGCACAGATAATAATAGAATGAATAAGGTAGAAAACATAGATATAGTATTTCTATGCCAGAATATATTAAAAATGCCTTTTTTACGCCACCTTTTCTCTCTGTCTGACAAAATTTTATGTTCTATGGCAAGAATATATCACAGTTAATTTTTTTGTTTACGATAACATCACTCCCAGGTAATTTTCATATTAAATCAAAATAGTTTTTTTTTTCAAATAGACCTTCTTTAGCTACGTCAAATAACTAGTTGCAGGTTCCAAAATATCATTCCTGTGGAAAGAACCGGAAAGAAACTCCTTGTTTGTCGAACGTTTGTGAAATTGCCTTAAAGATGAAGATGTGAAGAGCCGTTAAAAGCATAACAGGTGTAAATTGCTATATTAAAAGACGCCGATCAATCTTACTGTCTGCGCGGGCGCAACTCGCATGCATATGGATCGTCGTTTAGTCGCGCGAAAATCTCTTCCATTTCGCTCTCGAGATTAATGGCTGGTTATAAAGATTGTTTTTTGTTTAAATATTATATTTCATTTTTGAGTAAGAAATATTTTGTATTATAAGAATTATGTTGTAAGATGAAGAAGTTTTCGGCGCATATTTCAAATAAGTTATGTATTAATAAATTTGTTTATAATTAGGTAACACATTTTTATTGATAAGTTATAAATTCACAATTAAACTATCTTCTATGTTAATGGTAGAAAATTGATTACATTGTCGTATTAGTAACATAAAAGTCGTCTATTATAATTTAAACGATGGTTCTTGATAATATTATCATTCAATATTATGATAAGAAATACATTTCCATGATTAAAAATAAAATTGACTCATTGTCAAAGGTCGCTGGCTATATTTCACTGTCACCATTATTTTTATTAAGTATTTAAAACAAGCATTGTTAAAAATCTATTCATTTATTTTAAAAATATTGGTACAGTACGGTGCAAACATAATGGCGGCTCTGAACACGAGGTGAGTCGCTGCGCAGAAACAAACTTATGCGCCTGCGGGGGTGCGGGGCGAGATACTGCTCAGCGTGTAGCTAACTTCAGAGCCGCCATTAAGTTTGAATCCAACTATACCATTATTAATAGCTCAATATATTACAAAGACTTCAATGTACAATATAACACTAAACGGTTTTTAAATACTTAAATAAAAACTTAGTACAAAAATTGTTCTAAGACTAATTTTGATTAATTTTTGCGCTCATCTGAGTATTTGATAATTGCCGCAAGACATTAATCTTCAAATAATTATACTGTATAAGGATAGCTGTAAATTTATTAATACCAAGTTAATATTTATAATTAAATATAACAAGTAGAAATTGCTTATTTATTGTAATAATTTTTAATATCGAGCTTGATTTATTTTCTAATTTAATCTTTTTAAATTGGTTTCTTTAGGTTTACGCGAATGTTAGACATTGAAATAAAACTACTTGTTACGGATTTTGTCGCGGTTTATTTTGATGTTAGGTCCCGACGTTTCGACACCTCTGCAGGTATCATGGTCACGGGCAGACTGACTGGCCGTGACCATGACTGACTGTTTCGTATTATACTGGCTTTGATTATATAATGTCTAGATAGACTGTCAAGTGCGCGCAAACGTGTCAAAAAATAACAACCAAAAGTGGTTGTTAAGTACTTTCCCGCCACCAGTACAGATCGTGCCGCTTTCGTGACACTACGTTTTACGCGCTCTAAGGAATAACCACATAACAGCGACAAAATGATAGTATGTGCTTCTAAAGTGTGCTGGAATTAAAAAGGAAGGCTAAAAAATACCAACACACATCACCTATTACTAAAACTACTACACACTAATTAAAGAAACTTTATAATTAATTTTATTTTTATGATTATTAAAATCACGCCATATTTTATCAGTGTTGCCAGTTTCTGTTTTTCATTCTCCCATTTTTGTGGGTAATTTTGTTGGTTTATCGTTACGTTTATAAAATAGTGCTGATGTACTTTTTCAAATAAAAAAAAAAAAAAAAGTAAAAAATAAATAACTCAATGTTAACGTACCTATACCTCATTATGTTTTAATATTGTACCAAATACTAACTTAGTTGATTTAATATTCGATTCAAACACACAACTCCAAATTTCTTTTTTTTATTGATTTAAAAAGTAAATACTTAATAAAAATATTTTTTATTATTATTAAAATACACTTAAACTGAATAATACCACATAAGTAAAAACATATAACTAAAATAAGTAAATATTTTATTATAATTAATTCGTCTTTATTTAATGTGATTTATGGGAGAATTTGTAATAGCTGGTATCACTATTTACGCACACAGAGACATTGACGTATAGTGTAAAACGGCTCCTGCACGCACACATACACAAATGGCGTCCTAGTTTTCTTTGGTATGAATGTAGGGCCACGCTCCATCTAGACATTATATAATCAAAGTATACTGGTTACATTCAAAAGTCACAAGATGACCACACCAGCCCAATAACAAGCGGCCAGTTTGTTCCCTCTGTCACCGGACGCGACAAGTTTCAAATTTAACGAGATTCGTTTTCGAGGCCCCCGTTTGTTAATATCTTAAACATATCGCCTGCAACCTGTATGGAAACCTTTTTTATACCGGACCTTTTGGTGCGAAACCTTTTTTGTCCAAAAAACAGTGTGTAGTTTTATTTCGATGGATTTAAATGTATTGGTACTTTTGTCGGTGAAATTCACTTAGCGTGTTGTAAAATGTTTTTTACTTCACAGTATTCAGGGATTAATCGTTATCTTAACCAGCGGGTAATGAGCTCATAATTAAGGTTCGTTTGTTCCCAAAACTAATTGGAAATCTTGCATTTCATTACGTGTGTACAATAAAAACTAAACTAGTATTCTAAATCTCGGCAAAAATAGTAGTATTGTAGAACGGGGATTAGCGCGTACATGCTTAAATACCTTTAGATCTTGACTTTTTGACCGGGTTACACATGCCGTTGCCGTGGTTGCAAGCAGACAGAAAAACAATATAAATGCCAAAAACATTTCCTCTTCTAAAACTTTTAAATCGATCGTGGTATGTGTTGATTGCTACTATTTGCTACTCTATTTAGTAGGAAATGATTTTATTAATAACTAATTATCATAAGATTTACTGCAAATCGAAACACAAGTTATTATTACGGTACACATTATACGGATAGAAACAAACTACTTGAGAAAAACAGCGATACTTATACATAATATGTATCATTTAATATCGGTTACCTGAACAGGCAATAGCAGTAGAACCACAAAATTATTTTTAAACGAGCGAATTTAAAGTAAGAGTACTTGAGATTTGGTTACTGAAATATTTACTATATATACTTACTTACTTACTTTATTTTAAATAATACTGAATTCTTAACCAATAAAATAATAATTTATCTACCGCTATTATTACTTCTTTTAAAATTAGCAAAAAAATATTTTGTAGTAATTACATTTTTATGTGCACTCAGTGGATAAAAGGTAAAAATATCAGTATTCAAATAGCTAATTTGCAGTTTTATTATAAATTCAAAACTAACCCATTTCTCAAGAAGATGTAAATTACCCATTTTCTTATTACCTAGTACCTATCGTATGAACAACCACTGAACCTTCTGTAGTTCACTGCACTATGTAAAGAAATTACTTCGTTAAATCACGCACATTACATCGATCCCCTACTTAATCTTAGCTTAATGTGCTAATCTTAAGTATCACCTATCACCAAAACATCAGACCATTAATAGAATTTTCTTGTTCACCACATTATTAAGTTTTCTTAAACATGGGAACCAAAACCGGTTAAAATTTACGGTTACGTTAACGTAACATGACGTAAGTCATTAATTAATATCAATATTAACATGAATAATGACATGTTTGAACTTGTCCATGTAGTGTGGTCATCTGATACTGATTGTGACTAGGATAACTCCAAACATGTTCTTTTAATGTTTGGAAACTTTTCAGCAGTTTGTACAACTTAGACAGACAGACAGACTCATTGCTGTACAGTTACTAGCCAACCAAGGAACCAAAAATACATTTATAAGAAAATTATAGGTTATGTATATGATGTCTGATAGGCTGGTCAATTTAATCTGTTGTGAAATGTACAGATCACAACTGAAAACCAAAACGATATACATTTAAAACGTTTTTTAGTGAACATCGTGGATATTTAAAATAGTTTGAAAACAATGTTCTTTTTTCATGTTCCTAGTTATAAAATACTTGCTAATATCAAAGGCAAACAATGTGAATCAGATTGGATTTCATAATATTTCTATATGTATGCGCAATCGTGGTCATCAATAGTCTTTTCCCATCGCAAAACAATGTATCGTAAAAAAAGTTAATATTTTAGAACCTAACAAAAAAACGCTCGCCTTTGCAGAACTGATAGAAGTCCAGACAACATTCTTTTACATCCTCACACCCTAACATATTTCTTCAATAAAATGTTAAAGCTAAACAAAATGACACCTTAGTCCATGTATTGTTCTACCCACACCGAGATGAACGATTACACTCATACACCAATCGCGTGCATCGATGACTGATTTATTTGAAAATCCAAGATGGCGCCTTGCGATTCGAATTTTGAGATAGAACAACTGTCAGATAGCCCAGTTTAGTACGTATTGTGTTGGATTAGGTAGTGGGGTGGAGATGACGTTGTTTCGTTTTCTTATACCTAAAATGGTATGGAGATGGTATTTTTATAATAGCCGTTTACTTGTAATACTTTATCAATTTATATTGAATCAATATAAACTGGAGGTTCGTAGTGAGTATTTATGCTTAGAAAAAGGCAGCTTCTCAAACAATAATGTGGAGAAATTCAAGCAAAGCTTTTAATTAATGAATATTCTTAATCGCAACAAGAATTATGTCTACAACAAAGCTATGAACGGAAATTTTTACAATAACCATTAACGATATTCACATGACGTAAAAAGTCAGTTTTAGAATATAATCTACATCTTGAGAACAACCTTGATATCTTCACTAATAATATAATTAAACTGTCCTCACCTCGACGGACGCAAAAAACATCGAAAACATATGGAAACCCCATGTACTAAACGTTAAGTTTTTTGTTCATAGACCTAGACAATGCAATTAATAGACTATATTTTTTAGCTTATTTTTTTTCCTTCCGTACATGCTGTGTTTAAGAGCCTAATATGTCTTTGTCAAAGGGTTATGCTTGATAAACATTGACAAACATTCGTAAAAAGAAACAGTGAGCATTTTAAATTCTAATAAAAAAATACATTTAACCTTATACCGAATTATCTGCACTTCTTAATTCTCAATGTTTCGAAAACCGCTTTTTTAGTTGTTTTTAATTATATTACTGGCCAGGTATAACAAAATTAAATATTACAACAGTATTTTTGAATGCTAATCTCTGAAACTTTGTTTTTGCCGTATCTCCGAATCTACTACGAGTACGTTTTACAATTTCGCCATGTACGTATACTAATTTTTGCTCGTGACTGTACCACCGAAAGTTGTCTACTTCAGTATAATAATTTATTCTTTTTTTTTCATTTTAAAGTCTCTAAGAATCATAATTAAATACTTCATAACAACAGTTTCAATCTGTATAATAATAGAATAAAGATCTCAAATACATTGGGCTCACAATCTCTGTACAATCAGAACCAAATCACCTTTCTTAAAGAAGTAATTGATATAATCAGAACACTAGATTACAAGACAGGCCTTTCACACACAAACTTATCAAAACAACTCATTTTAAACAAATGAAACCGACTTGAATCTTAAGACTAAGGAAATAGAGACTATTTTGATTTGGTATTGAGTTTGAGAACGTCATGTATAAGTTTGTGTGAGTACGTGTACAGTATGTTCTTAAATGTCGCAATCTGGGGAAATTGCTACCGGGAAGCGAAGAAAGGTTATTTTTTGTGGAATTGTAAATATTTTAATGTTTCAACTGATTTTATACAGTGATTGGTCTATACTTTCTTGTTAAGATACTTTACTTGTATTAAAGTGATATAGTACAACATATAATATAATGCTTAAAATATTTAAGGCTGTAGAAATGAAGGATTTTTTGACTTGTGACAAATAATTGGAATTGTTGACAAAATAATTTAATCTTGTTTCCCTATCTTTCTTTCTCCATCTTCTTCATAGTGACAGATAGCCTGGTCAATTAATACTAATTATACTAATTGTTGTATGTTTGGTTATTTTTATAAAGTTAAATGGTTCTTAAATAAGAGACATAGTTAACAAAACGAATATCTACGTTATAAAAGACCCGTTCTTTGACTGAACAATTTACACTACAAAACTGACCATTTGCTACGGTCTCTAACTTATAGAATAAGTTATTTGAAACCGTAAACACACATGCCTAATTAATAAAAAATCTTCAGTAAAATAATAATTAAAAATGTGAATATCTTTGAACTTGACTTAATTATCCGATAAACTAAACTAAACGTTATAATTAGTGTCCAAATTTATAGAAATATTAAATTTAATGACCCTTTAAACTTAATTATGCACCCTAAATCAAAAATATATTTTATTAATATAACTACATATTATAAATAAAGTTAAATGAAATTTAAATAGTTTTAGGCCGGATTTTCCGCAAAGCTTTGTTGCAAAAAAATAATTGATTCTGCAAAGAGGAAGTGCGTATTACGTGTTCACATAAAGATTATTAGCAATTCCTTCGAGAATTTTAACAGTTTACAAAATGTTTTTTAAACATAAACATTCGTGGTTTAGATGATAATAAGCCGATAATATATTCATTCATTTAAATTTCCAAGAAAATTATGTCAGTCTCACTATCTAATACAACGGCGGTATCGGCTTAAATCCGTTAGATTCACATAAACTAGAGTTTAAGCCGTTTGTATCAACGCAATAAACAGTATCAGGTGAATATTAATAGCCCCCAATCAATCGCAGCGACAAATAAACAACTAAACAAGCGGCCTTAATCTCAAAACTTGGTGAACACGTCAACATCAAATCTTTACATTAATTTCACAGGTCATTAATTCGGCTCACTTACCCACGCATTATATTACGAAACCGACACACTTTTATCGATAAAACAAGCAAAAACCGCATACCAATCCAATAGCAATCGCTCGATAGAAACTGTCTGCTATCGACGTACGGAATCTCCATCAGTCTATAAAGTTGTTATTACACTTTTACGATCTCAATCTGTTGTGTATGGCTATGGACCACCTTGTCTAATGCCCCGGGCATCTCAAATCTTCCTATTGAGCCATTATCACAATTCCGTTTAACTGATTGTGAATACCAAATATGTAATTACGGTGAGAATTAAGACAACATGTATGGTGTTATTTTAAAACACTGTTATTTGAATGTCTTTTAGGATATGTAATTATACTGTCTAATACTTTTGTGGTAAAAAATAGGGCAGCCCTGATTTATGTCATTAGTAAACTGGTTTAGAGTCTCGTCTAGGAGTCGTCTAGTTGGTATGAATATATTAAGGTCCGCAAAAAATATTGCGAAGCGGCTCTTTCGTTCGTGTATTATTTAAATGTCTGATCAGTATCGTCTTGTCAACACGGTGGTCTAGAAACAAATAGAAATATCAAAGAAACATTCCGCGGAATAAAATAGATGGTGTGTAGCAAAATATTCGTCTTTACGTTTACTTTTTAGGACACTTTACAGGTCTTAAAACAAAACCTAGAAATAAAGAAAACATCAGAAATACTTAATGAACTTATTACTAACCACAAAAAAAAAAAACATTTTTCTTACTTACATAGCAATATTTTTAAGTCACAAAGATCAATAAGAAAGACTCGAAAACAAATGAGCATGCTATAACTTCGCACAGTCTCCAAATTAGATGAAATAATTTCGTCATGTACTCTCAAGTTAGCTATAATGACCCTGGCTTGTCTTTAAGTATCTAAAAGGTAAGTGAATTCACCTTATTGTACTCTTTGTAATAATCTTATTTATTTATCTTTCTATAGGTCAAGTACATACTTAAAAGATTTAAGGAATTTGAAAGTGATTTTTGATTTGAAAGGTATTTTGTGGTTTGATTCTAATTTTAAAGCGACTGTTCCGTTTCTCGATTGATTGAAGAAAAAATAAAAAAACTAAATCATGTTTATTTTTATAATGTCAATTGAAGTAGCAAAAGCGTGTGAATCGTAATTCGTACCGAACCGTACGTTTGTTTTTGACCCCTAAGCAAGTGCTTGTAATAACATAATTATCTACTTGATGAAGAATAAACAATACCATTTATAGATCGATGTTGGTAGTTTTTAGAACTATGCATGAAAAACTGTTATCTATACTCTAAATCATAATAATATGGTAATAATGTCAATTTGTATGATCAAAAAAATAAGTGTACTCAAGCACAAAAATAAAAAGACATACAAATTATAAGACTTAAATACAGTATAAAAAACATTTAACTATACAGTTACATTAACTGATCACTGTGATATTTACGGATTACAAAATTTAACTTCGCGCGATTGGAATCTGCGCGCAGAAGTTATATCCCGTTCATTTTAACGACACATTGTGAATACGCTGTTACATGTTTTGCGACACACTCACGACACGTTACGCCGTGTTACTTCAAATTTATATTCGTGCTCTTGATGATTGATAGGTAGAAAATTAACTACATTGGCTTTTTATGAGAGTTTTAAGTTCCTAATTATCATATTATCAGGTATTAAATTTCAGTTAATTAACAGATTATTTTGGTTCTACGTCATACTTTTTTTATACATTACATGAGATATATAAATAAAGATCATGAAGAAGATTACAAGAAAAAATAAATAAAAATACACAACTAAAGAGAGCGCAAATTCAGTTTTATCAAATTAATATGAAATTGATTGTTCGTTTAAATTTTTGCGGTTTTTACCAAACAAATCTACAGTATTGTAGTCAAATAGTAAAACATCAATTTGTAAGTTAAATAAAGAGTTTGTGTCAAGGTTAACTTTGCGAAACCACGAGTACAGTGACCGGAATTAATCAGCATTTTATAAATATTGCCTAATAACAAGTTTAACTGTTTGTTGATAAAGTATGTGTTAATTATTTTTGCCTTCTTAAAAAAACTTTTAAAGCACAAGATTTACTAAGTTGGTTTATTTTATGAAGCTGACTAAAAATCATTGTTTTCTAATATTTTATCCATTTTTGAGGACAGACGTTCGAAATTACAATAAACCAATATTAACGTATGATAGTCGGGACCAACGGCTAAACATGTACAGGCATGGTGGAGCTTTTTTTTATGCTAAAAGGCTTCAAGCCTCAATCACACAATATAATAATATTAAATACCCTCAGGACTAAGGTACAAAAATATATTTTCTAAGAGATTTCCTTTGCTTTACACTGTATTTCCATATAACACAGCATGAAAGTAGCAGCCCACAGTATTTATCTAAAACGGGAAAGTTTGTTACCGAACAACTTAGTAAAGTAACTACTTGACAGTTACTGTTTGTTTATTTACTTGAGTAACGATTTAAATAAGGATAAGCATGACAGAAGTTGAAACTAGAAAATCACAAGCTAATATAAATTAAATAAAAAAATCTGATCAATCGCAAGGCAATCAGTAAAATGATTCAAACATTTTTTAGGACACAGAAGCTCTAGTACAAAGTCGTTAAGTAAATGAATCATGCTAAATCATTATTTTTTGTGCTTCGTACATTCTAATCACAGGCATAGTTACAAAACAGACAAATAATTCATCGGTAAAACAAAACGAAGATAAAATTCAATTGATATAATTGGGAGTACTGTCAGTGTACCGGTGTGATCTCGATACAATCTGCTGATACTGGACAATGCGCAACAAAAAATTTGAAGGCTTTGGAAGTTGTGAAACAGTCTAGTTGGTACTAAATAGTAAAAAACCAACACGAATTTGGAGAGGATAGTAATAAACTTCATATTTAATGTAGAAATTAATCTTTTGTCGCATTTTATTTTTGTAAACCTACCCACCGTACATTTTATGTAATACTACGTGCTTCCAAAAGCATGAATATACATTCTAGCTTTTGTTATTTAGAAACAACATTTGACGTATAAAAATACACACACGATACACAATATTTTATCAACGGATTATAATAAAGAAGTAATGTAGGTACTCACTGTAAACGCTGTTGTAATCTGTGGTGCCGTTGACTGTGCCATCCGGCAGCAGCTGCAGATAGCGATTCTTGAGGAACATCTGTATGGTGCGGGAGGTGCCAGTTATGTGGCTCAGGTTGGCGGAGCGCTGCGCGCGCGGCTCGGGCGCGGGCGCCGCGGCGCAGGTCGCGAGCGCGAGCGCCGCCAGCAGCAGCCGCAGCGGGCGCGTGCGCGAGCGCATGGCGCGCCGCGCCCATGGCAGCCGCCCGGACGCCGTCACTGCACAGCACCGCCTCGCATACCCCGCTCAACCACCCACGACGCCTCTCCACCACCCAGTCTCATCCAAACCTTCCCTCTTCGTTTATAACTCAGTTCGGTTGACTCTCACACGCATCATACCTAACACCCTCATATTACTTTTATTGCACCATATTATTGATAGGTTCTCGGTTACAAGTGCCGCAAAGCCGGATCGTTCACACGATCTGAAACAAAATAATTGTGTGTTCAATAATAGTGTGTGGACAAATTGGTAACTGATACAGTGCGTTGTGACGTCACTCGGATTCGGATACCACTAGTCAAATACAGGCAACGCAAATATACTTAAGCTGACAATGTCTAGACATTACTTCGAATTATGATTAATTGTGAAGCAACGACTTGAAAGAAAGAAAGAAAATTTAACAATGTTACCTAATTGTATTTATTTTTAACTATAAAATGTGAGTCATGTTTAGCGTAAGGAAGCATTCACCAGTTAAGTCAAGTATGACGGTGAAAATATATAAATTACGCGCTAAAATCTAGCTTCGAAGATTTTGATGTCGTCCAAACACGGCCGGCACATGGCTATAAACGTTTTCAGTACAAACACGAACAACAAATGACAACCGGCCTTACATCTGTTGACGATACGACGGACGAAACTGATTTCACTAACGATGTGAGAATTCCAAACAACTATGAACATATTTATACAAGGCTCTAACGAAACTGTGGAAACAATGAAATACTGACTAACTATTTATGGTTAACTCCTAAAACATTTTGTTTTATATTTATTTTATTATCACCATCATGAATAATAACTACTGGAACTCAAAAAAATAATTTACGGCACTGAACTCAATGATTTATTTACTTTACTTTTACCCATCTGATAGTGAAAATAACTCAAAATTGTTTTCGCTTTTACATTTTCTACACTTTATTTCTACCTTGAAAGATTTAATAGTATAATTTTTTACTTCAAAGTCTCTACATTTTATCCTTAATCATCAGAATGAGAACCATTTCTTTCCTATTTAATGTCTCAAAGATCTTTGACAAAGAATTTCAAGAACGTTTCATTGCTATCAATAAAACAAATAACCCTAATTACGAGACGTCACCACTGTCAAACATACAATGCAAAGCTTCAACAAAAATAACAAAAGAAGATTATTAGATATTTATATCAAGCAGACAAGAACATTAGTAACAAAATAACGTATCAAAACATTTTGAGGTTGACCGAAAATAAAAAATCTTTTAAATGCAATTTATTAGGTGTCGGTTGCCAAGGAAAGCTGATAAATCGCAAGTCTTAGCTGCCGATCGGTAAAATTGTAGGTCGTCAATATGTCCGACTTTCATTTAATGCAAGATTTGATCTCTGTTAAGGTGGGGTTGACTGCTTTGAGATAAGAAGCGATTAACTGTCTGCATCCAGGTCTGGCCGCGTCGCTAATGAAGCTATCGTTGTTACGTATACCACCCTTATCCACTTTCCAACACCGGCTTTAACTTAGATGTTAAAACCGTCTCGATTCTATCACATTGCTACATTACCGGTGCTTTGAAAATACCAATTTCTTGATACAATTGATTATTTTCATTGAAATATCCATTCATTTTTACACATGTTTTGACTAGTCATTGACGTACTTTCATCTCCCTACCCTGTTCACATTTATTTGGGTTTGGCGAAATGCTTATTCAGCTTCCATTCATCTATACTAGTGATGGACGTACTATATTATTGTCATCTTAATCCATATCTGTTTGGTTTAATTTGTCATGATTCCAATACCGACTGGATCGATCGTGATTAAAAGAAACAAGGCGATAAATAGCAGCTTTCACTGGCTGTCAATCTTTTTCTGTGACCTTTGAATTAACTTTTACTACCATCTCGTGGACATTTAACGCCATTTTACGAGTTTTATCAATATGGGTGTGTATTGCTTGATGTTTTGTTAAATGTTCATTGATAGTGTCAAGATGCGAATCATGCGCGGACGCGAATTCTTACGCAATGCAAATAAGAGCTTGTGCAGACCGGATTTGTAAACATTTCACGTTCATATAAATATCGCGAGTATATTAACAAATTATTTTTCAATAGTTTTATGTAGTTCCTTAATTACATTAGCACATACGAGTAATGCTTTATCATCAAGTGAGATTACAGTAATTGCAAATAAAACAATCTTTCAGCGACTTCACAAAAATAGCACTTTGATTAAAGAATAAAATAAATAAAATTCCCTAGTAACGATACCAGACATTTTACACTAAATTGTTTTGACATCTTAAACATCAATTAAGCGATTTACAAGAAACTCATGCGACGAACCACGCACAATCGCAATTGTCATGAATTATTCGCTACGCCTGAACCAACTCTTACAATTACAGAACTATTGTCACTTTGTACAATGTATTGTTTTCGACCCACATACGCAATTATTTAATGGATTTTATTGATTCATACCACTTTAGGTTTGACGTGATCAAATCGTTATGAGTAATGTTCGAATATTGTTCATATGTGAATTAAAGTACCTATGTCTCTTAAATTTTCAGTATTGTTGCAAGGTTGTTTTATCATCTTCTCTATCCACTATTGGGTACAGATCTCTCCTCTCATTCCTATTTGCTCTCAATATCTGGATACTAAGGCCCTTTATATACAAAAAGACAATTCCTCGATGCCCTTTAAGTTTCCAACGTTGAGTGCCAATGCACAAACCTCTACCTAAGTTAGTATGGCAGTAGTAACTTGGCCAAAATCTTCGGCTACCGGGTACAACAAATGTTATTAATTATGTATTTATATTATAACACGTTTACCACGACAAAGACTGATTTCTTAAGTAATTTATTTGCAACATTATCTTCTACAACAATATACAGGTTTGAAACAAACTTTTCCCTAGTCTTTAATTACAAACGTAGCTTAGCTTCTTTAACTTAATTAAAAAGCTTTCTCTTCGACTTGCACCGTGCAAGCCACACAATCTGGTCCCAATTTGTCAACTCGTTCCATGTATTTCAATGGAAGCTAGAAACCAGGCGACAATGGATTAAGATTGCGAATAGTACAAGTTTATTCTATTTCATATTTATCAACGGAGTCTAATTGGTTGAGAACTTAAGCTTCAGCTAAGCCTCTTTAAATGGCAGCTATTACCTACATTTACTTTAAGCTGATTTGCCAAGAACTTGAAGGTTTTGGAAACAAGCGCAGATATTGTAGAAATGCTTAACAGAAATACTCTATATTAAATTGATGCTATAGTAGTTAGTAGCTGGTATTACTGACATCGCAGTCAAAATCGTTACTAACGGTCAGAAGAAAAAATGCTAGTAGTTCTAACCCCAATACAGTCAGTAGAAGTGCTTTGAGAATTCAATTCTACACATTAAGCACAGTAGACTTTCCCACTTGCAATAAATCCAATAAACCGGCCAAAAAATCAATCAGAACAGTTACATCTATTAAAAGCGTATCAAACTCTCGAGCTCGAGCTCGAGCTCGAGCAATATTTTAAATGTCGTTTTCAATCGCATTGCCGCTACGTTCGGTGGGCGTCGATCATTAATCATTATATGTTTCGCCGTTTATAACTGAAAGGCTAATTAATTGGTTATTATCATCATCATTTCCTACTTCTATTTCAATATATCATGCTGTGTAATGCTTCAGTTTTGATGGTTTGTAACGATATTTTACATTTATATAGGCTCCTTAGTTTTTTATATTTATTGATGAGTTTGACGTCGTGGAATTATAGTTTTTGGGTCCATCGTCTTATGGAAGGTCATCCCAAAATAGCTGCGAAGTTTTTAAACGGTTGATGTGAATTTAAGAATTTTATCATATAACATCACAGTTGCATTTTTTTTATGTTACCGATCCGATGCCTTACGCCTTAAAGCCTTACGTATTAAATCTATTTCAACATATAATTTGTATACGGCTAGTAATTTATCAAACTAGTATTTACCATTTCTAATATGAGATATGTGATCAATGACTCTTAGATTCCGTCGGTAACAGTTATAGAAACAGATCTTATTACGCATAGCTGAATGATCTCGATACACCTATGGTAACGGTCACCCATCCTAGAGCTGACCATGAAATTGAGACGACCACGATCCGTATAATTACCGTTAAACCACGAATCTCTCATAAAAATATAACTATCTAAAAAAACTTTGATCAAATGTTTGAAATAAATGCGTGAAACTTTGGACTAAGTGGTGAGACCAAAAGTTATTCTAAGAATTCTTAGTTTTTGGTTTTCCTGTTCGATAATATTGTGCTTTTTACTTTATTGGCTATGTGTTACATAATTCTTTGGTTAAGTATCTTTCTCGAAGTAACGTTATTTCTTTCCAATTTCTAAAATATCTTTAATATTTTCTACATCACTTACTGATTACATCGGACAGACAATATTTTGAATTCCACTGACTTTAAAATATACGAAAAACTTATATAAAACCTCAACTCCTTATTAGGATTGACATTAATGTTTGAGCATGTTTCGGCAAATTTCTGTTTCTCACGCGACACTCTCATTGAAGTTAATGTATGCCATCAATCCGAAATCAAGTATTTTATAATTACGACTATAAAACTTCCGACATGCAGTTTCAATGCTTATACATAAATATTTATTAATTGTCTGTTCCATCATAACAGGGTTTTCAAGACAAAAGATTTATGGACCAAATTCAAATGCACTATCTCCATTAATAATGTGATTCAGAGTAACATTTGGAATACAATTTATATTCTTCAAATATTCAGAAACATTATTCATATATTCAGAGACATGACCGCTTCTGGCTAGACCTCGAAATAGTTTCAAGCATTCGGAAGTAGAGAGAAGGTAAAGATGTAACGTAAATGTTATCCCCCCGTCCCTAGGCCAAGCTGGCCCGAGCCCGCCAAACTAGCAATAAAAATGTGTCCCTAAATAATAAACATTTAGATCCAGCCATCCCTTGTTGTTTGCTTTATTAAGATAGTTAGCAACGCACTAAGTCGAGGTCCAAACCCCGCAGGGGGTACCCTTAGTAGACGTTGCTGACGTAGTTAGTTTTTTCCTATTGCTCTGGCTGGAGGCCTTAAGGTCCTCGCTTAAAGTCCGGTGAAGCAGTCAAAGCCTGCGCTCAGGCTAACTGCAAAGATCTCTGCAAAAAGGAAGAAGGTAAAGATTTTGTGCTCTTAATATGCGTGTTATTTGTAAGCCACTCCTATATTTAGGAAAAGATTAGGCTTCTGCTTTTTACCTATCATCGTGTGAAACGCAACAACAACTCTAATTTAAGCTTGTACGTAAAAGGGTGTTACTTGGTTACCAGTTCCGAATATATACAGGGTATTTTTAAAACTATAGATCGATGCTGGTCTTGAGTGGCAGCCCTCTCTTGAGACGAAACGTGACCAATTTTACAATGGCAGTCAAAGAGTAATCACGCAAAAAAAAACCCAATAAAAATCTGTCATCTTGAGAATGATAATCAAGATAGCTAAACTATAGTTATTTTTTCGATGCGGAAACCTTCTAAGTACACATCTTTGATCCATACTGCGTAGGACCAAGTTTGGTACAAACAGCTGTTTTTCAGAAAGTCAGAAAGGACGTTATTTAGTCCGTGTATCATGAAGTTGTGTGTCCCTGACCCTGTCTTCTGAGCCAATCTTTGTGCAGAGCAATGTGATTGTGTCAAAGAGAAACGGCTTGACACACCAAACCATACGGTATTTCATTGGGTACCTTGGCTTTACCTTTACCCATTTCGTTAGCATGGCTTCCCTATTATCTCAACATATTCAATCGGGTATTGCATCAGCAGCCACGTTAAGATAACAAAGATTCATAAGATACATCCGATTACAATAAGCTTTCTATGCATCTGAATTTTAGATTTTTAGAGTTGCGTCGACTGTTTTGGATGTTATGCGGAACCAGAAGTTCAAAGCAGTTTCTTAAAAGCTATCTTAAATGTATAGATTTTGATTTTTTATCTGTTTGCAAATTTCCCCGTTGTGATTCATAAGATTTTTCTTTCATAGAAATAGTGAGCTCCTGCGGTAAGTATTGTAACAGCTTACAAATTTAGATTTACGTGTCGTTCGTTTTTTTCTACAAAATAAATCTAAAAATAAGAAATATACTACTATGTTATAATACGTTTTGTAAATTATCTGCATGTGCTGCGGATTTGCAGGTATTCCAAATTATATGCTACAAAACAACATTTTACACAAAAATCTATACTGAACCAAGCCTCAAACCTTTTCCAAATCCCTAAAACTGACTAGTATCTTAACCTCTCTTATCTTGAAGATGTGGCCGAACTGAACAATCTACTTTTATTGCGATGTAATCTGGAGATCGACATTATAATAACTGATTCTGACCTCTTTGAGACAACATTTCTAAACTTTCAACATATCTGATTGCTATATCTTTAATCTGGTAGAAAAGGAAAAGTTCATCAGAGTACTTAAAAATAATATCCCTAAATTACAATTAATGTCCTTCAAGAACAGTATCGAACTAAAATATTAAGTAAGTCTTGAAATTCTTTATGTTGCATGGTTACACTATCTAGTGAAGGCGTAATTAGTATACCGTATTTGTAAGAAAATTAAAAGGTTTTGACAAACCATTTTTCACAGTGGCTTCTAAACTAGAAATTGCAGTTCATTTTCGAGACCTCTTGAAATGGTAAAGTTTATAATGATTTGCCTATTGAGCAATTGCGCAAACACGATGAGCAAAGTAAAAGTAATATAAATAAACACCACAAGTTCAATGACCCACAAATACAAATTCAAAGAATTAATCTTTCATTTCAATCGAAATTTAGTTTGTTCGACTACAAAAATGCATTAGCATACCATCCATAATGTCATAGATTCGAACAGGTTTCAAACGTTGATTTAATATTATTCAAATGACCTTGACATGCATACAAATGAAATATTTAAGGTCATAACAATTAATAAACGAGTATTATATCGACGTTATGCTGAATTATTTGATGTTAATGACAATAAGTGTCGAATAGGAAGCTAAATGGCATTCTCTTTGAATCTGGGTGGCCATATTTCTGCGAATTCATTTATCCTTTACTATAAATAATATTAAATGGTTCAGTACCCATGTTGCCACTCTCTACTTTTGGGCCGACTTTGATGCGAAAAGCAAAACAATTTTAGAAATATAATTTTCATATACATATATTTCATAGACATATGCGAAAACATTGCCAAAATAAGGATTTATTCTATATATGAATTATAATCTGTGGAAACGTCAACTGTCAGTTGGCAATGACAGCTGGCAGATTTAGTTTGACGTTATTGAAGAATTACACACCCCTTGTCTGAACATATAACTGCAAACAGTAACACAGTAGGAACAAATTCAATGTATTGTATTATTTAGAACCTCTTGACAGAAACCTTATTAGTTTTCATGTCAAGTAGACGTCTTGACAGTTGACGTATTGACACGTGTCTTAGACTACACTACTTCCACTTTTTGTGTATAAGTGTATGTGATTCATGAAATAAGGTATGTTTTATTTTTTAGCTGGTAGCATTCTTTGTAGGATTTCTGTAAACGTTTTGGCATTTGCCTACAGTTACATGCTCTAAACATTTAGGATACTTCTCTTTTTTGTGTTTGACCCTGAATATTTAGGGAATAGATTAGTCTAGTCTGTTCTATAAAATAATAATACCAGCCTACAATCGTTCCACTGCTGGGGGCAGGCCTCTTTCCAAATAGAAAAGGTACGAGCATTGAGCACCACGCTTGCTCCGTGCAAATTAGCGATTTCAGATCCCAATGTTTGGAATCCAGGTTTCCTCACGATGTTTTCCTTCACTCGTCAGAAGTGTTTTAGAATAATTAAGAAAGTACCTATAGCTTTTTTATGTTTCAGAACATCCTAAATTTAATAGTGATATTAATATAGTATTGTGTAACTATTTAGTATCAGACTTCTAGCCAGGCATCCTGATAACATACCGTATGGATGGTCGGTTATAAATAAACCAATTTGTCTCTGTCGACTCATACGACATGATCGGTATGAGTATTATGTATGAAATGGACTAGAAAAAATGTTGGAACTAAAAACAAATTCGTTAGAAGCGAAGGCCGTTAAACGCAATTCGATAAAAAAAAACATATTTTTTCTTATTGAATGTAGAACGCAATTGGCTTTATATTGAAGTTCTGGTCGAATTTGACTTTTGATAAAACCGGAGGTAATATCTTGTCAGTCTTTTTAGATTCTCACCCCATCAATTTAGAAAAACGCTTGCTTTTACAGAAAAACGAACAGAATATTGTTACGTATTTATCAAATTGCTTCAAGCATTGAATTTTTTGCATAAACAATTTTCGCACCTTAACACGTTTTCTTTCAATGCAAAACTATGGGCAGTTCAAGATAACGCGAGTTCATTGACCTAGTGACGTGTTAGCCAGAAATAAGCAAAGGGAAACGCAACTTCGACAATTAGAAGTGAACACTATTTGTGTCCGTCATTTTTAGGGTTCCGTATGTATGTTACAAAACTATATAGACTGTATCATTGGTAAATAAAATTGTACGTATATTTCCGTATGTTACCTACGTCACATGTGTTTCTGTCTTATCATTTAAATGTTTTTCTTGTCCATACAATTTTTTCTGGAATATTTACGAGTAAAAAGAGGTAACATCGCCCATTTAGCATAACTATGCAGTCGTAAATTGTGTTACTCTCACACTGTTTAATGAACTTAAACGTAAACTTAGCTAATAAACAATCTGTACTAATTTCCATTTTATAGTGATTAGTAACACCCATTTATATGCTACGTTAATTTCAGACGATGAAGGAAACCATCGTGAGGAAACCTGGATTCCAAAATTTGGGATCTGAAATCGACAATCCACAAGTGAGCAATCATTGCTCGTGCCTTCTCTATATGGGAAGAGGCCTGAGCCCAGCAGTGGGACGTTTACAGGCTGATATTACATTATCATTGTACAATTTCAGTCTACGGATCCAACACAGGAAGTGCGTCTCACACCTGTCCGGTTTTTTTAGCAATGTTTTGGCAGCCGCGACTGTCCGCTTAAGATGGCCGACTAGCTTTGATCTATCGACATGGCCCGACATGTCTCTTGTTCCCAGACGGTGTATTCTAAGGAACTGGTCGTGCCACTGACCATTTTGTATAAGCATGGAGAATGATCCATACAGGTACGTTTTTGGCTTGACAGACTGGGAAAGTTATTTAACTGTTTGTCAAATGCTTGACGAAAACTGTAGCAGTCATACTGAAATTAAGTCATAATCTTTAGATAATGTGTGATTAACTTGTACTTTCCTAGGCTTTAAAATAAACAAAGTGTTTTGCTACCAGTTTCCTTAACTTCAGATAAATATATACTATAACGTAAAATACAAACAACTAAATCAAGACAAATACCAAATTTTAAATCAGTTTATCTTCCACAAACCATCTCCCAAGTTACAACTGACATAACAAGCAAGAAAACTAACAAATAAACGTACAAACAGGACGCCAACTAGTAGTGGGCTATAAAAACTTACGCGCACCTCTAAAACTCCGCGAACGGCGACAAATCGACATTTTGCGATAAATTTAACGACCTCCCTCCACGGTACAGTAGAACTGTTTTATTTTGTTTGTAAACCACCTGTGTCACTTGAAATAGTCTGCGTATACCTAATACTTATAATACACTGAAAAAGAGTTTCTTCAGAAAGTATCATAGGAACTCCGAATAAAATTGAAGGCATTCGTCTTATGATTTAGGCAACGGTTAGGCATTCATAATTAAATGAGTAAAATATATGTGTAGGGAAAATACGTTTTAATCCAATCTGAGCAAATCGCAGAAGATTTAAATCGCTTAGCACATACCATTAAATATTTATATTATAGTTACAATAATAGTATAAAAATATAAAGTAGTAACTATCCTAATAGTCTCAATGAAGGAGTGTGAAGAAATACCGCGAACTATAAACCAAATCTTCCCAAAAGACCCATTAATCTGGTCCTAACAAGTCATAAGGACAGAACAAAACTAAAAAGTTCCGACATTACTCTAAAAGACGCTCAAAAACAGGTTGCGAATTAAAATAGCCAGCGAACGTTAGATCGAAAACCAGAAGCGATAATGACAACGCGCAATGCATAACTTCGGTCTGTGGGTACAAAATTAGCATCGATATTTTGCGGCATTGGAGCAACAAAATATCACACAGTAAACTAACTTCACACAAAACATATTACAGAATTTATCACAGATAAACACAAAATCTTCCTCTCAAATGAAGACTCTAACAACCAAATAATAGATGTCACAATGATTGGGTTTTTGCGTTATTTTCGAGTGTGACAGTCTATAATAGTAGATTGGTACTTCTGTTGTTATTTGTTGCGTGTTCAAAACTATTCTAGAGTAGATCACGAGTTCACCCTCCCTCGGTACGGTTCATTGAGTAAAACATAATGTTACGTAAGTTTTAGCGCCCATATGTAGCTGCAGGAGAGCATTGGAATTTCTGGAATTTCGATCTATTTAGCTCGATACTTTTATAAACAGTCACTGATTGACAGACGACGGCCAGAGCTTGAGGAAAGAAACATGACGTTTAGAAGTTTTCCAAAGATTTTTCAAGGTTTCGGCTTTTGGATGTAACAAAGATTTTTTACCGTTTGATTTAAGATCTATAACAGCGTCCGCATAGTTTATCTATTCTATTTTTTTCTGCGTCTAGTCTACATCTGATCTGTTTGATAGTATAGACGTTTTATCTGTTACGGGCTCGGCTGACGACATTTTAGAATTGGTCGCGACTCCCAGATCATCTATTAGGAATTTCTAGATTGTGTTTTTGTTATTCAGCGGGGCTCGGAATGTGGCATGTGCTACGGTAGAAATAGGTTTCCCTTTGTAGTATAAGACTTGATACCGACAAGATGCGCATATCTGGATGGATATCGTTACACCGGTTTCCGAAGAAGGCAATAATAAAAAATATATGGATTTCACTTTTTCTGAAATCTCAAATCAACTTAGTCTGCATTTTAAATGTTTTTGTAGGTATATTAGTTCGTCAAATGCAGTTCAAATTCTTTAATCTTTAACAAAAAATTAAGTATCAAAATACGCGAGTTTTTACGACCATTCAAACCTGTTTGCCACTACATCAGCTGATAGTAGTAGGTGTAATGCATAGTCTTCAATGGCGTCATAATTTTCTCTGCAAGAAACTTTGTGGCGAAATGTATCTATTCAGAAAACAACATAGAAATAAAACGTCTGATAACTGTGGGCGGTAAGGCTTGACACATGCTATAACTATGTATCTTTTATTTTAAAATGATTCTGTCGTATTTTTAGGTCTAGTTTAGCGTAAACTCTGAATGCATGCCTTAGTGCCGATGGATATTGAAGTTTCTTTTTTCGTTTCTGGCAATAGACACATTTTATTTTATAGATTTCCCTATGTAAATTGTTGACCAACGACTGTCAAGTAATATATGAAAAATGTTTCTGAACCACTCCGAAAAAAAATCAGAACCTACACGTATTTTTTTTTATTTATTTGTTACATTTAAATTTCAGTATTTATAAGTTTTTCTTTTCAGACTTGAATTTTTGAGTACGGCATTGCAACAGTAACCATTAGCAGTGCATCCATCTTTCTTAAAGATAACCTACTTCCCACACAAGAATATTAAATGCATCAGATAAGGCCATCATTCTTTGTGCATTCCTTTACAAATTTTAACAACTTATTAGAAAATCCTACGGTCATATCATAAAAGTGCTCAATATTTGAAAAATAGGGTCATGCGTGTTTACTAAAAGTAGGAAAATTTTAAACCCAATTTTATCATCCTTATCAATCGCAAATTTTAATATATTCAAATCGTCAAAAACAATTGTGATAACAATTCATAGAAATTAATGTCAATGCACTTATTATAAATTTCTAATTAAACCGTTTTGCTGTCAGATTATTATTTTAAAAGCAACATTATTGTATTGTTGCCATGCTTTTGTAAAATAAGATTATATTCTTATAAGTATACGTAGTCTGTAGTTTTAGGTACATTAGTAATGCTAAACAATGCACTAGGTTGGCCTGGAACGAACAGACCTAGATTTTTGTCTAGATTTTTATGAGGTTAAAGACCTTGTTGATAAAAGTAGTTTATCTTGCTTTATCATAAAATATCTCTTGCTGATAAAATTGTTACATAAAGTAATGTAGCAATAATAAGAGTTAGGTAGAGCTGACGAGTTTAATTTTTTTGGTTCACTATTTTATGAATCTTTCAAAATGTAAAATAAGAAGAATTTCTTGTTTACCTTTACCTCAAATATAACTTATAGCATATCATAATGTGCCTATTATTTAATATTAATAGAATTTGATTTAATATTATTGTTTATGAATTAATAAAGTAAATATGATCCATTGACCTATCAGCAATATTCAGTGTAGCCAGGAAACTAGTATAAGACACAATAAAAAAAACAACTGATGGCCGGCCATGATCCGATTAACGTTATACAAATCTTACCACAAGTTCAACAAACATTAACGTTAGCAAAAACTATGTATAATATCAAACATACAAGTATATATATACCTAGACAATTTACGAGGCACCTATGAAGATGTATAATATAAAATATTGTATAAATTCCGAATATTGTTTACACTAAAAAGTTCACTGGCTCGGTATTACGCGTCGCGCCGTTTTGTGAAACTATTTATTTTGTTAAATTATTATAAAAGCTTTCGGTTTCGTTTGTATACGATCGTAAGATTACAGCTATAATAAAAACACGATTTCTTATAAATTCGTTTTTTTAGCTTAATGTTTTTGGTCGCGGTTCTGCCTAAGTTGGTATCGGTTGTCGGCAAATCGCTATTTCCTTTCTTTTTTTATCCTAGGTAAAGGTAATCTTAAATCTAACTCTCCAAACCAATACACGAAAGCATACAGCTAGACAGACAGAGTTACTTCGTATTAACAATAAATTGGATTTTGATAAAAATCATACAAACATTCGAATTGAGAACCGCCTCCTCTTTTTAAAGTTGGGTAAAAACATGAAAATAATTTCTTTTATTCCGTCACGAATGACGGAATAAAAGGTTAGATCACTACGTCAACTCCCACTGTCCGACGCGCTGTGGTTTCGATTCTTAATAACACAAACTACTGCATGATTCACAAACATTTTTTCGCAAATATTTAGGCATTTGGTTCGTTCAAACCTACCTCTGGTACAATTACCTAACGATGCATTAATAAACTACAAAATTTATTGCCATTCTTTTCAGTATCGGGAATTGGGGTTTATTGCACTGTACAGAATTTAGTTTATATAGCTCCACAAGTGTCTACAAGTGTTTTAATAGCTAATATTTTTTATGAAGCCACTTTATTTTAGTATTGTCACATGTCTAGAATATCTCGCAGATGTGTCTAGTTGTTAGATGAAGTGCTTTATCTAGTTTCCTCTAGTTACTAATAATAAAACATAACATAACATATCATCACGCCTGTATATCCGAAAGGTTAGGCAGAGGTGTACCAATGTACACCCACGGTTCGCCGATATGTTTAGGTCCCCTGTAATAGTGGGCGAGCCTATTGCCACTAACCGGGCACAAATCCAAACTCCGACCTGCAACTGAGAATTTCATAGAAAAACCCAATAACACCTTGGTCGACCTGGGAATCAAACCCAAGACCTCTAGCGTAACAGGCGAACTTAGCACCACTAGGCAAACGAGGCAATTTACGTTACTATATATATATACTATATTATAGGTCTAGGTATCAATAAAATACAGTTTTACTAGCAGTCAAGCTAGAAATCTGAAATTCTAACTTAAGTCATGGAAATTAATAAAAGACAGAAAGACGAGTGTCATTTTCAATATTCTTTAATTTCACAGATTCTACCAAATTCTCAGGCATTAACAATACACGAAAGATAAATAACAATTGTAAGGTCAAAGCATCAATTTTGACGTTCATTCAAATGACTGGAGTACGTGTCATGAATATTTAGGCTCCGAATATATTGACTCTACATCGAATGTAATTATTCTCACTGATTTATTTTAAGAAATTGTTGGTGTTTTATGTGTAGTAGAACGATTTTTAGATCTAACACAAACCATGTGAGATTATTTCCATGACACCTAACAAGAATGGAATCTGTTACTAAACTGCTTTAATATCAGGAATCCTAGAAAATGATTAGTCACAAAGAATCATGTTTAATTTCTAATGTAGATGCCAATATCAGATAAAATATACATAAAATTTCCGACACAATATTGAATAAAGCGAACTCTTAAAATTCAGCCCTAAAGGTATTTAAACATGTATCCCCGTTATAAAATATTACTAAAAACATGCAACGCGATAGTTCAAAAGTTAGTAGGTACTTAAAATACAGTCAATGATTCAGTTAATTAAATACTCATAATTCAAACCTAAAACGATAAATCACCTAAAAAAACATGAAATAAACCACGACAATCCCTCAACCGACAAATTAAAATGATTATTAACCACTTCTTCAAAAATGACAAAATCAAAGATATTCCCTTGAGAATTTATAGCATTCTTTATTTGGCCGCTTGGGAAAAGATAAATTGGATTGTAAACGTCTTTAGAAAATGCATTATTTAGATGTTATAATAAATCTGAGGAAACTAACGATGTAGAATAGTTTGCTAGACACAATAGCATAATGAAATACATCCATCTATAAATTTTAATTCGACTAGTGAAGGAATATTGAACGTGTCTTTCTTGGTTTTTGTTTAAATTTGTTTTTGTAACCTATGACTCTTTCCATGGTTTTGTGCAAGTGAATATGTCATAGGCATGACAAAAGAAGCGTCAGTCGTCCGGGAGCAAAATAGTCGACAACATAATTAAAGTATCGGGTAGAGTATGGCTAAGGCTGGCACAAGACCGTACAATATGGCACGAAAAAGGGGAGGCCTATGCCCAGCAGTGGGAGCAGAAGGGCTGTGTGATGAATATGTCATTGAATTTCGGCGAAAATCACAAATATATTTCCAAGTACATGGATATTATGTCAATTTTTCAACATCGTTTTACTCTTTTGTATTTCTCATACCCTATAGTTTAAAACAAGCGGCCTTTTTTAAGTAATAAATATATTTTTTTCAGAAACAAATAAGTCTATGCCACCATCTTGCATAAAATTATTTCTGACACCTAAACTATCATGTTTTATTGAAGCTTTTAGCGTTTTATTTTAATGTAAGAGATTAAAAATCTTAATATTATGAGATTATTAGGAATTTTATTAATTGATACGACTTTATGTATCTAATTAACTTAATATAGTGACCTGATCTAACAAACGAATGTCAATGTTACTATAAATTACTATAAGATAGTCCTCTTCACACCAAGTTATGATTGTTACGGTTTTATTACAGTTCAATGTTACCCTCAATACTTACTTACTACATAGTTCAAAATCAAAAATCATTTATTTAACTTAGGCTACAAAGTAGCACTTATCAAACGTCAATTTATTTTTTATAAAAGACAGCACCCTAGGGTTCGGTTCATATCCGGCGGAAAAGGCAGCGCGCAAAAATCCAAGCACTGATTCACTGCACAGTTCCTTATCAGTTAAAATAAACATTCGTTAGACTCTATTATATAAAGAAATAGCATATGACTGCCCACTATAGAGATGAGAGCCCACAAGAAACATGTTGGACTTTTTCGCCAAAATGTTGAATTTTCATATTGGGTTCTTAGGTTTACGCGAATGTTATACATTGAAATAAAACTTCTTTATACGGATTATATCGCGGTTTATTTTAGGTTTCGGGGTTTCAACACCTTTTGCAGGTATCATCTGTAGTATGACTGCCCGTGAAAAAGATACTTGAAATAGTGTTGTAACCGAGACCGGGGACCTGGGACCGAAAATCAGTAGTTATATTTCAATTTTCATGTCATTTACTATCTCCGTCTTCTAAGTAATTTATGGAATTCTTGCACTAATTACATATTCAAAGTTTGGACAGTTTAGGGTATGATATGTCCGTCATTTTCTATATTTACTTGTATCCCGTCTTTCTTATTATCAATTAAACGTGTTGCAACGACTAATTGGAATGCCTGACGTGGCTAGCCCTAACATAATTGTTTTATTACTGGCTTCCATTATATCAGTTTTGTTATTGATTAATGCTCTTGACACCTCGACTGTGTACTGTATGTACTAATTACTTGGTGTAGGGGTCATGAGATATGAACCTATTAATAACTTCTTTTGATTGAACGGTAGAGTAAGTTGACTTGGCTTTAATTGATTTCGAAAAAAATAGCCGTATTTTGTGAAAAACAGACGCAATTACTTTTCGCTTTAGAATGTTATTTTTTTCATTAAAAAGATTTTATAGTTTCGTATTCAAAAAGTAAGGACGATAGACTATAAAAATAAAAAATGAAATAGATGTTTTGACAGTAAAATTGTTGTAATTTTCAAACACAATACAAGTATTGACAGTTACTGAATGGTTCGCCTTTAATATGGAGTTATTTCTAGGAGATCTAAGATTTTCATACAAAAGTTAAAAAAAAATCCTTAAAAGCTACATTCAATTGTACTATATGTTTTCATGTAATTTATGAATCTTATACCCTAAAAATAATAAAGAATTCGTTCGAAACACATTGCTCTGTATTCTCAACTAGTTTGACAGTTCTCATATAAAACTGTCAATACATTTAACTAAACGCCACACGTTTGTCATAAAACTAAATGTAACGACTGTGAGTAGTCATACATGTCAACGGTAGGTTTAAATAAAAACGGATTAGTAATTTATTAGCTTTAAACTGTAATTAATCGAAATAAATGTCACTTAATAGTAATTGACTTCCGGCTAATTAGATTGCATAATGAAGTTTAAATCAATGAGGGATCTTATAGTACCGAATTTATTTTCTTTATAGGTCTATGAATTGTAAGGTGTTATGATTTGTTTATTAGTAAAGAGTATCATCTATAGATACTGGTGGCTGTTTGATTCTTTAAACTGAACAATACATTAACATTAGAACGGGTAAACTTAACATTTATAATACTTTTAAGGTCCAGACCCCATAATGATTGTTACTCAATTAAACAACACAAAACTACTACAAAAAGAATCGTAAGCGCCGCCATGACATATCGCTATCTCTAGTGTTGTTCGATCTTTCGGTAATAGTGACGCGACAAATTAGTCGAATCTGATTTGTCAATTTTAATAGAAATAATCATAGAAAAGTAATTAAAAAACAAGTAGGAAATACCAAAAAATCCTCCTATTCACACTACAGTATTTTGAAACAGATTTCGTTGTCATAAAGGCACTCAAGTTACAAACCAAAGATAATTTCATTGTAGAATAAAGATAGTAATCGTATTTACGTATGTATGTAATCTAGATTTATCGTCTCGCTCCTAAATCGGTAACGCACGATCTTATCAATCAGAACTATGTTAGCGTAAAGATAACACAGTTTAACATATCATTACATCTTGCATATTTTATATTGCTATCACTTTTTTTCTAAAATATTTAGACATACATACATATACATATAATCACGCCTGTTTCCCGTAGGGGTAGGCAGAGACCACTTCTTTCCAGTTGCTACGATCCTTACATACTTGTTTCGCTTCATCAGGGGGGATCTTTAATAGGCTAAAAAAGGTAGACAAGGTTAGAACGGATAACAATATTCACCACGCATTTGTATACCATTGGACAGACCCTTCCGATCCAAGTCTGGGTGTTCTTGGTCTACATATTTTGTTCGCTGAGAAAATTCTTTCCTAACACATGTCAGTTGTTCTTGATTTGTGTGGGGAAATAAAAGACCGCATAATGATAAGGTTTTGATTTTTTTTTTCTCAATTACAAGACTGAAGGATAGTTATTTATGTTTAGTAAATTTTACGCCACATTAAATTTATATCTTAATGTTGACCACGACCTTTCAGGAGGCATTCCTCAACGGCCAGAGTACATGTGATTTGAAGTGTTAAAGGACGCGATATAGGCTTTAAATCCCCTTTTGCAGAAAAAACAAATCTGTGGTTCACACTCTCAAATGTATGGCTATGCCATAGAAGAATCATTTATACTCTGCTGTGCATAAGAATTTCATAAGTGGCAGTTATGTTTACTATATTTTTCCTGTTTTCCCTACTCTTGCTGATATTTGAGAGCAGTTTACTTTGCTAATAGAGGCTTAGAAATATTAGACACCATGCTAATATTCTTGTCATTTTAGACCGGTAAATATTAGGTTAATCCCGCGACTGTAATTCAGTAAGTCGTAACAAACATTTATGTACATGTTGCAAGTCTTGTTGATCTTATTCAGATATATACAAACATACATACATGTATCTTGCTGTCCCACAAAACTAATAAAAACAAACATTTAATTCGCAGGCTACAACGAAGTTACAATTTAAAGTTAATTTAAATAAAACAGCCAATCAAATGATTTTAATTGACACCGCAAAGATTTATTGTGTTAAGATTTTATCTATGTTATATACAACTCTGTTAACAAGATCTAGAACACTATATATTATAAAACCATAGATTAGATATCTTTAAGCTTGTTAACATAAACGCGGTATGCAGAATTAAAAAGATTTAACTTGTAATTAAAACGTTAAGATTCTAAATTAAATTAAGTTTTGGGCATTCTTGCATAGCACGTTATGCGTCCCAACTGATATACTGACCTTTAGCAGTCGTTAAGTCAATACCGTCAACCAGTCTTACTATGGGATACTGTTATGTGGTGGTCAGATAGGCAGTCGGTCCATATAAAATACGGTATACGGCTGAATCCGGATAGACTGGAAGCCGACCCCAACATAGTTGGAAAAAGGCTCGGCAGATGATGATATGGGTATACTTGGTGAATAAGACCAATAAAAAGAAAGAATGGAGTGAATGCTGAGATGACGAGTATTACTGATGAACAAAAGGTGAATACGCATTTCGCCGACTCCAAATTATTGGGAACAGGATGGAGATGATGATGATTATATGTTAGAATATCATTGGTAATGTTTTCCTAATAATGTTTTGTTTAGCTGTTCCTATGTACCGGAATACTAGATCAGAGGTTTATTGAGCGTAAAATACTGAAAGGTAAATAAACTTTAAGATGGTTTTATCTATCTCTATACTATAATCCGAGTGACTGAAGTATTTGATCAAATGACTCTTGAATTATTTTCTAAAAAGTTCAAGCTCAATATTGTCGAAATATTCTTTATCGTTATTTCTGTTTTGGTTTAAAGAAGCTTTAATCTACTACCTATATATTAGGTAAATATCGTTTTTAAACCCACCTATCTTGATCAAAATGAACCGACTTAACTATGTAAATCAAGTTCGCTACTATCTTCCGGCCGATATAGTTATTAATCAATAACAGTATAAGTAATTGGTTTAATAACGCTTGTAATAAATAAGTTTTAACTAGAAATAATCAGAATCTGGGTTATGGGGCCGAGATTAACGAGCTTTTGTTGATGTTAGTCAAGTTTATAGACTGTAGTGATAACATAGGAACTACCTTTAAATTGATGATAGCCCTTTTGTAGTTTTGAGTAGGTTTACATTATGTTAAATTTTTACTAGTTCTACCCCTATAGAGTATGAAGTCATTTGTAAATACCTAGATTAGATGTAATTTACTAAATCCATAAAGCTTAGTCTGGATGAGACTGGCACAGGACCGTTGAGAATGGCAAGAGAAAAACAAGAAGCCGTGCAAAGCAGTGGGAGGACGAGGGCTGTGGATGATGATGATGATGGCATAGCTGCAAGATTGACTAGATCTTATATTTCCATTTCAGTACTTTCTGTCATCGTAACGGTTGCCTAGGAGAGGGGAAAAACAACGAGCATAAATAGCAACAAAATTTTAAAAGGACACATAGATAAAAGAAAGTAGACGCAGAAGATACTTCCTTTGAAGATAACTCGCTAAATATAACGCTGGTTAATATAACATTTAGAAAACATAGACCAACACGACCTGACACAGATGCAGTCGTGTTAACAAGAATATCAAATACAACGATTATTACAATATCCACAAACCTAGCAATTACTGTTACCCAAAAAAAAGTAAAATCTGTTCTGAAGAATATTTCTAAGATTTTTTGGAAGAGATCTAGGCAGTTAGCCTGAGCTCCAGCTAGAGCAATAGGAAAAACTAACTACGTCAGTAACTTACCATTTACCATCAGGTAATTTTCTTGCCCATTAAGACTTAAACACCCTTCCGATGTGAAGGGTGTTTAAGTCTTAATGGGCAAGTACAGAAATCTGATATTCCTAAAATTTTAATGGAACCTGTGATAATTGAATACAAAATTAGCATAAATTCATTGCGGACGGTACCTACATTGTTAGATTATAAACCTGTTGTAACATTCCTAGGCTTTAGTAAACATTGTTTTATGAGTTTCTTGCATTGCTTTAGGATTTAGCATTTTCCTTAAAACAATATTTTCATACAAGCAATTTTGCAATTCTATCGGCGTAACTTTGGTTAGACTGTCATATTCTTTCATATAGTACAAGCTTCTGCACCCGACTTTTCTCAAAGTGACATATGATACTAATGATATGACCTTATAATATTCTGTAAGTGGAATAATTCGAATGCCTATCAACCATTTGCAAATTGTAATCTTTGTGTAAATAAGTTTGTCGGCTACTCTATTGGAGTTAATATTGTACAATGTAACAAACAGTTAGCAACTAACTGATTTCTCCTAATCGACATCCTACCACAAAAACCGGTTCCAACCAATCAAAACTTAGACCGTTACTACCACGTTCGTCTACCGTACGTCTACATTACCGTGAAAATTTACATATGTCATATACATTGCCGTTTTAAATCGTGTTGACGGTTGTCGTCCGCGAAAAAAACGTGACGTATAACCAAACCTGTTTGGGCAATTAATATTGACGCAAGCCCGGATGTTCTCGGAGTGAAAAAGTTTAGTATTGTGCTTTTAGACCTATGGACTGTTAGAATTAACACGTTTTTAAATAAATCCTGTATTTAGCGAGGCCAAGTTGATGCGTGAATGAATGTAGTTATAAATATCTAGAGATTTACTCAATCTGATTGGCTTAGGTAAAACTACGTTTAAAGCACTTTGTTAGTTCAAGAAAGATTAAGAAGATATCGACCATATTTCAATAAAAAACTACTGTTAGTCATTTTGATTTTTACATTACCTTAGGTATACAACTAAACTCTCGGGCGTTCTAGTTTTAGATTAGCTAGATAGATTTATAGGTAGCTATATTTTGTAGGTAAACTAACGTATGGTGGTTAATACATGGTATTTAGTTAGTAAAAGTATTTTCTTCTGATTGTTTCTCTCTCGGCTAAGCATTACGTCAGCTCCCGTTAGTCAGACGTTGGCAATTAGCCGTGGCACAATCTGATCACTATTTTTGTTTGCTGTAAACATGCATAGGCATAGATAGCTGAAATGTGTCGCATACCTGTCTCAATACTTATACTTTCGGACCTTTATTTTACGAGCCTGTTGGTCTAGTGGAGAGTGACCCTGAATGCTATACCCGAGGTCGTGGGCTCGATTCCCTCTCAGGACAAATCTCTGTGTGATGAGAACGATCTTTTGTTCCGTGTCTGGATGTAATTAATCCATAATATGTATTATGTATGTATTTAGAAATATATAATGTTTATCAGTTTTCTGGATACCATGACACCAGCTCTGCTTAGCTTGGGATCAGATAACCGTGTGTAAGTTGTCCCGATATATTATGTTATTTGGGGCAGGCCGCATGCTGGACAACGACTAGTAAATTGCGGCAGACGTTATCCAGCATGCGGTCTGCCTCGCACGTGGCCTTACAACCAATGACCTAACAACGAATGACAGTCATCGGTAGGAGCTTTTATAAAATCCCTCGCACCCCGAATCTGAACTAACAAATTGTGGAAATGAACCATACGTTTTAAAATATACGTAGATAAAAACAAAAACTGCAATCGTTTGCGTTTATGTGTAGTCAATTATTGCTAATGCACATTGTCTTTCAAAAACCTAGGGATTTTTAGTTACTGCTCTACTTTCAGCAGTTCAATGAACTGATTGGTAATCACAAGGTCGCATTTACTTAATACCTATGTTCTTAGTTATTTAAAGTCAACTATAAATAATCAAGGACAGCTTCGTGAGAAAATTGTGGTTTAAGCGGCGATAGATTTAGCAGTATCGTACTTAAAAATATAAAAAATAATTGACAAATATTTTACGTTAAAATTACATGCAGCTAAATATATTGCACTATTCAATTATACATATTATTTTTCAAACGGTACAGTTTTTATAATGCGACAAAAAATCTCTCTGCAACAGTGCGGCAGTTTAGACAAATAAGAACTAAGATAAAAAAAGAGGCTTTTTATTAGATGATTATTTTTGGAGATAGCGTTGTGTAAACGTAACGACAGCATATTGTGTCTCGTGATTAAAGGAATTTGATAAAAGATTTGCGGTTTCTATGCTGTTCTCTATTTCTTCAGTTATCTCTTCTTAATTTTTTGCATTATAGTGAAATTCTACTTAATAAATTATTGTAAGCTTGATAATAATTATGCCATATATAACAAATTTTATACAAGTCTGTTAAATCATTTTCCGTCGGTACCACAAACATACAGACGCACTAACATTGACATATATTAATAAATTAATGTAAAAAGGAAAGTCTCTTTACATTGAAAAACTTATGCGAATCGGTAGTCACTACAAAAACTAATTAATTTTTAATTTGGATCATCATGAAAGCGGTGAAAGAGAACTTTTAGAAAAAGCTTCATGATATAACAATAAAGAGAGAAGGTATATAACTATCTGTCTCGCTTCCGCCACGTGCTTTGGCAAGTAGGGTTGCCACAAACTTACTCAATTTTAACCAAAGTGTCACCAGTTACCACAAACTTATGTTTTAATTACGAAGAACGTACAGTATACCTACATTCTATTTTCTTTAAAATGTTATTTATCAACTGAGTTGTACTGTCTGAACTAGAGTTCTAAGACTACAAGTAAAATTAAAATCCTTCATTCATATACATTACAACAAGTTAAGTTCCTACTAATGTAACAAATACAAAAATAGAGTTATACTAAGGAAACTATCATGTTATGTAAATAAACACTTGCCCATTACATATTTTTGACGTTGCCAATTTTTTTTGGTAACATCAAAAACCTCATTTCCCTAATAGTTTTAGGCAACCCTACACCGAACGTTAGACAATGCCAATTTCAAAAAAAGAGTCTATTTGTGGTTTCGTTTTTAGAACGCGCCAATGGCCTACACTTAAAGTTGAATGGCTGACTGATAGGTTGATACATTTGCTTTAAATTGACGTTTTTATTCCATTTTTAAATTGATTACCATATTTTTATTTCATTTGCAAAGATATTTTTAGACTACACATATTTTATTATAGTTTGACTCAAAATTTTGCATTTGTGTTTCATTCATCTTCTTAACGGCTCTTGCACTATTTAAGTTCTTGATTTATGAGAACCTTTCATTCAAATTACGTACATATTTACACCTAGACTTACAACAACTAGAAATTGGCGTGTTGACCTAAACCATTTGGCTATCGCTACAATTAAATACATATTAAAATAAATTTAAATGAAAATGCAAAATAAAAGCTAAGTGGTGTATTAACCTAGTATCCTCAACCCTTACACCTTTTCAACACACAGTTACAGCACCAAATAACTCTACTTTCTAAGAGAACAAGTGTCTCAAGTTCAAAGGTTTACATTACTGTACATGGTCGAATCGACCCCAACTGTCGACTATAAAATAGAAACGAAATCCGTGTCGACACGTGTTATTGGTCACTTGTACCATTAAATAGTTGTTAGAAGGTTGATAGATATTGTCTGGGTGTGGTCCTATACGGTGTCTATGTTATCAGATTGCTAGCTACCTAGCTAGTTCTGCTGAGGTTTTTGTTCAAAGAAAAGTTATATCTTAAGTCAGATGTTTTGAATATGACTTAAAAGAGGTGAATCAAAAATCAATCGATTCGGTTATGTGTATGGCAAAAAATAATCTGAAACAGAAATTGTCTCCTTTTTTTAGTAGTTTTTTTTTACCTACCCATTTGTATAAGCAAGGTAATTAGCCTTATCATTGGTCTCTTGATAAATTTTACTCGATTTCTCCGCCACGCCGCGACTAACTATACATCCGTCAGCCTATTTCATAATTTCATCAAGCCTTCAATCTAATATATTAAGACTCTCAATACATAAAGGCCTCCCTCTTCCACACACTTGTCTCGAGTTACAATAACTAGCACCAAACAAACTACCTTATTTCTACATAGTCTTACATTATTTCACGATCAGTTTGATCAAACTGTCTCGTTAATAACTATGTGGATATATCAGTGAGTTTTCGAGCTAGAATATAAATATGTAGGACAAAAATAATTCGTGCGGAGTCTAGGATTATATTTACGCTTAGCGGTATGACGCGGAAACACGTGTAAGTTGTGTGTCGAGACCAGATAATGATCTTTAATGCGTTGATTCACGTTTCTGAAGTTCGTGTATTCATTGGTCTTTAATGACGCGGTGATTTAAAGGGAGTGAAAATATCGTTGAGGTATGAAATTGAGCCTTTTTTAATTTAGATAAAAATTTGTGTTTTAAATAATATATTTAATGAATGGGATTTTATCAAATACCACCATTTTTTTTCTATGTTTCCATAATTTTACCCACACAAATTGGTTTCACATACGAGTATATTTATATTTTGTACAATTCTTTTTTTACCAATTTTCTTCCAAAAATTACCAATTTCTTCTAAAACCTGCCACAAAATATCAAAGCTACTTTTACCGCGAAACGGCCATTTAATCGTTAATCAGGTTACATGTCCACTCTGAAATATACAGAAAGATAAAACAGCACATTCCGAACTGATTTATTGCAATGCATAGAACAAGTGTGTAGATTACGGAACTGTCCAATCAATCGCAAACCCGTAATGCTTAAACTGTAGTTAAACCGATTAGTTTTAATTAAACGAATTAAACGAGGCAAGCAAAACGTATCTAGAGACGAAAAATATACTTTTAAATCCTGTCCTGTTATTGACCGCTCGTACAGGACTGCTTGAAGTCGGTATCGACTGATTCGAGCAGTTCAAGGGCTTGTAGTGGTCGACAAGAAAAAACAAGCGAGCAGGGGCGCGGAAGATCGGTTGACTGATTGCACAGTTCTGATACGGTGATCACCGACTAACTGCTCGAAGAGTACTGAACGAGCCTGCCGAATACCAAAATAATAATGTTTTATTGATAAGTTAATATCATTGAATTTCTAGTTTGTATATAAAACCATCCATTAATGTTATAAGATCTATTTACTATTTTATCTAAAGCGCAGCCCATAATACTCCTCTGATCTCTCAATTCTCGCAGCACAAAATTGTCACCCATCTTTAACCCGACCTTGAGTAGGGTTGCTTAACCGTCCGGTAAACAACGAGCTCTATATATACACAATTTTTATTACGAAATCAAGATGGAATATTTATTTGAATGTAAACTGAAAACTTTTCGTTGAATTATTTATGACGTATTACAAATGTATCAGAATCGTGATTTACATTGTATATTTGTGCTTGACATTACCCTGAATTTTCAATGTTCAATTCTTCTAATCTAGACATTTGAATCTTGGAAACATACGGTAGTGTTTTATGAACGTGACCGCTGCTATTGTTTTCACTCGTATGATGCACCTACCTTACATCATATTTTTTTTTGGCATTCTGTCCCACTGCAGGGCAAAGGCCTCTCTCTGGTTATGGCCGTGGTCAACCACTCATTATCAAAGAAGTCCAGCTCGTCCCGCCATCTCCGTCTGGGCCTACTGCGATGTCTCTTGCCATTTACAGGGACCCATTGGGGCGTTCGTTTGGCCCATTGGTCGTCTGACATGCGGCAGATGTGTCCAGCCCAGTTCCATTTTAGCGTGGCAGCTTATGTCATTTATGAAATATTTTTAATTTTTCTTTTTTCTTCTTATACGTTATTTTTTACAATTTCCTTGTTGTGAATGAGATGAAAACCGAATAGTTTAGTTTTTCACGATATCCCAACAAATGTCATCAATTAAAATCATTGTTTTAAGAATACTAAATAATTATTAATTTTACGACCTAATCAATTTAAGGCTTTTATTCACAGTCATGTGATCTTTGGTTCATGGAAATAGTCTTTAATACAGCTATATAATAGTTAGACAAACAAATATTTTGTTATATAAATATTACATTAGTATCTTAATTGACTCTTAGACGTTGTGTTGTGCCTATTGTACCTCATAATTTTATGAATGTTATAACAGAAATATTTTATGTTGGCTTTAATTGGGATTCATATTTACGATCGGGCTTCTACTATCATGATTTCAGTAACACTGACACAAACATAAAAAACACAATACGAGCTTGACACATTTCGTTCGTTCACATAAAAATTTGTGACTTTATGTATAGGCCAAGACAAATACTTATTTCAAAGTTTTGTGAATAATAATAATAATATTCCGGGACATCTCACACACGGTTGTCTGATCCCAAGCTAAGCAGAGCTTGTGTTATGGTAACCAGAAAACTGATAAACCTACTTATATATGTTATAGATAAATTACACCCAGACACCGAACAAATGATCGTGCTCATCACACAAACATTTGTCCCGGGTGGGAATCGAACCCACGACCTCCAGTATAGCAATCAGGGTCTCTAACCACTAGACCAACAGGCCCGTTGTAATACATAAATCGAAATTCCTAAAAAAAACGAAACACGAATACATTTGACTTCTAAACCCAGACACAACTAACTTTATACATTTTAACCAACAAAAAATATTTAAATAAAAAAGTGACGTCTTAACGAAATTCATAATAACATAGTTAGTCAAACGTCCGTTAGCCTATTATCTAAGGTAATGCAGCAAACAGTTATGTGTTATGCGTTTTTTGACTGGGCGGCTGCGCGGGCGCAAGCGAGCGAGTTTGGTCGCTGCGTATGCCAAGCAGGCCACTGCCCGAACGCAACTAGGGCTGGGATATACAACGGTATTTTTTATTTATTTTTTCAAAAATATTTTTAAAATCTTATTGATTAAAATGTAGTATTTAAAAAGTATTTATTATTTAGATTGGTTTTGTCGTTTTGTGTGTTATTTCATTCTTAGTTATTAGTCTGTTATTCAAGGTCTGTAAAACTGTCTAAATTACGAGAAATGTAAACGACTTAGAGACCCTTCGTTAACCTGGTAGAAGTACGCTACTTTAAAAGTAATCACAAAAACTGACGATACTGTATTTAGAACTTTCTTGTTAAAATCAATATAACTTAAAAAAAAAAGCCGTAACTGGTACAGTCCATAAAATGTCTTATCTTAAACGCCTCGTAAAAAGTATATTTTGCTTGTTGAAAATAAGACTTCATCGATGCGTAAAAGTTAACAGATACAGACCATTTTAGTAAAAAGGTTAAGACATAAAAAAGAAGACCTCTTTCAATTTCTTTTCCCTTCAACCCAACCTTAGATAGGTATGGACTAAAAACAGTAGTATTTTCTATTTATTTTAATGACAGGTTCCCCCTTTTTATCCCTCTTACAGTGCCTGTATTAACATCTCACCAACAGTAGCAAAAAATCCTTTAATTTTTTATCGACAACGTGTACTTAGCAGCCCTATCTACAAGTTTAGAATGTCCCGCCATTCTCTAGGCACATGTGAATATGGTCTAGTATACTATCAACAACGAAATATCTAGATAATATGACGTAATAGGCTTAAGAGATAAGGGAAAGGTTTGTAGGCCATTTAACGCTCCAACACCCTTAACACGATATTCTGTCTCTTTCGCTCTTATAAAAAAGGCCCAAAGAATGTAAGTGACAAAATATTTAAAGCGTTTTAGTAAAACTTGTATGTGACTATTACATTGGAGAATATCAATAATATCTGTTGTTTTGTAAATAATGTTGACCTCGCAACACGCTGAGATTTATCAGTTACCTACACATAATTAATATTTAGAGTAGGTTAATATTAATATTATTGTGATCTTGTAACTAAGAGTTGACTCGCTATTTCTATATTCCAAAAATGTATCATAAAATCTTCAAAATATTTGCAATATGATCACATGCCCAGGTACTTTTTATACACTAAGTAAACATTTCGGCCGATAGCCATTAAAAAAAGAGACTACAATAAATTCAACGCCTTATTAGACATGTAATCTAAGGGGAAATACTAGCTAGGCTCTTTAATTACGAAATTTCCAATCAATAGAAGGCCAATGCACCGTTTATCGTATTAAATACCAACGTAAACAGTACACAGTAAATTACAAAGTGTGACAAACTTGTAAACTGGATGAAATCTTGCTATTTATTTTATGTATTCTTAAATATATTTTTTTAATCCAGAATGCACTATATTTTGTCTCCGTGGGACCCAAAGAACAATTGACCAACACAAGGCACGCAAAAATAAGGTTAAAATTTTTGGATCCCAAGAGTGCATATTAAGGAGAACCGTTTTAAACACTTCAAACATTTGCATTCAATCAAAGCACTTCCTTAAAATACTGGCCCTGGTTAGGAAACCTAAGTCCAAACTAAAGTTGCAATATTAACTAATTTCTCGAGTGCATCCTTAAAGACGTTTAACTATTAACTAATGTTCAGTGCATCCATGAATTATGCGCACATTGTCTAAGTGTAAAGTAAGACACACTTTCATTTGCCTAGCCAGAGTAGTCAGCTGATCTTGTCAGTCGATAGTGAAAGCGGTTCCTCATCTTTATCATACACATACTGAAAATTGGTCACATAGGGCAAAAACCATTAACTACAAACTTTTCTTCAGTCGGTTACACTTAGTTTACGGATTTAATAGTTTCTGGAACGTCCTTGGAAAAGGTGCGTAACATTTCCCGAAATAAAAAGTAAAGATTTCAAATTGAATGTTACTAAACCAAGAGCTACTAGTACAAGTGGCCATTCAAGAAATTTCCAAACATCTAATTGAGTAAGTATCAAAAAGCTTGAAGATGATAATGAGAATCAAAACAATGTCGCATCGCTCCCCGCTCGCAGTGGCCCGCGCCCGCTACTCGGCACTTGCAGTCCGATTCGATTTTAGGTCGTCGCCTTGCATAACAATTGAATAATGGCCTATACGCACGCCGTCCGCCGGCTGCTAATACAAACTGCACACAGTTGCACTTGTCACACAACTTTATGTATTTACTCATTATCTTGAGTAAACAGAGCTGAGTCCACTACGCTACGGGAACCTTTCTGTTACAAACTAAACATGTTATACTTAAAATTCCGGAAGAATTAAACGGTACTTTGTTGGATATATGGAATTTCTTACCATTTTTGGATAGTGTTTCTATCGACACAATGGTAGAACGTGTGAATGGTTTGATAGGTATGACTTGAAATGGTCGTGGAGCAAATGTACGATTATCTGTGACCGGTGACCGGAGATTTGCAACATCCGAAAGTTATTTGATGTCTGTTGGCCTTTCCGAATGGGTCTGTCGCTTCTATCTGTTCACTATAGGTTTATCGAAAAGCGTCATTACCTACTGCTATTTTCATACCACATCCTAGTCCTATTCATGTCTATTGTATGATAATACTTTATTTATAGCTCATTCTTCAATTCAAGGTCAGACAGCTGATTTCGTATTTTTCTTCTCTTGGTGATAGCAACGAGCTGTCAGACGTTAAATGGGATATTTTCATAGATTTTCCTAAAAAGAACAGCTTTATGAAGCAAAGCTATAATAGCTTTTTTAAAGATGTTTTACTTACATTGTTTTTTCAAATGGATGAAACAAGTAATTCTAGACATTGGAAAATGGTACCTTACTCTTTAATATTAAGAAAAATCAACATTAACATTGATGTTTCATATACTAAGAGGTGCAGGCAAATACAGGCAACTCACATAATTGTATACAATTATAGATTATGATAACACAGCATCACAAAGCGACTTAGTTTGCTATGCCTATAAAGCAAGCTTTAAATTATTGCACGTTCTGCAAGAAATTATACATCCGACAAATGTTTTCCGGTTTCAAATATTTCAACCGTAGCATGGACTTGGAAAATCAATTAGGTTTTGAAGCAGTTATGTTTGCTGTTCATAAATCATAAATGTACTGCCGATTTAGAATAACAATAACGAATCTAGTGAACAAAGTATTTCTTTGTCATCTGGCATTTAGAATAAAATTCAGTAATTCTTAATTTGAGACGGAATAAATGTAAAAAGCTTCATTATTTGATGACCTTAGTCAAGCCATAAAGAGATTCAAGGCACATGGTTTGTTTGATTCGAACAGCCAAGGAGCATAAAATTGCTGCATAGAGGAATCAATTCACTGAAATAACTGACCACATTTGTCCAAGACAAACATCATTTGATTTAAGCCTGCGCCTAAGCTCCTGCCGTGCCGGGTCAAAACATTCAAGCCCATAAATTTCCCATTCAATACCCATGTCCACAAAGCTGTCCCCGCCTGGGTACACTTGTTCCCATAACCTATGCCTTGCACCATAGAAAGTCCATTCAATTCAATGTATCGGAGACAGATGCATGTGTTTAGCAGTGCCGTTACTTAGATATTGTCGGACAAATCGTGGACCAAAGATTATGGAACATGTCTCGGAGACAACTTCACTTGTCCAGACACTGTTTAGTATTGTTGGCAATAAATAATGTTCGAGTTAGCTCCTTAAGGGAATGCGGTGTTTGTTGAGAACAGATTGAGTTGGTTTAACTTTCGTTTGATGTTTATCTTGTGTTTAAGTGTTTTCCATGAATATGTATGATTGGATTTCTGAATTAAAACCTTGATGACTAAAGTGTATGATTAGAAAAAAGGCTAAGAGGTGTTCTTTTCTTTTTTGTTTTACTTCCGAAGCGTGTAGTGCCACAATACTGAGCAGTCTTCCGTGTCAAATGCACTGTACCTGATAGTTACCTACTAGCTCAAAAAATACCCTTTTCTTATTCTCGTCTTTTATAAAACTAGTTCACAAATCTTTATTTCATTTTGTAAATGTCATAGAAAATCAATACTCCTATGTAACTATGGCGCCTGTTCAACATATTTCCTTTTAGTTCCACCATTTTAACTACCATCAACAAATTCTCACGCTATTCAAAGTCTCGTAAAGTTATTTACGAGCCGATTCAACTGATATAATTCAAAGGGAATTATGTCATTATGCTAACAGTGCTCACTGAATAATTTTATCACTCAAATCATTTGAGGAACTGATAACGTGAAATTTCAACTTTGATAAGGAACTTTGCATACCTGTCCCAACATGAATATATATTTACTTTACGCTAACCCATGTTACGTATATGGGAATGTTGTAAAAGTAAATTGTTTTATCTTATCGGAGGTACTATTCCCAGCAGTGAATAGGACTAGCCCTGTAAAATGTATGGAAATAGAAGAAACTGCAGATAGACTAGATACTTTTATTATTGTTGGGGAAACACTTTTATTGTGCGTCTCGGTTCAAGTCTGGCTTCTTTACTTATACAAAAGATCGATAATCAGATTTAGCTATCAATGGTTTGTTTAAAAATATCCAAATGAAAGATCTCAGAAAATATTGCACAACATTCCAAAGAAACATGGCGATCTACAATTTCGACACAATTTATCTCAGAATATTCCACTAAAACGCCACAACAACGTCAAGAAACTACTATTAACAATCACAATTAATCATATAATTGAAACATCGGATCATTAGTTCATATATCTGACCGATTTACATTAATTGGAATTAATATTGGCGTCAATCATCTAACATAAGCTACAGATATTTCTGTATTAGTAACCGTTCTTAAAATACAGTTCGCCAGTATAATTATAACGATCGAGTTATTTCCTATGTAAAGCTGAGTAATTATCGCTGTAAGCCTTCTAGTAAATTGTAATTTGGTTAACAAAAACTATGGTATTTAGTACCTTATTTACATGTATATGTTCGATACCGCTTCGTTTGAAGTTGATGGCATTTAGATTTCTGATAGTACTTGATTTTGGATTTGCACTTCTATCGTATTTAGAGTTGACGACTTCGCTCAAAAATATTTATTTCTGCAATTCTGGGCAAAAGGCGAAGTTTAGTTTCCTGTCGTGGTTATCTTGGGCAGGTTAATGTAAACACGGTACAGTACAATATTACCTTCTGAAAGATAAAATTGCTACAAAAAATAACTGATTTTGGTGGTCCTAAAATTCGTACACAAATATAAATGAGTAGTAGCGCCATCTAGTAGCCTTATTGCTTGCTTTACTATACTAAATAGATCCAGTCAACCCGGAAAAGACTTCCGAAGAACAGTTTCTTGCTTTCAGTATACAGTGCTACCTAGTTCGCTATCAGATATGGCGGCGTATGCACTCGTCTATACTACGATAACATATAGAAAGTGATTGTGATTAGTGGAGCAATCAGACGCACTATTTACAGCCAGTTATAAATACGCGCCACTGTGATCTGTTGTCACTAGTTAAACACTAGGCCGAATGAGAGCGGTGTTGTAAGTAACCTTGTGTACGAAAATGTCTAGCTTGCAAAACAAACACAAAAAATCGACTAAACATTAATTTTAAATACTATTTCACAACACTACATTCCATTTACGAATAGGATTTGTTCGATTTTTAATTCAACAAAAAAAGATCAATGACTTTTTGAAATTGAAAATCGAATACAATTCCAAGTTTATTTTTATAGTTAATGGCGGCAAGATTCCTTTTAAACGATACTTATGCAATATTGAAATGAAAAAATGTCAGCCACCGGTAACGAGATCTCATTTTAGGGGTCAACTTGTGAAGTTGTGACGAGAATTACGCGAAACAGAAACCGGAACATACGTTGCGAGGAGCCGGTCCGGCAACTTACTGCTCGACTTTTTAAAATATTTGGACTGAGACTTTTTTCATTCATTTAATGACATACGCATGTATTTAGTGTGCTAAGGAGATTTGTGGTGGCGTCTTAATAAAGTATCGGTCAGGAATTGCGGGACGCGAATTGAAAAAAAAAAATGAGATACTTATTGGAATTTTAAATATTTACAAGAAACGTTACCTATCTAATATTACCAAAAAAGTAAGGACAAACTAAACGAAATTCATAAGCTAACCTAGCTTTCATAATTTTATTGTAATAAATTTTAAAACAATAAATTTCTCAATAATTTATTCGCCTGAGGGCGGCCGACCGCGAAAACCGAAACCGAATTTACAAAATGTTTTGGCTTATCGACGGTTCATATCAAACTTTACTTCACTGCATTTAATAAAATGGCTTCCCAAACTAAATATGAATTCAATGGACACATATATCGAACCTTCAATGTCTGCCTGTAATTTTATTTGTAATATTTAAATTTTATTGTCAGAAATATACGTTTAAAATGTTCAAATTTGTTCTTAATTCAAACTTTTTTTAACCTTCTTTTCTTTGATCTTTTCTGGTGTTCCATTCGATATTTGAAAGTCCAAAAAGTAAAAAGTTATTTATATTTTTTTAATTTCTTGATAATGTAAGACGGCCGGTGCAGTGATTAAGTTTTATTAATTAATCGTAATAGTAAAGTGCAGAAACTGTTTCCTTAATCAAAAGATAAGCAAGTAATAGTGACTATCAGCCGCTATTCGCTCAAATCTCTCATTATAACTGTGTTTATCGAAGTACAAGATAAAATACAACTCATTAAATCAAATTATTCAAGAATTAATACATTGAACTAAATTTCGTCGTGAAAACGTAATAAAAACAAGTTTTTCTTTCGCTGGGTAAGCTTGCCTTTAAAAAGTTTAAAACCTACATTCAGAACAGTCTTAAGAATCATTTTTAAAAACCTACTTACGACGGTTTTTTTTTATTCCCTATATTCATATAGTATGATACTATACAGGTTTTAACTAAATAAATATATTTAGTTGTATATCATTCTGTTAAATCACACACTATTAAACCTATGACAAGCATACTATTTCTTCGTAAAATTTCGTTACTCCAATTCGTTTCTTGAAAGTTTTGGGCACGTGTCTTTTTAGAGAAAATTTTCCTTAAAAGAAACATTAAATTATACAATGTATTCAGGGCCCTTTCCACCGGTTATTTGTTTATAACAGTCGTTTGTGTAACTTTCCTACGTTTTTATCTCGCATTTCTGATGGCCGAGCGCATTCTACAGCTTTTGGTAGCTAAAATGACGCTGCGCTAAACGGGATTTAAAAAAAGAAATCGCTTTTAAATTTTAAATTTTTTTATCGATGTATTTATGTTTAAAATAAAAACATTACATTTAAAACATGAATAGAAAAAAGTACCTAAGGTAGGTAAATAATAATTTATGTTCCCGTTACAATGTCATAAAGTGCTCAATAGGTATCAGAAATTAACAAAATCTAAAAAAATATAGCTCATATAAAGATCAAAACGTTGGCCCCTTGCCAAAATGATGCGAGATACAATTCTTTAATTATTACTTCTATTAAATAAGTCATTAAATTAATTGAAAATGTACGTGCTACGTCAACTATAGCAAATTGACTTTACGAGTAAGACAAATAATTTTTGAATTGATATTAATATTTCCACGGCCTTGAGACATTTCGTGGCAGCTGTTTAAGAGTTTTATACACATAATTTAAATATGAATGCACTCATTAACTTGTAATTTTAACATGCAGGATATTTAACTCTAATTAATGTATATTTAATATCAATAAAAGGGTTCATAGTTTTGTAAATGCATTAGAAAACGACCTGATCCTTACTTTTTTCACTATAATATTCCTCAAAAAACTTGAAATTTCAAAAAAGAAAGTTTAAAATTATTCCTTAAACTTTAATGTGTGAGAAAACATACTTCATATAAAGGCAGTGTGTCAATAAAATACCTCACGTCTCACCTAGTTAGCTCATAATTATCTTAACTATTACTGACCAATCTCGAGTACGAAATACAGAACATATCAATTGGTTACACTTAGTTATTTATTGGCTGCAATTAACATTTTTATTAATTAATCAATTTATCTTAGGCTATTACACTGGCAATTTTATATTTCCGCAATACTCTCATTTTCGTATTAAGACAAGATTTTTATGCTCGGGGCTTGTCACCAAATTAAACACGCTTTACCGGCATCCAACAAAACGGTAAAGGTCGCTCTTCGATCACCACCTTTCTACGGGTTAACAGTTTATAACGATCGCTTTTTAAATAAAATGAAAGTTCTTCTGAAGTACCTAAATAAACCTTTTTACATGTATTAGTGACGCGTTTCGCTAATGACATCCATGAACTAGGAAGACATTTGACTATTTTTAGAGACGGCCCCATCTAAACTTTCGCAACGAAACGGTTTACTGGCTTTCTTTATGTTTTGTCGAGCGAATATGTCTTTATATTATGTGCGATAAAAAATACAATATGTATTAAATCACATTTTATTTTAAATAAATGTTATTTTATGCGTTTAAAAAATACAGTTCAGTAGGTATATTTTATTTTGAAATTCGAAAAATGCATTCTTCAAACGAACGTCATTCAGCGCCATCTTAGCTTCCATCTTGAAATTAAGGTTAATTGACTTTTCGTCTAACGTTATTGATTTTGGAACTGTCTGTTTGTTTGTTAAAATAACCGAATGGTGTATTAATAGGGCTACGGTTCTCACACTTCAAGTATATACTATGAAAAGAATCCGTGTCGTATTTATCATTCGTTCTTTGAATCTAATCTCTTCATTATTAGTGATGCTTCTTGCCAGCCAATTAAATTGCGTATTTTGACGTCAACACATGCAAATGTAAGGCTTTGACAGATGGAAGAATTTATGTGAGTGGTTAAAATGCTTGTCTGTTTTTTATTTATGAAGATCAGATTCGTTGATCGTTTTTAGAAGTTTCACTTGGCAAAAAGGAGTTTGAAAAAACGAGGGCGATTCTGTCACATATTTGGTCACATATCATCCCCTAATCTCTTATGAAATTGTCACATATATGAGAAAAAACGATGAATTTATAGATCTTTAATATATAAGAGATACCAAACAAACAAAACTTACAAGTATTCTAAAATTGAAACTTATATAAATAAATGCTTAAAAAATTTAAAAACTGCTTTTTTAATTCGACAATCAGGTTCTCTGTTACAAATCTGTCTACCCCGAAAAGCTACAAGCTAAGTACTAAGTCAGGTCTGGCCTAGGACAATATGACCTATTTTCCTTCAATCGACTTAACACTGACGGATAGATAAACAGCTGACAGATAAGTTTCCATTTCATAGATATTACATGTATTTATTAATTAATAGACTGATTCAGATATATAATGGACAATATACGCATAAAATAGAGTAATATATCTTTAAAATTTGTTGAATTTTTCGACAAGGTAAAGTAGACAGAATGCTCTGGTAGGTTAGTAGTTTAGTTAGTAGCCACCTTACTATGTACTACTGCTATACAAAGATATAGTGCATTTTAGTAACTACACTATACCTTGACATAGAACGTATAAAATAAAGGCGCTTTCGCTCTATGTTCGTTTAGATAGATATTTATTTATTTATTTAAATAGTACAAAACTATCCAGATTATCTATATTAAAACAGTGAACAGAATTGAATGCAATTTAGAGTGATAGAAGATGAAGGTTTATATGTATAATACATATATGTTTATATTTTAGAACAGAAAAACCGAAAATTATCATTACATTCACATACCGTGCGAAGCCCATGGCGGGTTCTTAATAAAATGCAGTACTATTTTCTAAGATAACAATATATTGGTTTCTTAGGTTTACGCGAATGTTAGACATTGAAATAAAACTACTTTTTACGGATTTTTTGCCGTCCGTGACCACGATACCTGCAAAGGTGTCGAAACATCGGGACTTAAAATCTTAATATAAACCGCGAAAAAATCCGTAAAAAGTAGTTTTATTTCAATAACAATATATATACCTAATGTGAGAAACCTATTAAACCTGAAACTACATGCCTTAAATATTACATTTTAATGCCAGCAAGGTCGTTTTACAACTCATTATAAATTACCCATCGCATCTCACAGTGTAAAAGTAATCAATCAATCTGTTGCCGCATTTTCGGTATAGATACAAGAAAACGGGGCAAAAGATAACTCTTATCAAGTCACTATCGTTCGTTGTATACTTTCTTCGTTTTATCATAATCAAATCAGTGTAATCGGTAGGCGTGAAAAGATAGCAAAACTATTTCGTCTGTGCTATTTCGTAAAAAGTATTTAAGTCGTAATAGGATATAGGGTGTAACGTAAATATTTAAATCGCATACATAAAGAACAATTAGACTTAGATCTAATATTTCCACGTATTGTGTATCGTATAATGTCATTTTACGACATTTTAGACTGCCTCGTTGGCCTAGTGGTGCTAAGCACGACTGCTACGCTAGAGGTCTTGGGTTCGAATCCCGAGTCGACCAAGGTGCTATTGGGTTTTTCTATGAAATTCTCAGTAGCAGGTCGGAGTTTGGATTTGTGCCCAGTTAGTGGCAATAGGCTCGCCATGGGATAGGCTCGCCTATTACATGGGACCTAAACATATCGGCGAACTGTGGGTGTACATTGGTACACCTCTGCCTACCCCTTCGGGGATACAGGCGTGATGATATGTTATGTTATGTAAAATGTCATTTCTATTATGCTTGTGCTTTGCTCGATAACTTTTGAAATACTGACCAGATCGAACATTATAGCTAAGAACAATCTGATCACGGCAGCTTTAAAAAATCATCAGTCTCGTGCTATTCGTTTGGGAGCTACGGTGCCATAGACGGGCATACCAAAACTTACACACCCCTCTTTTAACGTCAGGGTGTAAAAAAAGCGTAACAAGAAATGCGGGAATCTAAACGTTTGACAATACGCATCATGGCCAAATTATTTTTAGTCTCCAAGAAAATTATAAGCGAGGTCGTTGTTTCACAGACGCTGTTTTGTCTCGCCGAAACTGAATGTACTTGTAATGCGGCTGGCGTTTACATAATCCGTCATTTTTATTACTGAAGTATTATAATAAATAGCATATGTGTGTAAATGAAGAAGTGTAGGCAAAAAATTACGTGGAGAGTCTTATTGGTGAAGTTTTCTTCTGAAGTCTGAGAATCCACTATTCTCGTTAATCATTAAATGTAATTTTGTGAGATGTTTGTTCAACTATCACGCATAAACTGCTTCACGGATTTTGAGGAAATTAACCAGTGCTATAGCTTATACATCAGACTAGTATATAGGCTAATAAGGAACATACGATGACAGTACCGAGGCTTGCTTGCGAGGCAGCTTGTATGTACACGATTCAGTATACATTCTAATACGAGTGTAATCATTACTATTATTATTATACTTAATAGTAATGATTACATTTTTTTTTTATGAGACCATAACTATTTATTAATGCACAATCAAATCTAATTTAAGAACAAACTCTAACTATACTAAAATTAAAACTTACATAAATATAAACTAAACGGCGTCAAAGAACTCATCGTCATCCTTGTCAATGGCGGGGAACGTGCCCAGAAGGCTGGCAGCATTGCCACGTTGAATGGCTATGCCGATTCTCTGTGCAAGGAACAAACCAGCCCTCTGATCACGAGTAGAAACCTTTTCTTATATATTCACAGTGTCTATCAGTTTAACGGTTATTACAATCTACTTCGCAATCGACATTATTATTTTTCTTAGACCCCGGAAGTAGTGATAACCGTTCCACTATCTTATCAATAACATATTAAATTAATAATAACAAGTATTCGCAAATCGTTAACCTTTAAATAACTTTAATAATAGCCATATGTAACCTCGTTTAGCATTTGAAAAAACACGTAAATGTAAGGTGTATAAAATATTTGCTTAGAGAAAAATATGCATTTTAAGTGGTTGCCAATAAGCTTCCAAGTTTGGTTGTAATCTCGACATTTTAATTCTAACCAATCGAATCATAATCTGATATTTTGGTATACTTTATAACTGATTTAAAATATTTTTCACACCAGTATCTAATTTATAAAATGTTTTACTTCCAACGACAAGAGTACACGCTCAAAGATCGAGCCTTCAGTTATTCAGTAATTATTTATAAGTCTTTCTGTATGTTTCAAAAAATATGAGAAAAGTATATGACATTGAAAAACGTAGCTGTACCTTTAACCTACACAACCTTTTTGGGTCTTAAGTTACCTATAAAATTATACTAGTAACCCTGAAACGATAACGCATGAATTTATACAAAACTGACAATGGTAGTTGTACTACAAGCATTGAACTCTGGCAACACCTGTTAGGACAGGTAGTTGGCCCAACGCCTACGAAATAATGTAATTGGTTCCTTACAATTAATATCATCGATTGAGCTTGACCAAGATCCTGATTTACACTCATCTTCACACCTTTGACTAAATTTCGTTGCAGTGCAATTTCAGACCAATATTTCTAAAGTAAAGCGACTCTCCTTAAAATTGACTTGAACCACATCAATGTAATATAAGAGAGAAAATTCTCTTAAAGGAATTTTATTATCTTAAAAACTTTTTTATGTAGGATCATAATAAAAAGCTTCTTATGAAAGTGTCTACTCTACAAAGCCATGAATTGGTAAACATTGAAAGTTATCCAAACCTATCACCCGGAAAACGAGACAAATCAAATTTAAATATATTTATTACAATTCACATGAGTTCTGTTTACACGTGCCTTCTCAACATAAATAGAGTTTGTGCTTTTAATTTTTACTGCCTAATAATGTGTCCATACTTTCTTCAAGTACTCATTCTTATTCTATGAAAGATTTCAGTTCAGGCATAATGTTTAAATTAGTTTTTTCTAGGTAAACGTGTGATTAGCACTGTTTTTTACCGAAAATCTAGGCTTTGGGGACAGTTCGTTAATATAGCTCTTTATTTTGTTTGTTACCTAAAATATTTTTAATGAATAAATGACGCTTTTGTCATAAGATTACCTGCTATACATTTTTTCGAAATTCTAGCAGTATAGCCTACCCTTGGTGCTTAGGACGTCGTGAAGATAGTCACGAGACCTATAATATGGACGCTGGCACTTGGCTTTGATCTGTGTCTAGTAGTAAACTATTTCTAAATTAACGTCTACCTAGTACCATAGACACCTACCTAAATAGTTTATAGGCTGCGCCAACTATAAATACCGACAAACAGATTAATATTACTAAGTGCGATGACGGATGCACTCACTCTTATAATTCACTCTCACTCTCACACACTTTTCCTGTTGGAACTCTTTTACGACTCACATTAAGTCGACGAGCCTACTAAATTTAAATCATGCACGAAACTATAAAACCTATGTAAATCATAAAACTTGTAGCTTGCGTGCCAAAGAAATACCATCAAACTAAAAGTCCCGAACACTCTCTACAGTAATTATAAAATTGGTTCAGAGACCCACTCACCTGTTCAAATCTTATACACTGCCGAGAACAGTTGTTGCACATTCAAATTATTCAAACCAATGAACTGTTACACTTTTTTTTCCTGAAACCGAAGTCACACTTTCGAAATACGTTCACACAAATGGATGTTTTTCAAAACCGCGTGAGTTTCCCAACGGCGTGTCACTTTCGTACAGTCTCCGAACAGATCGGGTTCACTTGTGGTTATTGTAACTCTAACTCGAATAACTCAACACTCGTATTATTAGTGCAAATAGACATCACACAGGGAAGGTAATCGATACTAGTAATATTTCCCACCGACGTTACTCCGCTAACTGAAAATCACGCACATTATTAGCTAACACGTAAACCACTTGAAAATACACTTTTCAAATTTCGCCACCAAAATATCATAGAGTAATAAAAACGCCAGTAGCGTCACGAGAGACAAATATAAACAAAATAAAAATAACCCACACTGTCAATAAGAAATTAAAAGAATCGATAAAGTACGTGATAAAACGTGTAAGTCTGCAAATGTTTACTCAAATAATTGGTGCGCCGCGGACGACGTGTGTGGAGGCGCAAACTTACAGTGCGCCTCTGTGCCAAAAGAGATTTTGTCAAGCAATTAGCAGATAACTGTCGTCAGATGAACGAAAAAAGTTTTTTTTTTCGGCAACAAAGTGTTCGCCCCGAGCGTTTCGTAACAGGCCAGCAGCTCGAGTCGTTACACTGAAATCGTCCCGAATCAGAGAGCACGTACTCACGCCGCGTGGAAACAGACCACCTAGCCACTAAACACTAATTTTCACCTGTGCGAAATGATAAAATCAACTTTTCCACGCGGCCCGGCCTTCGCTGCATTGTTATGCAATTGCAAAACGCCGAACCGGCTGCCAAATCGCGAAACTAAGGTTTTCGAACGCGCAAAGTTGTTCGGAAAAACGTTAACCGGAAAAATCCTAACCTCAAATAGTGAAAGCGGCGGAAAGTTTTTGGCGATACTTTGAGGTTATTACTCTATGGTATTTTGTTTGGCGATCACACGTTGTTGAATTACCGGCTGCGATTTATCGTGAGCGTGTTCGGGTGCGCGCTCGGCCGAGTTCGTGTAGCGGCATTACGTGACCGGCCCGGGCGGAGACTCGCGCGATACTGACGCCTCGCGCCCGACTGCTATCTGGAGTCCGCGACTCGCGCCCGATACACTTTACGTCTTCAAAAAAGCTCGGCCTAACGTGCTAGCGGTACCGTCAGCAACCGAAACTGGTATACGAATGTACAGTCCACTCATAAAAAGTGCCGAGCTCGTGCTTTGCCCATGTACGATAATGGTACATGTCCACACGTATAGTTCGGGGAACCGATGCATCATCAATGACATTGTAAAAACACTATTTTACAAAGAGTAATTAATTAAATTCAATATCTAACAATTCATTTAGTGTTTATCTTTTCGCGAGAATATCGCATTAAAGTGTTTTTTATGAGTTACCTACTTTCGTCGGTCAATGGATAAAGCGATCGGTGTTTTTATTAACTTTTATCAATTAGCGCATTCATTTTATTGATCACGAGAATAATGACCGTCGTTATATGATCTGTTGGTGTAAAAAATGGCTGACTTCTTAACCTATCGATTGTAAACAAAAGATTAATTAATAAAGAGGGTATTCCGAGGGCAGAGATATTGGAAATGAAGTAAATATAACTCAAAAGTTCGGTATATAATTTTAACTTGTGAATATTCAAAAGTAGAGCCGCTCTATGTGACTAAAACCGACTAAAACCTACCTTTAAGTATATACATTTTATACTTACGATATTTAATAACTATTATTATGATAGTGTCGTGAAGGCTTAGCGGTTACGCGGCGGGGTTTCTTTGGACATGGTTGCAGGTTCGAACCCAGGCAAATACCATCAAGAGTTTTTTTATTTATATGTACTTTTTTAATTACTACAAGCCACCGTGAGAAATATACCATGAAATCGCAATGGAATCTAAAATTGCAAATCAATGCTCTATTTATAGGTATTAATAATTTTAAGAGGAAAGATTTGATTGTTTGTTTGCATCGAATAGGCTCCGGTACCACGTCTCTATATAAGAAGGAAGAGGCGTTTGCCCAGCAGTGGGACATTTACAGGCGGCTATGATTTTAATTGCCTAATTAGAAATCGGTAAATATTCTTATTTGCTTAAGTTTTATTTAACCGATTGCAAAAAAAAGGAGGTTCCCAGTTCGACCTGTATGTAGGTATGTATGTTTGTCCGCGATTATCCCGCGTTTGGCTGAACCGATTTTGATGCGATTTTAAGAAAATAATTAGTATTACTTCACTAGCTGTGCCCTTCGGTTTTGCCTACGTAAGTTGGAGCCTAGTCCCAATTGCCGATGTTTTTTATAAAACATAACATATCATCACGCCTGTCTCCCCGAAGGGTTAGGCAGAGGCGTACCGAATGTACACCCACAGTTCGCCGATATGTTTAGGTCCCATGTAATAGGGGGCGAGCCTATTGCCACTGACCGGGCACAAATCCAAACGCCGACCTGCTACTGAGAATTTCATAGAAAAACCCAATAACACCTTGGCCGACTCGGGAATCGAACCCAAGACCTCTAGCGTAGCAGGCGCGCTTAGCCCCACTAGGCCAACTAGGCAGTCGATGTTTTTATAGTTATTTTATTATTCAGAGCTAAAATTAATTCAACCAACCAAAGATCATGAAATATCTCTGAGGATTACGTTATAAATGGTACAAAAACAACCCTCCTTTGTATTATAATTGAAGATCTAAGTGACAATTAGTACTGACGTAAAAAAAAGTTAAGTTTAAAGGTGCAAATGATTTTTTAAGCAATCTTGCAGACCTGTGATGGGAACAATATAACAATAATAATAACCCAGCCTATAAACGTCCCACTGCTGGGCACAGGCCTCTTCCCATATAGAGAAGGCGTGAGCATTGATCACCACGCTTGCTCACTGCGGATTGGCGACTTCAGATCCCACATTTTGGAATCCAGGTTTCCTCACGATGTTTTCCTTCACCGTTAACAAGTATCATTTAAACACATAAGCCTTAATTAGTATTCCGTTACAATAAGCAAATTATCGTAAATAAGGGAGTAAATTTTTAATAAGCTATTATAATTTTTTAATATACAATTAAATCTAATATAAGAACAAACTCTAACTATACTAAAATTAAAACCTACATAAATAAAAACTAAACGGCGTCAAAGAACTCATCGTCATCCTTGTCAATGGCGGGGAGTAAATTATAATAAAGAAGTACAAAATTATTAAGGAGAGGTTTTGTACCCAAATCTTATTAACTACACTATAATACTCAAATTTTATTTACTACACTATGACATATTAAAACTATATAATTTAAAAAACCTATCACCTACCTATTGTGATCTTGCTTAGGAAGTTATAGAAATAATACGGTTTTTCGTTAACTAGTAGTTAATACTAATTCAGGTACGAACTGCTACGATAATAAATATCACATCTAAATAAGTGATTTTATTTATCCATTTAGATGGACTGCCTCGTTAGCCTAGTGTTGCTAAGCGCGACTGCTACGCTAGAGGTCTTTGGTTCGATTCCCGAGTCGACCAAGGTGTTATTGAGATTTTCTATGAAATTCTCATTAGCAGTTCGGAGTTTGGATTTGTGCCCAGTAAGTGGCAATAGGCTCGCCCCCTATTAGATGGGACCTAAAACATATCGGCGAACTGTTGGTGTGCGTAGGTACACCTCTGCCTACCCCTTCGGGGATACAGGCGTGATGATATGTTATGTTATTTAGATGGTTAAGGCACAGACAACTTAATGGTATAGGTCACCGAATCAACTCCCTCTACGCAACTTGGCGCGGGTTCGATCCCCGCTAGTACAAACATTCGTGTTATCCACAAATATTTGAACGCAGTTAGATTCTGAATATTTATTTTTTTAATTTTTTATCTAAGTAGATTTCTATAAGATTATTTTTACAAGAGTCGTAAACCGTAAATAAATAAATAATAACAGAAAACTTATGCAATTTCATGTAAAATGATTTTTGCATAACATAACATATCATCACGCCTGTATCCCCGAAGGGGTAGGCAGAGGCGTACCAATGTGCAACCCACAGTTCGCCGATATGTTTCAGGTCCCATGTAATAGGGGGCGAGCCTATTGCCACTAACCGGGCACAAATCGAAACTCCGACCTGCTACTGAGAATTTCATAGAAAAACCCAATAACATCTTGGTCGACCCGGGAATCGAACCCAAGACCTCTAGCGTAGCAGGCGTGCTTAGCACCACTAGGCCAACGAGGCAAATGATTTTTGAATGTAATTAAATAAACTAGTCCTAAGTAGGTACTACATTTTCACATGTGAAGAATAGGTGGAACAATGAGTAAACTCCTTACAGCATGGTAAACCAACTTTTCCAGCAATCTCTTAGTAAAAAAATGTTCTGCATATAAACATACTATTTTTAATACATAATTCTTTTTCTTTTCAAAAATAGCACAATCACCTGGTATTTTGACACAATATTTAAAATATATCATCATCATCATCGGCTCACTGCTGGACATAGGTCTCTCCAATTGCACGCCACTTAGTTCTATCCTCTAATAAAGAAGTGTCCTACTGCGTCTGTGTTACCCAATAGAACGGGTTGTGGAGGTTAGATGTAAAATAAGGTATTCAGCTAAATCCGGTAAGGCTGGAAGACGACAGCAACACAGGTATGTATTGTACACCTGCATTGACGAATAAAAAGATTTGATTTGATTTGGTAGGGGAAAAGAACGGGCTGAAATACTTTAAACAATAACGATCAGTTTTTAGTAGAGTGTGAGGGCTGAGACGTTATTGTTACTTATGCATTATAAGTTACAATAACTGGAAATAAAATAAAATACAATAACGAAAATCAATATTCTTTTTAAAAATTTTAACATTAAAAAAAAAGTTATAATTTGAATATCTTTTTTCTTGCACAGATTTTCATTTGCAAAATTTTAACATTAAAAAAAAATAAGATTTTGAAACATTTTTTATTTCTTGCACAGAGAATTAGCATAACCATTCAACGTGGCAATGCTGCCAGCCTTCTGGGGGCCGAGTCTGCTATTGACAATTGTTTGAATCGTCTGAGTGGGTGGCGTTAGCAGCTCCATTTTAGGATAATTACGTAGGTAAAACTTTATTTTAACGTCAAAATTGGCCATTTGGACGGCCAATTTTGACGTTCTATCATTTAGTAGAATGCTAATTATCCTAAAATGGAGCTACTAACGCCACCCACTCAGACGATTCAAACAATTGTCAATAGCAGACTCAGGCCCCAGGTCACTTTTTCCACCTTTGACAAGCATGACGATGAGTTTTTTGACGTCTGTTTGTTTTATTTGTTTATATAATTTTAATTTTAGTATAGTTGTAAGTTTTTTTGTTATATAATACATAAACTATTGAATTGTACATTATTAAAAGATATAAAAGGTATTACAAATATACTTCATTAACGAGATAATAGACACACACAAAATAAATAAGAGCATTTTTCAGTTACAATAATGTTAGGGTGTTACCACACCAATCGATTGATAGTCGATCGAAGCCATCGATCGATGGTGGAATGGATTGGTCGACGTCGATCGATTAGTTTCTACCACACCAATCGATCGATAGCCGATAGATGCCATCGATCGATGGAAGAATGAATTGGTCTACGTCGATCGATTGGTGTGGTAACACCCTTACCTAATTTTAATTGTTAGGTTTCATTTAGTTTACATTGTTCTTATTTCTAGTGTATCACTGGCTTAGTTGTTATATTATTATAAATAATCTAAGTCTAATAATAATTTGATTTTTGCGGTCACATATTATTGAAATTATGAGTTGGTAACTCCACTCTTTCACCCAAATGTCCACATGAAGAAAAAACTTCGCAAATGTTTGTAGTAATATAATTCACGGGAATGAGTGACTTTTTTGTGGCTTGACGTTTCGACTGGGTTACATCGACCGTGGTAGCAAGCAGACTCGGTGTAACCCAAAAAAGGTATTTAAGCATTGTAAAATCTATTACTGTAAGTTAGTGATGGTTGATCAAATACGACTTGGAAATTAATTCATCCACCGACACAGAAGAATGAGAATAAAAGACATATTTTATGAATAAAAAGTTGCACATAAATATAAATTCAAAAAAAAAGGCTGAAGAATTCTAAGTTTCCTTCATATATACACAATCGACGCTCTTTTTTAATCTTTCTATAATATCCCTAGATGCCTGGAAGAGCTATGGGGCCATGAAAGAACTTATGAAGGGCATTCTTCCTCTGACCCTTCAGAAAACTCATCGACATGTGCGTTCTTCTGATCCTCACGTACGGCTCGCAAACGTGGTCTTTGACAAATCAACATTTATTTATTATTATCTAATTATGTAATAAAATAGTTTTTATTTTAGTTCTTAGTGAAACATGGTTGATTTTTAATAAACGATTTAATTAACACAAATAATAAAACTAATTAACCAGACTTGGTGCGAGAAAGTAAAATTAAGAATTTATTTGCCCAGCATTGGGACAGTATTGTCTACTGACCAAAACTTCAAAAGCGATTGAATCTGTTTACGTATTACTTGCAATAACAAGACCACGTATAAACATAATTACTTTCTTCAATATCCGTTTTTTTTTTTAATTTCTGATACCTTTCAGTATACTAAACAGATCTTCACAAATTATCACACAAAAATCAGCCCAATCGTTTAGGAGCTACGATACCAAAGACAAACAGAAAAATACACAGACCGACACAGCTCTTGTTATGAGTCAAAGGTTAATAAAACAAAGTCAATTCAGTTACACCTGTAAATCAAGAACGCATGGACTGATCTTCATGATATTTTATAATAATTACAAGATAAAGAAAGATAATTTATAATAGATGATATTGAACAGATACCCGATCTATTTCTGACAGTAAATAAACGGATACCGTGAAACCTGGAGGTTGGTTCGATTGCCATCTAGGACAAATCTTTGTGTGATGTGCACGATCATTTCGTATGTGTCTGGGTGTAATTTATCTATAATATATATGTATTTAGAATTATATAAGTATATTTATCAGTTGTCTGGTTACCATAACACAAACTTTGTTTAGTTAAAAGTATCTAAGTCCCTTTTTAGCAACCAAGCTAGAAAGTTGCACGAACGGTTTAGTCGTTCGAACGTTTCACGTGTCTGAATTTTACTCCTGATTACTTCAAAATGATCGATTTGAATGAATTAAAAAGTCATAATATCATTATAACTTTCTGATATAATATGTATTACGTATGTTACGGAATTATTACGGCTTTATCTTTTCCAACTTCTTTTTCAGTTTCAGTTTTTTGGTGTCAGTTATCGACCCCTGTCCGATCCGTTAAGGGGTAGTTAGGTATCGATATCTAATTACAAAAAAGTAAAAAAAAATGTAATAAATAAAAAAATAAAAAAACTATTTTTTTTTGCGGGTGAGTGTAATGGCATCGTCTCAGGTTCTGCCAAATGATCATACAAAAGGCCACCATTAATACCGACGAAAATGGTGGTGTAGTTTTCGATTTAAATTCAAATTTAGGGGTTTTGGAGGCCATTTCAAAGTTCATTATTATTGTTATCATCATGAATATTCAAAGTATAACATTTTATTTGGACATGTGAATTCGAACCCTATATCAACCTTTCGGGTCGGACAGGAGTTTCGTAACACCCTGTATAATGTAGCATACATTGTATGTACCTATCATGAATACCTAGTTTCCTGAACATACACCTACTTTTTAAAAATTTACTGTTACATTTTCAGAATGATAATTTTAGTTTAATTTACTTTATAGCCTCATAATTACCCCCTAATAATTAAACTTTGTGTAGTTGTTGTAGTTTCAGAGCTTATTCGGTAAAATAGAACGAAAATATACTGAGTGTTATATTATAATAAATATTGAAACATGACAAAATTGGTTCATTGATTTTGGAGCTACGCGCCGGCGAAAGTAAACTAGTGCTGCCATCTAGCTATTCAAAATGCAACAAAATATTACAAGCAATGATATTTATCATTTACAAGGTTCCAAGCTTTCCACATTTTATTATCTGACGCCATTCAACAAATTTTAATGTATTCAACTTTTTTTTGCAAAAGAATAATGTAATCTATATTCACAGCCTTTTGAACAGGAACCGCCATCTTTGTTTAAGTATAATAAACTGAACAGAAAACCGTAATTTTGGTCATCTGTTACGTAAAAATTAAATATTTTTTTTATATTGAATCACGCCTTTAAAACATAAGTAACATAAACAAGTAGCGGATTTAAAGTCTGTTTTTTGTATTTTTTTTATAACACACACGCTTTTAGTTGAGTTTTAAAACCGTACATATGGATGAATAACACTATCGAATTGCGAGCGGTCCTTGTCTATGCGTGACATGCAAGCATTTTGTCTTTGTATTTTTTATTCAGTTGGCTGCATTGATTTGGCTGGCGGATTCACAGAGTAAATATGAAGAAAAATTAATCTGAGTTCTGTGAACTTGTGGAAGTGTGAAAAGGATTGTTTTCTAGGTACTTTTGAGATTTTGTTGTTGTTATTTAGTAAATCGTGGTAAATACGTTGTGAAAGTAGTGTTAATGTTTAGAAGAGCTCTCGTTAGTCTTATTAGTCTACCTAGTTACTCTTGCAACTCAATAATTCACCGCTTCGTTTCCCACTCGAAAAATATGAAGGTTGTATGATGTTATTATTTATATTAAAAATTTTGAAAACGTGTGGTTTATCTGCGCTTGAAAATTAAATAAGTATGCGTAGCTTTCTTTGTGTCCGAATTTTAATTGAATAGGTATATAAAAACTAACCTATATGACGAAGAATAAGTAGACGCCATCATAAACAAGTAGGTACATAATAACGAAATAAGCAATAACTGAACTGAAGCAAAAACTGAAGCTTGTACGTAGTTACTGCTTACAAAGTCAGTTTCATTTACTCAGGTCTTGCTTAAAATAACAATATTCTAGCAACTTTGACCTAACCTCAAAAATATACATTGGTAATAATGATCTCTCAAACGCTCAAAGTTCTCAAAATAATTAAAATATGCATTGGAAAAAATAAAATTAATACCACGGTTAAATAGGAGTATTATATTTTTTTATTATGTATGAATACATTAAGCAAAAAAGCAACGGAAATAAGTCTAAAATTTATTTTCAGATCGGAACACATGATGGTGTTTTCCACTGTGATGAAGTGCTGGCTTGCTTCATGCTCAAACTATTGCCGGAGTATAAAGACGCGGCCATTGTTCGGACCCGGGACTTAGCCAAGCTCAACGAGTGTGATATTGTTGTGGATGTTGGGGCAGTCTTTGATCATCAGAAGAAGAGATATGATCATCACCAGAGAGAGTTTAATGAAACTCTGAGCTCTTTAAGACCTGAGCTTGGTGAGAAGTTCACAATCAAGTGAGTATTATTAATTTTTGTGGCTATCTTAATATTTTCTGTCAATTTTATGACAACAAAACTGAAAATTTTACAACTTTGATGTATGTTGAAACTTCTTGTAACCTAGTACATATACTCTAAAAAACAACAAATGATTAGGACAAAATAAACTCTTAGTAAAATGACATCATTCATGAATAATAGTGGTTGAGAGAGTAGTCAGTATACTGGCATGTAGTCAACATTACTCTAACAAACGCAAAAACATTAAATACCTAATTGACTTACTTTACACCTAGGAATAAAATCAATAAATAGTTTAGGTGGAACCTTGAAGAGACGACATTGTAAGTATGTCTACTACTTCAAGTGTTAACTTATGATATGATTCATAATTGTAGCTTACGGCATATGAAAGTTACATTTTGTTCTTTTTATACACTTCCAGATTGAGTTCTGCTGGCTTAGTCTACACTTACTATGGAGAACAGATCCTGCAGCAGTTGGTACCATCAAATGTAACCCTCAAGCCAACGGATCTCACCGTAATTTACAAGAAGGTCTACCAAAATTTCATCGAAGAAATAGATGCCATTGATAATGGAGTGCCTATAGCGTCAGAAGAACCTCGCTACAAAATTCGCACCCACTTAAGTAATAGGGTCGGAAGGTTAAACCCAGAATGGAATAGTAACCAACAAATTGACATAGATGAAGTGTTTAAAAAAGCAATGGGTCTTGTCAGTTCAGAATTTTTATACAGTGTCAACTATTTCATATCAGTGTGGTTACCGGCTAGAGAATACGTGAGGGAGGCACTAGAAAACAGATTTGAAGTTCATAAATCAGGACAAATAGTTGAGTTTAAAGAAAGATTCCCGTGGAAGGAGCACTTGTTTGATTTAGAAGAAGAAATGGAGATTGGACATGAAATTAAATATGTATTGTTTAATGATAAACCTAATTCTTGGAGGGTGCAAGCTGTACCAGTTAATCCCACTAGTTTTGTGACAAGGTGAGTACACACACTATTATTTATGACATTCTGATAAAGGTTACTTTATTTGATTTAGACTAATTCTTGGTTTCTGAAAAGCTATTTATTTAAATCTGTTCCCTAATCTAATGTGATGGATTCACATTGAGCTTTTCATATACATACAAAGTGGCTTTAGTAATGATCGCCTTTAGACTTTTAAGAAATAGATATTTGCATTGTATGTACAATGTTTGTAATAGGAAAGTATTTTATGTCAAAGTGATTTATTTAGAATTTTTATAATACTGTGGTATATTCCATATTGGGTGAAATGTTTCAAGGTAGAACAAGCTGTCAATCCAATATCACCCAGATAAACAAAGTGGACTTTGCAATATTAGAATACCAATATTGCAAAGCCTTTACACATTATTGTGTTAAATGTTCATTTTATTTTTTTTACTTTTAGGAAACCGCTGCACAAAAACTGGTGGGGTGTGAGAGATGAGGTCCTGAGTGAAGTGGCAAATATCGAAGGTTGTGTTTTCTGCCATAGCACTGGGTTTATTGGAGGCAATACAACTAGAGAAGGTGCATATAAAATGGCTGTTGCTAGCTTGGAAGCAGACTCTTGAATGTTATACAATAAATTTACCATAATATGGAAATATTTCCTATTTGTATGCTTTAACACCGTCAATATTCCTTTATATTTTATTCAAGCTGGATTTAACCTAGCTATGGCAGATTGATACTTGTTTTGTTCCAGTTTCGGTACATGGATGAATAATCCTAGTGGTCAAAATTACCTTCAGTAGAAAAAAAATACTGTCTTTCAAAAAATGCATTGCGTGTTGTTTATGCCTCGCTTTGTTTCCTTTGTAGTAAAAAAAGAATTGAAACAAAATAATGTTATTGAAATCGGCTGTTGGCAAATGTGTCGATTCATTTTGCTTGGAAACTGTCGTTTTTTATAAAAAAAAGTTCAACGTTGTGTCCTTCTGTTGTTTTTCGGCGTCGATTGCTCCTTCGAGAATGGTGATCGAATGGTTGTAAAATTTATCTTGGACTTTCGGCATTGTTTTATTGAACTGGAAAAAATAGGGACTGAAAATATCTCATATAATTCTGTAAATTAAAAATAATTACAATTTTACATTATGACTTTTTAACCTGCTGCGAATGACTTAGCTCAATTTTAACGATTCTGCTGACGTGGTCCTACTCAGCATAACAAAAAAATACCTACTCTTGAATAGACATATTTACTTTAGTCCAGTCATATGGTAGTTCTATGTAAAAATCCGGGATTGTTGAAAATTGGTGATTTTATAGATTAGGTACGACGTGCTCTTTTCGAACTTTGCCGCTCGCTCGACATTGTAAAAATGGCGCTCAAAAATAGATTTTTGACAGTAACTCCTCCTTTCAGGCTTATTTTACGATAAAAATAGATCAGTAATAAATTAAACTAGAGAAAGTTTCTTACAATTATCGTTTTTCATCTTTCTTTTTTGGTGAATTAATAGTTCTAGCGTCAACTCCATCACGCATTCGGCCAAATCACTAATTTCCACACCGCCATGAAGTAGAGTAAGCTTTAATGTCCACGGGCGCGTCATTTGACGAATGCAGGCAATCTACAAATGAGTTGATAAATGTGTCGATGAACAGCAAAAGTGGAAAAATCCGTTAAAGATGCTTTCACACAATGACGTATTTTATTCTATACTATTAATGCAGGTTCTATTTACGTCTCTTTTGAGCCAGATAAACCCATATGGGTCAGAAAAGGATGCCTTATATACAATCTTACCTTGCCTGTGGATAATTAAGGCGCAAAAAGCAGAAATTGATACAATTCTTCATTATGCATCATTATCAAGTTAGAAATTAAAATTGCTTTAAAACTTAAATTAATAGATAGGGTGAATGCTGTAGTTATTGGCCACTTAACGTAAAATCCATATTTGTCAAAAGGTCTTTAAAGTTTTACAAAAAACTTTTTTATTTTTAATATTTCTTATATTGGTGGGCAGGCTGTTAACTAAATAAGGTATCCTTTTACTGAGCTTTCTGTCCCCATAGTAATTATTTACTCTGGGGACTTCATATTTACCTGCACAGGCTGCCCTAGTCTTATGGGAATGATTCAACATTGAGTAACTCTCACAACTGCCATGGCTATTTGTAAGAATTTTGCCTTAATAAGGTCATTATTTATTATGTTATTGGTGATGTTCTTAAGTACTCGCAACCAGCGCTCGCGGCGTGCGTGTATGACCAGATGTATAAACGTAAATGAGTGACGCCACCTGCTACAATCCTTTTGGATTGTAGCAGGTGGCGTTGTGAAAGTAAAGTATTTACAAGGAACATGTGAGTGGAAACGGCGGGAGGGAACGCCCTAGGAGGACATCCTCCTCCTAGGGCGTTCCCTCCCGGCGTAAATAGTTTACTTACTTTCACTTTATTTTTCCTAATTGGATAGTATTAATAAGTCTGGGAGTCACTGGGAGAGTTAAAACATCTTTATTTATATCATAATTGCAAAACATTTTTTAATCATCTAAATGTTCTAAACCTGACATGTCCGATCCAAGCTCTGGGTGGGTCTTCTTCAGAATCTGAGCTACTGTCACTGCTGTCCTCTCTTACACGAATGACCAATCTGTCTATGTCTTCATAAAGTGTTCTACCCCTGTCATAGTAATCTTGTTCTATTTTCTTTATGTGTTCAACACAATTATTCAAAGTTTCGGAGCCAATGCTATTAAAAGCTTCCTCAGTAGCTTTTTTTTATGTCGATTGCACCTATGTTACATGCAGCAACTTTTTGCTTTGCTATGCCCCAGATTAGCTCTATAGGGTTTCGGTCACAGTGGTACGGTGGCAGTCTTACCACTTCATGACCATGTTCCCCCAACAACTCATCTATTTCGTACACTGGTTCTGGCTAGTGCATTTTAACGAGCATTAATAATGCTGGCTTTCTTATTGATGGCTCGAATGGGATGTTATTTTCTAACAGCCACAGTTTAATTTCATCTACTCGGGAAGCAGAAGTTGGGGCCTTGTTCTGCACCACACTGTGGTAAGGCGCATTGTCCATGACAATTATCGAGGCTTCAGTAAGGTTTGGGATTGATTCTGTCACCCACTTGGTAAAATTGTGAGAATATGATAATCTTCCATTTTGTTGGTGCCACTAAATATTAATAAAGCACTGGGTACAAATCCATTGGCAGTTCCGGCATGGACAATAATCCACCGTTTTCCTTTCGAAACATCATGCTTTACGCCTTTGATTTTAATGGATTGCCAGCACTTTCTTAAATATTTTTTTCTTGACGTTATCTATGGTAACATCTCTTTCCACCTTACGTATAATTTCTAATAAATTATTGTATGCTTGAAACTTCATATTTTTGTCTCTGTAATCATGGCTTCTAATTTTCCAAAGTCAAGGATTACTTCGAAAACCTTCTATAAATTCTGTTAGCAGTTCATGCGAATAAGTTCGGAAATCACATATTTTGAGAATTTTCTAAACTAAATGAGTAGGCACTTGCGCAGTAAACCAATAATAACAAAAATTACACAAACGTCAAACACCACAAGTAATTTATACAAGTTACAATCTTATTAAAAATGGGAGTAAATTAAACATACAAGACAATAGTTTATATGTTGGCACGTAAAATAATACGTCTGATTTTTTTTTTGGCTATTTAATACATAACGTAGGTAAGAAAAATGTTGATCTCGAATGGTCATGTTCAGTTTCGTTTTCTTATTCAGAATAATACACAAATATGAGTTCTCAACCATAAGCTCTCCGCACCGCGACCCTTTGCTCGTCGCGAGTCCTGAATCGCGGATTCGGCTGCTGTTCGCAGTTAGCTTTACAAAGATTGTTTTATATAAACTTATACCTACAAGTTGAAATAGTGATTCAATCAGAAATTAGTTTGTAGATTAAGCTCGCGAATGGTTCGCGAGCTGCGCTCGTCCATTTTAAGTAGACTTATGATCTTGATCGCGAATCGCGAGCAGCGCGCGTACTGCTCGCGAACAGTTCGGAGACGGCATTATTAAAATTTGCACTATCGACCTTTGCGTGAGTTGCGTCGAGGAGGCGCACTAACATATTGCAGTACCTAACTGCAAGCGCGAGCAGCGCATTCGGTGTGCGTTCGCTAGATCTGAATGTACCCTGTGGTCCACAAAAATAATCCTTGTTCCAATTTTTTGGGAGTTCATTTGCGTATTTACGGTAAAGTTGACCATACGAGTACATACGTACGTAGTACGTACGAGTCTGTGCCTACTATGGCCGAAAACCAATGCACGCCACTGTGCCACACGTACGAGTCGAGACGAGCTACGAGTAAGATTTCAAACAGGTTGGATCGCCTGCGAACTTGCGCGGCAATTTTAAAGTACGTGTTTTTAAGGTGACACACATGCGAAAAAGGTCGTCGAGCCACAAGTCCGCGTACTTACTCGCACGTCTATCACCCACTTCACTTTGGTAGTTTGACAGAGTTTGACTGATGTTTGACATTTCTCTAAAGTTGCCACGAAGAGCAAAAATTTAGTTCATGTTTATTTAATTTCCACTCTTTTTGGCCAAGCTATAGGCAATATTTCAAAATGAAGTTATCTTGATGTATTTTTGACGGGTTTTCATAAAATAATTTATGAAACCAAAACATATCTCCTGATGTTAAAGAACTGCATTTGTATGTTTTAGAATTTTGGTGACAGCTCGGTTTTGTTGGTAAGGAGGTAGCTGAATATCTGGAAATATTAAAAAAAAACATACCTAGTCGGCAATATTGTAGGTACTTGTAGAAAAAAAAATATAATTTTGTTCTAATAAATCTAATTAAAAAAAAATAAGTCAAAGGGTTTTATATTATAATATTCCATTTTTTATTCGACTTGGCGGGGGCTCTGCGATTCCCTCAGTACCGTGTATGTTGTATTGTACAGGGAACTTAATGTACTATGTGTAAAGTTTCATAAGAATCGGTTAAGTAAAAGAAGGTGAAAAAGTATTCACAAGATTGGAAGCAAAAATAAATAAACGGGATTAAACTAAATATATGTTTATTAATACACAATTAAATCTAATATAAGAACAAACTCTAACTATACTAAAATAAAAACTAAACGGCGTCAAAGAACTCATCGTCATCCTTGTCAATGGCGGGGAACGTGCCCAGAAGGCTGGCAGCATTGCCACGTTGAATGGCTATGCCGATGCTCTGTGCAAGGAACAAACCAGCCCTCTGATCACGAGTAGATTCTACCAAACGTTTGGAAAGTTCTTTGAAAAGATTTCGTGCGCTCGGACCCCATGACCCGAGCGTTTCAACCCCAAATGGCTCGAAAATATAATCACCCACAATGTTATTATACTTCCGCCGCTTAAGGCTCTCCGCAGCTCCAGCAGCAGTGCCAGGAGAGGCTGCTGAACTTAGAACGTGGGACGGCGCAAGGGTGTCGACGCACGTTGCGTCCCACACCAAAGGCCGACCCAATTTCCAAGGCAGCAATGACATACCGTCAGGTCTCTTGCCATCGCTGCGCACCAAACCATTGGGTTCCAAAACAAAATGGTGACCGAGGTTGTCGACTGTCTCACCGCATTGACAACGATGACATGCGACACAGGGTAAACCTAAACGTAAACTCATGGCGAGCTGAAAAGTATTATTATCCAAAATCGTACCAAGAGTGGATGATGGAAGTGCCTGTAACCAGAGGCCCGATTCCCATTCTCCTGCAGCCAGGAGACGCGCACGCTCTGCAGTGTTGATTGACGTATTGATCAATTCTTTCCGTATCAAACTGCAAAGCGGCTCGTCCCACTGCCTCTGAAAAGAACGTTGCTCGGGTAGATCTGTGTCCGGGCAGGACAATTCCCAACTATTTACTGCCTCAGTCATGCACAGAATCTGAAAATCAACCAGAGAAGACCCTAAGATTTGTCTGGTCAACTTTTCATTGCTGTGGACAGATGACAAAAATGCTGGTAAGCCTAAACTGGAAACTTTATGTACACCTAGCCCACCAAATCGGATCGGCAGCGTGGCTTGGGTCCAGGCTCGGTCATCCAACGTTACGTTGAAAATGGACGTTAACGTGGACCGAATAATTTTATCGACTTTTTCCAAAAGCGGTAAATGTTTCGATAATCGTGAAGAACGAAGAAAATATGTAAATTTTGGACCAAAGCAACAAAAACGAATTAAATTAATAGCAGAATGTAAAGAGATTTTTAAAAGTCTATTCGAAATTGATTGAAAATTTTCAATTTTACTATCTATATAATTTTCATATGATTCTTCTAAAATTGGGGACCCTAGAAGGCGAAGAGAGGATTCAAAATCAAAATCAAAATATTTTTATTTCAAGTAGGCCTTGTTAAGGCTCTTTTAAAACGTTAAATTTACTGACTCTACTGCAGGTTCCAAAATGTCATTCCAATGGAGAAGAACCGGCAAGAAACTCCAGAGGTTACTCTTTTAAAAAAAAAAGGTTAACATCAATGATACCAATACAATTAATTATAAATATCTACAAATATGCGACAACAGCGTAAATAGCAATGTAAAAGATAACATCCAAAATGGAAGAAAAATTTAATCGGATACGCAACAAAATTTACATTGTTGTCACATTTACAAAGGTCGCGTGTGCGAAAGAAAGAGAATAATAAAAAGAGACTAAACTCAATAAATAAAAAAATAATAACTAATTAAGTGAGTAAATAGCTTTACATACAAAAGATATGTAGTCCTAACTAAACCCTAACAGGAATGTCAAGGCATGTCAAAAGGTTTCTAAGAATAGAGACCGTGGGGAAGCTAATCGAGAATTATTAAACAACATGACAAATGAATTAACGGACCGCCAGGGAGGCCACATGTGCAGAAGGTCCTAGATCCACGCGCTTTTATCCTCTACATAGTCACTAATTTTATAATAAGCCTTTCCTATCAGTTTGGATTTCACGCATGTTTTAAATTTTTTGTTGGTTAAATGAATTATACTCTCTGGTAATTTATTATAAAAGCGAATAGAATTCCCAAGGAAGGAATTAACTATGTTAATTTCAGGCACTATAGTTTGTATTTTTTGTAAAGCCAATTTTTTATCAAGATGTGTATCTGGAATATATGTATATTTCACACTTACTTGTGTTTAAATCAAGACCAATTTTGTGTAAATTTGTTTTAAGGGATATATAATCATCTGCTATAGTGTCGACATCGCCTCCTAGAGTTCCGTCATCCAGATATCAAATGTTAAATTTTGATTTCAATTCTTTGATAATGGGATGGATGGCTAAACTGAATATGACCGGCCCGAGGTGATCTCCTTGTTGGCAACCAACAGCCGAATTTAAAACATTGTCTTTATAAACTAATTTTGAAGGGTTTCGGTAGCATTGCCAAAGGAAACTGTAAATTTTGGGGGTTTCACTTTTTACTTCTGCCAACAAGGTGTCTCTGTTAACTGAGTTGAACGCATTTTTTATGTCAACTTTAAGAATAACCTCACTTTTCCTGTGGGCCAAAAATGTGAACAGCGCGTGTACGCCAGCTTCACAACCCCCTTTTGAGCCAAAACCTAACTGAAGCGGTTGAAATTTATCAGTCAAAACGTTGCTGTACAACGTACAACAAATTTTGGCCGCCGTGCGTCTGTAGGTGGTGCCAACAGCAATGGGGCGAATACCACCATCCTTTTGCTAAGAGCACAGAGGTTGGCTCCATAAAAGGTGTCAATGACAATGCGTAGTAGTTCCCGACGTTTTGACCTCTTTGCAGGTATCATGGTCACGGGCAGACACGTTGGGAATAAAAAATTCAAATACACACCGCGATAAAATCCGTAAAAGAACCTAGTTTTATTTCAATGTCCAGTAAACCTAAGAACTCAATAGCTATAGGTAGGTTACGAAAATGAAAAAAAAAAACATAGCTTTTTACGTAATTTGTTTTTATTCATTTAATCAGATCATTAATCAGAAATACAAGAATCACTATCACTTTCTGTGACATTAATTATAAAACTGTCAGAAACACTGTCGATCATGTGGTCGAGACCATACATTTAGTCTTCTTCTTTAATAATGTGAGACACGCAGCTTCTCCATTTTTCGGGTGTGTATACGTTGAAGTCCTTCTTCAGAAAGTTTTTTTACTTCGGTCATTTTGAATGTTTTGTTTTTACTTGCAACGTATCCTTTATGTACTTTTCGCCTTATAGCAGCAAAAGTAAAATAATCTAATTTATCCTTGAAACTGTGTTTCGGTCCACGTTTCTCAGGAGTCTTAAATCGTTCATTTTCTTTGTATTCTTTCAATACACTGTATACTGAGGTCACACCGATTCCCAAAATATCACCTGTTTTAGAAACACAATATTCTTTTTTTTTTCGGGAGCCTCAATAGTTAAAAGCGATGCAGCTTTCTCCTCAAACACGTGTTTGTAGACGTTTTGTGCTATTAGCATTTCGATAACGCTTAAAGCAATCCGTGATCTCTTCTTTCTTGGAGACAAGCTTTGGCTTAACGTGCTTGGTTGAGGATCTATATCGTTTCGACGGGTGCAAAGTAAAAAGAGTCATCTACAAAACAGCTACTTTTCAGGAGAGCGCATTATAGGAAAAAGTGCTCCCATTTTGTTCATTTTAAACTAGTCTTGCGCATTTTAGTTCGCGACTGGGAGCGATCAATTTAGTTCGCCGGTCTTTGGCGAACTAGGTCGTTCTTTTAGTTCGTCCGCTCCTTTCACAAATTCCGTCGTTAAGCCGGGTCCAGACGAGTGTAACGTGTAATGTAAGATTACGTGTAATTTAGCATCAACAGTGTGGACGGCACGCGAACTCATAGCGAATTGTGAACGCGAAAATATTTCAAAAGCTGTTTCCACTCAGTTGCTACGAACATGCCGAATAGGAAGGTCGTGATAGCTGGTGCGGCTTTTATTTTCATGTATTTACTAACTGAAGACCGCAAAAGTCGGAAGCGTCGATGGTGGAAAACTAATTTGTATAAAAGAAGATCTTCTTAACTTGTGGAACTAAAATCTCAACATATAAGTGGTCAATATAAAAACTTTACTGACTTCGAATATTTGTTAACAATCATTGCGCCTAAAATATCAAGACAAGACACTATAATGAGATCTGCAATTTCGCCGCAAGATAGACTGGCTCTAACACTAAGATTTTTGGCAACAGGAGATTCATTTACGGCTTGTAAATGAATCTCCTGTTGCCAAACAAACTGAAACTGTTCAATACACCTTCAGAATTTCAAAACAGTCAATGTCTTGCATTGTTCCAGAAGTTTGTGAAGTGATTATAAAAGCATTGAAAAAAAAACATAAAGGAGAGTTTTACATATTTTTATTTATTAAAATAACAAATTAAGATATTATTAAGTAGGATAAGCAAAATTAAAATTATTCCAAAATTAAAATTAGAAAGTTAAATCAAATTGTATCTTCAAATCATGTAGTACAAAATTTATTCTTTTCAAATCAGGTCATTCACAAAATCTACATCTTCATATGAAGTTTGAGATAATTCTGAGGGAACAGGTGAAGCATATGGAGCAGTAGAGCAACTTGTCTCATTCTGACCTGTTGAATACCCTGAAGTAAGTTCTGAGCGATTAGACAAAGAAGGTGGTTCATTGCAATATCTTGATGAAGGAACCGAGCCTGTTGTATACCCACTGTAATTGAATGCCGATGGATAATAATGTTGAGAAAAGTTGGTGCATCTTTCATCGGCTTTGAATATTACGTCCATTATTGCTCGCTGCACGGCATTTTTAGTACTTCTGTTATATTATTGCATCTTGCTGCATATAAAATTTTATAAGAAAAGGGTTTCACTATCAAAATTGTTTGGATTATTGTTTCGGGGTTCAGGAGTAGAACTAGAAGCAACACTCTTAAGCAGGCTAAGAGCCTCCGAAAGCATACCCAATTTTTTATTTTCGTCTGATTTCTTTTTTTTGGGGGCCTGACCAGTTGGTGATATAAATTCTGAACTGTTATCATTTTCTACATTTGTAGATGCACTCTGTTCCGGTTCATTTGTAATCAAAAAGAAATTCATTGATTCAGCTGCCAAAAACAGAGTCAGAATGGATCCAGATCTCAAACAGATTTGATGAATTGGAATTTTCCCCACTGTGCTGGAGCCATGGACGGTAAACATGTCATTCTCGAGGCTCCGGTACATAGTGGCACAGAATATCGTTACTAAAAATCGAATTTCAGTACAGTGATGTTTGCTTTAGTAGACGCGGAATATAATTATAAATTTCTGGATGTCGGATGTCAAGGCCGCATTTCAGATACTGGAATTTTTAAAGAAACTGAATTATATAAAAAAATAGTAAATAATTTGTTAAGATTGCCTGCACCTGAAGCACTGCAAGGTAGAAACAAAGTAGTACCATATGTTTTTGTAGGAGACTCTGCCTTCCCTTTACAAAACAATATAATGAAACCCTATCCAGGCGCATACCCCAAGGGATCGCCCCGAAGAATTTTTAATTACCGGTTAAGCAGAGCTCGCAGGATTGTAGAAAATGTATTTGGTATCACAGCATCTGTGTTCAAGAGTTTACGAAAACCTATGCTCCTTCAGCCCAAAACCGTGGAGACTATAGTCATGGCTATTGCACACTTGCATAATTTTTTGAGAAACACGGATTCATCTAAAAACTTGTATGCACCCCCTGGCTCACTTGACAGCGACCAAAACGGAAGATTATGTGAAGGTAGTTGGCGGAGAGATTGTGAAATGTCATCTTTACTTCCATTGAATAATGTACCAAGAAGAGCTGCCTCAACGGCAAAACAAATTACAAATTAGGGATGAGTTTAATGACTATTATATGAACGAGGGTACAGTTTCTTGGCAGAATACATATTGTTAAGTTTTTTTATCAAGTCGAAGGAAACTAGTTCAATGCGTTCAAATCACGTTACCTCTGTGTTGTGTCGTTTCCTTCGATTATTTCGATCTCCTAAAAATGCTAGCGCCTTGTAAACAAACCATGTACTTTTGTACGTTTCATACCCACCTGTAAAATAAATTACAATAAATAAACAATACAATAGAATATAGTACATATATGTATAGTAAAATATAGTAGAATATAGTGGGTATACAATAGAAGTAATAATTGTACTTATAGCAAGTAAGTGATAATACCTAAGTAAAAACTAAATTAATAAATAAATGTGTGTAATATGTAAAGCAACAGAAATTTATAATAAAACATACATATTGATTGATTGATTGAAGCAAACTAATCATTTTGTTTTTGCATTCTTCTACATCTCTTTCCAATGAATGAGCAATATCACTCCAAGCATCGTGTTAATAGTATTAACACGATGCTTGTATTGCGATGTATTGGGTATTAACTTAAAATCAATACTTAATGGGACCTGCTGTACGATTCAGCAAGGGTTCTGATAAGTACTGCTTTAAAGCGGAATCTAACGTTTCTTGTGCCTCTGTAACAGACGCTGATGTCGAAGACTTAGACACTAATTGATTATGGAACTTCCACAGACCATCTTCATCCGTCTTAGTTATATTGGTTGAGGACTCAGTTTTCCTGGAAGTATCTTCAATTCGTTGTACCTTAGTCATGCCTGAAGTCTCATTTATAGCTCTTGCACAAGCTTCTGCGTCATTAAAGTAAAGCTTTTTGAAACGGGGATCAAGAATAGTGCTAACAGCCAAAATGTGCACTTTTTCCATGTTTTGGAAACGTTTTTAATTTCTTCCAAAAGTTTAGCCTTAAATTCGGATCCTATATCACTATTTTCACCCATATTTGTCGATTCTATTGACTTGGTCATACAATAAGTCAATGGTATAATAAGGCTACTTGTAACATAATTTTGAGCTGATATCTCTTTGGTTACGCTCTCGATAGGACGGACGCAAGATGTTTATTATTTCTTTAATGACTGCTATATCAACAGCTGTAAGAATTGAAGGGCCTTTAGGGTTTTGTAATAACACTGCTTCCACTATTCACTTTATTCCAAAAAGCGCTCCAGCATATAAAAAGTTGAATTCCAACGTGTAACAACGTCCTGAATCAGTTTTTTTTATATTAGGAGTGACGTTTTTTGAAGCTTGGCCAACTCGTCATTTGCGTGCACACTTTGCTTGAAAAAAGTGTCAATTTCTTTAACTTTATTTGTAAGGATTTGAAATCCGGATGTCTTTTCTATAGTCTTTTGAAAGAATAAATTTCAAATTACTGTCTCCAGACATAAGCTTAGATTTCTCTGCTTTACGATCAGAAATATTGCAAGTGCTCTTAATTTCTGACCATAGTTTTTTCGGGTTGCCTTTAGTGTCATTCGACGATTGCGTTCATAATTATGTTTAAGGGAACTTAACATATTATTACAGTGGTTCCAATACTTTTTATATTTAAATTACACAAAAGTGGCCAAAATACACAGACAGGCGCACACGCAAGCTATGATGGTGGCCATCTTGTGAAATTCAAAATTCGTTATTATATTCAATAGCAACACACATCGTTCAACGATGTGTGTTGCTATTGCCAAATTTAATTTTCATTGCCAAATTTATTAAATTAGAATTTGTAATTTAAATCATGTTCTTCTAATTATTAAAAATTTTGCTTTATTTTTTCATTAATAAGTTAAATAATCAATGGAAATGGCAATCTGGTTATAGAGACATCTATCGAAATATGTGAAGAATAATGCACTAGTTAGTTCCACATTAAGTATCAAAGATGGCGCCGCTTTCTTTGCGGCAACGCTCGATCAAGGAAACTGCCCCCCCCCCCCCCCCCGAGAATGGCCCTCAAGCATTTAATTGTTTATGATTGTGTGAAAAAAATATTTAAATCGCTTCAGTTGTTTTGAGAGCAGTAAGCAAATCATTGAAAATTTAAAGAGGATAAATTCGATTTTTTTACGACAAAAGTATGAACAATAATAACAACACTTACTAATGTGGATTCCGGAAAATCCACAGTCGTGGTTAGAAATAGCAAAAGGATTCAGAAAATTTCCAATGTGTATAGGAGCAATTGATGGCAAACACATCGTAATGCAATCTCCTGCACATAGTGGTTCGGAATACTACAACTATAAAAAGAGTTTCAGCATAGTACTTCTGGCTCTGGTCGATAGTAATTACTATTTTATTTTTGCTGAAATTGGAAGCCAGGGAAGAATTAGTGATGGTGGTGTGTTTCGTAATAGTCAACTATGGCAAAGAATTTGTTCAAATAATCTAAATTTTCCGATGTCAAGACCACTACCACGGGGTACAACAGACGTTCCGTATGTTTTTTTGGGAGATGGAGCATTTGCATTGACAACTCATGTCATGAAGCCATATCCAGGAAGCCATAATGAAGGAACACCAAAACGTATTTTTAATAAGAAACTCAAGATTCAGAATATTTAGAAAACCTATACTACTGAACCCTGAAAAAACTACTATAATTACTATGACCTGTGTGCTGTTGCACAATTTTTTAAGAAAGAGTAGTACGTCATCAGCAATATATGCACCTCCAGGAACAATTGACGTTAACAACATAAACGACCAGCTGGTCGTGCCAGGTTCGTGGAGGAATGAAAGTGAAGACAGTTGTGCTATAAGACCCTTGCGACAAATACCAAGAAGACCAGCCCAAGACGTAAATCAGATTAGGGAAGAATTTACATCACATTTCGTCAATAATTATATGTAATAATAACTGATTATAAAAAAATTAATAGACATATCGACGGCCACCACGTAAAGTATCGAAACTGCAAAACCTCTACTTTACAGGAGAGCGGTTCTAAGTTTAGATTTTGATTTTTGTCAAACATGAAATTTGTAAATTTTATATTACCGTTGTATCTAAAGTGGAAAATTTTACAGTTTTATACTGTCTACTATAGTTTTTGATAATTATTATACTTTTTCTAATATTACACATTCGATAGTTTTTTATGACAAAATATTCTAGTCTATTATCGAATGTGCCCGTTTCGATACTTTTCCGCTGCAACAATTTCTAGTAAACTATTGAATGTGGTACTTTCGATTGTTTTCTTTGTTACAATGCTCACGTCAAGGTAACATTAGACTAGATTCGATATGAGAAACCTTCCTACTATTAAATTTATGTAAAGCTTTTACTGCTATTGTTCTGGGACATTAGTGGCAAATGAAGAAAAACACATTCAGATATTTAATCAAAGAATCTATATTAAAAATAAAGGATTAAAAAACACAAATACTTAGTTATAAAGCAGCTTTTACCTTGACAATTATGTTTATGGCACAATGGTTTTATAAAGTAATATTAGTACAGAACATAGTACTTACTCTATACTAAGAATAATGAGTATATACATATAAGTCTTATGCTCTTGAAATTACAATCATAAATTTTGTAACTAAAAAGGAAAGAAAACTTAACACACTTATAAATCATATCATATTATTAATTATAAAAGAGATCATCACGAGATAATTATCACAAACATTTACTTTATGTAACTATTAAACTTAAAACGTTACTCAACTTGCTTTAATATTAATCAACAATCAATGTAAATAGATATATTTAGGTACTGAGCTTTTTCGAGCTTAAACTAGAAAGTATGTATTAAAAGAAATCGTTATTTTTTACCAGTAATTAGACAATTATTTATTCTAAAAATCAGTCACAATCAGTTCCAATGTTCTTAGACCTCTACAAATAATGGTAAAAATAAACTATTCAGTCCTCATCGTTAATGTCTTCATCATTGCTTTGAGAAATTTGGAGTGATTTGTAAAAAATATGATATTGCTTTGGAATGTGTCCAGCATTACAAAGCGACAACAAATCTTTATATTTTGCTTCAGATATCGGCAAGCTGCTAGAATATAATGGCGACAATTCATTTTCTTGATTACTAAGCAAGGTTTTTTTATTTCGACGGGTCCGAACTAAAGTATTTAGTGTCATGTAGTCTGAGTCCAGGTCATATTTGTAAAGAATAATATTAGGGTCAATTTTTTTTACATGTATTTCCTTCATGTTATTCCACCTCACGTCTTGATTTTCAGTGTTCTTCTTCCAGTTTCTGTTGTCTAACAAGGTTTTAAAATCAAATAACATATCTTGAGTCACTTCAGTAACTTTGTAAGGAGAACTGTTTGTTTTCGCCCAACGAACTAACGCGTACCATTGGTCAGGAGTATAAATTATTTTGCCTTTGGAAGATCTCTCAACAAGAGCATGCACACTGTCTGCTTCTTGTTGAGTATGACCAGACTCTAAAAATCGGTGAGTGATGTCGATGTTGAATTTCTTGCTAGCGTGCATATAGAGGCTGTAGACAACTCTGTTACGGTTTTGTCCAGCGCAGTTATCTGACCAAAATCTGAAGTCTTGTGCCCCATCTGCTACTTTAAGCTGAATAAAATCTAACAAGCAGCTAGCAACCTCGTTGGCCCCACGTTTGGCTATATTTTCAGGCCACATGTAGCATGATGCTTCTTTCTTTCCAGCATCGAATACTGTCAAATGCATAAGTGACAACTTCCTTTTATAATAAAATAAAGAAACCTCTCCACTAGGGCAGTTAAGTACCTTCTGAAAGTCGTAAGTTGCACATACTATTTGACCAGGATTTTGATTGGCTAGTTCTTTATCCTCGGCTTTGTATTTTCGTGCAGTTTGCTTGTTCGAAAGATGCTTGGCGTGAGATTCTTTTTCTTCTTCGGTAGGATGTTCTATGTTATCAAACGCGTGACACTTGTCACATAAATCTTTTTTCGGCATATAAAATGCAATGTTCATATTGTCGTTTACAATAGTGCGGTATTGCCTTTCTGTTTGTGCTGTATTATTGTAGTTTTGCAATTGATCCCAATCTTTGTATAACGCAAAAATCTTAGCAAAACTTAGATTGTTATCCAAGTACAATTTACTGCTGCTTTTCCTTGTATAATGGGACTCAACAGGCTGGAATGACTTTACGTGATCACAAACACTACGGGTCATCTCGGTGTCTATTTTTTTAGGGTGATTAAGATGTTTTCCCCTGTTATCATTTCCCGTTACACCACTTATGTCTAGCTTTTCTTGCGCTGTACGTATGAATTGGTCTGTAATAGCCAAGGTGGCACAAAACATTTTTAAGCACACTTTTATTGGTTCAAAGATGTTAGAATCTGCATTCGGAACAGGTAAATAATAATTAGTAGTGAACTTCCTTCTCGATGGTCCTTCCTTAGTTTGCCTCTTTTTTTCAATTTTCGTAGTAAATTTGTTAATATACTCCCATTGCTTAGAGTGGTCTGAAAGTTTCCAAAACTTATCGAAAATAAGTTGTCTTATTTCTTCCTTAATATGACTGGAGCACTGCAGCTTGCAAGTCAAAGGACATGGACTTTTCATTGTTTTGGCTGGCATTTCCTTACCTTTTTTGCTTACGTGTTGTTGTCCGGAATTTTTCAGCAATTTTCTACGAACATCAGTCCATTGGCTTACATGCCTCTTTCTTTTCTTACCCGGATCTTGCTTGAGGGTCCTTTTTCTACTGACAGTGTAGGTGTTGGGTATTTCTGGCTCAGATGCTGATGCTGATATCAAAGAATTTACACTCGGAATGTCACAAGGTTCTTGAACATCGTTGTTACAAGATTTTTCAGTTTGGCTTGTTAGACAATCAAAATCTTGAATAGAGTTAGGAGATGGAACCGGAGTACATTCATTGCTATCAAAAATAACGATTTCAGAATCATTATGAACAAAATCCGCATCAACCGCATCATTTTCATCGTAAATGTCATTTAAATATCTCCACTCCTCGTCGGTGAATTGACAACGCACAGGAGATACTGAAAATACAACAACAACAAAAACAATTAATACAACATCTATCGAAAATGCAGGGCAATTTATTACTTTGACGTAGTAAAGTATCGAAAGTGGTACATTCGATGTGTTCATAGCAGAGAAAAGTATCGAATGTACCACTTTCGATAAATTTGTCAAAGCAAATACCAGGTAATACTATCGAAAGTGGTAAATTCGATGAAACAAATTTACTCTTTGTACCAGTATAGTATCGAATCTACCACTTTCGATAGTTTAAAATGAATTATACCAAAATAGCAAAAAAAATTACAAATTTTTATTACAAACAAACCGTCACTAAACAGGTTCCAATAACAAATTTATATATTTTTACATTTTATGTAAAAATATATAAATTTGTTTGCTTTTTATAAACAAAAACGCATAATACGAGTGAAAAACTTTAAAACTCACCGGGTTGATCATCATTTGTTTTGGAAGTAATAGGTTCTGTTGTACATTCACTGCGTTTTTTTATCATTTGTACCATATGTAAGCCTCTTCTATTCATTTTGAACTAAAAGTTAAATAAAAACTAACCTAAACCTAACCTCACAATCCACACGTGCGTTCACTCGCAATGTCCGGTAACACTGACGAAACAGGTAGTTTCGTGTCGCGCCCGCGCACCGCTGACCACGTATAATATCGAAAGTGGCAATTTCGATGATTTAATGTGTTCATTTTATGTACTTTCGATTTTGTTCGACTGAAAAATAGTCAGGGTATAGAAATTGGTACATAATTTTTATATAGAATCGTACATCTTTATCTCTACTTGCTATTAGTGCAATAAAACGAAAATGGGTTTTTTGTAATTTCGATAGTATTCGTGGGGGCCGTCGATATTATTGTGTTTAAATAAATTCATAATGTTTACTTACCTGAGTATCCGTGTTCATAGTCTTTCTACATTGAAAAATATCATTTAAGAATGAGTCCATGAAATCGAACGCGAACCATATCGGCTTATAAACCGATTCAGCAGCAGCTCCAGACTGCATAGATGCTAGAATCTTTCTTTTATGGCTCCTGTACGTGGCCATTAGCGAATCTCTTTTCTTTTTTAACTCTGCTACAGAAATTTCCATTCGCTCGCTTACTCGCATCCAAGCATCGTGAACACCTTGCTTGTCCTTATGTTTTACATGTTTAGAATCCCATAATATTGGTTCCATTTGATAGTACTCCAGAAATTGTAATTCACGTTCATTAGACCACATGGCGAAGCCCGTCTTAACGCGAACACAGTCGGCGATAAACTAACTGAACAAGTGTGTACATGCTCGCTCTCGTTTTCCTCGCGAGACTCAACGAGACCCTTTGACTCGGGCGCAAAAAACCGACCAGTGACCGAGAACAACCGAGGCGAGACACGAGAGAGCGAGACAAGACGAATGCACCGTGTACATACTCGTTCTCGGCCTGTCTTGGTGTGTCTCGCGGCGAGTGTGTACAGCCGGCATCATAATTTAGCCAATACAGGGTAATCTTTTTATTTTGGGTTTGCATTTGAGCAACATATCTATTTTCTATTATACCATTATCAACATATGTTTTCAGAGTTTTTTCTGAAGATGGACATTTACATTCTATTATAAAATTCTCCCCTACTCCATCAGGTGAAGCACCTACTACTCTATTAATTAATATAAAACCAGATTTTTCTATTTTAAAGTTTAATTTTTTTTCTGCCTCCTCAATAACACTTTGTTCCAAGATTTTGCCCCTTTTTAATAAATTTTGTTTCTGGTACTTTGTAACCTCCCAAAATTTGTTGCACTTGTGTGCCATCAGTTTTGCACCTTGACGCTTCATATATTTTAAAGGCTGTTATTCTTCCTTGTCTAATATTATGCCAAAGTTTTGAATTTTTTTGTGATTTTGTTTTAAGTTTAATTTCACTTATAAAACTTGGGGTTACTTTATTGTTTAAAAATGTCATGTATTTGTCAAAATCTTCATTTTCGTTTTTTAGATACTCCACGGTTAAATCAAATATGTTAAAACTTGGCTTTTCATTTGAAAAACATGTTGCCAATGAATTTGATTCCCTTTGCTTTCTACATTCTTGAATGAATTTTGTTAAAACACTTGGATCCTTCGGAGATAATTTAATCTTTTTAGATTTTGGAAATATATTTTCGCATTTTATTGGGTCTGATCGGTTACCAGATAGGTTCGGTTTCTTTCAATAACATTGGACAGAAGTTGATGATGGTTCACTGCTCCTTTTTTCCAACCAAAATAAAAACACCAGTGTATGTTTGCATCCACCGGCAGAAGCAGCACAGCCACCACAAGTTGCTTGCAATATGACTTCATCCTTTTCGTTGATAGTTACAGTTACCATATACTGCTTATTTAACACTCGGTGTTCTGGAACTACTTTGGCCCTTACAATGCACTTGACTTGGCCTCTTTTGACTTCAACATAGCCAACAGCAGAGTCCGCATAGGAAGCGCGAGACGACCTGGATCACCAAAAATATATTAGTTAGTCTAAGTTAGGGTCATTACTAATGTTAATGGGTGCAAGGTATAAATATAGGTAGGTACATCATTACATACATATACATTACATTAGAACTTTAGTTCCTCGGATTTCAGCGATGTTATATTTATCATCATTTTTCATGAACTCCAGGATCATAACATTATCCAATTTGGTCAAGTTAGTGGAGTCGCTGCGTACAAATTGATCCATATTTAACTAATCCAAGCAATAGGCAGGCAGTTCCGTAAAGCGTGCAATGGTCGATCAATGTTGCAGTATCAAGTAGAAATTATGGCAGCGCGCGATCACTGAATAAAGTCCGGTGAAGCAGTCAAAGCCTGCGCTCAGGCTAACTGCAAAGATCTCTACCAAAAAAAAAAAAAAAGCGATCACTGAACTTATATATAACTTTAATGGAGAAATAAAGAGTGTTTTTACCTCTAACATACGATTATGAATACCATTTTTTTAACAAGCTTCCTACAAAGGCCTTATAAAGCTCCACTAATCCATTATAAATAAGCCAGTTAAACTCTATGTAAGAAGTTGGTAACATACCTTTATCTGTAAAGATCCACTGCACTTTTTAACATTCACACATCTCCAATGGGTCCATCCATTTTTATTTTCCCTTTTTTTTGTGTACTGGTAACCAGCTCTCATTAAAACCAAGCCACCATTTCTTGTTATGAAAGTCAAGCTTCCTGTTTTTCCCGAAGATGTTGAGGGCTGATTATCAGCTTCCTCAGACATATCTAAAAAAAATATATATATTGTATGTAACTTTTACATTTGATTGGATTATGATAAAAAAATCAAATAATAGGTATTTTAATAACACTAATTTTAATAAAGAGAAGTAAATTATACAAAAGAACAAATTAATATACTCACTTAATAAATAAAAATCACTGTCACTCTGATACCAATACGCCACCGCCACCGCACGGAAATGTACTGAGGAATTTATGTAGATAAAAGGCAATTGCCCATTTTCGGCCAAGAAACGCACACGAAAAAGATTTATGTATAAAAACATATTATAATTAAACTTGAATTGTCAACTTATCCATTTTGTTGTAAAAGTCCGGAAGATTTCGACGGAATTAATAAGTTTTGAAATTATTTCTATGACAAGTTCATTCGATCAACAACAAATCCGCCGAAAGAGTTGCCATTTTAAAATAAGAAACGAATTTTGGTAAATTGTTTATCAATTGATATTTTTAATTACGTGGCGCTAAACAACATCAAAACACTTTCTTTATGTCATATTATTAAAAACCAGATGATGCGTTTGTATTTATAAATAGTTTTAAAATATATTCATGGAACCAAACCAAAATAATATTATTTAAAATCGAATTTCGTTATTTATTAATTTCAATGTACTGGCAACTCTCAGAAAAAGCCGTTGTCAATCAAACAACAACAGTTTTGTCAATCTACTATATTTCTCTATGTTGTCCATTCTTGATCGATGTCACGAATCTTCTTTGTGTTCCTCTTGTTATTTTTGATTTTATACAAAACCACGACTTGGCATTCAAATGGACTTCGATGATTCTTCTAACCCTAACGACCTTGGCTTGAATATGGATTCTGCATCAACTTTATCCGGAACTCTTCGCGCGAACTTGGACCCGATATCAAACTATGATGATCACTCTGGCAATCACACTGGACAGTCGAGTTCTTCGCAGGAATCAACAATGGACCCAAACACACATTTATATTGTGTGAATCGTGGCATAAATATATCGATAATGCGAAGACATCCATTGGTTATTACTGGTTTTAGTAGTTTATGATGATACCAACGACGAATAAGGAATCTATATAGTGATAAAACTTCACCAGCATATTCATTTATCAATTTAAAAGTAAAATATTTCATAAAAATGATAAGATTCCTTTATTTGCCATAACAATTAAAATAATTTTTACTATAAAACCCGAAGTTTTATTTATCCGATTTTTTCTTTAATTACATGTTTACAATCTATACTACATTTAAGACATCATATCATAAGTGTGCACTCTTGGCCAAACTCACTATGAAACTTGGGCATGGCCCTTTCTCTCCGAGTCAAAGCACAACATTCCAGTCACACTTGACTCTGATTGGTTGTTTCGAGTTTTGGAACAATAGAGCAAACTCACCCTTTCTCGCAGGTAAAAAAAATTGCAAGATGATTCACTAAAATTACTCTTACCTATGCTAACCTTTGTAAAAATATTGGAGTGAAGTGAATTTGGAAAGTTTTAAGCATTATATTACGATTACATAAAAATATTGAAAAACAAATTTACTTTGATTAGGTTTGACTGCGCTGACTGTACCAAATTCAAGTTGTTGGTATTCGTTTGTACATTAAATTAAATTATTTAAAAAGTGGTATCCGTTCGGAGTTTTGTAGCCACTGCTACAAAACTCCGAACGGTCGGAAACATCCACTGATGTTGGCAGTTGGAGCTATGGCAAAGAATCCGACAACGGTATGATGATTTTGTTTATTAGAAAAGACTTATTAGTAATATAACTATATTAATAATATAATTAGGTTAGATTTTGATTCAATTTATTAAAAATATAACCTAATTCTTCAATCCCACTCATACAATCTAAATCAGATTCAGAATTGTTTTCTAACTCTCGAGTCTGTTGTGTCTGATTCAGAATCGTTTCCGGTATTAATTATAAATAAATCATTAACTAGTCTGTCTTTACTCCAGTATTCTTCTTCCAGCTTTTTGACCTGATTCACCTCTTTTTTCCAATCATCAGGAGTAATGGATTGTAATGCCTCTAATGTTATCGATTCGATTCTACTATCTAACTGTTCGACATTCTTATCTGAGACTCTTTGTTTCACCAAGTTCCAAATATACTCAATGGGATTGAGGTCGCAATTATACGGCGCTACTCGAACAACTTCATGGCCATGTTCCGCTAATAATTTGTACATAATATATTTTTTTGGAACTTGTGTTTTTTTATCAATAAATATAATTTTGGTTTAGTAATATGAACAGGGAACTCCATATTATTTGCTTGGAGCCACTTTATCATTTCTTCCTTTTTTGAACACATTCGGCGTTCTGTCTTCCTCTTTGCTGTGATATGGGGCGTTGTCCATAACTATAGTACAATTAGGTGTTATGTTAGGAATAAGCTTTTCTTACAACCATTTACTGAAATTTTCTGTGTTCATCTGGTCGTGGTAATCACCAGTTTTACTGTTTGCCTTAAACATTAAAAGTGCACCATCGACAAATCCGGATTCACTACCAGCGTGAACTATAATCAAGCGGCGACCAGGGTTCTCATTTTTTTTTACTCCCACATCCGTATCTGATTGCCAACACTTTTTTACTGTATAGTGAGCATGAATCCAAGTCTCGTCAATATAAATAACTGGCTTTTTGTCGGCGCAAAGAGAATCCATTCTCTTTCATGCGGCTTAAATACTTATCCCTCCATGCCTGTATATTAGGTCTTTCAATTAATGTTAATCTTTTTTGATTGTATTTTTTAAATCTATAACCTAAATTATCTTTCATAATTTGACGTAAGGTAGTGTCACTCCCTTTGTAGTCTAAATCTTTCTAATAGATGTCGTATTTTCCATTCGCCTATTCAGGTTTGCAATACTGCAAATATAAACAGCATTGTATTGGCTACTTGTGTTTTGCATAATTATTTACCGCGAAGAGCTTCTCATACGGTCAGACAAAACGACTATGACAATGAAGTGATTGCGACAGGTGAAATTATTAACGGCGCATTCACAGCAAAGAAACTCATCTGAAACGGCAAAAAGACTAAGAGATGATTTTAAAAATTATTTCAATAATGAAGGCGCTGTTGAGTTGCAGGAGAGAATCATTTGATGAGTATAATTTATAAACGTTGAGTGCCAAAACTGTGAAAGAAAGCATAATAATTATTGCTCATTTTAAAAATAAAATTGAAAAAAAAAACAGCAATTTACCTCTGTTTTACGCTATAGGTACTTTCCAAGAAGTAAGTGGTGATGATATGAACGTCCACAAAACCACTGTATCACGAGTAGTGTTTAAAGTAAGCTATGAAATAGCAAAGCTGGCTGAAAGTTATAAAGGTACGAGGGTCATTCAATAAATACTTAGCCTACAAAAAGTGAACTAAAATTTTGGTAAAGTGGCAATTTATTTTTCAACATAGTCTCCTTTTAGTTCGATACACTTAGCCCAGCGATGCTCCAACTTTTTTAACCCGTCCGAAAAATAGTTTTTGTTAAACTCTGCAAAATAGGCCTCCGTAGCGGCGATGACCTCATTCGATCCATTTCTATAAAATATAATAGGTCCGTTTTGACATTTGAGAAAAACCCTAGAATTTAACTTGGAACAAAACTGAAAGAAACAATAAATGATAGTTAATGTTAAGAACAAGTTACATCTAGGGTTTTTCTCAAATGTCAAAACGGACCTTTCACATTTTGACAACTGTAAGTCCTTCAATGGTGGTGACATAGGTCTTTTGGTCGACTTCATGGAACATTCAACTGTTTCTAAAGTCGATTTGTTTGCAGACGCCAAATCTTCTTCTATTCTGAAGATATCTTGAGAAGTACCCGGATGTGCATTTCCACTTAAAACTTGTGTTTCAATATCTGTAATGAATAAATAATGTTACTACTGTACTTGATCATTGTACTGAAATTTTGAAATTTTACTAATAATTATGTGTAACATGGTATAATATAATTATAAGAAAGTCTGCTAATTGAGTACATAATTATATTGTGCGTGAATTTGTAATTGTTTTTTTTTGTTATCATTATAAAAGTACAGCACTTGTAAAGAACCTATGCTAGATGCATTGCAAATGAGAAAAATTAACCATACAACATACTGATATGTTCGGCAGATTTGCTACTGAGATTATTTCCGTCTGTGTCCTACACAATTTTCGAGAACATTTTTGCTATTTCTCCTGCAGGCTGATCTTCCTATTCTTCTGCAAGACGTTTTGTTACACGGCGCTTCTGACGATTGTTTAGAATTCCGTATTTTTTTGAAGTGGAAAAACCCAAAGAAACATATGTGAGGTTTGGTGGTTCTGTAATGCATTGAGTTACTGAAAAAGTGTTAGTATTTTCATCATGATTCTCAGTTTCTTCATTAAAACGGCTGGTCTCCTCTAAATCAACTAAATCTCCAGCTTCGTCAATACCGTTCAATAAGCGTTTTTCTTCTTCATCTCGTCTTTTTTAAGTTCTGGTAGTTTGTATCTAAGACTTTTTACAATTTTCATGCATTTTGCAACGATGCTGTTTATTTATGGTGTACTTTTGACGCCATCCTGCACTACTAGGTTATGTAAACCGTGACCAAGGCAAAAAAGTCAGTCCATGTCCGATAATGATGCTGCTCTTCACAATTAAAACTATTTTTCCCCCTATACAGTGTGAGTCTTTATAATGTGCACATATTGAAATGAGGGAATCTATGCTTCATTTTATCGACGAAAAAAATATTAAAAAAAAAACTAAATATATTGTCATATTTTTCATGGAATATTTAAAAAAATTGTTCGTCACAGTGACCCCGTCGTAAACAAACGGTGTGAATTTTAAACTAAATGATCCATCACGACTAAACAAACTTCATAATGATTGCATTGCGAGTAATTAGGCGTCCTCATGAGATGAAAATTGTGAAAAAAAAAATCATCCTCAATTGAAAATAAACATGTAAAGGGGCTATGTGTGAAAAGATAATTTAAACTCTTAATACATATAACAATAAATGTTTATTTACCAAAGACGGACTAGGAACTCTTACTTCAAACAATTTACTAACTAACAAATATTGAAATTAATTACTAAGGATGGTAACCTAAGACCAGGACAGCTAAGCTGAAAGCCCTACGTGCGTTGTATCTTGCCTGAGTGGGTGCTAACACCGCCAAACAAACAAAACACTTCGCTAGCTCAAAATCAACGAGCGGCGAGGTACTTGTGACTGACCTAGGTCGATGCAGAGAGTAACCCGGAGCGTGCCGAACTTGAACTGCCGTTGCAGGCTGGCGCGAGCCTTTTTATAATTAAAAAAAAATATAATGATATCTAGCGGCTATCCGGCGGAAAGTTTTGTCGGCACCATAATGGCCAGCGGTAGGATCATCGTGGTATTGTGAAAGCACGTTCGATGTTTCATGTTGAGGGGTGACCAATTGAGCGCTAATATTGTCGCTATCTTCTGTATAACGGTACAGTATTCCATTATTCATGATGTAACCTTTATTTGCCCAATAAACAGCATCCTCATCGGGGACTGGTTTCCCCAGTGCGTCCGTAATTTTCTTCAAATAGCTATCTTTAGATTGTTCTTGACGTATTTCAGGTGCAGAGCGACGTAGTATATCTACGGATACTATGCATACTCCACAGTTGTCTTGCAGTTCAGGGCATGAAGGCCTTGAAAGCTTATCAGCAACTACATTAGTTTTCCCTGGTATATACTGCACTGACAAATTATATGGTTGGAGTTGTAGCGCCCATCTAGCAAGTCGCCCTGTAGGAGACTTGATGGACATAAGCCATTTTAATGCTTGATGATCGGTGGCAATTGTCGCCAAAGAACCTTACTATGTAGCCTCTGAATTTTATTACAGCCCATACGACTGCCAGAGCTTCCCGCTCCGTAGTGGAATAATTTCGTTCCGCCTTGGTCAACAAACGACTTGCATATTCCACGGGGTGCTCAGTTGAGCCCTCCCCCTGCACCAAAACAGCACCAATGGCGTAATCACTAGCGTCAGTTTTGATTATGTACGGCCTACTCAAGTCTGCCTGACGTAAGATTGGCGCACTAGTTAGGCATCGTTTGAGTCGCTGAAGGCTTCCTCTTGGCTGGGTCTCCACTCCCATGTTGCAGCTTTCTTCGTCAATCGGGTAAGTGGTTGGGTGATCTTCGCAAAATTTGGTACAAAGCGACGGTACCAGGAACAAGTCTGCAGGAAAGATTGTACCTCTCAAACGTTCCGAGGCGGAACGTTCCGAGGCGCAGGCATATCAAATATATCCGATATTTTCTCAGGATCTGTGCGCAGTCCTGTTCTGGTAATGAGGTGCCCTAGATAGGGAATCTGGTCTTGACAAAATCGACACTTTTGCCTGTTGATAACGGCATTTTTTTCTCGCATAAGCTGAAAAAGTCTATCCAAGTCTTGCAGGTGCTGTTCAAATGTTGGGGATAGTAGGATCAGGTCATCTTAATAAGCCAGCAACTTAACTCCGTCCAATTGCAGCCTCAGTCTATCGATAAACCGCTGGAATGTCGCTGGAGCGTTGCGTAATCCAAAGGGCATTCGTTTGAATTCGTAAAGTCCGGACGGTGTAACGAAGGCCGTCTTTTCCTGATCTTCATTACGTACTTTTATTTGCCATTAACCTGCTCTAAGATCTAAGGATGACATGTAAGGTGTCGGTTTAGCTTCATGCAGCAAGTCATCTATTCTAGGCAAGGGATACGCGTCAGCTATAGTTATACGAGGGAGCGTTTTTATATTCGCGGAATGGGGGATAAAGGGTGGAAATAAAAAAACCTAATTATTTTTCCTTTTCAATATATTCATCTGCAAGACGAATTCATTTTTCAGATCTTTCAATTAATTTGTTTATACCCTCATAAAAAAATGTTTTCTCTTTGTCTTCAAAATACGCCAAAACTGCCTCCTTGACTCCATCATCGGTGGTATTTCTTTTACCCCGCAGGTCCATTTTCATTTTTGGAAACAGGTAATAATCACTGGGGCCAGGTCTAGGCTGTAGGGTGGGTGATTCAGAATATCGAAGCCCACCTTATGCAGGGCGGCCAACGCAACGCGGCCCTTGTGGACGGGCGCGTTGTCGTGCAAAAGCAACACACCTTTTGTCAATTTACCCCGTCTTTTCTCTTGAATGATTTATTTGAGTCGCTGTCATATTGAAGCGTAGTATTCTCCGGTTATAGAAACACCTTTGTCTTTATAATCGATCCTTCTGAGTCCCAAAAGACCGTTGCCATGAGTTTCCCAGCTGACTGTGACACCTTAAACTTCTTGGGAGGTGCTGTGCCCTTTTTATGCCACTGCATGGAGTCTTGTTTCGACTCAGGTTCATAAAGATGAACCCAAGTTTTGTCTCCAGTAAAAATCCTACTCAATTCAGCATTCTTGTCTTCATTACAGAGCTCTAAAAATGCACGTGAACACTCTACGCGCTGTTGTTTATGCGGCGGCGTGAGGATTCCCGGCACTCATCTTGCACTGACCTTTGTCATGCCAAGATGATCGTGCAGAATTAAAAAAATGGTTGTATCAGATACTCTAACCATTTCTGCGAGTTGTTTCTTCTTTAGTTGAGCATCGTCGAGTACAATTATTTTTTTTTGGATAAGTTCTGGCGTTGTCCCCTCCACGCTCCTGCCCGGCCTCGGGTCGTCTTCAAGGTATTCTCTTCTTAGTTTAAATAAACTGTGCCACTTGTGCACCATAGATTTTTATGGACAAGAGTCGCCGCAAACCAATGACATCTCATTCATTATGGTCGCAACTGATTTTCCTAGCTTGGTAAGGAACTTTATAACGGCACGACATTCGATTTTTTCCGTGTTTCACTTTTCACTCCCGATTATATTGCTTGGTTGACGATAACTCAAAGACTAATTGTCTAATCAAAATGAAACCTGGTATTTATAATAATAATGAGTCACTGAACACGTGACGATTATAATTAGCCTAATCACCCCCCTCCAACCCTCTCATTCCGCGAACTTAAAAACGCACCCTCGTACTATTCAGCTGGCGGTAATCAATGCACACCCTTATATAGCCGTTCTTCTTGGGGATCATTACTACAGGTGCTGCCCATGGAGACATTGACGGCGTGATAATACCTCCTTCCAGCATCTGATTAACCTCCTTGCGTAGAATTTCTTTACGCTGTGGGGATAGGCGATATGGAGGCACAGCAATCGGTCTGTGGTTTCCAGTTTCTATGCAATGCTCGACGAGGCTAGCTGGTTCTCCATTACCGGAAAAAATGGTAGAATGCCGTTCTAATACAGCATTCAGCTGGGTACTCTCTTCAGCAGCCGTGTCTTCTGGATTACATACTGCGACCATAGCAATATCGATGCTAGGACCAAAAAGTTGCTGACTGTGTGGGGAGAGTGTTACTTCAGCACGATTGATATTTGATTGCGCATCCCGGAACAATGCCCCAACAAATCTTGGTGAGTAGCCACATAACTTGGGATCTGGTCTTGAGGGCGATCGCGGCGGCGTACAGAACTCAATCAATGGAGGCGGCCCGTACGAATTTGCCATGCTACATTCCTCAGGAACATATGTAGACGGGGACGGGGTCATAGGTAACGGGGTGAGCATTGGTTCCAGAGACGTGATTTTGGCTAACCTTGAGATCACTGACTCGGCTTCCATAGGTGCCGCTTGCACCGTAGACACCGATACATCAACTTCTTCCTCGTTGCAGAGATCGTACTTTTTGGCAGGCTCATCTAGGAAGTGGAATAATAGCTGTGGTAAGTAGAGCACAATTCTTGCATCCTGAATAAAATCTACTCCTAGGAGTGTTCGGTTATCGTGTGTTTCAGGTAACACGATATAGTTGGTGGGGATCGTCCGACCACATAAAGTTATGGGTACGGTAGCAGTGTTGACAGACTGTCTGCGACGTAAGCTATCAGCGAGGGTAACCGTTGCTTTTCAGTTCTGAATTGAACTCCTTTTTGCTTTAGCATGCCGTGCAATGACGTAGATGCGACGCTTAGCTTGGCCCCAGTCTCGATATGAGCCTGTCCGTTGGCGCTAGCAATGCAAATCTTGACGGTTGGTCTAAGTCTTGCTGAAGATGCAGGGTTGCAGTTGAGGGAATAAAATCCAACGTCTACTGCGCCAACTTTGTTCCTATTGCACTTTGGGCATTTGCTTCTGACTACGCCGGGCTCACCGCAACTGTAACAGGCGATTTTGTGCCCAGGCGTCGGCTTGGAGGCAGCTGGAACTAATGTAGCATCTGCCGCTGGAGTCTTGCCTTTTCCGGCTTTCTTGCGACAGTCCTGTTCGTTATGACCAAAAGCACGATAAAAGGTGCACCTGGGTCGTTTCCCTGATGGAGTGGCAGGAGTGTTGCTGGAGCTAGGACCTGATCGTGCAGCGACTGTCTCTTCGATTTGACGTACCTTGGACAAGAACTCTTCAAATGTTGCAATGGAGTCTCTTGGTATTCTGTCTCGTATACTGACATGTAAAGAAGTATACAGGAGATCCAGGCCTTGGGATGGAGTAAGCGATGGTTTGGGCAACTCCGCCATAAGGGCTCGTTTCTTGGCCACAAATAATTCCGTGCCCACAGGACTCTGCTGCTTATTGCAAACAATCTCATCGTACACGAGATAAGCTGGTCTCTTTGGTGCAAACGTTGTCCTTATCAGAGACACAGCTTCCTGCCAGTTCGTGATCGTTTCTTTGACCCCTAGCCACCAGATAGATGCCTCGTCAGTCAGTAGCAATGTAAGGCCTTCAATAGCGTTGTCATTACTTATTGCCTCTATCTTTTTATACGTACTGATGGTTGATAAAAATGCCTCAACCACTGCCGTATTTCGAGATCCGTTCAAGCGAGCAGTGCATGACGCAAAGCTACCTTATTTTTGTAGGACCTGATCATTTCGACTGGCTAAGACCCCTAAAAGGTCGCGGAACTGGTCGTCAGAGAAGCTGACGTTCGACATTTTGTTATCTAAATTCCTACGGCTACGTCTAGGTAATATTTTATACAGTAAAATATTGTTGACTAAATATTTGACCCTACTCAGTAAAATACTGCCTACCCCTAAAGGGAGCTAGCGTGAAGACAAGCTACTAAACGTAACTTTGAAACATATGAAGTAAAAATAAATAAAAAAATAGTGGGTAGGTGGTTAAAAATACAGTAAAACAACAACTAAAAGTTACGCGAATATAAATTACATTAGAGAGTGCTACGTTGGGCCTCCAAATTGTAAGGGGCTATGTGTGAAGAGATAATTTAAACTCTTAATACTTATAACAACAAATGTTTATTTAACGTAAATGCTCCTATTACCGCCAGTTTTAGCTGTCTTAGGATTCAATTTAATAAAATAGATATAAGCAGTTATGTTAGGAAAGATGTCATAATTTATAATTAATCTTAACGAAGTATTCTTTGCAATTCAGTACTTAAATTCAATATTCAATAACACATTAGTTACTAAATTATTATTTAATCCAAAAGAGTGGTTGATTCTATTAGGCCATGTCCTACGTGGACGACTCAACGCGAACGCGATTGCGAAACGATCCGATGCGAATTGAATGCGATGCGGAGCGATGCGGCTACTCTGTCCTACGTGCGCGCGAACCGTCCCCTCCGCGCCCTCCGCCGCCGTTCAGTTCAGTTAGCATTAAACATTTGTCATGGACGGACGGAAGCTAATGTTGTTGGAAAATTCATATCTTAAATATGAAATATTGAAGAAGTGTATAAAGCAGAGAAGTGGAACTAATACTGTGTACTTAGAAAGGCATACTCATGGGGAATTTCATAATTTTACCAGGATTTACGTACTCAACCCTTGTTGTTCAAGGAATACTGTCGAATGTTACCTACAACGTTTGACTATATTGTACAAGCCATTAAACCTGTTCTGCAATTTACTACAACAAATTTTCAGGAACCTATTTCTGTAGAAGAACGACTTATGGTGACTTTGAGGTAAGAAAACTATGAAATAATAAACTATGAAATAAATGTTAGAAATTACATATAATATTAATTAAGTTTAATTAGTAAGTATGTACATAATTGCAATACTTTCACAAAGATGTGTAATAGCCATGTTGTTGAGCACTGGATTGTGGTGGGTTTAACTTTGACAGCTCCGTTAGAAGAAGCTCCTGCATCTGCGTTCTAAAATGTAATTTGTTGAGTGATGGCAACTGTTTCATGTAAGGTAATATTGATTTGAACCAAAGAAGGTCGTCGTCAGTATTATCTGGTTGATCTTCGCGAAGAATTTTCATTTTTTCTCTCTCAATATCGAGAAATGCTTCGAGACTTATATCTTTTCTTTTGCGTGTTTGTCTTGTGACAGCTGGCAACGAGGAAGAAGAAGAAGGCACCGGTAACGAGAATGAAGGCGAAGGACCTGGCAACGAGGGCGATGGTCGACGATCTTGTCGAAGGCTGTAATCTATGGACATGTTCTGTGGTATCACTACATAGTATAAAACAAAGTCGCTTCCCGCTGTCTGTCCCTATGTATGCTTAAATCTTTAAAACTACGCAACGGATTTTGATGCGGTTCTTTTTAATAGATAGAGTGATTCAAGAGGAAGGTTTATATGTATAATACATACATAATATAGTAGAGGAATATGGATAATCTTAGAGATTTCTAATGTAAGGTCGTAAATGAACCCATTTTTTGAGCTTTCATTGCAAACGCTGGCTGAACCCTATGAGATAGATCAAAATAATGTACTACAGTATTGTGCACCTTAAAAAGATCTACAAAAAAGTCCGCGATGGCATATGCCTATCTCTTGAGGATAACCCACAATAACCATTTTTATCGTTTATTTATTACTTATTTACGAAAAAGCGATTTTAAGCAAGACAGTTTTAATCCTTATCCAATTAAGTACCTTTAATAAATTGTGCATGCAATATAGATCAATATTGCCTTTTACAGAATGTAATTTAAATGAATATTTTCGAAGATATTACAAATTTAAAATGTAGGTTCATAGCGGTTGCGGCTTTACCGGCTTGAGGGCCGCGCGGGGGGCGGTGGGCGCGTGCCTATACCAAATAGTGCGTCCAAGGCTGTGCTTCGCCCTACAGAACTTTATGATTGTGTAGTTATATTTGCTATCAGCGTTGCACCCGAGCAAAGCCGGGGCGGGCCGCTAGTTTCTTCTAAAATAGATGAAGATTCAGGGAGCTGGGTGTTGTCATTGTCGGATGCGTTCATGTTGAATATCTCTTCCGGACTAGCCGTGTCTGAATACACTGACAGATCTACAGAATTGCTTTCGGAGTCTTGTGATATAATATTCCCTTCTGTTTGTCGGGGTTTCAGAACTACTTTTAAAAAAGACATGGTCTCAAAATGTGGCCATGTGCCTGTATACTTCGGCTCATTATCAGCGTCAGTCCCAGAACGTGGCTTAGGAATTTTTTTTAATTCTTTACTAAACGTGTCTCTCAAATTTTTCCATTTTTTCTTAGTCATTTCACCTGAAAAAAGAAAAGGAATTAAAAACTTAATATTTTGCATTATTTCAGGTATTTGGCCACAGGTATACAATTTCGGCAACTCGCTTTCTCGTTCAGAATTTCAAAATCTGCTATTTCTACAATCGTACCACAAGTTTGCAAAGCTATATGGACTCAATTAGTTAGGAAACACATGCCCGAACCTTCAGAAGATAGATTTAAAAACATAGCGCAATGTTTTTGGGACAGATGGCAGTTTCCTAATTGCATTGGATGTATTGACGGAAAGCACATTCGCATAATAAAACCAAAAAAGAGTGGTTCCATGTATTATAATTACAAATCCTTTTTTTCGATTGGGTTGTTAGCAGTCACTGACGCAAATTATAAGTTTGTAATGATAAATGTGGGTTCCTATGGAAAAGACAACGATGCCGGTGTTTTTGAGGAATGCCCCTTTCGAAGAGCAATAGAACAAGGAAGACTAAAAATACCTAAAGAACAAGTATTACCGGGCTCTAATATCATAGCTCCGTATGTGCTCCTTGGAGATGCGGCGTTTCCTTTAAAGAAATACCTGTTGCGACCTTTTCCAGAAAAGTCAACGGTTAAAGGGGACGCCAAAGATAATTATAATTATCGCTTATCTCGAGCCAGAATGGTGGTAGAATGTTCTTTTGGTTCAATAACTTCTAAATTCAGAATTCTACATAAATCTATCGAAACGAATGTTACAAATGCAGTTCATATCGTCAAAGCCATATGTTTACTACACAATATTATAAGGGATCTTGAATCAATAAATGAGAATGAGTTAATGTCTTTCCGAAAAACATATCAAAATATGACACAAACACAAAGACATAATTCTCAAAGAAGATACAATGCTACATCACGAGCAGCCGCACAGGCAAGAGAAAACTTTAAACTGTATTTTGAGCAACATCCTTTGCCAAGAATGTAATAATAATAAACAAATATGTTGTACTTACTTGTAGTCCCAATTATTTTAGCCACAGCCTCCCATTCGCGGTGCGATAATAACCGGTTGTGATAACTTTTAGTCCTTTTGTCCCATAATGTAGGACGTTCTTGGATAGCATTAATAAGAAGTTCTACCTCCGACATTACAATTTTTGCTTGAAAAAAAATATGGCCGACGCGTCCACTTCGCGCGAAAATATCAAGCCAACTGATCGCGTTCGCTTCATTTCGCGCCGCTCCGCACCGCACCCCACGTGCGTTTGGTCACGTAGGCCACTTCAATAGGTTTCGAATGTTTGTTGTTTTCGCGCCGCGCCGCGCCGCTTCGCGTTCGCGTCTAGATCGCTCACGCAGGACGTCGCGTTACCGACCCATAGAATGCGGCAAGATTCTATTACCGATTTTTCTAATTCTATTACCGACCGCTACGAAGTTAGCGGTAAGCTGGGTATCCATTTGCGCAGCCTCGTGGCGAGCTGCCTCATCCTGAGCGTGCCGCGGGCCGCGGAAAGTACATGCGTCTCCACTTGAGCACACATAATATCGTATCGAGCGGCAAGCCTCAACCCGAGCCACGATTTTCTCAGTTCCTCATTAACCACCATGGTTGACGCACGTAAAGTCGCTGCAGCATTAGTAGTAATTAGTCATTACAAAAGGAAGCAACATAAGAAACGGAAACATCGATGGTGGATTAAGGAAATATATCGTCAGCGAAATGTTCATGCAAAACAATTGTTGTCAGATATGACCTTTGAAGGCGTAGAAGAAACTATTAAAAATTTTACCAGAATGAACTCTGAAACATTTGAAGATCTATGCATCAAGCTTGAACCAATAATTGGAAAAAAAGATACATCGTTTCGCAAAGCAATCACAACAAAAGAACGACTGGCCATTACCCTGAGGTTTTTAGCAAGTGGTGATTCATTTGTTAGTTTGCAATACCTTTTTAGAGTATCAAAGCAATCTATTTCAAAAATTGTTCGCGAAACATGTGATGCCTTGGTAAAAGTGCTCAAAGAATATGTTCAGGTATGTTAAAAATGCTTTATTAATGAAAATTTTAGTAAAGTACAAAGTTACAATAATGACAGAGTAGTAAATTGTTCAGTATTTCCTGTAGAATCTTGTGAGTTCACAGAAGTTTGCCCATATTGTTGGGAATTTTGTACGTTCGCAGAAGTTTGGCCATATTGTTGCGTGTAGTATCCTTGTTGTCGTGTACCTGGTAACATCCCGGTATCAGCTTGAAATAAGGTATCCATTATAGCTTTTTTAACGTGTGCTAAAGTAATTGGATCATATTTTCTAAGTTCTGCAGTAATATGTTTACCAAACGTATCATAACTATCATCTGTATAATTTAACACTTCCATAGCTTTATCTAGATCTATATTATCTTCACAAGCATCAGTCATTTTTCTTTTATTTGATCTTGAAGTTTCGGGCTGCGTCTGTTGTTGATCATCGCGGGGCAAAGATGATCGCTCGGAAGAAGAAGTTTCACGCATCGATTCATTTTCTTCGAATAATTCTTCATTCTGTAAATTAAAATAAATAAAATCATAATGTTTTAGCAGTACGATAGCCTAATAGTAAAATATGTGACATAATTTTCAGATACCATCATCAGAAGAAGAATGGTTAAAAGTAGCACAAGATTTTGAAAACCAGTGGCATTTTCCTCATTGTGTGGGGGCCCTCGACGGCAAACATATTATTCTTCAATCACCAATTAATAGTCACGGAGAATACATAAATTATAAAAATTTTCCCAGTATCGTATTGCTTGGCTTGGTGGATGCTAATTATAATTTTATGTATGTAGACGTTGGATGTCAAGGACGCATATCCGATGGTGGAGTCTTTAAAAACAGTGCATTGTACAAATCATTAGAAAATAATGAATTAAAGTTACCAGCACCCTGTATATTACAGACACCATATTTGATTAAAGTGCCCTATGTTATATTAGCTGACAAGGCATTTGCTTTAAATAATTATACTATGAAACCGTTTGAAGGAACCCCAGACAATGGTTCTCCGGAAAGAATATTCAATTACCGTCTATCTAGAGCACGAAGGGTAGTAGAAAATGCTTTTGGCATCATGAGTTCTATATTTAGAGTGTTAAGAAAACCAATGTTATTGGAACCAGAAATTGCTACGAAAGTGGTACTGGCTACTGTTTATTTGCATAACTTTTTACGAAAAACAAGGGCAAATATTTATACACCACCAGGAAGTTTGGACTCTGAAATCGATGGAAATTTCGTACAAGGGTCGTGGAGGAATGAACCAGATTCGACTTCTTTTGTGCCTTTACGTGCAATTCCTCGAAGGTCTGCAAATGACGCAAAAGCAATTCGGTCACACTTGGCTACACACTTTGTTACAAATGGACAAATAACATGGCAACATAGATATTAAATATAAAATATAATTAACACTAATCACTATCCGAATCAGAAGAAAACATTATGCACGTTTAAACATTGCGAGGTTCTGTTCAGAAAAGAAAAAAAATATATTTCCGCCTTTAGCCCAAAGCTTACTGACCCCAGATACTTACAGAAGGTGATGGTTCTGAATTTGTCGTGTCTCTTGCTGCAGAAGGCGACGATGTGTTGATAGACATTGAGTTTTGAGTCTCACGGGGAGAGAACTTGTCAGCCAAGAAGTAAAAGTGCTCATAAGCGAACCATTTCGATATATACACCTCATTACGACCTAGAATAAAAAACATTTTTAGAGGTACACTACACACGTGAGTAAAATGAGTATAAAATAAATGACAAGAGATATACAACTATAGCGGATTATGTTTCCAAACGTCACCTTCCCGAACGTATTGGCCGTGGTAATCCGCTGTCTCGTTACCGAACGACGTCTTACGCCGACCAATGACAGCGCAGCGGCTGTGCCCGCTCACGCTAGTACTTTAAAATGTTTTTCAACACACTTGCTCGTAAAGTGAGCCTTATTACATCGTTCTTAGGGCCATAAACCAAACTATAACACACACGTGCATAATAATATTACACACTAGTGCATAATAGAATTATCCCTACAAAGTTAAGTTAGTACCTAACTGCAAATTATATGCGATTAAACAGAGCATTTTCAATTTAACCGGGTAATACGGTTTTTTTTTCTAACAACAAAGAGGTTTTATGCCGCTGAGAATCCGTTTACATTTTTGGAATAAATAAATTTAATGTGTCCCTAATTAAGACGAAAAAACATTTATTATTATCAAATTATCAAACTATTTATAATTCACAATGATTTGTTATAAAATATTTGCATTTTATCACTGAAATTATAATTTTGAAGTAGGCTGTATGGCTATATCAATCACCTTACATTTGGCGCGTACAAAAAAAAAAAACTTGCGCGCCATTTCCCATAATTTTCATATTTCAATAATTAAACGATTTATGCAATGCATGTTTGTTTTTTTTAATTAAACGATTTATTCAATACATGTTTATTTTTTCCTCGCAAGTGTGTTGAAAAACGTCGTATGATACACGTGTGTATTGATGATTACCGTCCTCGGCTCTATTAATTTCTAATTCTATTAATTATTATAAAAGTGTGCGTTACAATAAAGTTTATGTTCAACAAAGCTCCTAAATCATTTACCTACCCACCCCGACTACACAACTGATTTTCAAAAACCAATGAATTTTTACCTGATCCCGTGACGAGACTTTTTTTATGCCGAGATTTTTCCCGCCGAAAAGATCCACAAAGCGAAGTAATTTTTTTTTTTACTTCGGAAATGGGTAGTTTCATTTCCTTGCTTATTATTTTCCAAGAATCTTCTTTCAATTGTTTATTATAATGATTCGGTGAAGTTGGATCCCACAAATGTCGGTGGTTTTCATATAACTTAATTAATTCGATACATTTCTCATTATCCATTTTGCCGCGTGCCGAGCACACTTACGTCCGTCTCCACTGAAGGCACGCCTCACACTGAGGCGTCTTTGAGCATGGCCATTTACCGACACGATTTGGCTCGCTGCGCGGCCGCCTCGTTTGGTTCAAGTCGCGGCAAGCCTCGACTCGCGGCACGGTCTCCACTAGATCTGCCTCGGGTCGAGGCAGCCGCTCGGCCCGAGGCTGCCTCAAATGGATACCCAGCTGTAGCGTAGCGTAGCATATATACTATGAAAAAAAATAAAAAATCGTTTTTGAGGTATTTATTATATAATAACAATAGTTATGAGATCAACATTATTACAATATGAACATAATTATTTATTGCAATGCTTAGAGCACTTATTTTTTGTTATTTTAATTAGTAAAAATATAATCAGTCTCAGAAAACAGTCTTCAAATAATTAAATGCTTACTTTTTAATTACCTACATACTAATTAGATATTATAAATCAGTAACAAAAATATTTTTATCTCAGATACAATCACAAAATACCTTTATAATAGGTACACACATTTATAATTCGCTCTATACAGAAGCCGACCCCAAGATGCTTGGGTTTAATAAGGCTAGGAGAAAAGAGAAAAGAGAGAGACAGTAATCAACGTTTGTAAGTTTAAGTAAAGTACTCTTAAAAAATATTATCAGAATCAGAGTCAGATGAAAAAATATGTCGTTTATACGAAACAGTTTTTGGTACATGTAACTCATCAATATCAGATGATGATGTATTTGGAAAAACTCTAGCTGATGTTGAAGCATGACCTGAATGTATTGAATTTTTAGTTTTCACCTTGTGATTATTTTGTAGTGGGATTAATACTGAGTCAGATTCAGATTCTGAACTTGACGACGTATTACGACTTTCCAACGCTTTTGATGAATTATGTTTTCTCACACTTGTTGGTTTAGACACAGCTTCCACAATTTTTCTTACTTTTGCCTTCCTAAGATCTGCTTGTTTCTTTTCTCTTTCTATTTTATTTCTTTGTAATTTTTCTTTACGTATTTTTTTCTTTTCTTCTTCCTGTGCTTTTTTCTCTTCTGCTTTTTTCTGGTATTCCATGAACTCATCTGATATTGCAACAGTTGGTGTAATTTTTTTGGAAACTCTATTATTTGATTTAGTGTCAACTTTAGGAAAGAATAGAGCATTTTTAAAAGGAGTTGTAAGATTGAGCTCTTTTGGTATAAACCTTAAATGACTATAATTTTGGATTGACTTACATGGGGTTTCATTATTAACTGTAGTGAACAATGTGCCATCACTATGACTTTGATTTAATTGATTTTTTCCGGACACTGAAGGCATAGGCTCATCACTAAATTTTTTATTGGATTTTTTAGGAGTTGATGTATTTGCATTGTGATCTTCACTGTTTAACTCTCTGACGCAATCAGTTGAAGTAGTAATTGTTTTGGGGGGTATCTCATTAACATATTCCAAAAGATTCGATTCTGGCTCAGTGCTCAATAAAGATACCGTATCTGATTCTTTAGATATAATTGGAGATAGCAATTCGTCCATGGAAAACATTAAAACATTATTAGAAATGGTAGCAAAACGGTTTGGAACAAGACATCCACTTGCACTGACTTCATATGTCAACGTCTCTTCTTCACCAATATTGTTGACAAGCGTGGTATCGCCCAATTCTAAATTATCATCGAAAGATTTTTGTAAAAGTGTATTGTCTGTAGGATTAATATCCCTCCAAAACTCAAATAATTCTTTGTAAGTCACATCGCCATTCCATACCGATCCCGATTTTTGGAACATTAGGAGAACTTCAGGTGATAAGCGACGTTCAAACTGCTGTTTAAACTTTTCTGTATCGTTGACAGATTTCTCATTGCCTGTACTCGATCCATGGCTATTAATATTATCTGCACTGTCTCCACTTTCTTCACTTGTTGCATTAGCGTTTTTTTTTCAAAAGTTTATCATAATTTACATTATCAGGTCCAAAGGGATATAATCCACAACATTGGAATCCATTCTTAATTGTTTGTGATACAAGGGTCTTTTTTAAGCAAATATCCACTTGAGGTGCAAAATCTATTCGTCTTAATTTTGCAAAGTTGTTTTGAACTCTAGAATCATGAACAACAGTTCTCCAAGTTCCTTTCACAGGTCTAAATACAGCAACGTCTAAGGGTTGAAGAACATGCGTTGCATTAGGTAATAATGCTATTAGAATTATTCCCTTTTCTTTGCAAAAAACTGTCAGAGGGAGTGAAATATGAGAAGTGTGACCGTCGAGAAAAAAAGCTACAGGAAATTGTATGTTATGCTGAATAAGCCAAGGATAAAAGCAATTGGCAACGTACTCATAAAATGCGGCCATATTCATCCATCCTGACTCAGTGTGACCGATACCCCATCCAGATGGTACAGTTGGAACAATGTTTTTTGGTAAACGCTTGTATGGATATAAGACCATGGGAGGTGCTATTGCAGCATCTGCAGACACATTTACTAGCACTGTTAAGCACTCCTTTTCGTCATTGGCTACCCTACTATATACTTTCTTGCTGCCTCTTTGGACAAGAACCTGTTTCCCTTTGGGACACAAAAAGAATCCGGTCTCATCACAATTAAAAATCCGACTAGGATCTTCCAAAACATCAAGAAGGTTATTTTGTTCAAAATAACTATGTACTCGATAGAACCATGCTCTTACTGCTTCCTCTGTAATGTGTGTACGGCTTGTAGGCAAATTCTGAGTAATTCGCCTTGAAATGGTAGGATGCCTCGCCATAAACTTAAGAAACCATCCTTTTCCGGGAACACCATCTTTAAAGGGATTAGGGCGATTTAAGTTTTCCACCAATTTTGCTACTGTTTCCAATAATTGATCTTTAGTTACAGGAAAACCTGACTTTCCGAGATAGAAAATCCAATCTACCAGTCTTTTTTCTTCCTCCTTCGTTAAAACAGTTTGTTGTCCACAATGTTCATATATATATTTATTATTTCTCTTGTCACGCAGTGTTGTCCTCGGTATGCCATAGGTTTTTGAAGCTTCGTATATGCTGATCCCTTCATTTACAGCTTGAAGCGCAGCTTCTAGTTGAGCAGAGGCGTACTGCTTGCGCTTCTGCGGCTCCATGATTCTATAAAAAACACACAATGTTTAAAGAGATATAGAATTTAATTCTTCGAAAGAGGCTTTATAAAGTTACATGGTCCCATTCCGTCCCGCCATTTTTATTGAATTTGAAAACATATGAAATATAGCCAATGCCATGAAGCCATGAATGAAACTGGATAGCAAATATTATTTTACATTAATAATATGGCTTGTGACAAAATCTCTCAAAACGTCACGTATGCAAGAAGATTTTGTTTCGATGTACTGTATTATTACCAAAAATATCGTCACAGCTGTGTGTCGTTAAAAGAATCAAGTATGAAGGTTACAATATTCTATTAGCGACCAATAAAATTAATAATAAACAGATAAAATATCCACTTTATGGAATACTGTTCAATTCGATCTTATTGCTATATTATTTATTTTAATGTCAGTTAGTCTTTAATTCACATAATAAAGGTAATTGACAGTATAATATCACTATCACTACATCACTACATAGTCACTATCACTACATAGTATAAAACAAAGTCGCTTTCCGCTGTCTGTCCCTATGTATGCTTAAATCTGTAAAACTACGTAACGGATTTTGATGCGGTTTTTTTTAATAGATAGAGTGATTCAAGAGGAAGGTTTATATGTATAATACATGCATAATATAATAGAGAAACAAAGATAATCTTAGAGATTTTTGACGTCAGGTCGTAAATCAACACATTTTTTGCGCTTTCATTGCAAACGCTGGCTGAACCCTACGAGATAGATCAAAATAATCTACTACAGTATTGTGCACCTTAAAAAGATCTACAAAAAAGTCCGCGATGGTATTTGTCTATCTCTTGAGGGTAACCCACAATAACCATTTTTTATCCTTCATTTATTATCCTGCGTTGGCAACACTGACGACCGGTTGTGTCAAAAACCGTGTCTCGTAATTTTAATAAATTTAAATTCTTAATTATTGATTATCTTATATAAATTATAGTTTAAGTAATTAGTTACATATAGTACTGTTATATAAATTGCTAGTGAACGTATTTTCTACGAAATACCAGTACAACAGTGAAAAATCGACCGGCTGTCATCGTAACGGATCGGATTTGAAAACATCACATAAACCAGATGAGTATTTTGTTTTATCTAAATAATATCAGTATTTTAATAATCAAGTATAGGTAATGTTAGAGACTATAGTGCTGAAGGCATATTCTTTTATTCCCAAACAGATTTATTAAAGGTCCGTTTTGACAGACTGAACAAAGTACAAAATTATTTTTGCAAACATAATAATAACGTTTGACTGTTATGCTTATACAACTTTAATTTCATTTATTTAACTGTTATTTCTTACCGTATTTCAATATTGATACTCTCTCATAGTTAAGTAAGAAACCAAAAGTATTAAAATACATATTGATTTACCCTCTTAAGATTAATAATTGTAATAGTTAAGTGTAATTGCATAGTTTTACATATTATTTCTACTGTTTTTCATTTATTTCTATTCCACTGTTATAGTTATTGATAAATAATTTCATTCTTGTTCATTTAATTCTTCTTTTCCCAACTTATCTTAACTGTCACTCCCATTTCTCTTAAGTTTTTCCCTTACACTTAACTCCCTTTTAACAACTTTCAGGAGCATCTGAGGCCTGCTAATCAATATGCAGACCCGCAGAGTTGCATCCATGGAGGAGAAGCTGAGGGCTACGCTGAAGGAGTTGGAGTCGGCCAAGAACCTTTGTGATGCGCTGCTAAGGGAAAGAGATGATAGTGAATTGGAAGTGAAGAATATTATTGATAAGAACACTAGTTTAAAGATTGAGCTGTCAGAATTGCATGTTTCTCACACAGAGATCCTTAATGAACATTGTAACCTCCGTCAAATAGTTTCAGAGTTCCAACAGTGTATGGGCACTCATGAGCAGGCCTTAAATAGGATAGCAGAACTTGAAATTGAATTAAGAGAGGCACATAAGACCATTACCTCACTCAAAGTAGTCCAAGTTCAAGAGCAGGCTGCGACCACCTGTAGTCTTTATAATGAGTTGGTTGATAGTGGATCTGCGTTTGTTTGTGATAGGAATACTGTTACTATTGACTTGACAGGAGATGATACTAGAGCTGTTTATCCCATTTTTAAAAGTCATAATAAACTTAAGAAATATATTAAATTAAATAAAACTATTAGGAAGTATAAAAAATGCCAAAACTTTCAGAACATTAATAAGGTAAATAATTCTCTTAGGAAAAAACATCTTTATTTAACAAGTCAGCTGCAGGACTTGAATAGGGAATTAAATCAGGGTAGGTTAAAGTATGATCAGGATACAGCTTTACTTCAGGAGCAGCTTGAATCGGGGGAAAATGCTCTGAAGGATATTTTCAACAAATATGAAGCGTCCCAGAAAGATCTTAGTGAACGCATGGTGGAGGCTGGTGAGTTAGTTGACTTAGTCACGTACAATGCAGAAAGATTTGAGTCCCTGACCAACAATCTGTGCTGTACCTGTTCTTGCTTGCCACCTCCTGCCAATACTCAGAGTGATGAACCTCTGCTTCCTGTGCTTCCTGAACCTGTTTTAGAATCGAATAGTTTGCAAAGTTCAAAATCATGTGTAGTAAATAAAATAGGTACATATATATATTCAGATAAACTAGGACAAGGTTTTGGTAGTTTAATTAGCTCTTTTTCCCAGCAGTGTGTAATAAATAGTTGTTTGCCTGGTGCTAGTTTAAATAAATTAACAAGTCTTATTGCTTCGACTGAGCTTAACTCAAGCTCAACTAGCATATTATTGTATGGTGATGGTCTGGCTGTGAGCAGAACAGATATTATAAATTGTGTAGATTTAATGTTACGCTTAAGTGAAAAATATCATTGTAAATTTATTTTCTGTGCACTACCTTACTCCAGTAGCTTAACTCACGAACAGAATAGGTACATTTATAATTTAAATATGTTAATTTATAACATAACACATTTACACAATAGCTCAATTTTGTACTTTGAAACAAATAAGTTTATTAGTAAATTTCGAATCACACAGTACAATATGTATATGTCTACTATAAATAAGCGACGAATTGCTAAGTTGTTAGCATATAATTTACATGATGCTGGTACTTATGCTGTACCTAATGTTTTTGATAATGTTAGTAATAGTACTAACAGTTTATGTATTAATTTACTAGATAAAGATACTAATTTTGTATCTAATGTTATTGATAATGTTAGTAATACTACTAACAGCTTATACACTTCTTGTAATTTAAACTACAAGATAGGACAACGGGAGGGCTGCATGAATTGAATGTTGTTCATCAAAACATGCAAGGTCTCTCCGGCAAGGAATTAGAGTTAAGTTTATTTATTGAAAATTACAGTGTTCATTTATTATGTTTAACCGAACACTGGTTAAAAGCCCATGAGGTAGTGATTTTTAATAGCTCGTTTTATTCCATACAAAGTGCGTTTGTAAGAAAGAGTGCCATTCGGGGAGGATCACTTATTATTGTTTCCAACAAATTAAAATGTAAAGAACGTCTTGATATTGTGAACCTTTCTATCGAGCGCACTATTGAGCTGTCTTGTGTTGAATTAGAGCAATTTCTTATAATTTGTGTGTATAGACCCCCTTTGAGTGACTTTAATTTATTTGTATCAGTAATGGAAGATTCACTCTCTAAAATTAAAAGTAGTAAGAAACGGATTATAGTATGTGGGGATTTCAATGTAAATATTTTAGAATCAACGCCAGTGTCTATCAGACTCCTTAATTTATTTAAGTCTTTTAATTTAAATAACCTGTTTTGCGAACCAACTAGGATAACAGCATCTTCTGCAACTTGCTTAGATAACATATTTTGTAATAGTGAAGCGAGTAATAAGTTTACTTTAACAGATGTTACTTCTGATCATTGTGGTCAATTTGCAAGCTTTCCACATTTAGTTGTAAATAAACCTCAAAAAGTTATTAGTAGGCCATACACAGCGCACCGGTGTACTCGTTTTAAAAACAGCATCATGTCCAAAATACAGCCATCATTTTTTGGATGCGACAATCCTAATGACATTTATGGAGCATTTTTTGATGTTGTAAAAAATGAGTTTGAAGCTATTTTTAAGTGTAAAACTAAACATGTCAAGTGCACTTCAGCCTCTTTTAACCAATGGGCCACTGCTGGTATCTACAAAAGTAGAGCTAGACTTTATGAGCTATATGGTATGAAAAAATATAACTTTGATATTTCATTTGTAACTTATGTAAGAAATTATTCAAAATTATTCAAAAAAGTCTGTTATATGGCTAAGTCAAAATTTATTAACGATAAAATCAAAAATTCTACTAATAAAATAAAAGCTACCTGGAACATTATCAACCAAGAAACTGGTAAGCTCAAGAAACAAGAAAACGGACTAGAGATTATTTTTAACAGTCAATTAGTAAATAAAGCCCACGATATTGCACAAATTTTTAATAACTTCTTTACTGACATACCTGTAGCAACAACTAGCTCCTTAAATTCATCAGCAGCTGAGGCTGAAAACCTACTGCGTAATACTGTGCCTGTATGTGATAATATTTTTAGTTTTGAACATGTAACTCCTTTAAATATAGTAAATGCTTTTAAATCGCTCAATAAAAAGAAAACCGAAGACTTTTGGGGCATCTCTGTAAACCTTCTTAGTAATATAATAACTATTGTTGCCCCATCACTAGCTATCATTTTTAATAAGTGTGTCGATTTAGGTATCTTCCCTGACCTTATGAAATGTAGTAAAGTTATACCTCTATTTAAATCAGGTAATAAAAACGAAATTTGTAATTTTCGGCCAATATCGATCCTTCCCGCATTCAGTAAAATTTTTGAGAAATTGATGTTGAAACAACTTTTAATTCATTTTAATATAAAACATCTCTTACACAGCGAGCAATACGGTTTTACTAAAGGACGTTCAACTACGGACGCTGGTGTAGCTTTACTAAAGCATGTTTATAGTGCCTGGGAGAGCTCGCAGAACGCAATTGGGGTGTTCTGTGACCTTTCCAAGGCATTTGATTGCGTTCATCATGGTACTCTTATTCGCAAACTCGAGCATTACGGAATTAGGAATAGAGCACTTAATTTAATTAACTCTTATTTATGTGATCGACTACAATGCGTCGATGTCAATGGTGATAGGTCAAACGGACTACCAGTGAAGCTAGGTGTGCCCCAGGGGTCAATATTAGGTCCATTTTTGTTCTTAGTTTATATTAATGACCTACCGTTCTTTTTAAAAGGCATATGTGACGTCGTGCTGTTTGCAGATGACACCTCTTTAATTTTTAAAGTAGATAGGAATAGACACGAATTTAATGAGATAAATGCTGCACTTGTTAAGGTTATGCATTGGTTCTCATCTAATAACTTAGTTTTAAACGCGAAGAAGACCAAATGCGTAAAATTTTCCATGCCTAACGTAAAAAATCTTGGCCCTAATATAATTATTAATAATGAAGTGCTAGACACCGTAGAATCAACAGTGTTTCTGGGAATAACTCTCGATAGTAAACTTTTATGGTCGGCACATATCTCATGCCTCGCGAGTAAGCTTAGCTCCGCTGCTTACGCCGTTAGGAAGGTAAGACAGATCACTGATGTGGACACAGCTCGTCTTGTTTACTTTAGCTACTTCCACAGCATCATGTCCTATGGCATATTGTTGTGGGGTAAAGCGGCGGATTTAGAAACCATTTTTATTTTACAAAAGCGAGCTGTTAGATCCATTTACCAGCTAGGTTCTCGAGTTACTCTTAGGGAGCGATTTAAGGAGATAGGTATTTTAACTGTAGCGTCTCAATTCATTTTTGCAAATATATTATTTATAAGACAAAATATTCACTTATATGCCAAGAACAGTGACATCCATAGTATAAATACGAGAAATAGGCATAAGTTATGTTCTAGATCACATCGCCTGCATAGGGTACACAATTCATTTGTGGGGCTTGGTATTCGCTTTTACAATAAAATTCCTATTAGTTTGTTAGAGTTGCCCTTTAACTCCTTTAAATGCACAATTAAAAATAAGCTATGTTTAAAAGCTTATTACTCAATTAATGATTATTTAAATGATAAACATTGTTGGTCGCCGTGATAGACACAAGACGGTTCTGTATGGATTTATAACAGTTTTATTCAGCCTTATGTTGATAGGCATACATTTCGTATGTAACATTTGTTACCTATTTTTATTTTATTGTTAGTACGATTATACAAATGTAGGTATGGTGTACCTACGAAAGTCCAATGAACGATATTTGTTCGGTATTTTTTTTTATGTATAATTATATTAATTATAGAATTTAATTATGTATCCACTCATTTTATTGTGATAAGGGACAGTGCAGTAAATCAGTATTTGAGGATTTCCTTTTTTGCTTTATATTTGTTTAAGCCGGCAACAGTTTCGTCATGCTCCCTTAGTTGTCACTGCCTGCGGTGGCGTTTTGGGTCGGGTCTCCTCCTTCCCTCTAATATGGCGAGGGAGGGGATGGCTGACCCTTGCGTCATACTCGTGAACGGGTGCTGCTTGCGGTGACTGGTCGTTCTGTTGACCTTGGATAAGATCAGTGTCTGAACTTTTATATTATATATATTATACTTTTATATTTCTTAGTACCTCAAACACTTGTTTATCTGGCGCGGTCCCTTAATTATATTCAGTTTTATTGTAAAGGCAGCGTGCTACTGGGGAGTTTGTTGCGCCGTTTCTTCTCCTCGGCCGAAGCACTTAGGAAGCGGTGAAGGGTGGGCGATTTAGGGTCGGTTCATCTCTGGCGGGGGGCGCGTCGCGTATTGTCGGTCGCTTGGCGCTGGGGCGGGCGGATGCGTGGTGGGGCGTTCAGCCTTTCACACTCAACTGATGTTGCGTTAGCGCGTCAGGTGTGGGGGTTGGATGTCTCATTGCGTGTTTGTTTGTTCTGGCGTTGCGCGGCTGGTGGTGCGTGGTGCGCTTCCGCCGGATATGAACCGACCCTTAGGGTGCTGTCTATTTTTGTTTGTATTGTTTGACGTTCGATAAGTGCTACTGTGTAGCCTATATTGAATAAAGAATTTTTGAATTTGAATTTGAATTACTTATTCACGAAAAGATGATTTTAAGCAATACAGCATTAATCCTTATCCATTATATAATATAGATCAATATTGCCCTTCACAGCATGTAATTTAAATGAATATTTTCGAAGATATTACAGATTTAAAATGCAGGGACATAGCGGTTGCGGCGGTACCGGCCGGGGGGCGCGTGCCTATACCAAAAAATGCCTATAAGGCTGTGCTTCGGCCTACAGAACTTTATGATTGCGTAGTTATATTTGGTATCAGCGTTGCACCCGAGCAAAGCCGGGGCGGGCCGCTAGTCATTATAATAATAGGGATATTGACTAACGTTCAATCAAGTTTTACACAAAAACTTTAAGAAATAGCTTTGTCGTAAATAGATCTAACGAAGTAAAATAATTTTAAGAATTAAACAAGAACAAAATAAAATCATATGAGGTAAGTTTATAATATATATTATTTTAAAATACTAAATGTTCTCAAAATTTAACAACGCCATGGGTCGTTATTAGAACCAAGTTTAGAAATTTGGATTCTATTACCGCCTTAAATTAAAACATGATTTTATAACAGAAAAACCAACAAAAAGTATTACTTTAAGAGTTAGTTTAGAAAACGAATATATACTTTACAGTTGTAATGTGATAGCAAGAAGACTAATCTATTTTTAGTGTGTTATTTTCCTTAAGTAATGTTTAGGTGTACTTACGTGGCTGGAGTCGCGACACTATGAAACGTGCGTCCGTTTCGGGCGCGTCCCACTTACTGCCAAATTACTTCTTTCGCTGACTATTTAAACACACAAACTTTACTCTTTTTGTTTTCCAACAAAAATACGTAACTAATTTTTAAGGTATGACTTTTGTGGAACCCTAAATTATGTCTAATATGAGTGATTTAAAATTTTGATCGTTAATAGAGTACACATTTTAGGGGGTCGTTAATAGGAGCTTTTACGTTACATTAACAAAGACGGACTAGGAACTCTTACTTCAAACAACTTCAAACAGTGCAATTTTTAGTATGCAATGGTCTGATTCGTGCAGACCAATATTTAAATCACAGAACCTCTTAACTGTACCCTGCATGTATATCTATGAAATTGCCAGGTTCTTGCGATCTAACTCCACATTATTCGATCGTAAAAACAATTCTGGTAAGAGAAAGGCTACACATTTAAGATTTTGAGATGCCTGTTCCTAGACTGGAACTTTTTAGACGGATTCGTGTTTATATGGGTCCCCTTATTTATAATTCAATACCTAAATTTATAACTCAGTTACCCTTCAATAAATTTTGTACTGTATTAAGGAAGTGGTTATTACATGAAAGTTTCTACTCAATCGAAGAATTTTTCCATAAATATCCGTGTAAATTCTATACGTATAAACGAACATTAAAGTACAAATAATTCATATTAATAATGTTTAAGTCACAACTGTGTATAAATTGCATATGAGGTATATTGTAATATTCGTATGCCAAAACTGGCGATATGTGAGGATCTTGCAATATTGTAACACCTAAATGTACCACACTTCTGGCAAAAAAAATGATTTGATTTGATTTGAAACAATTTACTAACAAATATTGAAATTAATTACTAAGGATGGTAACCTAAGACCAGGACAGCTAAGCTGAAAGCCCGCCGTGCGTTGTATCTTGCCTGAGTGGGTGCTAACACCGCCAAACAAACAAAACGCTTCGCTAGCTCAAAATCAACAAGCGGCGAGGTACTTGTGACCGACCTAGGTCGATGCAGAGAGTAACCCGGAGCGTGCCGAACTTGAACTGCCGTTGCCGGCTGGCGCGAGCCTTTTTACAGTCGGTCGAGGTATCTCGGCGGGTTGGTCGGGCTGCGCGGGAGTGGTGATAACTCGTTGCTTTGTTCGCGTTACACTTTTTTTTTTTTGCAATAATCTGTTTTTTTTTTCATCAATTTTTATAATAATCGTAAAATTTCTCAATAAGACGTCCTGATTACCTATTTTTTTTTTATTAATTGTAATTAATCTTTATCGTATTCGCTACCCAATAGTAAAAATTGCAAATAACTAAATTGTTTATAACTCACACACAACATTTTCAATCAAGCGTTAAAAGATGGCACTTCTAACGCGCAGTTTATTGTTCTCTTAAGGATAGTTTATTTGGGATGATAATTAATACAAAGGAGTTTCATTAAAAATTTTTTTTTATTTTGCACAAAATTTAATGCATCAGGTTCTCAAAATGTCCACCTTGTTGTTGTAAGCACAAAGCTGCGCGAATTACAATTTGGTGTGTCGCTCTCCTTATCATTACGGGATCATTGCGAATATCATTTGCACAGTTTATTATGCGGTCACGCAAATCTGCCTCATTGTTGATGGGGGTCCTATAGACGCGTTGCTTCATGGTCCCCCATATGAAGTAATCAAGGGGCGTTAAATCAGGTGAACGCGCAGGCCACCCTACAGGTCCTTGCCGGCCGATCAATTTATTACGATAGTTTTCGTTTAAAAACGTTCTTACACTTGTAGCGTAATGGGCAGGGCATCCGTCCATCTGCAGAAACATCCTTCGACGAAAAGCTAGTGGTACATCCTCCAATAGCTCAGGTAACTCATTTGTCAATAGACTTAAAAATCTTTCAATCAACATGTCATCTATAAGTCCAGCCCAAACATTTATTGCAAACTTTACCTGAAAAGTTGAGGACCGTTTCAGTTTCGGGTTTTCAACTGCACGACACCATCTGTGTAAATTTCGACAGTTAGTAATACCGTCTCTAGTGAATGTCTCTTCGTCCATCCATAGTATGGTCCTCGGAAAGTTTGGATTTGCTCTTGTTTTTCTTTGAATCCAAGTGGACATCACACACCTAGGACGCCAGTCTACATCTTCATGTAGATGTTGCTCCCTTTGGTAGTGGTAAGGATGCAATCCTTCTTTCTTTAAAATGCGCCACGCTGATTTTTAGGATATTCCGTGACGAAGAGCCAGGCGTCTGGTACTTACAGATGGATCAGCAAACAAATCACTCAGTACTGCTTGTTCAATAATCACATCAATAATTACTTGAGGCGGCTCGCGACTATCCCTACTAAATCCAAGGCCAGTGATCGACAGTCTATGTCTATGAACTTCCTGGAAGTTGCGGGCAGATGGCACTGGTTGCCTGTTAGAAAAAGCAGCTATGTAAGCTGCGCGTGCTGCTCTGGCACTTCCTCTTCCCACTCCGTAGTAAAAATGAATGTCCGCAATGTGTGCCGGGGAGAATTCACTTAAACGCGGCATCATGTAGCAGCAAACGAAAGTTACGAAACTCAGGTAGCAGCGAACGAAAGTAACGAAACACAAGTAGCAGTAAGGTAAAGGTCCCTTCAGCTAGCCCTACTTCCTCGCACCCCGCCCCGCGCCCATTCAAAACAAAATTCACAGAAAAAAGGTTATCTACATGCTAATCAATAGTGCGTAGTCATGCGCTGGGCCTTTCTTTGACAGTTGATAAGAAATGTTGGGATTGAGTTAAAAACATGAAATTTTTACCATTATGTGGCTAATACGACGAAGAATAACTTACAGTAATCAAAAAGGTAGCTAATTCGGACGTTTTATTGAGAAATTTTACGATAATTGTAAAAGTTTATGGAAAAAAAAAACAGATTTTTGCTAAATAAAACATGTTTATTTTCAATTGAGGGTAGTTTTTTCCCCCAATTTTAATTTTATGCGGACTCCTAATTACTTCTAATTATTATGGAGTTACGCTGTTTTGTTTACGATGGGGTCACTGTAGCGAACAATTTTTTTAAATATTCCATGAAAAGTTTAAAATAATGCATTTTTATGTTTTCTTTTGAGTTTTCTCGAGTTTTAAAATACCGCACCGATGTCGCTGGTATATGCTGGTATACAAATATTTCATTGCCATCTGATACAGATCAGGAAATATCTTGAGTGGTTTTCCCAATATTTCAAAGGATCATTTTCTCTATTTAATTATCCTGTTTCAATATACTGCTTCACTATAACATGTGCTGAGACGCTTGGAGTGTCGTGTCTCTGTTAGGGAGCGACTTTATCGTCAAAAAATGTCCACAATAACGTGCTTGACTGAACATGTCATTGGTGGGGAGTCTACAACGGTATCAGACCTTGTGGTCATATTTGAGTCTTCGAGAGTGTGGCTTAATTCTTAAATTACCCACTGCTGAACGTTTAAAGAATGATTTGCAGTGCCAAAGCCTGCCTCTTAAAATCGAGGGTCCAAAATGCTGCCTTCGCCACAATTTTATTAGCATCTAGTTGGCCAAGCCTGCGAAAAACTGTTTCGGTCAAATTTATTTTGAGATGTGTACCCACATATGTCTCGGGAGTAATCATGCTCATAGAATAGTGCAAACCCCTTATCAATGGAAGAATGATTGTGACCCCCAAAATGTGCCAGTTTATGCGACCCAATTCTACTTCGAGTTCGGTGAGGTGTTGGTCCAGCCGTAGACTTCGTTCGTTATACGTCGCCAGGGTCAATTATTTGAGGTGGTGGTAGCCTCCCGTAGCCCGGAGATTCCTAGCACCCTGTCCCGCCCGTTACCGCGACCGCTACCTTGGCTTACGGGAACTGAGGGCCGTTTTGTGAGGTGTGGCTCCATAAGAGGTTTTGGTACTACTAATGCTGGCCAGACGGATTAGCATAGGGTTTGGTCTCGAGTTTTCCTTCTCTAAGCAGTGGTTATTGGCTCTGCTCAATTTTCCCTTAGTCGCCTTCTACGACACCCACGGGATGAGATGGGGTGGTGACCTTTGTATTCTTTAGGTCCGTCACTACACGGACAGTTAACTCAATTTGTATTCTGTTTTGTTCTACTTTTCTGGTACTTTTTAATGAGCCTATTAATTCTAATGTATTTCTATAATTTGTTACGACTACTAAAAATAGTAGGTTTGGACAAAGACTCATTCCCAGTTAAATCAATGATAACAGGTTGCTTTTCACATCCCAACCCGGAGACACTACCAACCAACTCATAAAACAGGCAACAGGTGTTGGATGGCTGTTCAGTATTTTGTTGTGTTTCTAATAGTGTTTATAGACCTACTCGTACATGCCTCACTAAGTTCACACTCAAGTTCAGCTATCCGTTTCAGTGACTGCTTATGCTTGTCCATACAGTGTTGATAGTCAGCCACTATTTGTCGTAGCTGTTGATGTCGATTGTGAATGTCTACGTGCTGTATGTGAAGTTCAGATAGCTCAGACTTCAGTTCTGAATTCTTTTCTATAATTTTCTTTACTTCCACTTCGCTGTCATTCCTCTCCTGTAACTGCTCTTTGCAAAGCGCTTACGCAGACTCTAACTCCTTCAGTGTAGCCCTCAATTTGGCCTCTATGGAAGCAGATCTGCGGGTCAGCATGACTAACACCCAGAGGCACCTGGAATATCATGAAAGATAGCTAAGTACTGTGAAAGAAAGGTTTCTGGAGTAACGAAAGGGAAGAGTGGGAAAGAAAGAAAACTTTGCAACAAAATGAAGAAATTGAGAAAATAAACTAACAAATTAAAATCTTGTAACAAAATAATTAAACTTAATTAAAGTAATAGAATGAGAATTGATTATAAACTGCTTGAAAAAAATGCTTTTTATTAGTTTTACTATGTTGTAAAGATACTTTTAATTAGTTAAACATTTGTAGGTAGATGAGTGATTTTAAGTATCTTTAAAGATTTTATTGGATTGAATATACTAATATATGCTACACTATTATTAATATTGTATAAGGAGTGTGTTTACTTGGTGAAATTTAAATATTTACTTATTAAATAACAAACAAGGATGAAACAAAATAATCAGCTGTTGGTCAAACTATGATAGATAACTCGAGGTGAAAGAAGTTAACATGTGAATATAATAATTTAAGTTCAAAAGTTATCCTAAAGCCTGATTTAAGTATATTATAAAGTAATGGAATTAAAACTGGTACTTCCCCGGTTTTAAGAAGTTTTGAAAATCCGTTGACAGTTGACACGGCCGCCGGTACTCTTGAGTAGAATTTCACTTAATTTACGTATTATAATGATTCTGAATTGAATTGATCTGATTGACACACGCACTTAGTAAATTAGAACTTAAGGCATTGAGTTTTACACAATTTATAACAATTTAGCTATATATTGGTTTCTTAGGTTTACGCGAATGTTAGACATTGAAATAAAACTACTTTTTACGGATTTTTTCGCGGTTTATACTTGACTTAAAATCTTAATATAAACCGCGAAAAAATCCGTAAAAAGTAGTTTTATTTCAATTTAGCTATAATTTTAATATAACAAATAATAACACAGAGTCGTTTAAAGAACGACTTGTCACCGGTGTTGCCAAAACAATCCTCTCTGCTTTCGAAATAATGAATGCATGCATGCAATTATCAAAACGCATGTATTATAATTAAAGCTCATTCCCAATATTATAATCGACATAGATGGACACACTGACAAAGACAATTTTACTTTTTTTTTCTGTAAACAAACAATTACACACTGCGGATGAACTTAGAATAAACATGCAACAATATGTATAAGTGTGTAACTCACTACGTTATCTACATTTTATATAATAATAATAATCGCTATAATCGCCCAATAGTGATTCAAACTTCTAGAAATCGTTATCGGAGAAAAAAAATTATAGGAATCAGGCGGTATCACAATGTGAAACCGCCTGATTCCTATAAATTTTTTCCTATAAAATTCCGCTTAAAAAGTTTTCTTATAGTCGGCCGACCAACGCTACTGCCTGAGGTAGAACTCTTATACCCACAGTCAATTTTAAAATTTCGGTCTTTAACACTGTCATCGCTGTCTTCGAAATAAACATTTTCTTTATCTGATGTTGTGCTTCCATCTAAAACAATGAAAGTAATTTGATTTATCAAACCTAAAGTGGGTAAGAGTACAATTTAAATTTCAGTTCAATATTAACAAACCTGTACAAAAACGTTCTCTTATATCCTCAATAATACCTGGACTTGTTGTGTTGACATTGCGTATGCATTATGTTTTGATCTTCGGTTTCGTACTGTCGAGATCTGAAAAACAAAATAAATGAGTATTCTAGGACAACTGACATGCGGCCGTCTAATTCTGTACTGTATTATGGTAATCAAGCTGATAAAAATCGAACCCAAGACCCTGAGATCATGGTTCGGTACATAAACGACTAGAACATCGGGGTGTTATACCTACATTACAATATACGGCGTTATACCTTCATTACATTTATTTAAATTTGACTATAATATAAAACACAAACTTTGCAATAAAACATCGTCGTCTTTCAAAGCATCTTGATTACAACTATTTTGTTCCTTAAATTTCTCGCTAGCCAGTTGTATTATTAATGCTGCCCGATTATTATTATTTATATTAATCCTAAAAAAATAAATAAAAAAAATATTATTATTTATATTGATCCTAAAAAAATGTCACGCAAATCTGCCTCATTGTTGATGGGGGTCCTGTAGACGCGTTGCTTCATGGTCCCCCATAGGAAGTAATCAAGGGGCGTTAAATAAGGTGAACGCGCAGGCCACCCTACAGGTCCTTGCCGGCCGATCAATTTATTACGATAGTTTTCGTTTAAAAACGTTCTTACACTTGTAGCGTAATGGGCAGGGCATCCGTCCATCTGCAGAAACATCCTTCGACGAAAAGCTAGTGGTACATCCTCCAATAGCTCAGGTAACTCATTTGTCAATAGACTTAAAAATCTTTCAAGCAACATGTCATTTATAAGTCCAGCCCAAACATTTATTGCAAACTTTACCTGAAAAGTTGAGGACCGTTTCAGTTTCGGGTTTTCAACTGCACGACACCATCTGTGTAAATTTCGACAGTAAGTAATACCGTCTCTAGTGAATGTCGCTTCGTCCATCCATAGTATGGTCCTCGGAAAGTTTGGATTTGCTCTTGTTTTTCTTTGAATCCAAGTGGACATCACACACCTAGGACGCTAGTCTACGTCTTCATGTAGATGTTGCACCCTTTGGTAGTGGTAAGGATGCAATCCTTCTTTCTTTAAAATGCGCCACGCTGATTTTTAGGATATTCCGTGACGAAGAGCCAGGCGTCTGGTACTTACAGATGGATCAGCAAACAAATCACTCAGTACTGCTTGTTCAATAATCACATCAATAATTACTTGAGGCGGCTCGCGACGATCCCTACTTAATCCAAGGCCAGTGATCGACAGTCTATGTCTATGAACTTCCTGGAAGTTGCGGGCAGATGGCACTGGTTGCCTGTTAGAAAAAGCAGCTATGTAAGCTGCGCGTGCAGCTCTGGCATTTCCTCTTCCCACTCCGTAGTAAAATGAATGTCCGCAATGTGTGCCGGGGAGAATTCACTTAAACGCGGCATCATGTAGCAGCAAACGAAAGTTACGAAACTCAGGTAGCAGCGAACGAAAGTAACGAAACACAAGTAGCAGTAAGGTAAAGGTCCCTTCAGCTAGCCCTACTTCCTCGCACCCCGCCCCGCGCCCATTCAAAACAAAATTCACAGAAAAAAGGTTATCTACCTGCTAATCAATAGTGCGTAGTCATGCGCTGGGCCTTTCTTTGACAGTTGATAAGAAATGTTGGAATTGAGTTAAAAACATGAAATTTTTACCATTATGTGGCTAATACGACGAAGAATAACTTACAGTAATCAAAAAGGTAGCTAATCCGGACGTTTTATTGAGAAATTTTACGATAATTGTAAAAGTTTATGGAAAAAAAAAAAACAGATTTTTGCTAAAAAAAACATGTTTATTTTAAATTGAGAGTAGTTTTTTCCCCCAATTTTAATTTTAGGAGGACTCCTAATTACTTCTAATTATTATGGAGTTTGTTTAGTCGTGATGGATCGTTTAGTTTAAAAGTTACGCTGTTTTGTTTACGATGGGGTCACTGTAGCGAACAATTTTTTTAAATATTCCATGAAAAATTTAAAATAATGCATTTTTATGTTTTCTTTTGAGTTTTCTCGAGTTTTAAAATACCGCACCGATGTCGCTGGTATATGCTGGTATACAAATATTTCATTGCCATCTGATACAGATCAGGAAATATCTTGAGTGGTTTTCCCAATATTTCAAAGCATCATTTTCTCTATTTAATTATCCTGTTTCAATATACTGCTTCACTATAACATGTGCTGAGACGCTTGGAGTGTCATGTCTCTGTTAGTGAGCGACTTTATCGTCAAAAAATGTCCACAATAACGTGCTTGACTGAACATGTCATTGGTGGGGAGTCTACAACGGTAACAGACCTTGTGGTCATATTTGAGTCTTCGAGAGTGTGGCTTAATTCTTAAATTACCCACTGCTGAACGTTTAAAGAATGATTTGCAGTGCCAAAGCCTGCCTCTTAAAATTGAGGGTCCAAAATGCTGCGTTCGCCACAACTTTATTAGCATCTAGTTGGCCAAGCCTGCGAAAAACTGTTTCGGTCAAATTTATTTTGAGATGTGTACCCACATATGTCTCGGGAGTAATCATGCTCAGAGAATAGTGCAAACCCCTTATCAATGGAAGAATGATTGACATCGTTACATATTTTTATAACCCCAAAATGTGCCAGTTTATGCGACCCAATTCTACTTCGAGTTCGGTGAGGTGTTGGTCCAGCCGTAGACTTCGTTCGTTATACGTCGCCAGGGTCAGTTTTTTGAGGTGGTGGTAGCCTCCGGTAGCCCGGAGATTCCTAGCACCCTGTCCCGTCGTTACCGCGACCGCTACCTTGGCCGGGAATAGCGGGACTACCGGGAACTGAAGGCCGTTTTGTGAGGTGTGGCTCCATAAGAGGTTTTTGGCCTACTAATGCTGGCCAGACGGATTGGCATAGGGTTTGGTCTCGAGTTTTCCTTCTCTAAGCAGTGGTTATTGGCGCTGCTCAATTTTCCCTTAGTCGCCTTCTACGACACCCACGGGATGAGATGGGGTGGTGACCTTTGTATTCTTTAGGTCCGTCACCACACGGACTAAGTTAACTCAATTTGTATTCTGTTTTGTTCTACTTTTCTGGTACTTTTTAATGAGCCTATTAATTCTAATGTATTTCTATAATTTGTTACGACTACTAAAAATAGAAGGTTTGGACAAAGACTCATTACCAGTTAAATCAATGATAACAGGTTGCTTTTCACATCCCAACCCGGAGACACTACCAACCAACTCATAATACAGGCTACAGGTGTTGGATGCCTGTTCAGTATTTTGTTGTGTTTCTAATAGTGTTTACTCTACTACTCGTACATGCCTCACTAAGTTCACACTCAAGTTCAGCTATCCGTTTCAGTGACTGCTCATGCTTGTCCATACAGTGTTGATAGTCAGCCACTATTTGTCGTAGCTGTTGATGTTGATTGTGAATCTACGTGCTGTATGTGAAGTTCAGATAGCTCAGACTTCAGTTCTGAATTCTTGTCTATAATTTTCTTTAGTTCCTCTTCGCTGTCATCCCTCTCCTGTAACAACTCTTTGCAAAGCGCTTACGCAGACTCTAACTCCTTCAGTGTAGCCCTCAATTTGGCCTCCATGGAAGCAGATCTGCGGGTCAGCATGACTAACATACAGAGGCACCTGGAATATCATGAAAGACAGCTAAGTACTGTGAAAGAAAGGTTTCTGGAGTAACAAAAGGGAAGAGTGGGAAAGAAAGAAAACTTTGCCGACGGCAACGGACGACTCTGACGGGCCTGTTGGTCTAGCGGTTAGTGACCCTGACTGCTATACCGGAGGTCGTGGGTTCGATTCCCACTCTGGACAAATGTCGTGTGATGAGCACGATCATTTGTTCTGTGTCTGGGTGTTATTTATCTATAATATGTATGTATTTAGAAATATATAAGTAAGTTTATCAGTTGTCTGGTTACCATAACACAAGTTCTCTTAGATCTTAGCTTGGGATCAGATTACCGTGTGTGAATTGTCCAGGGATATTATTATTATTATTTGCAACAAAATGAAGAAATTGAGAAAATAAATTAACAAATTAAAATCTTGTAACAAAAAATGAAACTTAATTAAAGTAATAGAATGAGAATTGATTATAAACTGCTTGAAAAAAATGCTTTTTATGTGTTTTACTATGTTGTAAAGATACTTTTAATTAGTTAAACATTTGTAGGTAGATGAGTGATTTTAAATATCTTTAAAGATTTTATTGGATTGAATATACTAATATATGCTACACTATTATTAATATTGTATAAGGCGTGTGTTTACTTGGTGAAATTTAAATATTTACTTATTAAATAACAAACAAGGATGAAACAAAATAATCAGCTGTTGGTCAAACTATGATAGATAACTCGAGGTGAAAGAAGTTAACATGTGAATATAATAATTTAAGTTCAAAAGTTATCCTAAAGCCTGATTTAAGTATATTATAAAGTAATGGAATTAAAACTGGTACTTCCCCGGTTTTAAGAAGTTTTGAAAATCCGTTGACAGTTGACACGGCCGCCGGTACTCTTGAGTAGAATTTCACTTAATTTACGTATTATAATGATTCTGAATTGAATTGATCTGATTGACACACGCACTTAGTAAATTAGAACTTAAGGCATTGAGTTTTACACAATTTATAACAATTTAGCTATATATTGGTTTCTTAGGTTTACGCGAATGTTAGACATTGAAATAAAACTACTTTTTACGGATTTTTTCGCGGTTTATACTTGACTTAAAATCTTAATATAAACCGCGAAAAAATCCGTAAAAAGTAGTTTTATTTCAATTTAGCTATAATTTTAATATAACAAATAATAACACAGAGTCGTTTAAAGAACGACTTGTCACCGGTGTTGCCAAAACAATCCTCTCTGCTTTCGAAATAATGAATGCATGCATGCAATTATCAAAACGCATGTATTATAATTAAAGCTCATTCCCAATATTATAATCGACATAGATGGACACACTGACAAAGACAATTTTACTTTTTTTTTCTGTAAACAAACAATTACACACTGCGGATGAACTTAGAATAAACATGCAACAATATGTATAAGTGTGTAACTCACTACGTTATCCACATTTTATATAATAATAATAATCGCTATAATCGCCCAATAGTGATTCAAACTTCTAGAAATCGTTATCAGAGAAAAAAAATTATAGGAATCAGGCGGTATCACAATGTGAAACCGCCTGATTCCTATAAATTTTTTCCTATAAAATTCCGCTTAAAAAGTTTTCTTATAGTCGGCCGACCAACGCTACTGCCTGAGGTAGAACTCTTATACCCACAGTCAATTTTAAAATTTCGGTCTTTAACACTGTCATCGCTGTCTTCGAAATAAACATTTTCTTTATCTGATGTTGTGCTTCCATCTAAAACAATGAAAGTAATTTGATTTATCAAACCTAAAGTGGGTAAGAGTACAATTTAAATTTCAGTTCAATATTAACAAACCTGTACAAAAACGTTCTCTTATATCCTCAATAATACCTGGACTTGTTGTGTTGACATTGCGTATGCATTATGTTTTGATCTTCGGTTTCGTACTGTCGAGATCTGAAAAACAAAATAAATAAGTATTCTAGGACAACTGACATGCGGCCGTCTAATTCTGTACTGTATTATGGTAATCAAGCTGATAAAAATCGAACCCAAGACCCTGAGATCATGGTTCGGTACATAAACGACTAGAACATCGGGGTGTTATACCTACATTACAATATACGGCGTTATACCTTCATTACATTTATTTAAATTTGACTATAATATAAAACACAAACTTTGCAATAAAAGATCGTCGTCTTTCAAAGCATCTTGATTACAAATATTTTGTTCCTTAAATTTCTCGCTAGCCAGTTGTATTATTAATGCTGCCCGACTATTATTATTCATATTGATCCTAAAAAAATAATCAATTAGTAAAGACTAGTACATACTATTAAGTAAATAAAAGATGCGACGTTGCATTAAAATTGAGTTCAATTTTGATATATGTTACGGTAAATCTGATTAATTGAAAATTATTAATAATTTTACAAGATTTTTAATAATAAACACATGTTTTGGTAAATGTGAATCAACGATCGAAATTTATTACTTTTAGTAGGAATTATTAATAATTCACGACACATATTGGTAAAAGTTATTTAATAAATATAAACCCAATGTTTTTTGACCAGCAGATATTTATTTATATTATTCACTCTCACCGTGACACTCACATATACATATACACTTGGTTAATTTTTCTTTAACTTATAAAAATATATGTGATGGGTACATACGTCGTCGCTCGCTTCGCTCGCCCTGTTGCGAGGTCACAATATCTAACCTAACCTACCCTATTGATCTCCGTCACAAAGTCGAACCTAAGCAAGCATACTAATTAAACCGCCCCGCAACCCTTGGCCACTAATTACATTTATCACTACTAGGGTTAAATTATTAATAAAAACCGACAAATGTGATTAATTTATCACTTTAACCTCGACTTTCGGTAATTATTAATAATAATAGATAATTATTAATCATCTTCAATTATTCACTCTTACCGTGACATATTTACCTACTGTGCGGTCGCGATAAAAAACGTTGAGTAGCCACACATTTGGGACAGCCCGAGAGGCTGGACGATGACACAAACGATGTTCAGGGAAATGCAGCAGTTACAAACTAAAACACGTGCACGTACCTTGGTCTGCTATGTCTGCTGCCGATGACCCGCCTGCGTTAGGATTTCACCACAGTTGTTGCTGAAGGTCACGAACTGCTCGGAATAGGGATTCCCAGCAGAATATCGATCGAGTTGACGCGTTTAAAGGATTTTTCTATTTCTATAAATATGGTGAGAAAAAAAAAGTATACTTATGTTACATGCGGGAATCGTGCGTTTACAAATCGCACGGTTTGAAACCGCAAAATTGTGATGCTATTTAGACACGCGCGGTTAGTATGCGATTTCGTGCGTGTTAGCGTCAGTTTCAAAATGGAGGTCGACGAAGAAGCGTGTTTACTGTGGTTGCTCCTTAAAAAAAAGAAAATAAAAAGGCGGTATTGGGTGCATCCAATATTACGTGACCGACTAGTACATGGTCAGTTCGTAACGTTATATCTCAAATTAAGAATGTATGATAACACATTTTTTACTATTTGAGAATGTCAATAAAATCTTTTGATGAACTAATTGAACTGATCAGGCAAGATGTTTCATGCTCTGAAACGCATTTGAGGCCAAGCGTGTCACCGGAAGAGAAACTCGTAATAACTTTAAGGTAAGATTTATTTATTGTTCTTCAAAATCAGCATAAATATTTTCTTTAACTGTAGAGGACTGAGAGCCAGAACTAAATTGCGATGGTGACGGTGACGGTGCCGGAACAGGAGGAGATGATCCAGATGTAGTAAAATATCCTTGCGGGCTTGTATACTGTTGTCCTTGCCAATACGTAGGTGTGATCTGCTGAGTATTGTAGCGAACAGGGGGTGGTAAGCTTTGTCCTTTTTGTATCACTTGAAGCAATCCAATTTTGGTTGCTAAACGCCTATTTTTTTGTACTTTTTTGAGTTTTTTATTACGACGATAAACAAAAGAGTTTGTCGTCATCTTGCTAGGTAATACTATTTTCTTGAAGTTCATTTTGAAAATGTTTTCGTGACTCGATACTTTTGTCTATTAAAACAGCTATTTTTTGCTTCTGGCACTTGTGTTTTCTTACGGGGACGTATTTCAGTAGCTTCGGTTGCATTGGCACTTGAACTATAAATATACAAGACTACCTTCGTCCGTGTGTCACTGTGGGGTGCCAACTGAAAATCTGCCATAGACTAGTATAGATATGGGGGAGATAGACAGGCAACTCCGATAATTTATGCGATTTGAACGACATCTACGAATCAAACATGAAATCTTTCTATTAATTACCTGAACCAGCCGATAGGTGGCGTCTGTTTATCATATTTTACAAGTTCCTAATTTTATTTTTATAATTTGAAATAAAACCAGATTTTTTTAACAAAATATTTATTTCCTGTTCATTGATTATAATTTAGTCTAATTTAAATCCGTTGGTATGGTATGTTCTTTATTGCTCATAATTAAGGTAGGTGCGGCCAATAAGGCCTAGCTAAGCAGGAATTTAAATAAATCAAAAACTATTTATACCAATCAACAAATTTTAATGCAAATCAAACACTTGTAATAATTACTATCAATTATAAACAAAAATAAGCCACTTCTGGCATAAACATAATCAAAATAAAACAATTTTAAAAACACTGTCTTTAGGCCTTATTAAACTATGGTAGTATAATAAAGCCTAAGACTTAAATCTACAAAATTAAACAAAATGAGCTTCTTATATTTGGTAATTGAGATCAATTAAAAATAATAATACGACAATCACAAGAAAAACTTAAAAATAACATTAAATTTTAATTTGGATGACTTAGGAACAATCTGGACACTCAAAATTATCATCGTCCTCTTCTGTTAAACCAACGCACTCCTCATGGTACCATTTGCTGCATTTGCAACATAACCTCATAGCAGTCTGTTGGTCCTGCTTACATGCATGACAGTACCAACTCTCTCTGTTCTCTTTAGTGTTCTTATGTCTGGGATTTTTAAAGTTTGAAGTCTTTTTGATATTTGAGGTCTTTTTTATGTTTGAAGTGGATTTCTCTTTGGTGTTATCAAAGAGTTCCTTGGTGACTGGAGTTCCTCTATAGTGATAGCTTTCCTTCTGACTGTTGGTGTCTTTTCAGTATTTTTAGCTGGTGTAGGCATAAGTTCCTTAAAGGCTGTTCTTTTAACTTGAGCAAGGGGTACATTATCCTCATCATCGGAACTGGAACTACCGTAAACCATTCTATAAAATATTTTAGGGGTATGATCAATCCTTTGGTCTTGCTTTGATGTCGAAGGCTGAGGCGTTTCGGGAGTCATTGGCCTGGGTGAGATGCGAGGTGGCGAATTTTCTGCATCAACAGCGTCAGGGATAGGAGCTGGTGCTTCTGTCAATACAGATGGAGCAAATGCTGTTTCCGGAATAGCGTGCGGATTAAATGGATATAAACCAGTTGCTCTAAAACCACTTATGTTATTATGTGTCATACACTTGGACCAGACAGTTGTAAGTATTATATTGAGGCGAGCTTTTTTAAGTTTTTTATCTGGGTTTTGTTCCATGAATAATAAAAGTTCCGAATCCCAGTGGTGTTCAAAGGACCGATATACAGCTTTGTCGAGAGGTTGCAGTTCATGCGTAGTGTTAGAGGGTAAACAATACAAGGCTATGTCGAGTGAATCTGCAACTTCTACGATGGACAGATCTAAGTGACAAGCTGCCCCGTCAAATATTAAGAGGCACTTGCCTGGACTTTTGTATCGGGCTAGGTGCATCAAAAACTCTTTGAAAAGTTCATTAGTCATATAACCCTTTGCAGATTTTTCTACTAATGATCCAGGTGGTAAATTATCACATAATTCAGGCTTCAAACGCTTACCTTTAAAAATTATCATTGGCGGTATACTAGTACCAAGTGCATTGACACAACCGGCGATGGTAACACTTTCGGTGTGTTCTGAAGCTTGCAAGTGAACTCTTTTGGCTCCCTTCTGTGCTAAAACAGTCTGCTTGTGGTGAATTGTTAGGCGGCAACCTTTCTCATCCATATTGTAAATCTTCTCAGGGCGATTTTTGAGATCCAAATTATCATAAACTTCATTCAGTCTCTGGAAATGATCATCTACAATGAATTTGTTGAGCTTTTGAGCTCTGGCCGGGTTCATAAACTGAGCTTTTCTACGAGATATTTCCGGATGTCTTTTCATAAATGACTTGAACCAATCCTTACCAGCAACTTTATTTCGTTGATTGAAGGGATGATTGATGTCATTCATGTCGCAAAATTTGTAGACTAACCGGCGAAGAATCTGTGGTGTAATAGGTAATCCAATTTCAGCAAACCTTACGATTCTGCTCACAAGCTCAGCTTCTTGGTCGTCACTAAGTAAAGGTTTTCGCCCTAAGGCTTTTTTTAAACTGCCGGTCTGGAGGTGGTTCTTCTAGGCACTTTATACCTATTAGCAGCTTTGTACGTACTCAGCCGTCCACACTGTACTGCTCGGACTGCCGCCACCAGGTCATCTTCAGACCACAATGCTCGTTTGGGGGGCATTGTGGTTATAAATTAGCCCTAAAAAGAGTAAACTAATCAGAAAACCGTTTTAATTACATTTATAGCGATATAAAATAAACTGTAAAATGTTTTTAAAAGGGGAGTATAATAAGGCCTATGGTCGAATTTTGAAGGCCTTAATAACCGCCAGCGATTTTTCAAAGAACATTTTGTAATACAATTTATCAATCTTATTTATACTATTTTAACATCACAGACCACTAAAGCATAAACTAAAAGACAACTTAACTGCAAAATAATGAAGAAAAATATAATATATCGCAAAATACTTACGTTGGCTTCGATCGTAATACACTCGAGAGCAATGAATCCGGGTCACTTAAAGAATGTTAAAAATCTCGGAAACTAAAAATTATAGGTTAATGCAATAAATTGTATTTAATAGACAATGTAATACTCCTTAAATGAAAGGAAAAAAAAATATGAGTCACCATACATTTTACTAACACAAAATTATATAAAGAAAAAAACTGCTGATCTCTCCTTAAAACAAAAAAGGAAACATGAAATTTTTGAACTTTATTACGATTTTCTTGAATTTTAATACTTCGTATTGCCTCCCCGTGCTTCCATTACTGCGTTTACGCGGTTTGGCATGCTGTACACCAAGTTCCTTATACGATTTTGGGGAATATTCTCCCATTCCTCTGTGAGAGCAATTTTGAGCTCACGAAGTGTGATTGGGGGAGGGTTTCGTTGTTTTACGCATCTGCCTAGCTCGTCCCAAGCATGCTCGATCGGGTTGATATCCGGGCTACGCGCTGGCCACTCCATACGAGTAATGTTCATCTCTTGAAGGTAGTCATTCACAATCCTACCTGTATGAGGTCGGGCATTGTCATGCATAAATATAGCATCCTCACCTAAATTGACCATAAATGGACCAATGTGATCATTGAGGATTTCTTCCACATATCTTTCGCTAGTTAAAGAGCCGTTTTCTATGATCACCAGCTCTGTGCGACTTTCAGAAGAAATTCCGGCCCACACAAGTACAGACCCACCACCGTAGGCTACTTTTTCTTCGATGCATGCTTGCTTGAATCTTTCCCCTGGTCTTCGATACACTCTGTGTCTTCCATCGTGCTTGTAGAGCATAAATTTTGATTCGTCGGAGAACATAACTTTTGACCAATCTTCAATACTCCAATTTACGTGGCTCTGGGCATATCTTAGTCTTGAAATACGATGCCCACGCTCCAGTTTAGGGCCGTTTGCAGGTCTAAGGGGTTTTAGGTTAGATTCAGCAAGCCGACGTCTTACTGTCCATGCACTTAGGTTACTTCCTCCGAGGTGTCGAAACTGATTTGTGAGTTCAGTTCCTGTGAGAAAGCGATTTCGAAGCATGGTGTTCACCAAGTATCGGTCTTCTCGTGCTGTGGTACACCTGGTTCTGCCCGTTCCTGGTCTGCGTAGGTTAGAACCAGTTTCTTCGTAACGTCGGAGAACTCTTTGTACTGTTGACAGCGACACACCGACAGTCCTGGCTGTATCGCGCTGACTCCGGCCGGTTTCCAGCATTGTAAGTATTCTGGTGCATTCTTCAGGCGTAAGCGACATAATTTCAGTTTGAATAATGAATATAGAGCACTATCAACATGGTTTATGTACCCACATAAATGACAGATTACAAACAAAAGTAAAACCAAATGCTGTAATTTCGTAGTTCCATCTTCGAAAGTGGCCCTTTTTCAAATTTGATTTTTTTATGATATAACTTTACAATAACTAAGAAGTTTTAATACCTTCATTTAAGGAGTATTACATTGTCTATTAAATACAATTTATTGCATTAACCTAGCATTTTTAGTTTCCGAGATTTTTAACATTCTTTAAGTGACCCGGATTCATTGCTCTCGAGTGTATTATAATTCACGCTGAGCGACCGCTGGGCACAACAAATGTTGCCGTACTGGCGGCAGCGCGCGAGCGAGCGAGTCGCAACAAGTTCGGAGCGCCATTTTGGTCGGTTAGTTACCTACGACTACAACTTCGGTTGGCGGGAATGATTTTAAGTTGGGTATCTGGTACTTAGGCCTTATAACCCGACAGGCCTTATTGGCCGCACCTACCTTACATAAAAAATGTTACAAAATATTACATCACGTTGATTGCCTAGTTCTCTTTTTTCCTCTTCAAAAATAAATTTCGAGCAGACTTTTTAAAGGCATCACTTTCACTAACTTTATCGGTTTTGCCAGTGAGTAGGTGGCACACTTCTTTGCAACAGTTATTAATAAAAAAAAAAACTTTAATTAATAAGTTTTTTTTTTTTAATAACTCCGTTCAATAAAATTTTAATTTATATTTATTCCTACAACTAATTTAATATATTCCGATAAATTTGGTCTAGTGGCGCTAGTTTTCAAAACTTCATAACATATATTTTCAACTTGTGCAAAGAAGTCAAATAAACACCTCGAGGGATAGCAGAGCCATCTTTTATTTTCAAATTCTTTAATTTTTATAAAATTTTGGAAACTTTGCATATCTTCACTTTCCATGTTATTTTTACATGTACCACATGTCTTATATACCGCTTTTTTGGCTTTAACTGCTATCCACCCACTGCAATAACCAATAGCTTCGCATTTTTCTACATTTTTTCTATCATTATCTTTAATCAAAACGTCCGTGTTTATTTCTTTGACGAGCACATGCTCAAAATCAATATTTATTGGCTTTGATATTTTGATCCCCTCCTCCTCAAATATAAATTGTTTGAATGACTCTAATGCAAAACCATCATCTGCTTCGCAATTAGAGCCTACGGCGTAATGGGTTTGTTAAATTATTTAACAATAATGTTTTATATGCCGCTTCAAAGTGGCAAGCGCTTGGCATTATATTACCATGACCTGCATCTTGATTTAAGTTGCGCAGCAAAAGAGAATTGATGCCTTTTTTTTGCAAAAACATGCTAATGTTTTTAAAAGATTCTATTGTCTTCACCCAGCTCGTTAAAGAGGGGACTACTCCACCTCTTAATGAAGTCTCAAATTTCATCGATCGTAACACAGGCAAACTTTTGTGCCATAGTTTGTAATGTGGTGATCTTGGCGTAACCGCAGTTCAATAATTTCCCTTCAACCGGCAAATGGTAATTCCCATTGACGCTGTCGAACAGGTCGTCGAAGAAATACAGCAAGTCTGCTGTTTGAGTTACCTCTTTAGGCATGCGAGCAGCTTCTGGAATAAAACGATATTGAAATGTATCTTGTTTGGTATGAAACTGTTCCCAATAAGTATCAATAAAATTGGATGTTTTAGTGGTTGTAATTTTATAGTATACTTATCATAATAATAGAAATGCTATGATATTATAATACAATTGAGCATTTGTTTAGCTTTTAACAGAAATATTTTGTAATAAATGAATGAGTTAAGTTATATTCCACTACTATAGTTAGGTATATGTATATTTTATTTATTAAACTTTATACAGGCTCCAGTCTTATTGTTTGCAATAATGTTTGTAGAGATCTTCTTGAGGGTAACACAGACATTCTTCTAAAAATACGGTATGACTTTGGAGATGGCTTATATAGAGATAAAGCCAATTTTTTTTCATCTAAAGTAAATCTCGTCCCTTTAGACTTCTTCCGCGACTGGCTGACTTGCATATGAAAAAACTTTCTTGCATTTTCTGACATTTTGTTTGGAAAAATATTTAATGCTCTGGATTTTGATATGTTTTTGCCTGTTCAACGCTCTTTGTAAATTTTCTCTTTTTTAGGTTTAATTTTATTTTCTTCATAATTTTCTTAACTTTAGCTTGTTCTTCTTTACAAATCTTGAATGTAACTGGAAATTAAATAATATTACATGTTAGAAATTATGTTTATTTTTAAATCCTTTTTTTTTACCTAAGATAAGATTTATAGTACGTATTTTAAGTTGCTAATAGAAATAAGAAATCACTAAACATTTTATTAAAAATTTATACGACTTTCAAGAATCCCAAACAGTTTACATTATTATCAAAGTAGAGGCAATCAAATCTCGAGTGGACGATTTTTTGTAGTTAGTAGCGATAATGCATGGGGGCTGACACAACAGTCATTAAAATAAATAATAAATAAATGCGGACAACATCACATACATTGTTCTATAAAAGCTTCTAAAGCTAGATTGAATCTGCATGTGGTATGTTAATCTTACATACTGAATCAATTATAATATGGTTGTCATACATACCTGTTTTGGAAAGTTCATTCTGAGGTAGACTTTTTCGTGATGTTGATGGAACTGGGGCAACATTTAATGCAGGTGTTGTCAGTTGTTCAACAGGCAGGTTAGTAAAATCTTGGTTTTTGATAGGCAGTAGTCTTTGGGGTGCTAAAAAAATTTTAAACATTACTTATTGGTGATAGAGACATCTGGAAGAATAAGACATGCTTGCGAACCCCAAATAAATTGGGATAAGGGCAAGAGGATGATAGATTTAAATAGATATCTAAATATTTTCTGTACTATGAACTAGAATTATATCAAATCTTTTGACAGTTGGATGGACGTCATTTGACGGACATACCAACATTATCAAACGTGTTTCTACCATAAGCTCAGACTATAACGCAAAATAAAATACTATTTAAGCTCTTAGATATTTTAAAATAAACCAAATGCTATGTGTTATCTTTTGAAATAAATAAATCATATCTAAAGTCTGTATTAAAAGTAATCTTTAATAAAAAAATCTACCACTAAAGTCATATATTGTATTACTGGTATGCAGGCCTACTTAAAAGCGTAAGTTAGTACATGTAATTTTTGTAGAGGGAGCCACTATCGAGGTTTTAAGTGAATGTAGGTAACTTTCCGACCCATGAAATCAGCGCTGGGTGTTCTACACCTAGCATATGCTGAGTTGGTGACCGTTTTGGTACTGTATACTGGACAACTCAACTGGTATTGTGTTATTTTTTTTTTCTTTTTTTATTTTGTTAATTATTTTCATTCTCCTTGTTATGTTTTGTTTTTTATATATGTTCTGTGTGTTGTCTTGTGTACTGTACTAAATAAAAGTCTTTCTATTTCTATTTTGTCTTTCTATTTCACAATATTGTAAGAAAAAGAGACGGTATTTGTTTTGAAGACACGATGTTTAACTGCCCTTTCGAAGATATATCTAATATTGGTGTGAGAGGGACAGATAATGGAATAAAAACGAGAAAGTATTTTACTAACTACTTCACCACTTCTCTGGGAAGTATACATTGGCAGTATAGTAAAGTCACATGAGTAAAGAAATTAATTATGTATATAGACTACGGGCCCATGAACAAAATGGATGGGTCATATGAACCACCAGGTGACGTATATAGGACGATAGAAGAGCATAAAATAATAAGATTCAGCACTATGCCGTCACTTGTGAGCAGTCCAACTGAGTGCTGGTGAGAATTCAAAAGTGCAGCTAGAGTGAGTACATTTTGGTCATTTATTCCTGTACGGCATTTTTACCATCGAATAGATCCATGAAAAATAATAAGAAAGCGCGCAGTGCCGTACAAAAATGGTGGTTCAAAAAGTTGGTATTTTAGTTTTCTTTTCTGTCAATTTCTAGGGTAAATTTGGTCATTTGATTCTGTACGACATCAGTTTCATACTGTTTCAATACAGTTTCTAATCCATTATTCCGCAACGCCGTACAAAAATCTTTGAACAAGGGGAAAAAATCGAAGGTTGCAACCCGCCTTCATTCCGTGGTCCGAGGGGTGATTTGAACAACATAAAATTATTTCTTCTATAATATTACTATAAACAAGCAGCGCGATAGTTTAAAAGTTTATATAAAATTATTTATTTTGAAAGTTTAGTTTATGTTGTTAAAATCACCCCTCGGACTGTTTGCCACTCGTCGCATCGCGGCGATAATATCGCCGTGTGGAGACGGTTCCATAGAGAGAAAGACGCAAAACCGGTTTCCGTAGTGCGGTTAGCTTTCGCGACGCGCAGCGCGCGGCTCACGGCTCATTATATTGTAATGAATATTTTGGGTTTAAATAGGCTTACGGCGATATTGACTATTTATTAGTACACAAAATAACGTGCAACGTTACAAGACATAAATAATAATTTAATGACGCGTGAACCGTTGAGACGGTTTCTTGCAGACGATATCAAGGCCCAGTCTTTGAGAAAAGTCTTTCAGACGGCATTGATGTTCCGGGTATTGAGGAATACCTCATAATGCAGGTTATTATTATCATACCGTTTTAAAAATAAAATAAAAATAAAAGACATTTATTGTTACTAAAGAAACAGACAGACAAGAAATATTTTACCTAAAAAATGTTACAATCAGTAGCAAAAGGAAATGGCTCAGCTAAAGTTGCTTCGACAACGTCGCAACGCTGATTTTCGGCCATTCCTACTCCCTGAGCTATTGTGCGGGAGTTAGCGTGCTTTCATCTCGCTCCATTGTATGAATGGGTCCGACTTTAAAAAAGACACGGGACTTGCCAGGCATAGTCCAGTTTCATCTTTATCAATTTCGTGGCGCCTATTTGGTGGTCGACTATGAGCTAATTTTTTATGAAGACTCCAAAAGTCGTACTTTTTCGATTCATTTTCAGACTCCGGAGATGGGGCTGTAGACGGGGAAGCATCATCAGCATTTACTGTTCTTTTAATAAATGATATAGATCGAGTCAAGGCATTTTTTCAGTGAAATGATTGTTCTTGAACCTTGGATCTAATAAGATCGAGACTGCCAATATTATGTTGGTTTCAATTTGGCCAAAACGGCTATTCAGTTCCTTAACAGCTAAATCCTTCAGTGGGATAATGATATCATTTTCGTCGCCTTGTGCTCCAATGTCGTTGATTTGTGCTCTTAAATAGTTTAAGTTTAACGTTAATAATACTCACCGGGCTCGCAACGAAGCTTACAATGTTCGCTGTGTTTTATGTATTATTTTAATAGCTAACTAAATTAATAAATAAAGTATATAAGTAAATCATCAACCCTGCTTCACCACCTGCTTGCACTATGACAAGGCTACCTTTAGACAAGGGGTTTTTAACGCCTTTACTAGAACCGTCGCGTCTGTCGAAGAAAGGTGAGAAGTATGCGAACAATCAACGTATGACTCCTCAGTATAAAATGATTGGTCTTCCCTCCTCTCCATATTTCTTTATCTTGATAAGATATTCAATTCTTTGAAATCGAATTTGTGACTGCTCAATTAAAACTTGTCGGTTGGTTTTAGTTTTTTCCCACCTAAATCCGATATTTTTTATTATACGCCTGAGACTTGCTGCAGATCCCTGGAAATGTAGGTTTTTTCTTTACAATTTGCCTTTAGTAGGCAATGTTAGGTAGGTAGCTTATTGGTTTATCTTTAATTCTTTTATTTTTTCCTGGAGTTCAAAAGACAGTAATAAATTCCGAATCCTTGGAACCTTTTACGATGCGTCTCACTGTAGACTCTACATTTTGTTGCAGCTGCGGTCCGTTTCAAGCATTGTTTTAAATTATCAACTGAATTATTATCAATCTCATAAAACTATAAACGTCATTAACTATTTTATTCACTTTTCTATGTAAAACTATTTCGTGATCAAAAACTTTTAAGCGCGATGGTGTTATGAGAACAATGCGGAACGCGAAAGTCGATTGACGAACCAATAGCGCATCCGCATACGCGCTCTCGATTGTTTCAATTAATTTCATCTGAATATTAGGAAAAGAACTTAACAGTTGTAGACACTTTTCTTTCGGAGGCAAAAGTGAGTAGGAAGTAAAAGCCTTGAAAAATAGAAAACCGCGTCGTATAAACCACTAAACAAAATAAAAAGAAAGCAAAAAGGTTGTATAAACCATGTATCTCGGCTGGTGTTCGCTACGACCACGGTTGTCTGGGTACTTAACTACATTATGTAAAATGACCTATTCAAATATTATACTGTAACTGATATGCAGTGTAGGTATTTTTGCTTTTATCGGCGGCTCTCCGCACAGCGTTTAGTTTCAAACTTCTTTTTTCGAACGGAGTAAGTACTTTTCAATTTGTAAAAAAATGTTTAAGGATGTAAAGACACTTCACGAATGTGGTCGGGATGGGTGTAAAGACTTTACTGTCAGTTGAACTACTTGAGTTCAAGGTGTAAAAACTAAATTGTGCTGAACGTATGGAGTTAAAAAGCTGCTTCGAAATCGTACTTAACTTTGGTTTTTATAACCAAGCGCAATTTGTTACTTTGGTAGTACAACATATTATGTACTTGACTCAAATCTACTGTCTTTTATAACCTGAACTTGTAAAAAAATATTGCATAACTCTAAATGGTATTAGCGATTTCTTTTTTGTTCTTACATCAAAAATTATATTTATACGTTGTAATCATCTGGGCCGTAAAAATCATGTTTTTTTTTTGCGAATTTGAAAGCGCATTCTGAAATTCATTTTGGGTTAAATATTTTATACGACCTTTCTACCCCAAGGTGTCGATATAGTTAACCAAAAAGGGACAAACAAACTATACACTATGTTTTAAGTGAAAAGGAGACGGAAACGATTACATACATTCTTGGGCCTAAATGTAACGAGATGAAAATGGTATCAATTAATAGACTCAAACTTGTCAGTCCCTTGCTGAAAATTCTGTAAGTTTTGACAATCTGAAAGTTGAGTTATTAAAGATTTAGCAAAAGTGAGGTTATGTTACAATCTTTTTAAAAGAGCTGATTACTAAGTTCTAGCACTAATGTCTAAAGTATATTTATTAGGCAATGTATAAAAAGTCATATTACGAATGAATTTCAATGACTTGAAGCCATAAATAGATAATAGGAATGGATTTATTGAAACGGCGTCCAGAATAAATAAGAGGTGTAGAAAAGTTACTACATGTCTCAGATACTCTGAGTGTTTAAAAAATATATTTAATAGTATTTTTTAAATTTTTTTTTCCTTAAATCTAATTTAAAGACCAATTACTTACATTGGATAAAATAAATGTAATAGTTGTGCACTATTTACACCACCTGCCACATCACCTTTATCACATTTAGTCACAGAACTAATATTGCATTTATTTGAAATCACTATTTAATTATCACAATAAATAATGTCCCAACTATCGGAGATCTTGACCATACAGAAGAGCCTTGAGGAAAATTTCACCAAGAAGATGGATCAACTCGGAGCCCAAATACAAGCAGCAGGGCCTGTGAAGGACACGGTGGCCAAGGTTGCAGAGGAGTTCCGGGCCTTCAGGGAACTAATCTACAGTGTGTTGGGGTTGCTGAGAAAGCAAATCGCTGAGTGTGTTCTGCACATTGATGCACTGGAGATGAGGCACCGGAGGAAGGTACTGATCTTTCAAGGACTTCCTGAAGCTGAAAATGAAGACTGCTGTTCCAAAATTATAGATGTTCTTCATAATAAATTGGCTCTCAGGAACATCACAGCTGCCAACGTTAAAGCTGCTCACAGGCTTGGCAGTCCTAGTAAGGATCACCCGAGGCCCATTCTCGTGAGGTTCTCCAGTCTGGAACATAAATCTCTGATATGGAAGGCGAAGACTGGCTTGAAGGGGTCTAAAATCTCAGTCAAAGAGTTTCTGACGAAGACTAGGCAGTCCATCTTCACTCAGGCACGGCAGCACTTCGGTATGCGCTCAAGTTGGACGCAGGACGGCGTGATTGTAATTAGGGCCTCGGATGGAAGTCGCCACAAGATTGCCTCGATTGACGAGTTGAAGCCGCTCCTTGTGAAGTACCCAACTAAGCCTTCGCCTTCGCCGACTGATTGAGAGGTTTCTGCAACAAAAATATGACTAGTATGTGACGACTGGCATTTGGGTATTAATCATATTAATAAGTAGCTGCTTCTTAAAGTAAGTACTTACTGTTTGTTAGTTTAATTAGATTTCTTTGTAAATTTGTTGTTTTTTCTTGTCTTTGTGTGAGACTCTTTAGTGTATCCCAATTCTTTCTTCACTTGTTGTTGATACTTATTTCTCTACCCTCAATAATTAATAATGTAGTTAGTTTTTATTTTCTTCGCACGAGTCGACCGGTGAATTATTTTTTAGTGTCACTGTCACTGTCGTTATTTTTTATTGATAGATTACTCAAACTCAAATGTCAAAGTCGAACATACATAGATTATGATCATGTCGTTCGGAAATTTGTTCATTGGTGTTATTTCATTATTACGTTTTGTTTATAAGTTTTGTAATTTAGATTTATTATTTCTTGGTGTTAGCTGGCGGGTGATGTCGAGAACGTAAACTTTTTAGATTAAATTAATTGATTAATTTAATAACTTATTTAATAATTATAAATTAATTATATCTATTATATTTATTATTTATGTATTCGGATGATGATAGTTTTCATTCTGCTAATGACTCCTTAGATGCGGGCGAAAGTGATGTTAGTTTCAGCTCTTTGACCGATACTCTGGGAGATACTCTGAGAACACAATTTAATCAATCGGACAAGGTGTTTAACGTGTGTCACATTAATGCACAAAGTGTTGCCAGTCACTATAGTGAGCTCTTTGAGACCTTCTCTAACATTAATGTGCACGCCATCCTGATCTCCGAGAGCTGGCTCAAACCAAATCTCCTGTCTACCTCGTACCCCCTTCCTGGTTTTGTTCTTGTTCGGAATGATCGGCTTGGGAGAAGAGGGGGTGGTGTGGCAATATACCTTCGATCGGACTTTTCTTTCAAGGTCTTGGCTGCTTCTTCTGGTCATCAGGCTAGTGCTGAATATCTTTTTCTAGAGGTTTCAGTTAAAGGAGCTAAAGCCGTCGTTGGTGTTGTGTATTGCCCCCCTTCTATCGATTACTTCACTGATTTTGAATCGGTTTTAGAATCGCTGGGTTCTGAGTATGCACATTACATCATCATGGGTGATTTCAATACCAATCTCCTCGCTCCTAATTCTCCTCGATCCCGAAAACTCCTGCATATTGTGGAATCATCCAGTTTATACATCCTGCCCTTACAGGCAACTCACCGATCTACAGCAGGTGATGATTCCTGGCTGGATTTAATCCTAACCTCCAACCCTTCCCTTGTTTCCTCTCATGGTCAGTTTGTTGCTCCCGGCTTTTCTCATCACGACCTTATTTTCCTTTCCTTTATCCTTAAACCTCCTAAGTCCAAGCCTAAGGTTTTGCATAGGCGTTGCTTTGCGCGTATGGACGTTGATCAGCTTCTCAAGGATGCTTCCGATATTAATTGGACCCCATTGATGGATGCTGACTCAGTGGATGATAAGCTGTATATTTTTAATAACCGGGTGAACTCCTTATTTGATCTCCATGCGCCCGTTAAGAGAGTTAGAGTGAAACGTCCACCAGCACCATGGATGACCAGGCTTATTAAAGTCGCAATGCGTAGAAGGGATCGTGCGTTTCGGAAATTTAAAAAAGACCGTACAAATGAAAATTGGGCTCAATTTAAAACTGCAAGGAATCGGTGTAATCACATGATACGTAACGCCAAACGCCGCCATATTCCAAACAATATCTCATCATCTTCTCCTGCTGATATCTGGAAGTTTCTTGGTACACTCGGTATTGGCAAATCGCGGCATTTAGGCCTACCTAACTCAATCAGCTTAGATACTTTAAATAGTAATTTCTGCACTTCTTCCAATGTGGATTATATAATCAGACAACAAACCATTAACTACATTTCTGGGCTATCACGGCCTGATATCAATTCTTTTAATTTTTCGCCAGTCGATGAGGAAGAGGTCAAAAAGATTATCCTTGCTATTAAATCGAAGGCGGTGGGTTGTGACAACATCAGCCGCCATATGATTATTTCTATCCTAGTCCCAATTCTTCCTGTCATCACCCATATTGTTAACTTTTCCCTTTTCTCCGGAGTATTTCCTTTGCTTTGGAGGAAAGCGTACGTTTGTCCTCTTCCTAAGATTTCTAATCCAACACTCCCTAATCATTTCCGTCCGATCTCAATCCTGCCTTTCCTATCCAAAGTGCTAGAGGCTTGTGCGCATAAACAATTCACTCGTTTTGTTTACGAAAACAAGCTTTTGACCCAATTCCAATCTGGGTTTAGGCCAGGCCATAGCACTTCCTCTGCCCTCCTTAAAGTGACTGGCGATATTAGACTCGCCGTGGAAGATGCCAAGCTGACTGTGTTGGTCCTTGTCGATTTCTCCAATGCGTTCAATACCGTCAGTCACGACATCCTTCTATCTATCCTGTCATATCTCATGGTCTCTTCCGAGGCATTAGACTGGTTCTCTTCTTATCTTCGGGAGCGCCAGCAGTCGGTTCGGGTGGACGAAGTCTCGTCGACCTGGTGTAATTTGGATGCTGGCGTTCCGCAAGGCGGCATACTCTCACCTCTTCTCTTCGCAGTATTTATAAATCTACTTACTCCTGAGCTTCAGTGTTCGTATCATCTGTATGCCGATGACTTGCAGTTATATCGCCATTCTACTGTTGATGAGTTGGCTGTCACGCTCGGACAAATCAATAAGGACTTAGTCATTGTGAAAAATTGGGCGGACAGGTTTGGCGTGGCAGTCAACCCTGGGAAATGCCAAGCCATAATTATCGGTAGCACGAGATATCTTAGCAGAATTGATACTTCCGGCTTGCCGTCCGTAGTATTCAATGGCACGGTAGTGCCTTATAGTGGGGACGTTAAGAATCTTGGGTTACATATAGACTCAACACTTAACTGGCAAGCACAAGTCGCAGCTGTCAGCCAAAAAGTTACGAACACGCTACGGTTCCTCTACCGCCTCAAAAATTTGCTTCCGTCCAATGTGAAAGCGATGCTTATGCAAACCTTAATCTTCCCCATAATTGACTATGGTGATGTTTGCTACTATGACCTGAATGCAGATCTGCTAAACAAACTTGACCGACTTCTCAATAATTGCATTCGATTCGTTTTTAATCTTCGCAAGTACGATCATGTTTCTGTGTATCGAACGCAGCTCCGATGGCTACCTATAAGGCAGCGTCGTGAGTTGAGGGCGTTGACCACTCTCTTCTCTATACTTCACACTCCCACTTCACCTTCCTATTTAACTTCTCACTTCGAAAATCTTTGTTCACATCATGACAAAAATCTTCGCTCTTCAAAAAATCGTCTTCTACTCTGCCCTGCACATCGTTCTGATATTATTCATTCTTCCTTCTTTGTTAAATCTATTCTCCTCTGGAATGAGTTACCTCTAGAGATCAGGATGTTAAACAGCCGTCACACCTTTAAAGTCAAATTACGTGACCACATTCTAGGGAAATTAGCAGAATCATAATAGTATTTGGTTTTCTAATTATTTTTCTTGATATGTAAGTATAAGTATTATATGTAGTGTACATATTTATATAGTTATATATTTGTATATATGATAATAATAATTATATGTGTTTTGTATTATATGTAGGTATATGTGTAATAATGTTCCTGTTAAATTTCTTAGCACCTACCTATGCTTTCTCTCCACCACCCAAAGGTAGACTGGTAGAGAACGCCTAAGGCGTTAAGTCCGCCATTGTACATTGTGTGCAAAAAGTATTTAATAAATAAATAAAATAAATAAATAAAACACATTTTAATGTAGTAGGTAGGGATTTATTCATCTTCTATTATTATTAAAATGTCGTCTAGAAATTGTGCAGGTGGTACAATATGATCTTGGTACCTAGCCCAGCCAAGGTACCAAATAATACTCATGATATGAGCGCAGTAGCCTACAGTTCGTCTGCCTACAATGCAGTTGCAATAATGCATAGGAATAGCTTCCCTTCCTCTACGAGAGCTGTCTACTAAAATATAAACAAAATAAGTCTTTCGACCCCTAAGTAGCCAAGAACTATTGGAAGCCGACAGCTCTCGAAGGAGGCTACTGTTGACCTCCCTGCACACTTCTATTATAAAACCATCATTTCCTCTCACATGTTCACCATAATAGGAACGTGCCTGCTTGATTTGGTATGTTCCTAAAGAAATCAGTATTAGTTCACTATCGGAGAGCTGTGGAAAATCATTTAGATTATCATTTTGTACTGTGATCGTCTCAAAATTAGCTCGACGCCTATTATAATTATTTCTAATAATAAATTCAGCTAATTCGTTTCCTGTATTCATATACCTAACTATTTCTTGTATTATTTCCCCAGCATCTACACGATCAACTATAGGAGGGTGAAACTTATTTAAAAGGGCAGCAGCCACCTCAAAATCTTTCATAAAACTTTTACTGGCTACATTGAAATAATTTTGCCGTAATAATTTAAAATCTCGTTTGAATCGACCGTTGACGATTTCAACGACCCAACGGCATATGGTGACTGCTCTAGATTTATTTGCCTCACTAGTTGATAGCTGCGTTTCACCCTCCTCCAACGAAGCAGGCACGTATGTCCTATATCCACATTGGTGCAACAATGGTAGTGAGTCACGAAAGCCTCTATCTAATATAAATGCATCACCTTGATGGAAATATTCTTGTTCCATTTGCAAATTCTTTTTTCATGATGTCAGCATCAGAAGTTGTGGCTGGGTATGGGCCCAAAACATCAATAATATGCCCATCAGTACAAACAATTAAGAATGGCTTTAGCAGATTTCTGTATTTATGCATGCTATATGTTCTTTTTTGGTATATGTAATTGGAACTCTTTTCTACGTAACAATATGTTCCATCAAAAATAGCAATTGGTCTGTCAACTCCCTCAAAGTTTCCAAACAATGAATTAGGTATTGCAAGATTTCTTTGTACCATTTGTTGCCTGTTTATGTGGTTTAAACCTAGATGTCTAGGTACAAAATACTCGTTGAGTAATTCTCTCACTTGGTGTATCCATTTTTCTAGAGTTGGCCTAGACACTTTTAGTAAAGTTGCCAACCTTTCGTTGGAGTCCCCAGTTCTAAGTTTCATAAGATAAGCGGCCAGAGCTAAGGTTGCTTTTGGCTTTTCCGATAATTGAGGGACTTCGGTGAACATTTGAAGGAACTGTGTTTTATTTAATCCAGTCCATATATCGCACCTTCGGTAGAACAAGGGCATAATTGCAGTTTTTGCTATTTTACAGGAGAGCTATTTTAAGATATTTATTGCATTCAGTGAGGTCTTGCTCTGTTAATATTGCTCGAAAGTTTTTCTTCTTTGCATGATATAAACTATATACTATATCCTTTTTAGGCGTATAGTTAACAAGAATTAAGAACTTTTAGTTTTTTTTCAATTAATTTTAATTTTAAGGAAGGGATACATTTGTGCCCTTGTTCTACCAAAATGTATATTATTTTGTAATTAGGACTAAATTTGAGCTTTAATTTAGGATGATTTTCGAATAAAAATACCTTGTTTTTCCGTATAAACTTTTTATTTTCTTATAAAGTAAAAAAAATGTAGTAACTTTCACGAAATATAATACTTAAACTATCATTATAGTCTTACTAATCAGTCGTCAATAATCTCACGTTTGTGTCTCTTTGGAATCACAATGAAAATAGAATTATAGAAGATAACAAAAATAACACTGACATTATTTTTAACAAGATTCACTGTTATGCAAATGAAATTCTTTAGAATCACACTTCAAAAAATATTGATTAAAAAATATAAAAATATCTTTATAACAATTATTTTTTTCTTACTAACGAATCAGTTCTAGCTCTCTCCTTTCTTAAAAAAGGTTGTTAAAATATTGTTCATAGAACTTAGGAACTATATTTGAGGATATCAATTGACGAATGTCTTCTTTTTTTCTGTGAGGGATTGGTAACTTTTCCTTATAGAGCTGGTTTAGTGTGACATCTTTCACACTTTTTTTATTACCGATACGACCTGTTCGAATTCTCGCTGCTGTCCAATCGTCGGTTTTGTAGCTGCACTTAAATTGGTATATCTCTGAATCTTTCATAAAGAACAATGGCAGAATTATTCTTGTAAAAGCCGGAGTTATTTTTATGTTTTTAAAAGCTCATAAAATGATGTTCGAATTAGGTTACCTACATTCGACATTTTACCATTAAAATAGTGGTGTGACGCTGTATAATCAAACGACTGATCGATATAATCGACCGATCGATCGACCCGCGTAGAGTTCGTTTTGTTTTTAACATAATATTAGAATTATCTATTCTTTCGTCTTTAATCAATGATATGTTTGAAGAAATGCTCCTACTTTTAAATCCAATTAATAATGGATCAAAATATCAGAGGATTGTTTCAGTGTCGTATCGATTCTCAAGAAAAACGAATCCAAAAGTGCAGCACTACTTTTGTTTTGGACAGTGAATGTTATCTGTGGTTGTCTGTCAAGTGAAGACGCTACAGAACTACCCTCCATTATATTTTTCTATGCTACAAAATCCTTCCGTGTTTACTATGTCGGTTGTGTTTTATGATTATATTTGGCTTTCTATTTATTTTTACCCTACCTGGACTGTTTATGGACTGATTGATACTGCCTTGTGTGACTAGTGCGTGCCCTTAGGACTACGATATTGCTTTTGCGTGAGCATAAGCTAATCTTACTTTGCTTCGATTGTGCCTATATAGTGAATTGGATTTTTGTTGTAAACCCATAACAATAACTATGGAAGATTACGATAGAGATCATCGTCGCACGCGCATTTTATGTGTAATGATGATAATGAGATGAAGAATGAAATAAATAATTATTTTAAACAAAATATGTTTTTTATTTGCCCTAACATAGTTCTATTGTTTACGCGGCAAGTGCATTTTTTTTATACGCGCTCAGCTTTCTTAAACATTCAATAATTGAGTACTATAGTAATATTATAGAACGGGGATTAGCGCGTACATGCGTAAATACCTTAAGGGCTTGACGTTTCGTTCTCTAATATGCAGCGCGATAGTTTAAAAGTTTAAATTGAGTACTACTCTGCCGTCGTAATAGTAAATGCAGTACTTGCAAAATGGCGGTTACGAGAAAAACGCGGCTAAGTGTTTTTTCTGAATCTCTACTAAAACTGATTAAAAAACTCATATGTTTTGTTACAGAAAAAGAGCAAAAAATACAAATTATTATTTAGTTTCGTTTTGACATTATTTTTTCTAATGTAGCTCTTTACAATGTTGAATACTGCATTTAAACCTTGTGTGACTATTTACAAATATATCAAAGTAGTGCAGTAAAATGCAGTACTCGTGTTTGTTACTGCATTTGTGTCTAGGAAAGACGTTACCTGCATTTAGCATTAGCAAAGCTAATAATTGAAAACAACTATATTAATAGACATAATGCAGTGTAATAAGTTGTGTCCTATTATTTAAACATATACAATAGGAAAAAAAGAAAAAACATGGATATTATGAAAATATTTTATTTTATAGGTAATAAAAAACAGGCTTAATGTTACGTCATGGAATAATAAAAATAGTGTGTTGCTTAACTAAAATAATAGAACATTTATCTGTTTACCAATAACTTTTACTGTAACTAATAATCATCATGTTTATAACATGTGATTTAATACCATAAAATAAATGAGATCAGTCTTCATACGCTTTGAACGGACCACGAGCAGTGTTCCGTTCAAATAATTTAATGCGAAAACAAAAAATAATAATTAGTTAAGTACTTAATTAATAATGGCACAGTAACAGTCTTTTAGTAGTAACTAAATCGAATTAATAAATCACAGCATAATTATGTTTCATCACAGTCTTCTACTTCTAAATTATTCACAAGATCAGCCGAAGAATCATTGATGTGGAGGTTTTGCCAAAACGGTAATCTATTTTGTGGAATTATTTTGGATAGTGTAGACAGAATAGCTGATTTTCTAGCATTAGATATACCCCTTGGAAAAGACTTTTTGATGGGATCAGGAATTGACAATGACTTCAAGTATTTTACTTTAAGGAACTCAATTTCATGTAGCGTTCCATCATATTCCGTCTTCACAAACAACTTATTATTATTTTTGTGTACCTCCACAATAACAATATCTTTTAAATATATCCTATTTGTGCTCTTTTTAAGTCTATGTTGAGATGAATGATCCATATATTGACAGAAATCTGAAACTTCCATAGCTTTCACTGTGACTTTTCCTGAATTAGCTAATTGGACACAATCAACGAAATCAGAAAAATCATACACCTTTCCTGCTTTTTTGAGTTGGTTTTCGACTTGGTGGTGAAAGTTGTCAGCTGACATAAAAGTATGCCCAGGTTCTAAATATTTTATTGTAATGTTTTCGGCACATATTTCAGAACTGTTTACAATCTGCACCAAAAAAGTAAAAAAAGCCCAATTCTTGTTCTGGCTTGAACAATTATCTGTCCACACCACTATATCGGAACAGTCACGTTTGCTGAGAAAAAATGCTTTATAAGCGCTGATGATATCTTCTTGTTTCCTGCCTGAAGTAGCTTCATGCCAAACTGCAGCGAAGGGCTGTAGATATGGTGACTTCGTAGGCCCTAAAGGCACAAAACTCTCATTAAAAGCTATAATCCTTGGGCAAAATATTACTGATTTGAACATATCTATCCTTGGTAGCATTATCACTTTCTGCAAATCGGCAGAAAAAAAAATTTTTTTGGAGTCATTCGCTGATACTTGAACATCTTCTTGATATAAGTTTCGGGCTTTTTTGTATCTTATTTGGTGGTTTTTATAGCAAATACAAACATCACAGGATGCTGGTTCTCTGCACGTAGGTTGGTGTAGTTTATATCCTTCGCATTCTTCACATTCTTCGTTTCCCAATTGGGTAAACGAAATGTTCATATCTTTTTTTAAAAATTGTCTATATAGTTCATATGATATTTTTATTGAAGGATGTTTTTCTGTGAAATCATTGTACATATTGGTTGCGTTTAAGTCGCTAGGTAGGTATCTTCTGTTTGGTGCGTGTTTTCTTCTGTAGTGAGCTATTGCTGGTCGGAAAGTTTCTATATGGTCTCGTAGTATGTTTCTGTCTATTTTCTCTTTGTGTTCCCGCTTACCACGTTTGTCTGTTTGTGCATTTATTGGTTTTTTTAAAGCGTCCAATACGCGGCGATCGTTTTTTTTGTGGTAACCTAAAGTGGTCAAAAAAAATATTTTGCATACCTCAGTCTTCTTATTATCTTTTTCAAAGAAATATCTATACGTATTGTTTCGTAACAGTGTACTTTCTTTAATACGCCGGCTAATGGCTAGTTTTTCTACTAATGATTGAATGAAGTAACCCTGTCCCTCGTAACTAAGCTCCCAGAAAACTTTGTTGATCTCCAAACGCTCTAATTCTGAAAATGTTTCGGAACATTTTTTATTGCATGATTGAGAACATGCTTGTTTAACACGAAACTTTTCTAACTTTGTGAGCTTCTTCGCTTCTTTTCTATTTTTTAAAGATTCTGTATATACATTTCTTATCCTTGCATTTCCAGTTTTAGTTCGACCCTTTGGCGCGTCAATGTCAATTATACTTTCTTCTCTGGTTTGGACCCTACTGTCGACTTCTTCAATTTCCTCTTCTCTTTCTACTATAATAGGATTTTCTACCGACTTTGGAGTAACCACAAGTGAGCTAGATATTGCGTTATTGCATACCAAGCTAAAGCTTTCGTCTTTTGAAAATGAATAATTTAAAATTTCAATGGGCATATCAAATTCGGCTGCTAGCGGCAGGTTTAAAGAGGAATCAAATTCAGCGGCGGTTGGTGTTAAATTATGACAATTGCCGTCATCAATAGCTTTTTGAAAATTATGATCGTGGTTTTGGTCTTCTAATGATGCTGGAACCGGGCTGCCCATAAGGGATTTTGAGATTGTTTCATTACATATTAAGCTAGCACTTGTATCTTCTCTTAAATAATAATCATTTAAAATTTTAATTTGCTTTTCCAAGTCATCAGCCGGCAATTTAAACGAAAAATCATATTCAATTGGTGGTTGTAAAATGTGATTGCAGCAATTGTAATCAAATGGATGTGCCCAAAGCTTAGAAAAATCATGAATATTGCACAAGGGTTCTATTTCCAAGGAAGTTTCCACAAGTGTGCACTTCATCTCTTTCCTCTCTTTGATATTATTTTCTTCGGGTTTTACTACCATATCGACTAATTTTCGACCACGAAGCTGATTTGCAGACATTTTACCTGAAATCAAAATAAACAGTAAGTAGGTATTTAAACAGGGAAGACAAAAAACATATAATACTATATTATCGTAAAATCGCAGCAAAAATTGTCCAACAAACATTAATTAGTAGATAATAATTCGTAATAATGTACCTATGTCTAATTGCATTTTAGTAGGTATTACTCCGTTTCAAGTAAGATTTCTAAATAACATTAAATTATTCTGTTTTCTAAAAAAATAACAGTACCTACATCGATAAATTTGTACCTAGATAACTCAAGGTCATATTCAGATTATTCGTTACATTAAATTGCTAGGTATTTTAGATAAATACCTTCAAATAAGTAATCAAATATAGACTCTAAAGTAATACAATACTAAAGTTACTACATGTCTACTTACCAAATATCTTACAGCACATAAAACACTAAACACGAGCCGTATGCCGCGCGCGGCTGGTACACGTCCCACCACCGCGAGTGACGATCACACACTGAAGCACTAATGTAAAACGCAGTATGCGCTATAACAACGCAGCAATTTTAAATATTTTGTTTTATAATACTAGGTTCAATCGCAGTATAAACCAATACTGCATTTCACCTTAGAAAACAGTGTATAACCAAATATACGAATGTACTAAATTAAAATGCAGCCAAAATGTGAGTACTGCGTTTCTTACTAGTATTTAGACGAATACTGCATTCTAACGTGGTACTAAATACGTGATTACTGCATTTTAATCTGGTTTGTGATCATTGCTGCATTTAAACTAACAATATCAGATAATTTCAGAGGAAATACTGCATTGTTCCTTGTTGTTTCACCATGTTCCTGTAGTCAGAAAAAAAAAAAAAAAAAACTACATATAGCTGAAAGTGTCCAGATTTCATTTTTGACAAAAACGGAAAATCGATAAAATGTCGATTACTGCATTTGCCACTACGAGGGCAGTACTCTACATCGAGTGTTAGAATTTATTTAGGTTTTTCCCATTTATCCGTAAATACTCTTATTCTCACTTAGACCACACCACATTATCATTTCTTAAGGACATCATTTCGATCTGCGTTATGTTTTATAGATATAGCTAATTGACATTGACGTTAATTCATAACCTAAATAATAAAATTCTAACACCGAAATCTTTTTTTCCGGCTTTCCCAAATGAAAATAGTCTCATTTATAGATTCTAGAACTAACGCCAAATCTTTTAACATATTTTTCATTAAGGGACGCTTCAATTTGATCCCAGACAATTCTTAGTATGGAGACCTGCCATTGTCCTTTGATCGCTTTCGTATACAATATTTTAAAAGTATTTCCTTCAACATCCTTGTTTAAATTCAAATTAATATCTTCAGATAACAGCTTCATATCAATGAAAGAATCAAAATTCATTTCTTTAACGGTAAATTGAACACCCTTTTTCTTAGCATTTTTAATAAGACTGATGTATTCTGCTGGAGTGTATATAGGTCCAGCCTTTTTAGCTCGCTTAACGTTTTTTTCTATTACAGAATGGACGGCATCAGCTTTATTCTGGGTATGACCCCTAATAAGGAATTTGTGTGTTATTGACTTTATAGGCAATGTGTTGACAGCATAATAATACATTCCAAAAACGAATCTGAAACAAGTAGAAATAATTATTTACATTATAAGTACATTACCTACCTATATTGTTCAGTATGAATTATAACAACAATCACTCCTATTTATCTAAATCTACTGTAAATTAATTGTATTATAAAAGGCAACAAACTTACTTATTTTTTTGCTGCCCGCAGCAATTATCCGAATAAAATATTATGTCTTTATCTGGTTGTTTGTTAGAAAGATCCTCCAAAAACTTGTAAAGGCATGTTCCTATTTCATTGGCGCCGCGTTTGCCAAGACCCTCGTGCCAGAAAAAGCAAATTGTGGTATCGTCTTTTATATTGGATACCTAAAACAAAATATACATTAGGTACATTCGAACATAAATTGATTAATTTTAACACTATAATTAACTAATTAGAAAATGAGTCCTCACCGTAAAATTGTAACAATTTAACTTGGACTTATAAAAGAAAGCTGATGACTGGCTAATTGGACAAGGTAAGACTGCCTGTAGATCGAAAATGGCAACTATATTATTAGAATCACTATTTTTGCATTGTTCTGTGTCGTGTTTTAGTTCTAATCTGCTTAAACTTTTCTCTTCTAGGTGTTTTTTGTATTTTTCCATCAGTGGTTCCTTATCGTTAGTTTTTGTACGCCTCACATTCATCGCACTGATCTTTTCGGGGAATAAACAAACCAAGATTGAAATCAGTATTAAAAATTTGATAGTAGGCATCATAATTTGCAAATTCCTTTCCAGCGGTTTCTTGAATCTTTTTGTAATCACGATGAAGCTCCGCTATAGTTAAACTTCCATCTATATATTCCCTGGTTGTATTAGCCCTTAAGTAGTGACTTTCTGTTCTAGGAATGGAATTTATATGATTTCGGACCGATTTCACGACTTCATCGCTTAAATTACAATGGTTATTATGCTTTCCGCGATTATCGGCAGGACTCATTATAAACAAGGCTTGATCAGATATTTTGTCAATTACATTCCGCAATGTTTTTTCACCAATACATAAAGTATTCAGCAAAAAAGTCTTACAAATCCTGATTTCCTCACCATTTATCAGAAAATGATAGGTTGAGTTCGGTTTCCTCGGTGGTTTAAATGTGTTATTTGCTGTGATCTTGATTCTTCGGGTTGTAGGATTTTGTTTTTTAATACATGATGCAAGAAAATCTCTTTGCCTTTGGTGTGTTCCCAATTCCCAGTAGGATTTAAAAATCACACTCCTCGTTTCAAAAGAAACTTTAGTAGAACAAGACAGACGGATTTCGCTGGTGCAATCTTGCCTCTTTTGGTCGTGTATTCTTGGCCACTATTTTTTAAACGTTTTGAAACAGCTTGTTTCCATTGCTGTGTATTTTTTTGTCGCTTTCTTGACTGCTTTTTATTAATTACTTGCTCAGTGTGATCTTCACTCGTATCCACACGGGGTCCTGGGTCGTTATAAACTTCAACACTTTCCGTATTACCATCAGCCTCATCAATATTACCCCTATTATCAGTGTCAGAAGAACTCGACGAACTAGATGAGCTGCTGCTGTTGGAACTAGACGAGCTACTGCTGGAACTTGAAGAACTGGACGAGGTGCTACGTTTGGGAGATCTAGTTTTAAATATACCCTTATGTTTCACAGTTCGTGGCGGTTTATAATCTGATCCTTCAGATGGTGAAAAATCTCCACTCTTTGAGGAGTTAAGCTCACTTGCAACCTCTAAAAAGGTGATGAAAGAATAATATCTCAGTTACTTTACACATGAAATAATCCAGATATTTGTATAGCAGTTTTATTATCTTACCTGTAGTATTTACCGCAGGAGAAATTTCTGTTCCAAAATTGTTATTTTCCATTTTTTCAACATCAGAATTCTCGAAATCTAGAAGAGGTGACGGTAATGATTCAATAGGTGTATCCGTTGTTTCTGAAATGATGCCTTCCATTGATTTAACAGGACCCTGGTTTTTTATATTCATATCTATCCATGTTTCAACCATGTTATTAGCTGTAAAAAAAAATATATTTATATAAAAAACTTAAGTAACATACCAATATGAATTAAGAAATAGCAACAATATACTTACACATTGACGAGTTTTCGATTGAATTTGCTGCTCTGTTAGAGCCCACATCTCCTTCGCGACAAGATCTATTAGAATTTGTGTCAGTTTCTTTGATTTGCAAATTATTTTCGTCATTAAGCATCATTAAATTTTTTTTACTACGAGATCCCATTTTAAATTCTGAAAATTTTATTAAAATTTAAATCATACAAAGAAACTATTCATATCACAATTCACAAATAATGCATACCTACTAGTCGTAAATACATAAAAATACCAATACTAATAAATAAACAGAAAATTTATCACAAAATTTGTATTAAAAAATAATACAAATTTATTTCATTAACTTAAATAACAAACATTAATATTAAATCAAGTCAATTTGGAATGACAAAAACGTAATTGTCATTAAGTCTAGCAAAATAGCATTGCAATTGGAATGACAAAAACACATTTACTTTTAAGACCAAGGAATAAAACAAATCTTGAACGGACAAGGGCATAACTGTCTGAACGACTTTGTCCTTCCAATTTTAAAATTATAAATTAGGCATAAGTGTAATAGATGTGGCATTGTCGCTCCAGAAACCAAAAAATTAAAAAAGGCATATTTACCTTTACGACGTTAGCGGTCCAAGTGACGACTGCCTCTCTCCCCGCCGACGGCGCAACTGACCAATGAGACTATGTCCAGCCAAGAGAGCAGTAAAAAGGCACCAATAAGACAAAGTCACTATTTTCGCCTAGCGGATTTTTAAAGGAATTAAATGACTGTCTTTGTTCCTCCAGTTCAAATAGCATTTTTAAGGCATTTCTGTATACTTAACTCATTTTTGCAATTTTTGACAATTGTGCCCTTGTTCTACCGAAGGTGCGAATGTACAACATGGTCTTCCATGTCATTAATATTTTCAAAATTAAGTAATCCAGTATCTACAACTTCTTTTAAAGACATCATATCCTGAATGTGTTTTGCAGTAAAAGACTGAACATAATTGGATCTCAAACTGTCTAGAAAATCCCATGCTTCAATAACCAAATGTTGATCACAAAGACGGTTATTTTCAGGGATATAATATTTATATTGATGAAGCAACATTTTTCTAGTGGAAAGTGGAACTCTGTATCTTTCTGTTCTCCTGCATCCCTCGATGAAGCATCTACGTTCAGTTTCAATGGCTCTCATGTCTTTGGCAAAACAATAGTAGGTTCCGGTTGGTTGCTTCTAACTTCTTCATTGGAAGACACAGTAGGATGATCTGGTTCTTGAAGCCTGTCTTGTTGGGACGAAGTCGACGGGCTCTGAGGCCTGTCTTGTTGTGATGAAGTTGACGCGCCTGAGACCATATGGACAGCAGCTCTGTCAGCAAGCATGACATATGTGACTTGCTGCTTGTATCTGTAACAGACATACATAATCAAAATTGGAATTTATTAAGATAATTGATTTGTGGCTAGTACCTATCATAAATTAATTATAAGCTGTTTGTGTTTATATGTTGGCTAAGAGCGCAAAAACACAATAGTAGTTTATAATCATCTGCCATCATCTGCCTAGGCTTTTCCCAACTATGTTGGGGTCGGCTTCCAGTCGAACTGGATGCAGCTGAATATCAGTATTTTACATGGAGCGACTGCCTATCTGACCTCCACAACCCAGTAACTGAGTAATACGATACCCCTTGGTAAGACTGGTTGTCAGACTTTCGAGCTTCTGACTAACAGTAATGATTGTCAAAGATCTACAAACGACAGCCGGGACCAATGGTTTTACGTGCTTTCCGAGGCACAGAGGAAACTTGCTATGATAGATCGTCACCCATCCACAAGACCACAGACCAACCTCAACAAGCACGGCTTGACCTAGTAGTTATTATAATTAATATATACATATAATATATAAAATACAACAATAGGTAAATAATGCTAGGAATTATGTTGTGGCTTGTGACAAAATGTTTTCATCTAATGTAACATTTACTTTAGTTGCAGTACACAAAGTTACAAAATATTATAAAACCGGTCCATATACACTTCTCATCAAAAAAATCGAAACACCTCGCAGTTTATGATTTGATAAGGATTATCAGAAAAATGTGTATATTTAGGAATAAATGTAAAATGTCATTTAATAGTGAGTATTATGAGGTATTAAAATCCTAATGTTAATGTTCTAAATTCAAATTAAGTCTTCATAGGTTTCGTATTTTGTATAATGAGTAATTTTTACCCTATGTGGAATATGAAGGAAATGGGTAAAAAACACGCGTAAATGAAAAAAAAATGTAAGAAACGTTTATTTAATAACTTGTATTCCCTCCGCGAGCTCTTATTACTGCTTCCATACGGTTCTTCATCGATCGGATGAGAGTCACGATCACATGTTGTGGTATATTATCCCGTTCCTCTTGGATTGCATTTTGCAGCTGGCTAAGTGTTTCTGGGGCTGGATCTCTTGCTCGAATTCGTCTCTTTAATTCATCCCATAGATGTTCAATGGGATTCATGTCCGGGCTTCTGGCTGGCCATACCATAATGGAGATACCGACTTCGGTAAGATAATCTCGTACGAAGCCCGCGGTGTGAGCTCTGTCAATTCATGCATTGTCGTGCATGAATATGAAGTCGTTGCCAATAAAATGTGCATAGGGCATCACATGAGGTTCAAGACACTGTTCGATGTACCGATGAGAGTTTAGTGCAGGCAGCCGTGGCCCAGACACAAAGGCAAGTTCTGTCTTACCGTCGGCGCTGATTCCTCCCCAAACCGTCCACGAACCGCCACCATAGCTGATCTTTTCTTCAATGCAGCATTGTGCAAAGCGTTCTCCATCTCTTCTGTAGACCTTGTTCCTTCCGTCGTTACCATACATCATAACTTTACACTCATCAGAAAACAGTACTTTGCTCCACTGAAGGTATGACCAAGTTAGGTGCTCGCGTGCAAAGTTAAGGCGCGCTCTTCGATGGTCTGCAGTTAATTTCGGCCCATTCGCTGGCTTATGGGGTGCCAATCCGCGTTCCTTCAACCTTCTTCTTATTGTAGAGTCACTTACAGCTACTCTTCGTACAACGCGAAGCTGCGGCTGCAGTTGAAAAGCGTTAAGGCGTCGATTTCGTAAAGAAGTTGTTACAATAAATCGATAATCTCGCTCAGAAGTGACCCGATTCCTGCCAGATCCTGAACGGCGCGTGAACGAACCAGTCTCCCGATAGCTTTTGTAGACTCTATGAACAGATGATATGATATGAGATAAGCTTAGATGCAATCTTGCAGCCACAACACGCTGACTAAGTCCAGAATCCAGCAATGCCACCACTTGGGCGGCTTCTGCGGGCGAAGTATCCATATGTTATAGAAAAAAAAGTTTTTTCAGACGTCCCAAAGTCACAGTAAATGAAATAAGAAACAAAAAGTTTAAAGACAAGCGCTAATTTTTAGTTTTTAAACGAGAAACGTACTCCAACCCTAAATACACATTTGTCTCAAAACAGTGATTAATTTCATTTATAGGATAAACAAATGAAATTCTAATTTCGAATTTTGTTTTTTTTTTTCTTACTGTAATGACCAAACTGCCAGCTACACAATAATGTTTTTTTTTTCATGGAATTAATTCTCTTTTGTAAAAAATTAGGACAAAAACAATAAAAACGAAAGTGTTTCGATTTTTTTGATGAGAAGTGTATTTAAAATACTTTTTGACTTGCACTACATTTGAAATTGTAAGTTAAATACTTACAGTTTGAGGTATAATCCACTCTTGTATAACAATATATATTCTTGATTCACGGGTTGAGTTGGTATGGAGTAGATGACTGACTCGTGAAGCAAGAGAGCGCCCGCAGCGTATGCAAGCATTACGGTGGCCAAGTACTCTTCTTGGGTCATCAACATTTGAACTTTGAGCCAAGTCCCAGCATGCTTGGCAAACATAGTCACTACTGTTAGCCTAAAAATGGAAAAATTAAATTAAATCATCTTAATTGCATGTATTGGTCAGATTTAGTGTATTAAGCCTGGTTTCCACCGCAAGCAGCGCGGACCTTTTAATGATTTCTTTTACCTTCCAAGAGAAAACTGCTTACATGTGTACCAACAAAGAGTCGAGTGGAAATGACTCAGCGGGCAAAAAAATAAAAATAAGCTCGCTCTGGAAATCAGATGACGAAACTCTTTCTTGGTGGAAAAGCAAACCTATTGCATGAAAACGAAGTCCTCTCCGCTTAGCCATTTTCGGCTCATTACTCTTACGCGGTGGAAAACGGGCTTTAGGATATTATCTTAATTGTAAACATTCTAATCTTAAATATTTTAAACCTGCCAGGTAGGTGGTTAGATGAGGTTATTTTTACTTACAGAGTTAGGTGCAAGCCACTGCCGAATCACTGACAGAATTGTTTCATCGTTCAATGGTCGCCGACCTAGGGTATTGCAGAGATTAGTTGCAATCCCACAATTCACACAGCGATCCATAGTTTCAACAATATCTAATCCAAGCCGGTGGCAAAATCCAAAAAAGAATTCAAGTCAAACGTGTGAGCGATCTTCGATGTCCAGTGTGGAAGCAAGTGTCGTACAAGGTAGGCAGGGTCGGAATCCGTAATAAACAAAGCAATGGTCGTTGAAAATAAAAAACAATCAGGAAAGCACTCAAAACGCATCGGAAAACACGAAACGAGTGGAGCACGAAACAAGCGGCAACGGCAAGTGTCAATGTCAGTCAGCTGTCACTTAATGCTGTCATTAAAAATATGATTGATTATAATCGATACGAAATCGATTATCCTTTTGGTTTTTCAGTTATTAATTGACATTTTATTTATTTATATAACTGTCATTAAATGCACTATATTGTGTACAACTATAAGTAGACTTTGAGCTAATCACCTAGTGCAAATCATTTCTTTTTGTAATTCTGTAATCGATTAATCAAATTGATTGAGAAATGAGCTGATTTTTTATATTTTACAATAAGAAAATCTGACTAATTTTTTAGACCATATCTCATCTTATTACATTTGGGCGCACTGTTTTCTATCTCCTTTGTTTTTTGTACTTTGCATTAACCGCTTTTAATTCTGTTATTCTTTTATGCAATAGTTGGAACTCTTTGTTTACTTTGTACTTAAACCGGCGCAAAACACAACCAGATGATGTTGTTCTTTTTGGGGTCTCTGTTATATTTTGGGTTTGATTCTGTGGTTGGGTATCACTGGTTACTGGTTGTTCTTCCTTGGGATTCAGACTTGCCGATCGCCTGGTCGAAAATGATGAACTGCTTGGACTTGGAGGCTCGCTTGAGTACGAATTCCTTGACAGTGTCGTTGTTCAGAGGCATCACCTGTAAGTTAAACACAAAACCCTGTTTCATATACTATGCACAACAAATCAGATCGTAATTAACATCGTAATCGTCGTAACGAGAAAAAAGTTTATTAATTTTTGAATACAAGAATTACATATTTTTACCTGATACTGATGAATGAATGCTGCTATCAGAAGCTGATGATACTGGTGAATCAGCACGTAACAAAAGCAATGGAGTTGAAGTTTCTTCCAATGGATGACGGTTTTCTTTGTTTTTAATTTTCGGTACTTGTATAAGGTTTTCATGAAGACATCCTTTAGCTTCACTTTTTTCTTCAGGTTATATTTTCGGGAACTTATTCGACTTTTCTCTCGTCTAGCTTTTTGTTCGCGGCGGTTTTTCCCTTCAGCTTTTTTTTTATAATATCTTTGCCGGTTTTTGGCCTTGAAATCTTCATTATTTTTAAGCCTCTCTCTTTTTCTTCTTTCAGATAACTTCTTTCTTTCTAATTTTTCCTCTCTTGTTAATGGCATTTTGGTCTAAAAATAATTCAGTACAATTTTAAATAATTTTAGCTATGATGACACAATTTTTTATTATTAGGTACTTATAAAATCAGAAATTCATCAGCAGTGTCATTTTAAGTTTGATTTAAACGAATTCACTTTTAAACAAAGTTATAAAAAATATGAAATCATACAATACTATTACCAAACCCAAAGTTTTTTCATTTGCATGGCCAATAATTGATTTGCGTGGGTCAAAACGACCACGTAAACCACGCAAATCACGACCACGGAAATCAAAATAAATCATTTAAAATCTAAAAATATATAAAAACCCTATAAGCAAATATATTGTGTTTTGAATATAAGTTGCGTTACCTTATATTTGTTCGCACAATAATTTTTATTCAATAAACAAATTCACAGACACCGGAGAAAATTGTACCAGGCAAATCAAAGTTTCGAGAAACCATACCCACGAAAAGAATTTCGTACCTTAATTTTGTCGTAAACTCGACGCGTCGTCACACAAGCACTCTGCCCGGCCATTGGACCGCGACTAGTAGTAACGTGAATTAGGATGACGCAACATTGGGCCGCGATGTTAGGGATGTGCAAGTGAATTTACAATGATCCACGCAAATCAGTAACTACCCCGGGATAGTAACATATGTATTTTTTTTATATTTTGTAATTCTTTTAGAACTATGATCTAATTTTTCATAGCATTGTCAACTTCTTAGGACTTAATGTTTTTTTTTTTAGTAAGCATGTACCGTTTAGTTTAGAATATATAATTTACTAAGTGACTAGATCGGGGTTTGGGACACTCCACGAAAATTACACAAGCTCTCTTAAAGCTTAGCTTGGGATCAGATTACCGTGTGTGAGTTGTCCAGGAATATTTTATATTATTATTATTATATTATTAAAGAATGGGGGTATTTTTTTTATGATATTAAATATAAAGATAATTGAATAATCATCAATAACCCAAATAAGAGGGGATGAAAAGTTTGCCCGAAAAAAAAAGTGGCTTGCTGACTTTTTAATTTCTATTCGTATAAGGTGATGCGGCTTAAAAAACGTGTCTAGAAGAATGACCCAGACATAATATTGTTTTCTTGAAATATGCCTGGACTTAATTTTTCCTTTTATTAATTTTAAGTCACCACTTTCTCTCAGATTGTATTGAGAAAAATCTTGTTTGTCCCATACATATTTCTATACTATATGATCCATTAAACCGAATATGTTCCCCATAACACGATCTGCCTTATCTGGTAAGTACCTAGAGCAAACAGTATTAACTCACTATAACTTAATCTTGGAAACATAAATAAATTATCTCGATCAGCTTATACTCCGAAAAATGGTAGACCTTCTGTTCTTATTTAGTTCCTCAACCTATAGGGCTAAATTTATTATTTTCGAAATGAAATCTCTCTTTAATTATTGCAACTATTGCATTAGAATCATCTCTGTCACGCAGATGAAAGCCAAATCGATTAAAACAAACTATCTAGAAGCTCTGCATCATATTTTTTACTGATTTATTAAAAAAGTTTTGCATAACTACGAGGTGCATTCAATAAGTACCTAGCCTCATCGCCAGAGGGCGCTGTAATTTCAAAAGAGTTTTACCACAGTGTAGCACATTCTTTTTTAATTATTTTTTCAAATTTTCATTCCAATCCCTTCATTTGACAACTTATGGAAGCGAACGTATCGATCGGTTTTACAAAAATGGAAAAAGAGCAATATCGTTCGATGGTTCAATTCCTATTTTTGGAAGGGAAAACGCACATCGAAATCAAAGAGCGCTTGGATGCTGTGTACGGTGACTCTTCTCCATCGATGGCCACCGTCAAGAATTGGTTCAACGAGTTTGCACGTGGCCGTACGTCGGTTTTTGATGAACCACGTCCAGGTGCACCGAAAACAGCTGCTACGGAGGAAAACATAAAAAAATCCATGATTTCGTATTGGCAGATCGCCGATTGAAGGTTCGGGAGCTAGCTGAGACTGTAGGCATTTCAGAAGGAACAGTGCATCATATTCTTCACGAGGAACTCAGCATGAGAAAGCTGTCGGCGCGATGGGTGCCACGCTTACTCACACCAGAAAACAAGCGCTACCGTGAGACCACATCGGAGACGTGTTTGGCGCTGTTTAAGCGAAATCCAGCGGAGTTTTTGCGTCGTTTTGTAACCGTCGATGAAACCTGGATCCACTGGTAGAGTACCAGAGACCAAGGAGCAATCAAAACAATGGATCCAGACCGGGGAACGTGCTCCAAAGAAGGCGAAAACTGTAAAATCGGCCGGAAAAGTTATGGCCACCGTTTTCTGGGATTCGCAAGGTGTGATCTACATCGATTACCTCGAGAAGGGTAAAACAATTACAGGCCATTTACTATGCCGATTTATTGGGCCGATTCGACGCCGAATTAAAGAAAAAACGGCCCCATCTGGAAAAGAAAAAAGTGCTGTTTCACCACGACAACGCACCGGTTCACACGTGTGCCGTTGCCATGGCCAAATTGGTCGAATTACGCTACGAATTGAAATTTTCGTTTACTTTTTGTAGGCTAAGTATTTATTGAATGACCCTCGTAGCTTAAAATCTCTTTTAATATGTCCATTTACAGCCGCAATTACCCAGCGGCATATTGTGGCTACGGTTGGCCTGTTGTGTTGTCAACTGGTGTTTGCCTTCTAATAGAGAATCTATGGTCGAAAATTAAGGTTTGACGCATTTGGTGCATTTCTCAACTTGTACACCATGCTCAAATGGTGAACTTAGCAACTGGTGCACTTCTCATTCCGAGTCGACGTTTTGATAATTCGGGTAACTCGAGTTGCAGCCCGAGTCGGTTACCGAACCGACTCGGGCTGCAACTCGAGTTGGCTCGACTCGATCTGCCTTAAGGTACGTCGCATCGCCGCGTCGTCCGTCCGAGTCAGTAATCGCTCAACTCGTTCCACGGGTTACTAGTTTTGCTACGTCCACGGTTCACAGGGTCAGGTCCGATGGGCTGCGTGGCGTCGAGTCAATGATAGTCAAATAAAATTGAGGCCTTTCAAAAATCAGACTTTTATTATTATTATTAAAATTGTTTACAAAGTTCAAATTACAAAACGAATACTACAACGCTACGGTCGCTACGCTACATAAGTAGCGCAAAAGAGTGGTAACATTATTACCTAGAAAATAATTAGAAACTAAAATAAGTGTATATCTTTTACCGCCTTTTTCATGCTTGAGGCATTGTCGGTCACAATGGTAACTATTTTGTCGAAAATGTTCCATTCAGGTAAAATAGCTCGCAAAGCGTTTGCTATATTTAACGATGTATGCTGGTCGGCAAGTTCAGATGTTGATATAACAAGCGATTTTAATTTTGAATTTTGTATGTAAGGATCGTAGCAAGTGGAAAGAAGTAGTCTCTGCCTACCCCTACGGGAAACAGGCGTGATTATATGTATGTATGTATAAAGTGAGCAGTAATACTAATGTAACTTTTTTGGCTGTCTGAGCTCCAAATATCTGTAGTTAGGGCAATATACTCTACATCTTCTAGTTTCTTTTTTACTTCCGAACTGCAAATGTTGTATTTTTCTTCTAGCACTTGTTTTATTTTTTTTCCGGATGGCAATATATAATCCTGATTCAACTTTCTTGAATAAGATATAAAACCTTCGTTTTCTACAATTTGAAGGGGTTGCATGTTTTAGTTTAATAGATGGTTGTTGCATCGCATTTAGATATTTTTATGTATCTGTAAAATGTTGTAATGATATCCTGCTTAATTCTTGAAAAATACCGTATCATTATGCACAGAATTTTATTTGTTGATATTTCCGTAGTTTCATCTACAATAAGTGAATATGCAGCATCACCAACATCTGATATCATTTCTTGCATCATTACTGGACTACAAGAACGTTTTTTATTAGCATGCTGCATTTAGTTCGGTGTATTTTTAACGTCCCCAGAACTTCTGATTTTAGATCAAGACATGGCAGGATTTCACTGAAATGATCTACATTTTGAATAGCACTATGTTCAGCTATATAAGCAGCTATTTTTAAGTCCGCAGTTTTGATATTCTTCGAAACTGTTTTTACAAAAGGCAATTGCTGACAGGACTTCGCCGCTTTATCTAATGACACAGCTTTTATGTGTTTTTTACTCTTTGCGTGATAGTTAAGTTCTTTCTTGTGGGGTACTAATGTGACTTTACAATATTTGCACCTTGCATAGTTTTCACCAGTAGGGTCAGGACAAATCATCACTACAATATGCATTTATCTTTATCCATCACCACCACCACCCGTAAAATACCTACAGATGTGGGTAAATTTTGCAACAGGTAACTCTTATACATTACCAAAGACATTCAAATAATATTAACAGCCAAACTGCCAAACAAAGTACAATACAATCAAAGAAAAACAGTTACAATAATGCTTGTGTAACCTCAGTCTCATTGCTCAATTAGATTAATACATATTCTAACTTTAAGAAAACTGGACTTACCTTTTAAATTTGGATCATACTCCCATTTTTTACGGTATTTTTGTGCATACTTTCATAGACTAATATAATATAATATGAGATAGACTGGCAACTGTCCGTTTGATTATTTCTTGGCGTTGAGCGACATCTGGACGCCAAGCAGAGAACTAAATGCAATACATATATCAATACCTTCCTATAGATACGTTCATATAACAGTTCATAATAATTAGTTCATGAAGTATCAAATGTAGCTACTTGATTCGACCGATTTGCAAAGAAAAAGAAAATTATACTTTATCACAGAAAATAAAGTAGATAATTCCTCATACAAATCGATCAAATCAGTACAATTTAGATTTCTAGAACTGATTACAATAATATTTAGTTAGGATAAAGTAGAGGTAAATAAACAGTCAGGGAATAATACAAAATTATGATATTTAATCAATTTTTTTTTTCAACGTTTTATACTAAGCCTGTTTGCCTTTCTCGTTTCCTACCCTTTCTTTTATTAAAATGCTCTCGAGCCTGTAGGATAATACAGTCCATTTCATCAGAATTTGCTTCAGCAAAATTATAAAAGCTCTTGCCATTGAGGACATTGCTGACTTCTCTGCACCAATTCATAATGAAGAACACAACACTTTTATTCAATAAGTACTTATTCAGATTATTTTAATGTTATTTGCATGTAATAAAATTAAAATCAACATGTACAGTAACTATTAAATTTAAATATTGTATGATTTGGTTTCTGTGTGCATCAGTTTTTAACACCTCTAAAGTGATGTGTCCTGTTTCGCAAAGTAGTCAAACAATGCCCGGGATGGATAGCACAACCAATTTTTGCCCCAATATGCTTTTTTTACTATGTAACTGTGAAAATCTTCAATATTCTCACCAATGCAACTATTTTTACATGAGTTACATTTTTTAAATACAAACTTTTTGGCTTTGGTGGCCATCCATCCACTGCAATATGCTATAGCACTGCATTTTTCTACATGGACTCGTGAACGACTTTGTAACATCGTATTTGTGAAATCATATCAATATTTAAATGATAATCATTTATCTGCCTTATCTCATTACTATTATTGTCGTTGCTGGGTGATTAATTTTGTATAAATGATTTTAGTGATTGCAGACAAATACTGTCACAATGTCCTTTTCACAATTTTCCTGTAGGGAGCGTGCAGATGTGTTATTATTTAACAACAAACTTTTGAATGCGTTTTCAAATGCTGTAAAGCTGGGCATTATATTACTATAACCATGAGCTTTTATGGCTCCAAAAAAGTTTTCAAGGTCTTGGTTCATATTTCTTATGAGTATAGAATTAATTCCTTGTGACCATAAATAGGTAACAATAGATTTAAAACCTTCAATTGTTTTCACCCAGCTAGTAAGAGAAGGCACTGTTGCTTCTTTCGTTTCTTTATCATTAGTAGTAACAATCTCATCAATTTTAAAATGGGCAAAGTTGAGTTCCAAAATGCTAAATGGGGCTAGTTTGATTTTACTGCAGATCTGTATATTTTCCCTTCTTCTTTATGGAAGTTTGCATTGACTGAGTCAAAGAGGTCGTCTAACAGCAATATTAATTCTGCAGTGTCCACGCTGTCCTCTGGTAAGCTACCATTTTCTGTAAGTTTTATATCTCAATGATATGATTATAAATTTTAATAAAGTTAACAAACCTGCCATACAACCAACTGTTACACCAACAGACTTGCTGAACACCTGAGTGCAATATTTGACTCTCATTCTGGGTATCATTGAAGGCACAACATGCAGAGCAGTCAGTTTGTGGACCAACTTTACACCCCTGAATGTTGGACTCCTTTGGCATAGGTTTTCTATGTGTGACCATTTTGCGACGCGTCCCTTGCCATCCTTTACGAATTTAAATTTTTATTGAGCAGATTGTTGCGTACACTCTTAATAAGATGAGGTGCATCATAAATAGGCACGATTTTGCAGTTAGCCACTTTAAAAAAGCCTCCTTTAAATTCTTTGCTTTTTCGCAAATAGCTTTCTTTCGTCTCCTGCACCAACTGGTTTATGAGCAATTTCGAAATAAAGTGTACCCTGCTATAAAATTCGATTTTATTTTTAGGTTGTTTTTTTTTTTAATTTGTCTATATATTACGAAATAATATAGTTTATTACATAGAAAAACAAAAAAGAACGCGGAATTCGAGGCATTTTCCCGATAATATTGAAACAAAAGGGACTTTGAGGCGGAACTAGTTCCGTTGTGTGACTAGATTTAAAAGCAAAATTAAAGAAAAGTCTGATATTAATAAGTTTTTTTTTAATTAATTTAAATTTATTATATATGTTATTCATTGACTAATCAATGAAAATAGCCTTAGCTTCAAGGATATACACAAAATGCTGGATTTTTACTCGGTTTTGTGACTCTGTCGCTTCTTACTTAGTTATTTTTTAATTTTACTCCAATAAAATAATATTTTACTTAATATGTGTACCTTTTTTGTAAAATAATACATTTACTGTAAACATATTTGTAGCCACAACTATTAAAAAGGAAGAATATCATCTGATATCATAGATTTAACTTCAACCTCTTGAAGGGACAGTGACAAATCGGAAGTCTTAAAAACATAAAGCTGTGTTCACAGTTCACTTGATTTATAAATTGCCTAAATAATACGAATGATACTTTTCATATTGGAACTACTTAGTCTTATATTTTTAAGTACTGAAAAATCAAGGAAAAAAGTATGTAGGTAATAAATAATACAATCATTTTAAATATTATTATATTTTCACCTTAATACTTATATTATAAAAATGTCTGAGATCACTAGGTATTACAAAATTAAGGCAATACTCAAAGGAGACCTACCGCCACCGCGTATTCAAGTAAAGTTATCTAAAGTCATAACAAATTAAAATTAGAAAACTTAAAATAAAACATTACAAAATCAATGAATTTAATCAGTCTTACTTTTTCTCTTAATTCTTCAATTTAATTGTACCTTTTAGCTATCATCGAGTTTTCGTTTTTAGATAATTATTATATCAATTATATAGCAATTCAAAAAATTATCCAAAATCAATACCGCGATGTCCTTTCTTTTAGTAGGTACATTTATATATTTCAATGACATGGTATTAATAAGTATAGATTTAATAGACTCATCAAAAAAGGTAACTTAAAATACTTTAAACTATGATATGATAAAATATGATAACTATTAATATTAAAATATGATAACTATTAATATTATTTAAGGCGGAGCCTCAGTAGTAGCCCGCGAACTTAGGGAAGGTTCATATCTGACGGAACATGCGTCGCGTATTATCGGTCGCGTAACGCCAGAATAGACAAATGTATAGAAAAACGCTTGATCGTTCACACTCAACAGACTAACGTATCATCGGTTGAGTGTGAACGGTCAAGTGTTTTTCTATACATTTGTTGTGCTGGCGTTACGCGACCGATAATACGCGACGCATGTTCCGTCTGATATGAACCTTCCCTTAAAATTTTCAGGTATTTTTGCAATTTGCTTATCAGTGACAAGTTTTAACTTGATCAAAATATAATTCGCGACAATAAAAGGTATAACTTTACATATCAAAATGATTAAAACTTCGCTCCATTCACTCTCACAAAGATTTGGTCAAAGTTGATAAAAATTCCGAAATCTAACTTATTTTGACCAAATCTTTGTGAGAGCGAATGTTTTGATCATTCTTATATATAAAATTATACTTGTTACTGTCGCGAATCAAATTTTGATCAAGTTGCAACTTGTCAGTGATAAGCAAATTGCAAAAAACACATGAAAATTTGAATTTCGTGGGCTACTACGGAGGAATCACCTTAAGTAATGTACGTTAGTAATCTAATGACTTGAATTTTAATTTGGTAAAAAAATTACAAATATTATTAATCATTGCACATTCTCATGTATAAGTATTTTATTTGCACATAAAAAGCACTCATCAGTAGTGAAATGATCGTATACGGAGTAATTACAATAAAAACACCAAAAATATGACTATGTAATAATTTTTTTATATGTTCACGAGTCATAATCAGACAAAAGTGTCCAATTCTTGAAGATCGACTTACGTATTGACCGCATCCATAGCAATATTCATTGAAAATAAAATGTGTCTCGGTCCAAGGCCATTTTAGGTCATAAATGTAGAAATCCATAAAATCGTCGGAATTAAGCACCTTATCTATATCAGCGTAAATGACCATGTCGACAGTAATTATCGTCGTAAATCAGAATATTAATCTAAAAGAAAACATTGCCATTGTTAATTTAAGAACATAAACAATAACTATAAGAATAATTACGTATAAAGTTACAAAAGTTACACTACCTCCTTCCAAGCATATGTCACAAAGATAATCCCATTCTGTAGGACCGGCAGTGCATTCTTCACAGTATTTTTTCTTACATGACATGCATTTTGCTTTCCGACCTACAATCGCAGCTTTACATTTCTGGCATATACTTATTTATAATTTTATATATACTTTTTTATAATTCTGTTTTCTTTTCCAGGTTTTTTACTGATAGTGCTGTTGGGTTCCGGTGCAATAATAATTGGCATTACATTAATATCCATAAGCTCTACAGGTTCTTCTGAATTGATTATATTGACATCAAGATTTTTCAGAGATTCCATATCTGAAATATCAAATGTCTCGTAAAACTACACAACTATGGTCCGGATATTTCAGATCATAAGTTTGTGCTCTCCCCTCTAATTCATTGAATTACATATGTCACATGTAATAATGTTCTTAGATGAAGTAAGATGTGATAATTTAACTAATCGATGTTAAATATAAAAAAATAAAAGTTCAAGTAACTTTTTTTTTATCACAATTTGGACCATTGTTGCCTGTTATATTGGCAACTTTAGACCGGATTATTATTTGTACTAAAAATGCGTATTGTGGCGTTCTGGATCATAGTTGAAAGCATAAAATTAAACAACTGTTATTATTAAGAATTGAAATATGTTTATTTATCATTTTTTTTATACAAAAGTCGTCAAAATTCGTTAAAATTGAACTTTAAGTAATAGAATTATTATTATTTTCGGAATATTAAAGAGAATGAAAATTTTTCGTATAAAAGAAACAATAATGAAATGAAATCGATCATATTTTTCTTAATAGTTTTATAGGTACGTATAATTATTTATTTTTTTGGTTGACCCCATTTATACTCCAGTTCCGGTACTCTAAACAATGCGCGCTTCGTGCCTAATTTTGATGGGGTTTTGATTGTCGAAATAATCTTATCCATTGGATAGAATATACAGTCCGGTTTCTCAGGCCACTTCCATGACAATCCACAACGATTCATGCAACTAACAAACGCTCCATCATCATCAACGGTCTTGACTTGCCCCGGCCACTGTTCACCTTCATATTCTACTAAAACATAATCGTCTGGCTTGGGAATAAACTGCGTAGCATTCGGGATACCAACTGCAGCCGCTGCAGATTCATCTGCGATGAATTCATCCGAGAGATTAATAGTAGAGTCTGAAGCATACTGAATTTCACCTTTGTCATCGGTTTCACTCGAAGAATCTTTGATATTTTTCTTAGGTTTTCGTTTAGATGTTTTTGCTGTCTTATTTTTAATAGAATGCTCAGGTTCTCTTGATGTGCTAGCCTGTATTTGTATATCTTCTGCAGATATGCTTTTACCCGCCGGTACATTGAGCTTTTTCTTTCGTCCTTTACCGCCTGATTCCACCACTCCTATTCTTTTATTTTCTAGAAATTGTATAAATGATTCTGAAACCAGTGCCGGGTCTTGCAGTGGAGCGTCTGGATGTCTAAACGTAGGTAAGCGTTGTAATACTGGAGCTTCATCAGTCGGAAAAATACCGGTTTTCTTAAAGCCAGCTTTGAGATTATTTGCTGAGTTGTCCATGATATTTTTCCACAGCTTATTTAGCAACGTAGGAAACGTGTGTTTAGGAATAGTGGGTAGTCTTTGCCCTTGAGGCGTTTCCTTCCATTGGTCTAAGATTTGACGCCAGCGCAGTTTAAGAGGCCTAAAATAGGCCACGTCCAAAGGTTGTGTAAGGTGGGTGCTATTTGGTGGTAAAGCCACAATTGCGATATTATGAGACTTGCATGCCTTTAAAACTTCCATATTTATATGAGAACTTAAGTTGTCCCCAATGAGAAGCTTCTTCCCTTCTTGCCTACGTAAAGTGGGTAGAACCAATGAAAAGAACCAATCCTCGAATGTACTAGTGTCAAACCAACCGGACTTTGACCGATTGTAACGAGTGCCAGGTGGCCCACCCTCTGTCCACGTGCTCCACATATTGTCTGACTTGTAGTTTACGTAGGGTGGTAAAATTTCTCCAGCAGCATTGCCACAGATCATTAAACTAACGGCTGCTTTCGTTGAATTTTTTATAGCTTCTGGATATTTACATCCACGCTTCATAAGCACTTTTTTCTTGCTTGGTTCATCAACAAGGTTGGTTTCATCATAATTATAAACATTTATAAACATTTTCAATTGCGCAACTATCAATCAGGAATACTTTGGTCACTTTCAAACTTCGTGTTAATATGTTGTAAGCATCTTTTGCGTCAAGAACATCGTTTCCAAGATACACTTTTCTATCAAGGGTTCGTTTGATGCTACCTCCTATTCCATCTGCCACGTTTTTGCCGTGGCCAGCCTCATAAAATGTCCATGTAGTATATTGCAGCCGATACTTATGTGTATAGTGAACCAGCAAATAAAAGTTTTTTTTCTGGCGATATTGAGACGAGGGTCCATCCGAGAAGAAGTGTATTACCGTCGTTTTAGGGGTTATCTGCTTTATCATCTCAATAACAGGAGTCAGGTGTGCCCAGATCGCTGCTGGTTGATGACTTGTATTGTCTGACAATGTGCCAAAAGATTGAGTGCGATCTTTCCAAAATACCATTCCAGTATGGAGGCATATTTGAAGGTTTGATGCCCCGTAATGCATGGACTGAATCTCTTCAGAAAGTTTGGTTTGGTAGTTTTCAGAGAAGTCGCATACTATGACGGCTTCGTTTTCTTTTAACTCATGTACTGCCTTTTTATATTGTTTTTGCTGATGTGTCATGTTAAAGAAATGTTTTTTGAACATTAATAAGTCATTTTCAAAATCTTTTTTCAGGTCTTTGAGAGTTCCTTTTTTTGTCATCCTTACTGTTCTCTTAGTTCTTATTTCCTTCATCTCTTGGTCTTCCATTTTCTGGTACGTATGATCTTGTCTTTCCCAACGTGACCATTCTACATTTAGCTTTAATTTCTCAGCACTGATTTGTTGGTAATGTACTTGTTTGTCCTTACATTTCAGACATTTATTCCACATGCAATCATAATCATTTATGTCACACGATACTTGAATTAAAGAATCTCGTATACTGCCAGTGACCAAACCATATCTAACCATACCTTTTTGATCATAGCCTTATGAAGAAATACAAAGTTGCTGTGCTTCACGCACAAGCATGTAGATCTTGAAGACGGGCCAGGTGACAAAACAAAAAATGGTTTTTGTACATAAAATGTAGTGAAACCATAACGTCCACCTTCAGCTTTGTATTTTTTAAAAGTATCCATCAATGTGTCTAACAAATATCGTATTTGGACATTTTCTTTATTTTTTGTTTTAACTTCTTTTTTGCCAGCAGTATTACGACTTATGTCGTCTCTTGTGTAAAATTTTGTAATTTCTGCTATGCCACTACGTCTTAATTTATTTTTCTTGTTTCTTACTTTGCCCTTCAGTCCTAGCATTTTAGAGACAAACGATTTGTTACCGGAATTCGTTACCAATTTTTTTAGAGTTTTCTTTTCTTTCCTATTCACACAGCGTTGATAGGTAGCTTTTAGTGTACTTTCTAATATTTCCTCTCTAGCTTTCATTTTAATTATCTTTAAGTTCAGGACCTCAATCTCTTTTTCCATTCTTTTTTTGAACCTTTGTAAACGCTTTCGGTAACTTTCCAGATTCCTTTTAATTTTTTCGTTGTAGATCGTGTACCTTTTACACTTGTTAACAAGAACTTTATTTTTTTTTCGTAGATTCCTAACTAAATTATCATTAAATTTATTTTCTTTTGAATCGTTACTAGGGCCAGGTATAACATTTTCATTTTGGGAAATAGCTAGAATTTTGTTTTTCTTTAGTTTTTCTCGGCTGACCTTTTTATTTTTCCTCCACTCTTCCCTTTTTTGCTTGGCTTCTTCAGCCGTCAATTCCGATTTTTTTTTTTTTTTTGATTTTATTTTTTCCAAATTTTTTTTTGCCTGAATTTTATATTCCTCAGGGCGTTCTAATTTCAGTTTTTCCCTTTATCTTTTAGTTCTTTCCGCGCCACTTAGTGGCATAGTGAAAGTTACTTATTAAAAAAATACCTGAAAATAAAATATTGCATATTGTAGCTATGTAATCCTAGCTTTATGTGTCAGTTTGGTGACATTTGTAGTCAGTCCTATATGTGACGTAATAAAAATGTCACCAAACGGACGTCACATTTGCGGGTATAGATTTAAAAAATATGTTTTCTAATCACAATTAAATATTTAATAAGAATAAAACTTGTCAAAATATTAGTAAGTTGTATCTGATTCCGTTGAAACAGTTGTAGGATGTGAAATGTTGTATATTAACTAGGAAATAACGTCACTAACCTGACAAAAAAACTGGAGACAGCTGCCGACACAAACAATAACAACCCTTCACTCGAGACACTGGCGCATAACTGACGTTTAAAAATTCTGGCCGTGATCTTCTTCACTTAATGTTGCCATTTAAATTATTATGAGTTCCTTTAGTAATTATTTTTAACAACTGGAACCGTCACTAAACTGACATGTCCGACCGGCTTCAATTTCGAACATTTTTTGAAAACGTATTGTGGCCTATGTTATTAGAGTTTGAATTGTATAAATTTAATTTATGTGACGACAAAGACATACACTATGAACACACCAAAAATTTTAAATGTATTCGTAGTAGTATTTTAGTAATTTCGGTCAATTCAATGTTGGCAGGGGGTGGGACATGTCAAAAACCGTTACTCTGAATATTTGAAATACGTATAAATTTATAATTTAAACGTGTTTTACCTTGATTTCTGATGAATTTGTCAATTTAATTAATAATTTCCACTTTTATTCCTTAAATTAAACCATATGCCCATTATTTATCTTGCTATAACATTTTGAATAAGTGGGACAGTCTTAAAATCGCGGGTACACTTAAAAGTGAAAATGCCCTTATATTAGAACAAAACCTTTGAGATAGTTCATTTTTGTGGCGTCTCAGAAAAATATTCGCCCAAGTTTTGCCAGGTAAATTATTTTGGAATTGGTCTACTTTACGTCCTGTTCTGTCGAGATACATTTTTACAATGCACCTTAAATCAAAAACGGTAATAGGGAAACCGTAATTACACATTTCGATTGCATGCTGGATGAAAGCAGTTTCTTCGGTATCAGAAAAGATACGCTGACGGCCTGGTTGTCTAACTTTATTTGTTCGTACTGCTTTTAATTTTAAAATAATTGAACTTCGAGGAATTTTATATTTTTCAGCAGCTTCGCGTTGAGTTAGAATTTTATTTGTTATATCTGATAAACATAGTTCCATCTGCCGTTCACTATAACACTTGTATAGCCCTCCCTCCAACTTTTCTTCTCATCAACTTATCTCGTGACAACATTTTCTGTAACAAAGTAAGTTAGTTTTTTATTATGGTCCAAAAAACCAGTAGGACCATAGTTGAGATCCAAGAGGGTACTTACGAGAAAAACATCTTTTTTTTATATAGGTGTATTTATTGAATAAACTATACGCAAAATGAATGCCAGAATCAAAACTTACCATATGAATCCAATTCTGAAACTTTGTCTTCACTTTAACCAATATTTTCAAATAAAAGTTTACGATATTCAGTTAACACGTTGACTGCCAGCCCGGTCACCGGTGACCGGACCCCGTCTTGTATCCACGCGCCGTGTTGGTCACCGGTGACCTCAACACAGACCTGTTTTTGGGCAGAATTATTACGCCGGTGGCCACGTTTATCGTACATTTAGTGTATGCAAGTGACCGGAGCGGCGCTGTAGACTGTTACTACAGCGTGGTTTCGGCATGTTTATGAAATTGTGTGAAATGTGGGACAAAAATGAAGAAAGTGAGTGAAAAAACATAACCGTCATAAAAATCAAGGATTTATTTTTCTCAATGTTTGAAATATAAGTAAAACACAAGTAATTAGGCATTCTAAAATACAAATTAAACGAAGCGATGGAACTTATTGAAACAAGTTAAACAAAAATATGGTTCAATTGGACATTCTTTACAAAACGTTGCTACTTTCTTTGTTTTATTTTTGGCTGATTTTGAACCGTACATTGCCACACAGTTTTTGTAACATTCTGAACAAAATCGTCTAGTGTTTCTTACGTTACCCTCCTTTTTCAATAATTGATGTTTCAGTCTTTTTGGTCTATCTATTCTTTCAGGTTCTGCGTCCTTTCCTGCATCAACTAAATACTCCACTAACTCTCTTCTAAACTGTACTATACTTTCACTTTTTTTTTTATTTTCGTTATACATAATCCATGCATTAACAATAGCTGTATTCAATATAAGTTCTATTCCTAATTTTTTATACCATTTAACCGTTTTACGTAGTGGCGAGGAATATGCGGCCATTTGATCGCTCATATCAACTGCGCATTTTGTTTTGTTGTAGGCTAAAACCATTCTTGGTTTGCGAATTACTTTACCCTTTTTAGTTATTTTAGAAAATCCTTTAGAATGTTTCGTGGATAACATCAGCACATCTCTTTTGTCCTTCCACTTTATTACGCATATTCCTCGTTCATTCTCCCTAGCTATTACTTCGCCAGGTTTTAATTGGCAAACCTCTTCTATTTTTCCTCAGAGTGGGTACTCTACACCAAATGGGTGTCCTTATCAAGTAGTTCATTGGCCAGCTCCAAGCTTGTATACCAATTGTCTGTTGCAAGTGTGTGACCACAGCCCAGTATGTGCTCACAAAGAGACATTACCACTCTTGTGGGTGTGGTATTCACTACTTCATTATTTTTGCCAGCGTATAGTTCCAATTTGCATGTATATCCTGGTAATGTACAGAGTTTGAATAACTTCATAGCATATTTGAGCCTCTTGCTTTTGTTATATTGTCTAAAAATTATGCGACCTCTGAAAGGCACTTGGCTTTCATCAATACAGATATCTTCCTTAGGTGCATATATATTTTTAAAAGTTTTGTTTAAACTATCTAAAAGAGGTCGTATTTTGTAAATTCTGTCAGACACATCAGCCGTATCATTATTCGTAAAGTGCAGTTTCTGCAATAGTAATTCAAATCTGTTTCGGCTCATAACAGATGCAGCAAAGGTTTGCCCAAAAACCCTGTCGGTGCTCCAATAAAGGTTTATTTTAGGTAGTTTAACTAGTCCCATATACAAGATTAATCCGAAGAACCGTTTTATCTCAACTTTTGTGGTTGGTTTCCAGTTATTGGAGCGAGACGAAGGCTTTGCACTAGGTCCTTGTTGCTCTGCAAACAAATTGGTTTGAATAGCAATTTCTTCGAAAATTTCATCCGGTACCATCAAGCTAAAATATTCTCCTGGAGCAGCATTTCGAAGTTGCGAAGCAAATGGTTGTCTCATACCTGAAAATGAAACAAAGATACACCTTATCATACGATTTAACATACAAATATTAATATAGAAACTTTACCGACCGACCGAACAACCCGACCGATTTATATGTATAAAATATACAAATACAAAAAATAACCTAGGAATCAAACCCGGTAGCGCTCATAGATCTGTATAGCGTCTATTACTATTTTAAAATCGTAAAAGGCAAAACTTTGTTACTAACATCTTGAAAATGGTTGAACGGATTTTGATGTTTGACACAGCAATATGTTACCTATAGTCTAAAGTAGAACAAACAAAAAACAAAACAAAACAAACAATAAAATAATATAATATTATACCTGTTAGTTCTGTAAACGCTATAACAGATGGTTGATGTCCTTTTGGTTGAAGCCATTTTTGTGACGTACTCGCTGATAATCTATCAATATTTTCATTAACAAATTTTTCCACGTCATCAATTTCACTCTCAGATTCACTAGGAATAACCATACGTTTGCGTTTTCGGTTTTTTGGAGGATAGATATTATAATCTTCAATCTCTGATTCTTCATTTTCACTCAACACATTTTTTCTAGCAATTTCATCAAAAATACTAGCTTCCAGTAAGTCAATGTCGCGCAAATCATCTAATGAAATATCTATAAAATTCACATCGAAATCTTTACTATTCTCCATGTTGTAATCACCCAATTTTACAAATTAAAAAGCACGAGCGTCCGTCACGGGTGAACCGTCCCCAGCGCTAACAGACGACTGCGGGGTGCGGGTGACCGGAGAATTGCCCGCCCCGGCGCCCCGTAACGGAAATTCACATTTTTACTATCAAGGCGCCACGTAGGTGGCCTCATGCGGTTTTTTCGAAATAATTATGAAACGCAGCTTCTGATCGAATCCAAAATTAGATATATTTTAAAATATTGATATTGCCCACCTATTTTCATCAAAAAGTTTTTTACTGATTTTTTTCATTTACACTACGGCAGTCAACGTGTTAACGCGTTCAAACAGGTTTTTATCGGAGAAGGTCTACTAATTTAAATTAAAGAGACATCTGCTGACCATGAATATAACTACAACGAACAGAAGTCAAGAATCGAAAATAGTATTAAATAATAAACTAGATGTCGCTACACGTCCATACAGCTTCAATTTTGTCAGATAGTTATATTGGACTATAGTTGGGACCCTGCACTATAGTTGTGTAATTTTACGGTACTAATTCTGGGAAAGCGGCGTCCAGCGAGCCACCTTCTAATGAGTCTTTGATTCCTGTATGTTTTATTTGATTATTTACATGCTCTAATGAAATATCATCTAATACTTGGCATTCGGATTGTACTGGTTCAGGTGATTTTGCCGAAGATTGCACTCGCTGGATTCTGTCACCACCTCTGTTAGTTGTGGAAACGACTGAGCGGATTTGTGGCTGAAAGCAGGAGCAGCGTCCTCGAAGAGGTTGACAAAAGCAACTGACCTCTCGGAATTTTATAATATTTTCATTTTGGGTCGTCATAATCTGATGTACCTGCAGGGTACCTTTTAAGTATTGTATACTTTTAGGCAAAATATGAGTTATGGCAGCTATGGCAATGTCTGGGACTAGAAAAAGTTTTGTGACCTTGAGACATTGTTTCAAAATATTATAGGCATCTTTGGCATCAGTTACATCAACTCCTTGGCAGACCTTTCTGTCCAAAGCGCGCTTTACACAGCCACCAATTCCGTCAGCCACACTTTTACCGTGGCCTGATTCAAAAAAAGACCATGTAGCAAAGTTCTTTTGCAAAGTAGGCAAACAAGAAAAAGTTATTCTTTTGTCTGTATTGGGAAGACGGTCCATCAGTAAAAAAATGTATGACATCCAGATTTGGAGTTTCTTCTTTAATTAGTTGGATGATTGGACTCAAATGAGCCCAGATAGCTGGAGGTTGATGGTTGTTACTTTCAGCAATGGTACAAAATGATTGTGATTTGTTATGCCAATATACCATGCCAGTATGCAGTGTAATCTGGTTTTTCGACGCCCCGAAGTGCATCGCTTGTATTTCACTGGCCAATTTTGCTTCGTAACTTTCGGAGAAATCGCAGACCAAAACTACTTCGTTGACTTTTAATTGTGATATGGCTTTCCGATATTGGCTTTGCTGTTGTCGCATGTTATAATTATGTTTTTTTTTTAATTTATGCAGTTCTTCATTAAATATTTTTTTTAAATCTTGTAATGTCCCTGATTTAGTCACCTTTTTAGTCCTTTTCGTTTTAAATTCTTTGGTTTCAGTTCCTTCCTTTTTTGAATAGATGTGATCTTGACGTTCCCAGCGAAGCCAGGATACATTAGAATCGTCCGTTTTACTATTTTCAGAACTCTCAAAATTCAGTTTTTTTATCTTTGCATGATTCGCATTTGTCATACATACAAGTATAGTTTTTTGTGTCACAAGCTACGTTACTCAAGGTTTCTCTCATTCCAATCTTCAGCGGTCCACATCTTCTTAAGGCAGCATGTTGAAATTCTAGGTTACTATGTTTGATGCAAAGACATGTGTCTCTTGCATTAAGATGAGGCGATACACATAAAACGGTTTATGATTGAAGAAACTTGTAAAGCCATATCGCCCACCACCATCTTTATATTTTTTGTAGCTTTCGACCAGCGTATCCATCAGATACCTTATCTGCTTTTTCTCCTTATGCTGTGTCCTTGTTTCCTTTGTCCCTGATGTAATCCGACTCACGTCATCTCGTAGATAAAATTGTGTTATTTCGTCGATATTTATTTGTTTTCTTTTCATTTTCTTTCCCCTTGCTTTACCAATCAATCCTAACATTTGAGTTACCACCCTTTTCTTTGTTGAATTTGTGAGGCATGTATTACACCTATTGTAAGTTCTATCTTGTATTAATCTTTGTATCAATGTAACCATTTATATTATGTTATTCTATCAAATATATGACAGTATTATTCGGGCATCCACTGGTTTCATTTCATATAAACACCGCACCTTACATGGCGACTCTGCCAGGATGGTCAACACGCGCGCCGCGAATTTGAGACGTTCGAGTGTACTGTGTACCTACCTAAGTACCGCGATTTATTAGTAACCATGGGGCTAGTGCAGATTTATTGTAATTACGAACTTAACGTGAGTGTACGTATAATCTACGACCATGGGCAAACAACAATCTAAGGAAGAGACCTTCGTTATTCAAAACGCTGCAGGCAGTAACGAGGCGAAAACTGACGAAATTCGTTTTCACATGTCTATAACGAATATTTTCCTGGCGATTATCTTGTTGGTTATACTACTTGGGCTAATATACTTCGTGTACCAGCTGTATAGAAGATGCCATGTACGATGGATAACAAGTGAGATCAATCGGACCACTATGATGAGGAGATCCTTTCTTCGTCGTCGTTTGCAGTCGGGGGTCAACGATAACACGGCTAAAACATATACAGAAGATATGGTGTGAAACATAAAAGTGTGTATAAAAAAAAAAAGTGTGATAAGTGAAAAAATAAATAAATAAGTATTAGTGCGGAAAAGTATAAATCGTTTTTAATCGTTTCAATAATCATATGCAAATATTATATCAATCGAGTTGCGTAGTATCTTAGTTTTAAAATAATGCAGTGCCTTACCAAATACGGACTGAACGTGAATTGAACTTTGAACTATGGTGTTAATTGCGTTTGTTTGCATTCGTACTTAATTATAAAACTTTATACTAATGTTATAATATGAATAACAGATACATAAATATTTTGATAAATTCGAAATATGATACTGTAGACGAGTTAATAAATGATATGAGAAGTGTGTTATTGTGTAAGAAAGCTGCAACGGCAATACAAAATAAGTTGCAAAGAATTAAACAAAATGATTGTTCAATTGCGGATTATGGGAAGGATATTACAGAATTATTTGTGGATCTGACGATTGCGCAAGCCGATGGCAATGATCAATGCTATAATATATTAAAACCAATAAATGAACAAATGGCAATCAAGCAGTTTGCCAGTGGGTTGCGGAATCGTAGATTAAGTACGATTATATCTGCTAGAAATTACAGCTCGCTTAAAGACGCTGTCCAGGCTGCACAAGACGAGGAAGTCACCATAGGTGCACCCTCTGGAGAAGTTATGGGTATGTACAAACAGCCTTACAATATTTTTTATAACAGGAACCATGCAAATAATTATAGAGGTCAACGTGGAGGTCGCAGTAATTTTTATTCGTACAGAGGACGAGGCCGAGGATCGCAGTGTGGAGACCACTTCGCTTCTCGAGGACAGTGGACTCGAGGAGGAAATACGGGTCGCAAACAATATAGAGGTAAATTTTATAATTCAAATAGAGGAAATCAAGGGATGCGTAAAGAACGCAACGTTAATTTAATGCAAAATTCTGAAACTACGGGAGAATCGGAAGTAACATCTAATCAGTTTTTTCGTAAATAACGGTGAAAATGTTATTTTATCCAGTGATAGTAATTGTTACATTTATTTGCATTCGCCATTGTATCGTAATAAGAAACATTATTTTTTAGTAGATTCTGGAGCATCGTTGTCAGCGTGTACATATAAACATGCTCTCGAATGTAACATTCCTATCCATAAAGAGAGTGTAACAATAAACGGTTTAGGTGGCAAAGTACAGGCAATCGGATACCTATATTTATCATTCTTCTTGAATGATGAAACATTTAGTCAGAAGTTTTATGTTTTTATATAATAGCTTGCCCATTAAGGGAAGTGGAATATTAGGCCGTGATTTTTTAAACAAGTTTAAAGCTCAGTTAGATTTTTATAAAAATATTTTAACATTACGTAATAATATTTCAACTTTTTCTTTGCCATTGGTAAATAAACATAACGTTACTTTTGACATTCCTGCTAGAAGTGAGTCTATACATTTTATATATACGAACATCGATGAAGATTGTGTAGTGTCATCAAAAGAATTAAGAGATGGAGTATTTTTAGCAAGCTCTATAGGTAGTCCTCAAAACGGATTAATACCTATTCGGATATTAAATGTAACTGAAAATGATTTAACACTTACAGAAATAGAGCCTACCATTGAGAAACTTAGTAAGTTTAATGTTTGCATATTCGAAAAAACACAAAAAAACGCTGATAGAGTAAAAAAGTTATTTTCATTAATGAAATTGAAACATTTAAATGATGAGGAGCAGAAAACTATTGAAAACATTTGCGCAAAGTATTCAGATATATTCTACCTTCCAGGAGATCAATTAACTACAACAGATATATATACTCACACTATTTCTGTAAAGCCTAACACAAATCCAGTATTTTCAAAACAATATCGTTTGCCATATTCTCAAAAAGATGAAGTTAAACGCCAAATTAATAAAATGTTTGAAGAAGGTATAATTGAGCCTAGCAAAAGCGATTGGTCAAGTCCGATACTATTAGTACCAAAAAAGTCAGATACAACGGAAGATAAAAAATGGCGATTAGTGGTTGACTATCGAAAGCTGAACAATTGTATAGAGGAGGATAAATTTCCATTACCAGATATCGCAGAAATTTTAGAATCATTGACGGGTAGTATTTATTTTACGCATTTAGATTTGCATCAGGGTGGGTTATTATAATGTAAAGTTAGATGAAAATAGTAGAAAATTCACAGCCTTTTATTCAGGACAGTACCAGATGACGCGTATGCCGATGGGACTGAAAACTAGTCCAAGTTCTTTTTCAAGAATGATAACGATGGCAATGGCTGGTCTAAATTATGAAAAGTGTTTAATATATTTGGACGATTTGATTGTATTTGGCCGAAATTTGACAGTTCATAACAAGAATTTACAAGATATATTTGAAAGATTAAGGGCTGTTAACTTAAAATTAAATCCAGCAAAATGTGATTTTCTAAGGAAAGAAATTCTGTATTTGGGAAATGTATTTCAAGTGAGGGCATAATGCCGGATCCTGCAAAAATAACTACTGTACAAAATTATCCGCGCCCCACAAATACAGACGAAGTAAAACGATTTGTAGCTTTTACTAACTACTATCGAAAGTTTTTACCAAAATTCGCTGAAATTGCACATCCTTTAAATAAATTGACTAGAAAAGGAGTACCATTCGAATGGAACACTGAATGTGAACAATCTTTTGAAACTTTAAAACAACGTTTAGCAAGCCCACCTATATTACAGTACCCGGATTTTTCAGATCAAAATCGTTTTATTGTCCAAACCGATCCGTCAAACAATGCCATAGGAGCAATTTTATCTAATGGTAACGGATTACCAATAGCTTATGCAAGTAGAAGTTTAAACAAAGGCGAAAAGAACTAGTAATTGAAAAAGAACTTCTCGCGATAGTTTGGGCTGTTAAGTATTTTCGCCCATACTTGTATGGTCGACCTTTTAAAATACTTACAGACCACAAACCACTTGTCTACTTGTTTAATATGAAAGATCCTTCTAGTAGACTTATGAAATTCAGAATGACGTTAGAGGAATACAACTTTGAAGTACAGTACGTTAAAGGTTCTGACAATGCAGCTGCAGATGCATTGTCTAGAATCACTTCTAAGGATTTGAAAGAGATGCATGAGAGTGTGTTGAATGTAATGACGAGAGCACAAGCAAGAAAATTAAATAATGCTAATTCTGCGGTAGATATGGATGCTTCAGACTTGAGGCCTGATCAACCGAAAGTCGTAAGCACCCACATCAAACCGAAAGAATCAGTCGAATTAAGATTTATTGATATTAAAGGATTAGAGAACTTAAGGAAACTAAGAATAATTACTAAAGAAAACAAAATATTGTGTTACGTTGAAAGTAAAAGGACTGTTTATGTGAAATTTTTAGACTCTCAATCACAAATGACGCGAGACGAGTTTGTGGGAGAGATTGATAAATTTTGCAATTTGTTAAATATAGAAGAAATATACATATTAAAAAGCAAAGATAATGATATTTTCATAAAAAAGTTGTTAGAAGAGATTAAAAATAATAAGAGTAGGTGCGGACCGCGCATATGTATCTTAAGTAATGTAAAAAGAATTGAGAATAAGGATGATAAAAAAGTTATCTTAAATGACTTCCATCTCTTACCTAGTAGTGGCCATGCTGGTATGAGACGGATGTCCAACAATATAAAGAAATACTATTTCTGGCCCGGTATTGATAACGATGTACGGGAATTCGTAAAACGTTGTGATAAGTGTCAGCGACAAAAGTATTCACTACCAAAGAAAGAACCAATGGTGATTACTAGTACTGCGAATACTGCATTTGAAAAGATTCGCAGTATATTAGAGCATATTCAAACGGAGAACCATCCTGCGTTGTGGAGTAAGGCCCGCCGCTGATTGCAATTTTTTGTCCCCGTGACTTTTTGTCACTTAGTCAAGTGCAATGAAAACTGTATTGAGTGCGCTCATTATAGTGACGTGATAATACGGTGACAAATAGTTGCAGCGGCAGGCAACACCGGAGTGACGTGACTGTCACTCGCCCTGTACATTACTATGGGAGTCCGCTCACTGGTGACTTTTTGTCACTCGGCCGGCGCAGTGCGTTCGGAGTAGACGTATGCTATTTAAAGTGTAGCTGTGTTTTGTTTTTAAAGATGTCGTCTGCTTTGCAAGAGGAAGACATTGACAATGAATTATTAATAGAGGAGGTAGAGAAGAGGCCTGCATTGTATGCAAAAAATTTAAAGCAATATTCCGATATCATTTTAAAAAGAAGATTATGGGATGAAATAGTATTACACTTGTTTCCAACAAGAAGTTTATCACAGGAACAAAAAGAAAATGCAGGTAATTGTATTAGCGTTTATTATTTATTATTCTTAACCACGTTACTTATTTAAAATTATTAGTTTAAATTAGGGCGATAGGCAATTACAGTTCTTGCATAGATTAGGTATAGATATCAGTTAGAGCGTTGCGGAATTATTATTTACCCACATTGACATAAGATTGAAAGGAGACGGATACGGTTTCATACATTCTTGGGCCCAGATGTAAAAAGATGAAATTGGTATCAATTAATAGCTTGTATATTAAAAAAGCATCACTGAAAATTCGAGGAATTTTGGCAATCTGAGAGCAGAGTTATGAGAGGTTTAGTAAAAGTGAGGTTATGCAATAAATTGGCAACAACCTATACTAAACAGCTGATTTTTTAAATGCGATTGCTATTTTGTTATAACAGACAGTTGTTTACTATATTATTGTATTGTATTGAGCGGGAGGACATTAAGAAAGTCACAAAAACGATAATACCACAGAGCAAAGTAATATTTCTCTACACCTAGTGTTGCCAACTCTCATTACAAAATATCCCTAAAACAAAGCCAAAAACCCCTAAAAATATAAAAATGTTTTTTTTTCAGCATTCTTTTATAAATTATTTGCTTTTTAACTTATAAATTCGGTTTCTTTTGTACCTGATTTTTTCAAATTATACGCCAAGCCACAAGATCAACTAAAATATGATCGACTAAATTGGTTATTTCAGTATCTGTATTAACTTATATTAACGAAAATTCTTAATAAAATAAATCCCCAAAAATACCCCTAGCAAGATTATGCCCTTAAATAAACCCCATCCCACACATTTATCCCTAAATATGGGGGAAATCTCCTAAGTTGGCAGCACTGTCTACACCTGTCATAAACTATTCTGTGACTGTCACAGATTAAAATACAGTTGACAAATACAAGTCATAAATCGACTTGTAAACGAGAATCGATTAATATTTCTTTATAATATATTACATGTAGATATTTTATTTTTTTAAACTACAGACATGTTAAATGTAATGTATTTATTTACTTGGATTGAATCGATCATCTGGTGCAAGTGACTTTGTGTTCAATTGTTTAAACTCATTCACATTAATCGATTATAGTAATCGATATCCCATTTTATTCGTGACTTAAACTTATTTTTAAGATTTCTCGTCTTCCAGATTGTGAATTAGGCTATTTTTTTGTATTTCGATATAGAAAAATATAACGCTTTTTTTAAACTATATCTCAACTTATTACAATTGGGCCCAGAAATCCCCGTCTCCTTTAAATGAATTATTGCGTATGTACTTGTGAATTGTGACTAATATTATCATAAGTTACATATTTAGTTATATTTTTTCATATTGCCACGGTACGGATCCTTGTGGTGAAATAAAATAAGAAGTAAAATAATTTCTTATATGGACACAGGACATATTTCGATGCCACTGATGTGTAGACGTATTGCTGAGCGTACATTCGTACGCGGTATCTGTGAATTGAATTCCATCTCTAACGCGAACATAGTTATGTAATATACAGCAAGCCATTACAATCTTATCACATAATTCTATGTTAACATCGATAGGTCTGTGTAGAATTCTCCATTTATTACACAGTATTCCAAATGTGCATTCCACCATTCGACGTGCTCTTGTATGTCGATAATTAAAGATTCTTTTAGCAACTGTAAGTCCTCTCTTAGAAAACGGTCGTAAGATATTTTTCGACAGACCAAAGGCTTCATCACCTACAATGCAAAAAGGCATTATTTTTCCATTTTCATCATTAGGTAGAATTCGTCCAATCGGAATATTTAATAAGTTCTCTTGATGCCTTCTGCCAGTATTCGAATTTTTAAAAATCGTCGAGTCGCTTGCGCTTCCTTGTGATCCGACATCAATGTAGATGAATTTATAATCTGCGTCTACCCATGCCATTAAAACCATAGAGAAATATTTTTTATAGTTAAAATAATCAGATCCACTGTGCTTTGGATTCGTTATTCTAACATGTTTACCATCGACGGCGCCGATAATATTAGGAAAGTTAGTACGCTCGTAAAACTGATCAGCAATTTTATACCAGTCTTCTTCATTTTTTTCTGCCATGTACAGAGGTTGCAATGCTTCCCATATAGATTGGCACGTTGAATTTACAATATTACGAAGTGTTGTGGCTCCAATTAGGTATTCAAAAGATAATGCATTGAAACTTGCACCAGTTGCTAAATACCTGTAAATAAAAGAATGTTATTTTTTACAGTTAAAGTGATACAACGTCGTTGGAAAAATTTAAGAGCATGTTTTTCGAGGGAGCTTCGTTGTCAAAAAGACGTAAAATCAGGGCAAGCTGCACCTAAACGAAAACGATACGTGTACTTTGATAAGTTACTGTTTTTGGTACCTTCTATGGAGCCAGGGAGAGAAACCTCAAGTAACGTGACATCGCTTGACGAAGAAGCAATTAGTGAGAACGATTCTTCTACACCAGCAATAACACGACCAACAAAAGAAAAGAAGAAGAATAAAAGTTACGAAGAATCTTTATTAGAAATATTAAGAGATAAAACCAACCACCAAAACATCCAGACACCACCAGACCCAGACAATTATTTCGCGTTATCTTTGGTTCCATTATTAAAGTCAATTCCACCAGATCAGAAAATTGATGCACAGATTGCGATTTTGAACACCCTAAAATATTATACACCATCTTCTAGTAACTATAATAATTATAATTCTACTGCTGCAACATACATTCTTCCTCAACCACAACAACCTCGTATAATTTCGCAACAAATAATATCCCCAGCTCAACCAGCACCAGCTCATATACTTTCTCAGCCAATAATGTCTACAACCCAACCACAATCTCAACCACCACCACCACAACCTCGTGTACTTTCACAACAATATATCAATCCCTCTGCACCCTCTACATCTACTCAATCTTTTTATGATAAGTCTCCCCCGCGGTCGAACGAAACTGTGCAATCATATGTGTCAAATTACTCTGTAGATGATTGTGATATTGCAAATTTTTATGCCTCTGATTAATAAAGATTTTTTGTTTATAAGTAATTGATGTAGTTTTTCTTACTTACCTCAAAGTTACCGTTAACCTTTCTTCTGCTGGAATAGCTTTGCGAAATGTTGTATCTTGAAATGTAATCACAGGACCTACCAAAGCCAGCAACTCATCGAAAGAGTTTATAGACATACGAAGATAATTAAAAAACTTTGGTGGATACTGACGTAATTCAGAATATATAGTGTAGAATTTTCCTTTAAATAATTTTTCCGTGTATATAGGATGCACCCAGTAGCGTTTTTTCCGTTTCATTTTTCTTCTACGTATTTCAAGAGCACAAATCACGGCAACCTCGTTGAAGTCCATTACAAAAATGAACGCGATTTGTTACCGAAGAACAGATTCAGTGAGCGCATCGTGGGTGACAGCAGGTGACAGTAACAATAAGTCACGGTGACAAAAAATTGCAATCAGCGGCGGGCCTAAGTGGATTCCATTTTGGTGTTTTGCTTACAATACAGGCGTACATACAGAGACAGGGTTTACTCCCTACGAGTTGGTGTTCGGTAAGAAATGTTCTCTTCCCAGCAATCTGACCAATGACTTAGAACCACTTTATAATTTCGAGAGTTATCCGCATGAGTTAAAATACCGTTTGCAACTTTCTCAAAGAGAAGCAAGAAATAATCTTGTAAAAAGTAAGATGAATAGGAAAATAATGTATGACAAATATGTTAATCCTGTTAGTTATAAAGAAAATGACTTAATTTTAGTTAAAAATGATACACTAGGTAAATTAGATAGCATTTATTCAGGTCCTTACAAAGTAGTTAAAGACATACCACCAAACGTAGAGATAATAAATAAATATGGAAAAAAAGACATTATTCATAAAAATCGTACGAAACCTTACCATACAACTTGATTTTAATTTAACTACATGTAAATGTAAACTATATATCATGTAAAAAAAAAAAAAGTGTTTTTTTTTTTTTTCAATAAGTGCGGTGATGTGAGGCATGTATTACACCTATTGTAAGTTCTATCTTGTATTAATCTTTGTATCAATGTAACCATTTATATTATGTTATTCTATCAAATATATGACAGTATTATTCGGGCATCCACTGGTTTCATTTCATATAAACACCGCACCTTACACTACTATCGTCTACTAATTTTTTGAGAATCTTTTTATCATGGTGAGATTTAGTGCTTCGATATGTTTTTAGTAATGTCGATTCTAATACTTCTTCCCTTGCACGCATTTTAGTAACAGTTAGATTCAAATAATTAATTTCTTTCATATGTTTAATTTTGAGGCGATGCAGACGTATCTTATATTTTTCTTTTTGTGTTTCCAGTTTTTCTGAACTTTGTTGGAGATATCGGCACTTTTTTACTAAAAATCGACACTTTCGCCGGAATCTGTTTAAAATTATTAAATCTGAACCAGAAATTGGGTTTTCTGGCTATTGGCATTACAATGGTATTACAATCAGTCTATGTAACTTTTTTTTATAAAAGCGGCTTGAAAATCACAATTAAAAGGAAATTAGGCTTAATTAAACAATATCTAATTATTTAAAGTCACTTACTTCCTCGAGTGATTCATGGCAGTACTCGCCCTCAGGAGGAGAAGTAAAGGTTAGGGACTCCTGGCTTAAAATCAAATTCTTGTAATACTCAAGTGTGAGTATTCCCGGCCAGTCCTTGCCAAAATGTTTATTTAGAAGGTTATTGATATCTTTAAGTTTGTTTTTATTAAGTGCAATAGTTTTGTTAATTTTTTTGGGATTAAGCATTGAGATACTTTTCTGCCGTTTGCAAATATTAGTAGCAGTACCAATGTCACTTTTATACAAAGTTTCACCTCGCACAAGTATGTTACCCGGTTTTTTAGATCGGACCAAAATAAATCTTTTGCACTCTTTAAATCTAACATTCCATGAAGTAGTTGGCGCCAATATTTTTCGAGCTGCTTCTCTCCAATCATATACAGGACAGTCATCTCCAAACTGTATAACTGTTGAAGTTTGAAATATGACCTCTTTCAACTCGTCTGGGTGTAATTTAATGTCCTGCTTCTTTAATTTTTTTTCTATTACTCCAAATGCGCGATCTGGTGGCATGTATGAGTGTCCTGTGACCGGGAAGACAATTTCAATGTTTTTAATAGCTGAACAAGATAACAGCCACTTAGAGCATGCCGCAATGACTATAGAATTTTTATTTTGTCCGCCGCAACCATCAGCTACTAAGCGTATTGTTTTGATGCCAGTTTTGTCCGTTTCATTAAGTCTGTGGTAAATAGCCGAGGAAATTAAATTAGAATCTTTATGGAATTCATCTTCTGTGCAACAATATGCAAATACGTTATCTCTTGTCATTGGCTGATTAGAGGATCCTTCCACAATGGTGAAGTTATATAAGTAAAGTTGACGGCTGTAGTAACAAATTTGGTCCGGTAACTTTGGAATAAGTACTACAATAGATTTTTTTGACAATCAAACGATATGATTTTCAGGTCATCCCTCTGCTCACGCAATTTATCAAAGAATGCCTTTGCTCTTAATTTATGAACTCTTTTTTGGGTTATCAATGCATTTTTTTCTGCAGCATTAGTTAGTAATTTAATTTTTTCAGAAAGTTCTAGACATGTTGAGCATACATCAGTCTGCGGGGAACCGAACCCTATGTTGATAAAGTTATTAAACACGTAACGAAAATACGACAATTTTACGTCAGGTTTCATGTGATCAGAATTTTTATACATATTATATATTTTTTTAATATTTAGTTCCGGTGGTAGATATTGACGTTCGGCACATTTAGACTTAAGCCGTATACAGAAAGAAAGCTGGAAAAAGCTGGAAACTTATAAGCGCTTACCGGCGCTTGTCAGCGCTGGTTCGTTCCACACAAAGGAAGCAGGTTGAAGCAGACCAAGCAAAATGTCGGACTCATCGGACGATGATTTGGTTTTGATAGAAAATGTGTATTTAAAAATGCGAAAAGAAGCTATACATCCCATTAATAGAGAAAGGAAACATTTCGGAGAGTACCATCATTTATTTGTAAATAAATTGAAATTTGATGACGAAAGATTTTTTAAATATACAAGAATGACTCAAGAAACATTTGATTACATTTTGGATTTAGTGAAAAACCATTTGATGAAAAATTGGTGTAATTGGCATAAACAACCAATCCTTCCAGAAGAAAGACTTGTTGTCACCATTCGGTAAGTATAAAACAAATATCGCCTATTTATTCAAAGATAAAGATAATAATATATTAGGTAGATTTATAAAATAATTAATTATTATAATAGTTTGATGATAAATAAAAATGAATATTTCATTGATATCGGCCAATCTGATCTCAATAACAAAAATTGACGTTTATAAGTAGTTTTATATTATAAAGAAAAACCGTTTTAGGGTAATATATTTTTATTTCTGATTCACATTTTTATAAAAAGGTGTTCTTAATTATGATCCTCACTAAGGTATTCTGATATGGTCTCAGAGAAAGAATGAAAATAATTGTTTAGATCTGATGATTGATTTGTGATTGGTGGTGACTGGAGTGTCTGTGATATCGATTGAGTGGTGTGTGTATCTGGTGATTGATGTGTGATTGCTGGTGACTGGAGTGTTGCTGATATCGATTGAGTGGTGTGTGTATCTGGTGATTGATGTGTGATTGCTGGTGACTGGAGTGTTGCTGATATCGATTGAGTGGTGTGTGTATCCGGTGATAGATGTGTAAATGGTGGTGGTGATGGCGTATACGGTGAGTACCTAGAGAGAGATGAGTGTGAAGAAAAATGTGACTGATATGCATAATCATCTACTGTTTTTTTGAATATCATTACGAAATGACAGCAGTCGTTCTTGGGGAATCTTGCGAATATGAGGCAGGAGACTCTTTAGGAACAATAAATTATCATCATCTTCACTTTGACTTCGTTTGTTTTTCAAATACTCCAGTTTTTGCCTCTCTAAATCTAACATATTTTGATTGAATGTTTTGGTTTTTTTTTTGCGTGGTACTGAGCTCTCCTTCGGTGATTTGGTGCTTGCTGACCTCTCTGTGACGTTGCTTGGGCCGGCTTGATCAGGATTTGAATCGTCTTGATCGAGATGGTCTTGGTCGAGATTAGAATCACTGGTTTGTGGCTCAGATCCCACTGATAATTGACGTTTCGATTTGGTCAGATTTCCCGAAGATTTTCTTGCCTTAATGATATCTTTCAAAAACAGCAGGGATTTGTAATATGGCCATTTTGGTTCATAGGAAGTAGACGCTCCATCCCCAGAACGTGGAACTGGAATTTTTCCATGTTCGATTGCAAATTGGTCCCTCAAATATTTCCATTTCTTCCTGACTTTGTTCTCTGAAACATAAAATATTTTATTTTTATTTCAGCTATCTTGCAACTGGTGCATCTTTTGCACATTTGGCATCTGAATTTAGAATGGGGATTTCTACAGTAAAGGCGATAATTGAAGAAACAGTCAGTATTTTATGGGATGAATTACAACCAATACATATGCCTATACCTACAAAAGAAACTTCCTACTCAATAGCAAACGACTTCAAGAATATTTGGGGTTTTCCGCATGCTTTAGGGGCCATCGACGGGAAGCATGTACGTGTAATCTGTCCAGATCAGTCAGGATCTATGTTTTTCAATTATAAAAAGTTTTTTTCTATGATTCTGCAAGCAGTCGCCGACGCAAATTATAAATTTACAATAGTCGAAGTTGGTGGATTTGGTAAACAGAGCGACGGTGGAACATTTAAGGCTTCCGAACTATATAAAAAATTAAATACTGGGGAGATGGATATTCCAGAACCGGAATATTTTCCAGGAACGAACGTGAAAGCACCGTATGTTTTTATAGGCGATGAAGCATATCCATTGCTGAAATATTTATTAAAACCTTTTGGTGGCCGAGATTTGTCTTCAGACCAAAAAAAAATTAATAATCGTCTATCGAGAGCCAGAAAATGTGTTGAGTGTGCGTTCGGCATAGCAAACTCAAAATGGCGACTACTTTCTAAATGCATTGAATGTAATGTTGATTTACCAGAAAAAGTTGTTAAATGTATTTGTGTTTTACACAACACTATAATCGATAGAGAAGGTATCGACCGAAATTTTACTCCTGTAAATACAACACATTTAAGGTGGAATAGAGCAAATCACCCTACAAATGAAGCAAGAGATATAAGAAATGTTTACGTTGACTATTTTTCACACCATACATTGACTTACAACAATTAATTATTTAACTTTATCTACCCTCACTAACATTAATGGCATAGCTCTTAGCTATGACATCACAACTTATATAACATTTTATTCAGACATATTTAAATAAAGAACTTATAAAACTTCACTGTTTATTAACTTTACTTAAGTCGAGAAACAAAAATAAAATCAATTAATACTTACCGTCTTCATTCATTGCCTCGCTTATTTCTTTCCAACATTTGTCAGTCACGTTTCTATTACAATGCCTTTTATCCCTTTTGTCCCACACAGGTGGTTTACTGAAGACTAAGGATATCAACACGTCTCTATCCATTTTAATATTATCGAAATAAATATGCCTGTCGTAATTGCACGTATTGTCGCAGTTGTTCATTAATTTTAAATCGCAGCGCCCAGCGCTGACCAGCGCGTTTTAAAGCTTGTCGGTACTTGTCGGCGCCGCTCAGCGCGTATCGGCGCGCGTTCATATATTTTCCTGCGCGGGTTACCAGCGCTGTCAAGCACCGATAAGCGCTTATAAGTTTCCAGCTTTTTCCAGCTTTCTTTCTGTATACGGCCTTACGGCAATAATGAGACTCGACGCATTTTAAACTTTTGATAAATTGTTTCACAGACTGCTTTTGTTCAGAAAATTTTTCATGCTGACGGAACGCACCGCGAGCTTCATGTGAAATTTCACCAACGTGAAAAAAAATTTTCATTCCATAATTGACCCTATGTTTGGTGACACCAAAAATACTCAAAAAAAATTTTTGACGTATGGGTACTTTCGACCCACCAACAAATACTGAATTTTTTATTGATGTTTGTTTAGTTACTCTGCTAGTTGTCCTCTTACCAATGGGTTTTATGGAACATAGTTTTAAAATGATGGCATCTTGCTTTTTCTTGCTTGGGTGAACATAAAAATGTTGATGTAACTTAAGCATATCATTTGTATTTATGCTGGAACACCTAAATGCCGGTTGATCATGTTCGCAGACACGCATAGGTAAACTTTTCGCAGAATATCTGAAATAAAGTTTTAATATCAAATCCAAGCACCCACCACAACCGATAACACATCGTTTATTAAGCAACTTATAAGCGCAAGGCACCGAACCTATCCTGATTCGTTAGGATTATTAAAACAGAAAATAGAAATTTTTTTCCATTTGTCTGGGTTTCTTTTTCGTTTTCTAGCTATAGTATTTATAGTTTCTGACGGGTGGACCTCCATACTTTCTTATTAACAAATTTAACACAACTTTTTATCTTTAACACAGCTTTATATCAATTAAATCCGCAGAATAAAATGTACTAAAAACTTTTTTTTCGCCATCTTGTCGCGTGACTAAATGCACTGCTGTGATTGGTCGAGTGAGCACAAGCGCCGAGTTTGATTCAACATTTGAACATTTGAACAAGAAATTGAGAGAAAATTAAATATAAAACGTTCTTCGAAATATTCTTATTGAAAAACGTAATGAAGAGTTATATAATTATGTAGTAACATGAATTGTAAGTGTTCTATAGAATCTTATAACAAAAAACAGGGTTATTCGCTGCCCTCTGCGGTATCAGGCTCTGGAAGAGCGTCTCTTGTAGTTTCCGAATAAGGAAGATTAGCATAAAAGCTATGGTACATTTTTGGTATTTGTAAATCCGTGCATAACTTCATGAGATCTTGTTGCTTTTTTGAAGAGATCTTAAATCTTTCTGAATACGCAGGTAAAGGAATCACTTTGCCTCTTCTTTTTTTTAAATTCATTTCTATAAAAGATTCATTTTTATCGAAACTTGTTTTTAAAAAGATCGTATGATCGTATGTATTTTTCTGTATTGTAACCAAACGGCATTATTTATTCCATATTTTTCTTGTGAGGTTGAGGGTTTGCTATGAAATTGGTTTGTCATTCCAAAATCCTTAAAATCGTCGTGCTGTAATGACGTAACGGAAAAGGGTCGCGGGTTAGTTCTAGCTAGCCGAACTATGTTTATTTATTTATTTATTTATTTATTTATTTATTTATTATTAAAACCAACTTAAAACTATCCTTACAGGCAATGCCTAATGCGACAGTTAAGCATTCACAACTTATATCTATAACACATTACAAAAACAGTGTGCTTATTCTATTTGTTACTTAACTAAACTTGTGTTCATGGGTAGATATAACTACCCATGAACACAATGTAATTTTATTTATCTATATATTAATATCTATTCATTTTTAAAACATAGTATAAACAATAAGTTTTTATTAAAATCATTTAAACTACCTACAAATATGTCAGTCTTAAGGTGCAGTTCGTTAATAATCCGAATTGCTCGGGTCACAGCCGATTTGGCGAGTAAGTTGGTTCTGGCTGTTGGTACTACCAGCAATGATGGGCGCCGTCGCCTCCAAACGTATCGATCCGGAACACTCAGACTCATTTGCTGCAGAACTCCCGGATTACACAATATTCCCCTTAGTACTTTTACTAGGTACGTAACCAGTGTAAACTCGCGACGTACTCTAAGTTCGTTGTACCCGACCATCCCTAATACAAATAAGGTAGGGTACATTAAAGGGTAAAATGGATATACCCCATATAATTTGAAGTACAAGTGCCTCGTAAACTTGTTCTGCACACGTTCCAGCATGACGTTGTACTTAGCCTCGTGCGGGGCCCATATGACAGCACTGTGCTCGAGGTGACTCCTAACCAGTGCGTCATACAGGACCTTAATTGCCGTAACGTTAGTAAACCCTTGAGACTGTCTCAAAACTAAACCCAGATTCCTGTAGGCCTTTTTACAAATTTTGATGATATGTTCCCTAAAGTGTAACTCCGGTGTAACAATTACCCCTAGATCCCTTACCTGCGAGACTCGTTGTAAGGGTGCGGCTTCCTGTATGTGAGTCCAACCATCTGAAGTATATACTGGTATATTTTTAGATTTATTTTCAATTTTGGAGTGGATAGAGTCACACTCCATGTGTGTATTTTCAAAAAACTTGTGATCGATTACCTGCAAACTAGCATGTTGTTGAAGAGTTGATAAACACATGGTGCTAAAATGATAATTTTTCTGCTGACCTCCACAGCCATCCGACATTATTCTAGCGTGTTTAATGTAATGATGTGCCATAATGTACGTATGAATGCAGGTTGATATTTCAATACTACCGCGCTTCCCTTCCGTCTCATCCCACATATAACAGTCTACGTCTTGATTTCCCAAATTGTAGATAGTCAAATTGTACACCGCTAACTTACGCACATAAAAGAAAGGCCCAGCTGCTCCTTTGGGAGTATTGAGAACAGCTTCCAAATCAAAATTAAAAGAGAGTGTTTTGTCATCACTTTGAGCTATCTCTTTATCTTCATCTCTACATTGTCTTGCTGCACTTTTTCTAGCTAAATGTAATGTATGAGTATCTTGATGTTTGCTCTTTTCATCGTCATTCATTTCTTTAAACGCTAAACACTGTTTGCATAGGTCTTTCTTGGGTTTGTGGAAACTTAATTTATAAGTTTTAAAGATTGAGCGATTGTTTTCCTCGATTAGATAACAATGAATACACGCAATACAGTCAAAATTTGGACGATTATACAGAGGATCAAGGGTCAAATCAAGATGAAGATCTACATGTTTATTGCGCTGTCGCAGATGTTGGTACTCAAACCACTATTAACAATGACGGGAAAATCAAATGTGCAGCTACGACACCTAACATCGATACCATACACAAATGTCAAGATGTGGTATGTCAAGATGTTAGTACTCAAACTTTAGGAGACTATGGTGATAATGCAAATATAAAGCTTTCTAATGACTTTTTCGGTATGTTTGTAGCTCGAGAATTGTCGAACATACCTCAAATAAAAAGGAGACAAGTAATGTTTGAAATTATTAGAAATTTTGAACATAGAGGCTATTAAGTATGTCAAGTCGTTTTTATGTGAGCAAAAGTTGTTTGTGAGTAAATTCAAATAACTGAAGGAGAAATTAAAAACTTAATTTGCAAATCACACTTTACTATACATAAAATATTAAAACAATAATAGAAATAGCGACATTTATGTGAACGAGTACGAAGTCGACGATACTTATCACTTCTCGTTGGCCTTTAGATTATTAAAAATTACGTGATTTTTCTCACTCAATTAAATTATTCACCATGATCATTTTAACATAGATGTTAAAATTTTGACTATAAATCAACAGACATATTTTATCCATTAAACTTCAAACACGAAATGTTGTAGATTTTTTTTTATGATTAAAGTAAATATTGTCACATCAATAATTGTTTTATTATAATCACTTTGTATAAAATCAAATAAGCATTTTTGGCTTAACTTTTTAAATAAATTTTGGTTTTGATTTATAAACAATAGTTGGTTAATATGTTTTGCACTTAGACGATTTCGGCGTTCTGTTACAATTTGGCCGGCTTTTGAAAAAATTCTCTCTGAAGTAACAGAACTCCCAGGAATACACAAGTATTTCAACGCTATATGTTTTAAACGGTTCTCGCTGTAATTCCAATATTCAATAGGGTAGTCTGCTGTCGGAATAATAGGTTTTTCAAGATATTGTCTTATGTCAATGATTGCATTAGATGTGGAGTTAACACATTGCAGGGTTGTCAAAAAAGAGAGCAAATTACTTAACTTAGTCTTTTTGGATGCACTGCCTTCAGATGAAACGGATACTTCCGTTTCTGATGTTGTGGTTGCAACTAGAGGTATTTTCGCTAAATAGCTGGAATATTCCCTTTGAACACAGTTTATTGCTCTGTCGGCATCGCATTCAGTTTTAAAGCCCATTTTTTTAATATGTGGATTAAGTAGTGTAGAAGCCAGGCAAGGTGTTCTGTTTTCATACTGTTTAAGTCTCGTGTTGACAGATGCTTTTATCTGTTGGACTATAACTTTGGCAGTTTCAGACAAATTTTGTTTTTCGATACTAGCTATTGCCAATGAAAGGCCTTTTATTAATGGAATAATAAGTGACAAAGTGGAGTATTCTTCTCCAGATATAGCCGATGTGCATGTCTCAATAGGTTCGCATATTTTCTCAATTTCGCCTAATAAATCGTACTCATCTATAGTTAAGTTTGGTGGTGAATTTGGAAGTTGACTAATAGCCAAAGTTAATTCCTCTCTTATTTGCTTTATTCTTTGAAACATGTAAAGTGCGCTGATCCATCTTGTATCGACGTGTTTTAGCTCTGGTTTATTTAACTCTCTTTGGTAATATTTTAATTTATCTGAAGCCAGTGTGCTATGTTTGAAATGCCTCACAATTGCCTTGCATTTCTCAAGCAGGGTTGAAAGTTCTGTTTTATTCAAAACATCTTTTAATATTAAATTCAAGCTATGCGCAAAACATGCGATATGTCGCAACTGCAGAATTTCAGAAACCCTGATCATAGTGGCAGCATTGTCAGTAACAAGAGCTACTACTTTTTCACGACAGTTCCAATGTGTCAAAACCGTTTCAATAGCCTAAAAATTAAAAAAAATGCGTTAAGGGCTTACCTATTGATGTCCTCCTTTTTACGAAATAAAAACAAATAGCAACAACAAGTTACGATAAAAGTACCGTTCACTTTACCCCTAGCCCTAAGGTTGGCAAAATTGAGCTTTGTGTTGCCATACTTGGTTTACTCAAACTCCCTGTACCAAATATTCGAATATATTTATGGCGTGCTATTTTAATATAGCTAAGATGCGATTCAACTGCTATTAGAGAAGTCAATAACCTCGATTTGTGTTTGAATCGCATCTTAGCTAGCTCAATTTTGCCAACCTTAGGGCTAGGAGTAAAGTGAACGGTACTTTTATCGTAACTTGTAATATGTCTCGATATGATAATATTACAATATGAAATATACAATATTTAAACGCTTTTACGCGTTAGATTGGTTATCTAACGCGTAAAAGCGTTTTTAACTTTCTTTAAAGCACCAGTAGAAAGTGTGAACACTCCGAAGTGGTAAAAACCGAAGTATCGGCCGATGAAATGTTTCCTACTCCGAACACATTATTTTTCGTTTCGTGGGTTTCGGTCCGACTGAACTTCTATTTTGCCGTTTTTTGTATCGTAAACCCTACTCCGAAATACAAAACCCTACCGAATATTCGAGTTTGACAAGTGATGCGTCGTGAAATTTATGTCAAAATTTACACCACCAAAACAGCTACTTATTGAGTGCCGTAAATCTATTATTTGGCTGAGATTTATTCTTAATCTTTGACGATTTCACTTCTTAAGTAAGTTTGAAACTTAAAATTGTAATATAATGGCCTTACGCATGTTTTTGTTGGAGGAATCTCTCAGAGAAGAGGGTATGGAGCGCGGATTGAATCGCAGACGGCAAAGAGATTCGTTGAACACCTATTTAGTGCCCGACCTTGAGTTTGTAGCAAATTACAGACTCAGTCGGACACTTTTTGAGGAACTCTGCCAGGACTTGGTGCCGTTGTTACCCAGAATGCGAAATCAACGTGCAATCAAGCCTGAAACAAAGGTATTTTTGATACCAAAATGTAGCAGTTTTGCGAATTGCAACAATTATGTTATAGTTAGGAACATAATGACGATAATTCATTTACATATTTCAGATACTAGTTGCCTATCAAGGCTCGGTGGGGCAATACAGCGATAATCCGATGGCCCAGCAAACCGTCTCCCGGTGTATACGGGATGTCTCGCAGGCAAAAAATACACCCCAAATACTTCGAAAGTACATAAAATTTCCTCAAAATACTGTCGAAAGAAATGTTATTAAGAGGAAGTTAGTTTCAAAGTTTATATTATTATTATTTCATTTGCCTCAAAGTACCTATTTCAACAAATTATGTTGTTTCTTTTCAGATTTAAGACAACTTTCATTTACCGGGTGTGATAGGGTGTATTGATTGCACGCACATTGCAATTGTGAGGCCCAGTAAACACGAGGAGCGGTTTTTCAATAGAAAACATTTTCATTCAGTTAACACCCAAATGGTTTGTTGTTTCACGCAAAACTATTCAATTTTGATGCATATGAAACATTCCAAGAGTCATAAGAGTATGTTTTCCAGATATGTGATGCAGACTGCGTAATTTTAAATGTTGACGCTTCTTTTGGTGGAGCCACACATGATGCTTTTATTTCGTCGCAATGTGAGGTCAAGGGGCATCTGGACAGTCTAAGCGAGACAACATATCTGCTAGGCAAGTATAATTAGATAGTACATTGTAAAATACACAATAAGTAGGTACTTACTTTACATATAATTAATAAGATTCAACCAACACTATTTTTACTTTGGCAGGTGATTCAGGGTATCCTCTTAGGGAGTACCTTCTGACGCCTGTCAGTTCTGTTGTCGAAGACAGTCCAGAAGGCAGATTTAACGCAATCCATAAGCGAGCCCGCTCCACTATTGAATGCACATTTGGGATACTCAAAGGCCGATGGAGGTGTCTCTTGGCAGCGAGAGAGCTGCACTACAGTCCCGACAGAGCAGGCAAAATTATTTTAGCCCGCTGTGTTTTACACAATATGTGTATTAGAGCTGGGATTAGTGCTCCTGAGCTAACCCAGGATTACGTAGACTTTGAGAACTCCCGGCAGGTCCCATATCAGCCTGCTACATCTGCCACGGATGCTTTTAGAAGAGAACATGTTGAAAGGGATCGACTTATAGAATTAATAAGCAATTTTTAACTAATATTTTTTTATAATTTTATTACTTTTATAAAACATAGTTAATGTGATAAAAAATATACGAAAACTATACATTCCATTTTTCTTTTATGTCCTTCACATGTCCGCACAACTCTAAGAGGGCCACTTTTATTCCGGCTAGTTCAGAGTTCCGCTGGTCCTCCATGTCCAAACGACGTTCCTCTTAACCAAAAAAAATCTTTCGCACTGAGCTTGAGGCTAGAATAGGCGGAGTTCGCCGCCAAGATACGATGCGCCGTCTTGTGGCTGTAAAATTAAAAAAGATATGAAAAATTCAAGTTTACTCTTTATAAAAACCACATAAACAATAACACTTACAAATAAAAGAGCCGCGTGAGCTATTTTGAGCTGGTGTGGCTGCAGGTGATGGTGGGCAGTCCTGTTGCGATGGTGTGGTAGAGCCATCACCATCATCTTTTGATAGCTGTAATGCGATATATTAAGCAATTAAAAATAACCATTTTGATAGACAAAACACAAACATCTGAAAAAATACATACATCGCAGAAAGCTTCTGATTTCGTCGAGGTCTGGGGCTCACCAAATCCATCTACCATTATAGATATTATTTTTAAATCCCTTTGGGAGAGGGAAGGAGCTGTCGATGGTCCACCTCCTGTGGCAGACGCAGACCGCCTTGCAGACGCTGCTGCCTTTTTTGTAAAATATTTCTTGTCTGTCCACACCTAAATTAAAGTAACAATGTAATGCATGAAGCTTAACGGACAGGAATATTATGTAGACATAAATATCTACTAATTACTCAATAACATGTCAATGACTTACTTTTTGCCATTGTTTTTTTTTGTTTTAATGCACCATGCCCATGGCATTCAGCGTGGTGCATAAATCATCCCAAAGCCGTGTATTTACAGCCCTACCATCGATGCTCCTCAATTTTCCATGGGCCAAATCTCGACGCTCTTCTAGAAAATTAAGGAGAGCATCGATTTGAGCATCTGTCGGTTCGGGCATGGCGATAATGATATTTTGGGAAAAATTGCGAAGTAATCTTTAATCCAATGTTTATCTTATTGATTTGTTTACTTGCCATCCTTTGACATTTTTCAATCAGTGTCTTAACACTCCCATACATTTATTTTTTCTATGACATTTCTATGCTTTAAAAAGTTTTTCCACATTGCAGTAGATGTCACTGTCTTAAATTTCATTCCCGTCTACAATAGTCTACATAACTATCCTCTTTATAGCACACCTTCAATTACCGTTCCGCATTACGCAGATCGTTATTATGAAAGTAAATACTTGAAAAGTAATTATAAACATAAATAAGTATTCGTGGTAGAAAAATCTAATAAATTAGTAATGAGGTATTTGTTTCACATAACTAAGTTGTTATTTTCTTCATATTTGCTTGTTTTTTGATAATAAATACTGAAAATAGAAACGCTAAGCCGCCATGCTGTTTCCAAAAATATATCAGTCAAGTTTCAACTGTCAATGTCATTCCGTTACCGTTGTTGATCCGTGTGTTGCGGCGAGGAAGGGGTGATTTGAATTGAAAATAGACTCGTCGACTTTGCTTTACGCCGTTTTATTGAGAACAACAATATTAGGTAAAAAAACTGTCACAAGCAAGGCGCGTCTCAACACGGTCAGAGTTCTAGAACGAGTGGCGAGCGCGCGGGGGCACACGAAACGCGATACGTTACACGCGCACACATACACACACGCACACAAGTCTGGAGATCGCTTCGACACCGTGAATGTGCTCCATTTGTGGTTTTATGATTTTTTTAACAACTGCTTCATCCCTGGACCCCGACGACTTCGCCTATTACGCTGGACTTACGCCTATTAACCTGGACCCCGATTTGCCTGACGATTTGTACACTGTTGATCTGGATATTATGGCTGCTTCCGAGAGAGGTTGTTGTGTGCTGAGATGCGGTAAAACTCGTAAGTAAATATTGATGAATTTCCATGATATTAAGTATAAAATACAGCCACATAATTATGGTGCTTATGTGTCCAAAACTGATTTATAATATCACCTAAATGAGACCGCTTTTATTCACTAACCACTGTAGATGAGTATTCTCTTCTAATTAATTTATGTTTTTTAGGCAAAGATGATACAGTTCTCCATTCATTTCCTAATCCTGACAAAGATATGGATAGATATCTTGAATGGACTAGAGCAGTTGGAATAAGTATATCGTCCCAGTATGTGTACAGAAACCGTCGAGTGTGCCATGCGCATTTTGAAACAAAATATTTGACATGGACTAGAAGACTGAGCCCTGATGCAGTTCCCACTTTATTCTTGCCAGGTAAGAATGTATATGTACCACCACCACTTCAGTACTCCAAAGCGACAATACAGATACTTTTCAATCCAAAAAGAATTATACAAAAGAAGCCCTAGGACATACAGGTGGCTGCAAAAAAATTTTGTCTTGCCATCAGCTATGACACTCAGCAGATTAATAGCGCGAGCCAATTTAAAACCAGGGATTAACGAAAACCTCTTTGAACAATAAAAAAAAAGGGTGGATAAAATGAAAGCAGATGACAAACTTGGCATTTTATTATTTGACGAAATTTCTATTGCACCACATTTTGACTACAATCAAAGAAGAGACGAAATTTCAGGCTTTGTAAACAATGGGGAGTCAAGACAAATGAAAATGGCTGACCATGCTCTTGTGTTCTTGATAAGAGGAGTTCAAAAAACTACAAACAACCCATTTCCTACACATTTTGTTCGGGCAGCACAAACTCAGCTGAACTAGCAAGACAAATGAAAGTACTGATACGAAAACTACATGTTCCATCTACTGTATGTGACCAAGGTGCATCCAACGTCAGTGCGATAAACGCTCTCATTCAGGAGACAAGGGCAGATTATTCAAGGAAAAATAAAGAATTGCGAAGAGAAATTTTTGAAGTAGATGACAAAGAGGTGATTCCTTTATACGACCCGCCTCATTTAATAAAGGGAATCAGAAATAATTTGATGAACTAAAACTTGGTATGTGCTATAAATGGCTCTACAAAAGTGGCAAAATGGGAACATGTAGTCCAACTATATGAAGAAGATCCAGCATATAAAGGGATAAGACTTGTGAATAAACTAACTGATCGACACTTTAATCCTGATCAATTTCAAAAAATGAAAGTAAAATATGCAACACAAGTATTGAGCCAAAAAGTTGCAGTTACTATGGGATTTTGCAGGAAGTTAATTTTCGAAACATTCGATAAACTATTTGTATCTGTCGGAAAAATCCTCTGTAGCTGAGTGGTTAATACATCTAAATCAACAGTTTTCTAAACTTAGCCAGTAATTTTGGCGAACCCTTTATTCATCATCCTATTTTTTTTTGTTTTTCAGAAAAGAACATACTCCCATCTGAGTGTACACAAACTGCTGATGTCATCCTGTTTTTTGATGAACTTTTTGACTCTCTAAATGGGAGTTATGATAACTCGAAGAAAAGGTCTGGAAAAACGCTATTTACACAAGTAACACCAAAATCAGAACATGGCACCGTTTGGTCAAAAGCTAAAATAGTGTTAAGCTCAATGAAATTTGTAAATAATAATAGTAAAACACAGGACAAGCAGGTCACAGTGCCAACGATAAATAATTGGTTACGTACTATAAATAATGTGGAGTAACTCATAGAAATACTTAAAAAAAAAATATCACTAAATCTGTGTGGATGAGGCATTTTAATCAAGATCCTCTAGACAATTTCTTTGGGTTAATTCGAAGCCATGGGTGCAGAAACACTAACCCTACTGTTACTGGCTTCGAATCGTCTTTTGCTGCTTTATTAATTAATAACTTAAGTGGCCAGCACTCACCTGGTGCCAACTGTGAGGAAGATAGTTGCCAAACAATGTTTAAATCAATGGGATCTTTGTTTAAACATGCTGAAAATAAGTCCATGCCCACAGTTACAATCGATTTGGAGAATGAAGTAGAATATATAGATTTTGAGGTGAAAAAAAAATAACCCCAGGATATTAGCCACATTACAGTACGTAACTGGTTATTTATTAAGAAAAGTAAAAATAAACGTTTTTAAAAATTGTAAAAAATGTAAAGATTGTTTTTATGACATAAATAATATAAGTGATTTTTTTTAAATAAGAGAGTATAAAAAGGGAAAATCATATCTAACATATCCTAATAATGATTTAGTAATGCTTTTTTCAAAAATACAAGATTTAATCACATATCGTCGGTCCAGTGGTCAAGTAGCCAATCTGCCATTTTGGCGTTTATGAGTTAAATATGTCAATAATAATGTATTTTTTTAATGCATATTGTGGCAAAATATGGTAAACGTAACATTAAAATTGTGCAAGATATGGACAATCTTCCTGGTGCCAAAGTGCAAATCCATACAATGTGTGCAATAGTAAACTATCCTATGAGACGATGGGTTAGTTGACCAAGTCAGGCAATTTTCGTTTTTCAAAAATATCACAATGATCAACTAGCCTAAGTGGCAGATTGAATACTTTACCTTTGTACAAAATTGTTATGCTAAAATTTACAATGATCAACTAGCCTAAGTGGCAGATTGAATACTTTACCTTTGTACAAATTTATTGCAATGCTAAAATTCACAGTGATCAACCAGCCTAAGTGGCAAATTGAATACTTTACTTTAGCACAAATTGATTGCAATGCTAAAATTCACAGTGATCAACCAGCCTAAGTGGCAGATTGAATACTGATTTTATTAAGCTAGGACATCTCCACGTTACTACTCTTTACTCTATGGGTACTGTAGACTGTCACATGCTAAATAAAATACGCGCCATTTGCTCAGCGACGCCGACGTTGAACGTTGAACTTCTCAACTTTCTCTGCGCGCCACATAATTTTCTTTTCAAGTTCAATCTTTCATGTGAATTGAATTAAGATGAAGCGACGAAACTCTCGTGTGCATCAAATTCTTAAAAATGCTGGTGTAATTGATAGTTCCAGTGAAAATGAAAGTGCTGATTCAGGTAAACTTAACAAAACCTATAACCTAAAAATTATATTAGTGTAAATTAGAAATTCTTTAAAGTTTTGACAATTGTTCTGAATGTTATATTTCTTTTTATCCTAAGAAATGAGATTTAGCTTGCACGGCATGCTTTATTGATTAATTATGTTAACAATTTGGGGGTGGTAGTTTTATTTTATGATAACTCGTAAAAATATTGCATGATAATGCTCATTTTTGAAGGACTTGATATATTTTTTGTATTTTAAATGCTGCTAGCCTGACCTGGATATTCTTAGCTCAATCTCAGATACGCTATTGCATTACAGATATAATAGAAAATACACCAGTTGTAAGTCCAGTAAATTGTCCTGAACAAGCAGCCCGATCAAGTAAGTGTTGTTTTATATTATTTTTTTGAGTTAATTTATGTTAAATAATAGAATTAAACATGCAAGTTTTCTTTCAACAGCTCATTTGAAATGTGATAGTCAGGCAATTGAAAATTATACAACTTTGACGAATAAATACGCAGGTAATGAAGCAAACTGTGGTAATGCAATAAGTACTAGTGTTGCCTTACTATCGATTGCCTATCGATAGGTTGTCAATACTATCGTGACCTCGAAAAATAGTCAGAATATCGATAGCCCTATCGATACTATTGAAATTTTTCAATACTATCGATAGTATCTATCCAAGAAATTGAGCAATACTATTGATAAAGTGTAATAGTATCGATAGTATCGATACTATTGGGTATAGATACTATCGATAGTAACGATACTATCACTATTATTGCGTATTTTACTACAATCACTGTCGATACTATCGATACTATCGATAGTTTTTCTACATCGATATTTACCCAAAGTTCAATAGTATTGCACCGGAATTTTAGTCAACATCATTATGTTCATTAGTATATTGAAAATAGTTGTATTATCTAGTAACTTCCCGTTATTGTATACTGTAGATTTAATAATAAGTACCTACTCACTTAATTTATGCGACTGCGATTATTTTGACCGTGCAGAGTAATTCCTACCTATATTTATTAAATTATTACTAGGTTGCCAACCATTTGTAGATTTTAAAAGTGATTTGCGTAAGTGTTTGAAACATGATGGCAGACAAAAATAAAAAATCGGCAATGTGGTCATTTTTTGAAAAGATTAATGACTCAAAGATTAATTGCAAGATATGTCGCAAAGATTATAAGTTCTGCAACAATACCTCGAACATGAAGGATCATCTAATGAGGAAGCATCCAGAGGTATTGTCACAACAATCTACTTCTAAAGAAGGTGATAATAGTCTTACGACTAGCACTGAACGAACCTGGGAAAAGTCAAATTATAATTCTGATAACAAATACACCAAGAACTCTTCAAGAAAAAAGTTTTTAGAATCACTTTTTGTAAAGATGATAGCAACTGATTTACAACCACTTAGACTTTCTGAGCACAAAAGATTGAAAGAGTTTGTCAACGCGCTTGATTCGAAGTACGAACTACCGTCAAGAACATGTATCAGCACAAATCTACTTCCAAAATTATACAATACTTTGAAAGTCGATCTAATGGGTATCCTTAAAGAAGTAAATAGTATTGCCATTACTACCGACATGTGGACATCGCCAAGTAATCAAGGCACATGTGCAATAACCTGTCACTTTATTCTCAAAAATAACCTACATGCTGCTTTGCTGGAAGCTGCGTTAGTAGAGGGTCACCACGACGCTGAGAGTTTAGCGTTGGTATGTAACTTAATTATTTCCTATAAGTATCCTCCCTTTAAGGTCCTACACATGCAATAAGCAAAGAAAGAAAGGGTCAAAGGACAATGTCCAAATTGGCCCTGTGCAATAAAGAGTATCTGAATACACGATAATTAATGGTCTATTTTATTAAATAAGTTGCAAATACTTGTTTGACACGGACTAGCTGTTTGCCAAAATGTACATTTAATAGTGTTTTACGCGATTATAACATTAGTAGTCGCCTAATGTCATGTCGTGTCGATAGTGAATTAAGGATGACCAATCAATTATAATCGATCGATTGAATTTTTAATCGATCGATTGTGTTTTTTTTTTCAATAAGTGTATTTTTAACCCTTTAACCGCCAAGCGACGTATCAGTTTTCGTGCCCTTAGCGCCAGGCACAGTAAACTATTAATAAATACCTACATAAAATAGGGATGTGCTTTATGCACTTTTTGAACATCGATAGTTCGTAACTATGTTATGTGATCATGGTTAGTAACACCTGCATATACACCAACGTATCACATCTGCTACAAAAAATGCACAGCTAGACATAGACATCCCCCAGATGCTTCCACCTCGCCTGGTCTCGGGCCATCCGCATTCATCACTTTCACGGGGAGAGTACACATAGGTATCTATCCGGTTTACCATGCGCGAGGACCCTACAATAATAGCATGGCATTTTGCTGGATTTACTTTCAAGCCAAATTTGCCTGACAAGTCTTTAAGCGCTATCATATCCCGGTTTATGGCTTCCGGCAAACTTTTCAGGTTTTTAAAAGAAATAAAACAAAGTTTATAGAGATTTAGAAGATTTATTACAGTATTTGCATTATTCAGATTTATTTTCTATCACAATACCTATACTTAATCATTTACAATCATAGGTATATTTTTTAACTGTATAAGAACAATAGTTTTGTTATTTCAGTAGAACATACTTACTAACTAGTTTCAATAAGTATTTAAATAATCAGTCAAATTATCAGACTCATTTCTCATTAACAATATAAAAATAGTACGTATAATCAGTCTTATCACTATTTATTCTCAATATCGGCGAGACGTTGACGTTGACATTGACGAGACGACATTTATATAGCATGAGATAATTTTTTTTTTTTTAATTCATCGCTAGCAAAATATTTGTTTGCCAGGATATAGGCTGTTACTTTAACAGGATCATCAATTCCAGTGTCCTCATATTGTGTGCTACAATTTTTGGTTTTTATTGAGGTCTGTGTCGCCGTCGACCTATATAAATCAGGCGTACTATCAGAGCTTCTGATTTGCGAGTGACCCTCTTTTAAAAACACCATATACTCGCTGTTGGTCAGCGTTGAAGATAGATCAGCAGCATCTTGGCTACTGTCTATAAAATCCTGCTCATTTTGATCTTGGCTATCGTCAAAGCCAGCCAAAATTGATTGACTTTCTTCAAATTTTCCTACAAAACAAACAAAACGTGAACTTTTGTAATTAGGTACTTACATCAAATACTATCTTGCGAAAATTACAAACTTTTTGAACCCATTTAGTTTTTGTGAAATAATGTTAATGTAAAATTAATGTTTGCTGATAATTCTCACAGACGTCGAAACCTCGTGACCGAGCAGGCACAAGACTACTGTTGACTTTGACAAAATGAATGTCGACCATAGATATCATGAGATCTATGGTTCTATGAAGACCGTAAAATGGTGATGTGAAAAGTCGATGTCTATTGTTTTAGTGAACTGTGATATTCAACAGAACATGGATTTATGCACAGATAAACGTTGCATTTTTGGCACATGAAACGAGTGTCTGATCGTTTATTTTTAGCTGCGCACACTTTACATCGCTGACTTTTGCCTGTTGGTATCCTAACAGGAAAATGCTGTAAGGCATCGTTGTGTAAAAAACGATGAGGGTCAAGGACTCCGCGCGAAGTCGAGGGTAGAGCTAAATTACTATGTTTATACGTATTTATTATCTGTCTAATTACGTTCAACTGGAAATCAGGAGTTAGTCGTTATCTCCCACGATCAAATCTCGCACGATCGAGGGAGATGGCACAAAATAATTTAATTTATTTTTCTAGTCGTCAACTCCCACGACACTTAAAATCATTGCTGATTTGGTACAGTCAATTATAAAAGTGTTTTGGAATGTATCTTTTATGTAGCAAAATAATGAGTTTACAATAAAATAAAACAAAATTTCAATATAAATAATATATAATGTAATAATCAACAACCTAGAATAAAAGACTACTTCTTTATAATAATCAACATTACAACTCAACAAGTATCTAACATAAAAATCACAATAAAAAATTCTTACTTACAGGTATAGTTAGAAAATATAAATCTTCGTACACTATAACAATGAATAATATCATAAAAAAAACAAAACAATCAACATTAAAAAAAATAATGAGCATTAATTGAAAATCACAAATCAGGACTTTGGTACATTTATGTAAACATTAAACAAATCTAAATCTTACACCTAAATCACAATCATAATATCACAAACAAGATATATTAATTTAAAATCACAGAATTTGTTACAAATGTTTGTAAGTACTAAATACAAACATAATGAATATTTTTTTAATAATGAAAAAAATCATACAGTAATTTGTTGGATGCATAATTCTATATTTATTTTCCCGTCTCTCAATTCAGTGAGTGTTGTATTAATATGGAAGTCCAAATCACATGTTTCTTTTTTTTTCTTAGTTATATTAGAACTTTTTAAATATAGCGTTTGATAATAATCATCTTCTTGTTGTAATATGGTCAGAAAATGTGCAATATTGATTGGTTTACTGTTAACTTTTTTATTCACAGTGGCATGCTAGCTCTCGACCATATTTGTGGTACGGTGTTGCATATTATTACAACTCCATTTGTTAAAAAAAAAAGAATTTTCATTCAACCATGTATCGACAAAATAATCGTTGAATTTGACGAGTTTCACATCGTTTGGACATAGAGACATAATGTATAGCCAAGCACTATCAATAGTTTCTTGTGGTAAATGTGCCAGTGCCGTACACATTTTCACATGTTTCCGAGCTAGTGGAGATGTTGTTATCCCTAGGTCATCGGCTTTTCTCCACAAACTTCTTGAAAAGTGAAAGAAACACCCACTTACAGTAGTTTCAGGGAATGCATACTGAATTGCTGACATTGCTGCCCTCTCAAAATCTAATATAATTATTTTCGGATTAAATGTAGGAATTTGGCTTTTTATTATATGAAATAATGTTTCGTATGTTTTTTTGGCCTTATTTGCTAATAACGCATACATCACAGGTATGACATTTGTATGCGTTGTACTACTTCCTAAATCTACATGTAAAGTGTATAACTGCTTAAATGGTTTTAAACAAAATTTAAAAGTTCCGTCACATAAGATAGTTAAATTAGGATTAGATAATATTTTTTTACAATTATCATTAGCAAAAACCAAAATTCTGTTTCTTGAATCAATATATTCAGCAAATAAAAATCTTTTGAATTTTTCGGGCACAACCACTTTTCTGATTGACTTAAAACATAGTTTTTTTACACCTAGTGATTTATTCCGATGTCGATAAAACTTATTTTTAACATTTTTAAATATAGGAATTTTTGTAATTAGGTCGACACCTTTATCTTTTAATCCAGCAACAGTCCGTCGAAACGCACTTTCTACAGGCAAAGTATAGTCAGTTTTCACTTCTTCGATGCATTTATTAAAATTAATTTGTATTTCGTTTGACACAAAATCGGGCTCACAGATATGCTTATCGTCTCGTGTTATGGAGTGATTGTCATTTATAATTAATTTTGCTTTGCATGTGTCTCTATAATAATAATAATATTCATTTATTTCAGGCAATATAAAACAATGCTAAACAAAGCTTACAGAGGCCCATATTATATATACCTTACAGACTAACATACATACAATAATATAAACTTATAACTAAGTCACTTTTTCGCGAAGTGTGACGCAAGCATTGTGACATCCGGAGGACGCCGGCGGCCGCGGAATTTTCTAAATACTACCCCTTTCGGCCATAGCTCCTCTTTCAGAATCGCCGATAGTCGATCGGTCGGGACGCGTACAACAAACGAGTTGAAGTTAACTGTGTTGCGCGATTCCAACTTCTCGACCACAAACCGGGTCTTCATTTTCATCTCCAAGTACTCCACCACATCGGAGGCCTTCGTGGTGAAGTGGAGACGGGACACATACACATGCGCCACAGGAACAGCAGGGCGCAGGACATGTTCAGTCGGTGCGGTGCCACACAGGTTGTGACGAAGAGACCTTTTCTTCTTTCTCTCGACCTTGGTAAAGCCCTCTTCATCCGGCTGACGTGGTAACGCCGCACTAGGAAGGCGTTCGTTGCGGGTGCTCCCGGTAGCCTTCTCGGTCCTCAATAAATTGCTCGCTTTGGGTGTCTGGCGGGCAGCAGCAGCGGCGTAGTGACGTTGAGGCGTTGACGTCACGACGACAGACGACACCTCCGTGGGGGGAGGCGCGGGGCGGGACGCAGGCGATTGCTGTGTCTCAGGTGTCGCGCTCATGAAACTTGCTGACACGACTTTGCATGCGCCGCGACGCGTGTTGATGTTATTGACCTCCGGTGAACTACTTACGGCCAGCGAATTACGCAAAGATGTTACTTCGGCACGTAGCTCACTGATGGTGTCTTGCGAGGCCTCCAACTTCAACACTACTTCCGCCAGGCTGGCTTTCAGGGTTGTAATGTCCTTGAGCAACCTGGTTACATCAACGTGGTCGAAAGTTACTGGCGGCAACTTGTTTAAGTTTTTCGCCACAAACGACGGCACGTCATCAGGATCCGTTGTCTTCAGGAGACTGATGATGTCCTGAAGACTCTTCTCACCCTTGTCGTCCTTACGGCGGGATGGCATTCTGTCGATCTGTCCGACCGACTTATACAGCAGAGTTTTTGCCGAAGTTATTTCCTCTGCATTAAAATTGGACTTGCAGATCTGGATGATGCTGATCTCGTCCATGGTGTCGATGGCGTGTTGTAAGAACGCCAACACTTCATTAGCTATGAGTTGCTCGGAACTCAAAGCCATTGTATCGTGCGTCGGCCTATGCCGCGCAAATCGCGAATATAATTAAATTAATATTTATTATTATATTCGTATGCAGTGGGCGCGTCCTTAACCGAGCGCGCTCCGCACTGCACTGATCTATATATACATCTCCAAACACAAGAATCCTTGTTTTTTCGAAGTTTGTTATACTTATGACCTGCGCGAAGAAGTACTTGACCTCCACGTTGAGATGTTATTAGTTCATAGCCCGTTTCGTTGTTACTAGACCTTGCTGCAGGCTCATTCATGGAACTAGTTGGCTCTGGTTGTGTTCCAGTATCTAAAAAATAGCATAAAATAAAGCAAAATGTAAAAGCGATAAACATAGACACCTTCTTCCTAAAAAAATATACTAAGTACTTATTTACCTATAACCATGCATAAAAAATAGGTTTCATTAAAATAATTAAAATATAATTATGTTCTATATTTTCTAGTCAAACACTAATAGAAATTTTAATAATTTAATACTTTATCAGATATTTTTCACTAAGTAATCATAGTTTTTGCAAAAGGCGGGTGTCGGCCATTTTGTTTTCAAACCGCAAGTTCGTGGCGTCATTAGTTTATATACAATGAATTTTAAATTGAAATCGAGTAGTTCTACTTTTTTGAACTGTAGTAAACTAATTATTATGAGCTAGTATTAATTATATATATAATAAACGTATTTCTTTTGAAAAAAAAAAATAATTTTTGGTTTATTTAAAAAGAAAAAAAATGATGCCACTAGCGCTACATTAACATCGTTAATTTACAGACATAAATATATGTTGCTTTTATAATAAACAAACTAGACTCAAACTTACTAAGTACACTCGTAAATTGTTTTAGTTTCAATATCTCATTAAATGTTAATTTATCAGGTGATTTAAGTATTTCCAAATGAGATCAACGTCGGCCATCTTGTTTGCAAAAACTATAATAGCGTCGTTATTTTAAATATGTTAGTATCGCAAATCTTATTATCTTATTTAAAGTAGTTATCAAGCAATTCTATGTTGTCTTAACAGTCGTAAACAAAGACTAATATCTATCTACTATATAATGTAATAGCTTTATATAATATGTGTTAATTGAATATAAATATATATAAGTACATGTTATTAGATACTCAGGATTCGTCTGATTGTAATTTTTTTAATAATAGGTAATAATTTGAAAAACTTACCTTCAAAATACATCAAAAACACTAAAAACACCCACATTTTTACTCTCGCGGTAATGTAGTCAGATCACTAATAGGGTAAGTTAAGTAATGTTAGTACTGACATAAATATAATGTTGCCATAAAACCGAGCTGTGCAATAGAGAATATGCATAAAATTTAAATTAATCTCAAATATTTTTTTTTAGATTGTTTATTGTCTTAAGATTATACACTTAAAAAGTATTATTTTTTTAAACCAAGAATAATAATAAATAAAAAGTGTGATTAAAAAAAAGAATTACTTATCCTATGCTCAGTTTAGTCGAATAATAAGTACATGCTTAGTTGACAGATAATTTGGCGGCATTAGAGGTATCTTTATGGCCGCCATTTTATTCGGTATTTACTTTTACACCTATTTAAATGTTGAAATGTATTTAACAACTTAAAATCGATAGACTCGATGTATTCTGTCAATCATTTTAACGCATCGAGTATTAAACGGATTCCTTTTTTGTAGACCTCTTTGCTCTTGTCAACATAATAATCAAAATATTTAAAATAATCGATTCTGTGTGAAATATATTTTTTATTTGACTGTACTTTACACGAGAGTGGGAGTTGACGACTAGAAAAATAAATTAAATTATTTTGTGCCATCTCCCTCGATCGTGCGAGATTTGATCGTGGGAGATGACGACTAACTCGAAATCAGCTAAACTAAATTTTCTGTTAACATTTAGCATTCTAAATAAATAAAATGCATTCAGTAAGAACATATCAATCACATGAAATCCCAGCTTTTTGTACCATTTTTTTGATTTTTTTATACAGCCTAAACTGCTTGTCATCATATCAGCAGTGTCCACCGTCCCCATATTTTTATTGTATTCTATAACACAATGTGGTTTCATTTTAGGTAGCCCAGTTGAGTAATCTACACTGTCTGATGGTAATATTTTATCATCATGTTTTGTAGACAACATTAATACTGGTTTTTTGTCCTGCCATTTAAGAGCTAATAGAGGAGGAGACATGTAAGCCTCAACTTCCCCACGCTTTAGTTTTTTAAATTTTGGCATGAGTTTTCTATTTGACTTTACGGTGCCACACGCGTAAGTGCCCTTTTCCTTTAAATATTTAAAAAGCCGAGGACTAGTATACCAGTTGTCTACGTACAATTCCCGGTTGCAAAAAAAGTAATCTTTTAAAAGTTCCACCACAACTGATCAAGTTATGCCTAAATTTGGGACGGTTTCTATTTCCGTTTCGGATCCACAGTATACTATGAAATCTACTATATAGCCGGTTTCTACATCACATAAAACGAATAATTTAATGCCGAATCTATTGCGCTTTTTTGGTAAGTATTGTTTAAAAATCAAGCGACCTTTAAAAGGTACAATGCTTTCATCAATGCACAGTTTTTTATTTGGGATAAATGTGCTTTTAAATGTTTTACGTGCATGATCAATTAACATTTTTGTTTTGTGAATTCTCATTGCATTAGTTGTTCCTGCACTCACTTCATGAAAAGATAACATTGATAAAATTGTGCAATATCTATTTCGCGACATAGTGTTATGGAACACCGCACTATGCAATAAAGGGTCGGTGGACCAGTGTTCTTCAATAGATATTCGTTTGTTTCGCGTAAAAAGCATTGTAAGTGCTATTAAAATATAAATATCGTTAAAAGTGACGTCTTGCCATTGTTGCAGTCTTGAATAAACTCTAAGATCAGTATGTCTTAAGAAATGTTGATGATAGTTATTTGTGCAATTAGCAATGTTCTGTAACAAGTCTTTACTACAAAAATGTTCAAACAACTGCAATTCTGTAGAGGTGCTGTCTAATTCGACAGCAGGCGACAACCCACTAACAAAATCGTCGAAATCTTCTAGCTGTGGCGGGGTAATTTGCGTTGTCCAATTAACCTCATCGCTTTCTTGAACCTAAAATGATACAACAAAGTAAGTATTAGTAGAGAACCTGGTATATCCACCAATAATGGAAGATAACAGATATAATCATTACATATAGTGGCATAATAGAAGATAACAGATAGAATCGTTACATATAGTGGCGTTAGTGACTGAACATGTTAAGTACACTATTTTGGTAAGCTAAACCTGAACTGATCAAATGTTAGCTGAATCGTAACCGATTCAGCTTATCGTGTATTAACATAAACGATAAAAGAATGTTGTAACATACAAGATGCCTTCCTTATCTATTACTATATATATATAAGTATTTACGAAATAATGTAAATAAATGGGTTAATTCATTGTCTAGATCGGATAATACAGGCTTTAGTGAGTTTACTTTGGGCTAGATAGCAAAAATAGGAAAATAGATGTCCCGGAATAATTATTAACTATTTATTTATTTAAAACTTCATAGGTGGGTGCTTTATGCACGTCTGTCTCGCCCGTCAGTGATATAGCGTGAATATAAGTAAACTAAAATAAAACTATGTAAGAAATCAATAAAACTTAAATATTTACCTCTTCCTCAACATCAAACTCGTCGCCTGATACAAATTCTTCGTCATCATCACCTTCTAAAATTCTTATTAGCTCTTCAGCAGTCGTCATAATAATTATTACACAATTTTCATATAGTCAATGTATCGATGAATAAACGATACTTATTCACAACACTAATGGAAAATTCCAGAATGCACTACACGCTTATGACGTAAGCAGTGGTCGTGTATATCCGACCGTGGCGGTGAGCGTACTGACCAAATTTGATTCGAGACGCATGCACTAGGGATGTGACCACCTATGCAGTTGCTGATATTTATCTAGTGTAAATTTACTCCATTTCAAAGGAATTAAATGAAACACTCATAAATATTTACAAAGACACGTTTTATTAAAAATCACTGCATTTGTTTTGGGATTAATTAGTCAGTTTAGCGCGAAATATTTTTAATTACATTTATTTTAGTATTACTAAACTTTGGTATGAGTCCCGTCCCTAATGTCGTATTTTACCGTCGCTGGCGCTGCAGGTCAATGCAAATTCCGAAAAAATATTATAGTAATTCATCGAACTTTTAAAACTGTTATTACGGCATATAATTAAAAGACATATGTTGATTACATTATTATATTACTAGTTGTATAACTATTTACCTTATACAAACATATTTTTCATAGAATACAGCATAATTAAATAAAAAATTAAAACTAAAAGTGATGGTGTATTTGGTCGTTTATATACGACGCTGGCGAAATGGACACGAAAATATTTGTCGGATTAATCCGACTTTGGCGGTTAATGGGTTAAAAACCTAATAAGAATACTTTATGAATGCGGTCATACTAGATTTTAAATAGGTAGTTAAAATAATATTATGCAGTGAACAAAACCTGTTTATTCCTATATAATCATTATTCAGGGTTTTCTTAAGATCGTTTAGAAAAGTGTGTGGTCTTATATCTAACTAAATGATTAATTACAACAATTAATACAAAAGTAATCTCCTTTTGAGCTTCATTAAATAAAAAAAAAAATCATTTTTACTATATACACATACAATAAAATTAATGTTAAAAAAAATATAATGTGCAAATGCTATTATGTACTATTACAAGTATAGAAGAGTGTTTATTTATTTATTATACTATTATATTATTTATTATAAGTAAATTAAAGACACACGTGATACTTATAATGTTATGACATAAGTTGATGTAAGACAGTTTGTAACGCATGACCATAGTAAATCTTAGAAAATATCGATTAATGCATCCCTAGTTGTGACGTGGCATAGTTACGTCATTACTCATTGTCAGAGTAATATTCGTTGTTACGGTTAAATTATAACCTCAAAATCTGATTCTTTTTTTAAAATATGTCTATTCTACAGCTAGTCCGCTATAAAAATAAGATCGCATAGGAGTTTACTAATGATAGAGAATACAATACATAATTTTCCGATGCTCTTGGCTCCAGGGCCAACACTGATGGAACGCAGAGCAATGTCCTTTCTTTGTGATCCATTTAAAATAGTTTACAGGGTCATTATGTTGAAAGGTATTTATTTGTGGTTTTTTATTTATGCAGTTATTGCATTTTCTGAGCAAACAGTTTTCTTTTAATTTACCCTCACAGCAAATAGTTTTCACGAGTGCTACGGGAGTTGCCTCATTGATTACTTTCGCCGATTTTAATGCGGTTATAATAAGCTCCATGTTTGTGTGATGAATGCATAAGCACGTATCCCGGTGCCTTGTTGTAGGAGATATGACCCAAAAAGGTCTATAACGACGGAAGAGTGAGTATGAAATTTTGTTATTTACTGTCCTTTTAACCCTTAGGTGCATGATTTTTTATTTTAATTTAAAAAATATATATGTAGTGTGGAAAGATCTATTTAATACGGGAAAAATATTTAAAAAAATCACAATTATATTTAAAAAGTTTTATTTATAAAAGAAAGTTATAATCAATTTTGATAAACTATGCAGTAAGTAGATAAAAATGTAATACAGAAATTATTGAAGAAATACTTGAGAACAGTTGCTTTTCCTGTTATCACAGAGTGATATTTTACACTTTGTACACATAACTGACGTCAGTTTCTTGCAATTTTGGTGCTTGTACTGATTTCTTTTCCCATATGTTTTATCATGGCCAACTCCGTCTTTACGAACGTCCTCCGGAGGTAATACTTGCGCTCTAATTTTTTTGCAAACTAGGGCGCCCCCTTTTATTTTCGTTTACAGCCCCATATTTACATAATGTTTCAGCTAATTCTGTACGGAAACTGGCTAGGTTTTTAATATTTTTGGGGTTTACTCCGTTTTTCATCGAGACTTATTTGTACAAAATCCAACTGCTTATGACTGTCATATCCAACATATGATGAAACAAACGATTAGTCCACTTCTTGGATTTCATTCGTATTCGGTATCTCCCTAAATAACTATCCATAGTATCAACGCCCCCCATGTGAGCATTGTACTCGGATATAGCCTTGGGGCAAGATATAGAAACACTCTTTTTTTGTTTTTTATCATAACGATTGATAGATCCCACAGGCTCAGCAACAACATACGTAGATAACAACAGCACCTGCTTATTATCTTTCCAGCTAGTAGCTGCAAATTCAACGGCTTCAAAAGTAGTAACATTCTCTTCATAGGAACCCCTTGGTACTGACGCCTTGAGTACATCTTTCTTCTCAGGCAGCTTACAAGTTTTGCCCAATCTATTCCTCTGAACCAGTACAGATATCGGATCGGTGAAGTTGGGATTCTGTTGTATAGCATATTTGTTGGATTCTGTAACGATTTTCTCTAGTAAACACTGATCAAAAAAATACGAGAAAAACTGATATGGTGTAGAGAGATCCTGATCCTGATCCTGAGTATTTTGAGAAAAATCTGTACTGCCTAAAAATCTGAAAGCCTGATCAGCCAATACCATTTTCTTCTTTTTCCATAACAAATTCCGTGAATTGCTGTAGTTTACGGAATGTAGCTGATTTGTCTCCAAATCATCAGATATCAGCGGAGGATCGGGAGCTGCTACGTCCTTTTCTTCTCCTTGTCCTTCTTCTTCTTGTCCCTCATCTTCAAGATCCGCTTGTAACTCCCCAACATTATCGTAGTAATCCAACCCATCTTCGTCTAAGTCAGCTTCATCCTCTGATATCTCACCGTTTTCCAATTGCCATAAAAGGTGCGCGATGCGGTCCTCATCCTGACAGCTACTTTTAACCTAAAAGCATAACAAGCCATGCAAAACCCAACCAAAAGCAAAATAATTCGCATAAATAAGATCCAAGTAATGACGTTCACATAAAGAAAAAAATGTACCGCCACTGCATAAATTATCATTTTTGATAACAAGTTTAAACTCGAAAATAAAAGCCACCGTCCAACATTCCCACAAAAATATTGAAATTATTGCAAAATATAGATCCTTACCTGCCCAAAACAGATTTTTCACAGGAAAAAAACACAATATTTCGTAAAGATTTTTACAGATGAAGTTTTACAAAACGTTGCTTCACAATTTTTTCGAACTGCTCTGACAAATGTAAAATTTTTAACCAATCACACGCAAGTTCTTTTTTTTTCTCAATGTCACATAAAATATGACTGATTTAGACACGTTCAGAAACGTTGTTTTTAAATAAATGTTATTCGTTCGGAAGCTTCGACCAGGGAAAGTTGTATTATCAATTTTGATAAACTATGCTCTTAAGGGTAGAATACAAATTCAGCAAGGAATCATTTAGTAATCTTATTTGCTTTTTAATTTTGTGTCTTGTAATTGTTTCTTTTTTTTCCAGCTGTTAATCTACTACTTTCGTCGTTCTCCAAAAAAACTTGTATACGTTTCTTTGTTTCGTTGATTTCACATTTCTTCTTATTAGCCTGAGAGTCTTGATTATTTGCTTTGTTGATGACTCTATTGTATCGCATTTTGTACTTCTTTACTCTTGTCTCCATCTGACGTACGAGTAGTCTTTCCTTAAGTAAAATATTCTCCAATTTTAATGTCTTTTGTTCTTTTCCTGTATTTTCCTACCAGACTCTACTCTAGATCTAGAACTCGAAGCTGTGGGACTATCTGGAGGAGTTTCATTTGCAGCAAACTCTTTAGCTTGGCGTTGAATTAGTTTCACATCTTTTTTCTTCTCACGGTATTTATTTAATCTTTCTTTCCACAGCTTTCTTGTCACTTTTTTGGAGCGGGGTGTCATTTCATTAATACCTTTCACTAGTCCTTGCTTCTTTTTTCTCTAGTAACGTTCCCTTTCTTTCCGTTTTCTTTCTTCAATCTGTTCTTCTTTCATGTTTTGGCGGTATCTCATAGCTAGTTTTACCTATTCTGTTCGTTTTAGACATTTTTTTCAAACCTGTTTTCGTAGAACGAGTTTTAGGGGCCATTACTGTAAAAAAATACACTTGATTGCAATGATCGTCATTACCGTTATCAAAATGTCATTTGCGTGAAAATAACTTTAATAAAAATAATATTGATTTATGACGAGTAAAATCTGGTTAAAACATTAAGATAGGTCTACATAAATGCAAAACAAGTACTTTCATCAGACAGCAAATTTAAACTCAAGTGAAATTTAGTTAATAATAAAAAACGTCATTTCGTTTATCATACGTCATCTCTGTTATCACCCATGTAACAGAAGTGATGATAACGGAAATGACATATTTAAACTTTCGCTCTGTTTATTTGAGTCTTCAATGAACGATTTTTTTAACCATACCCGCATTAAATTAACGACACCCAAAACACATGGAAAATTGATGTTTTTGTGTATAATTTTTAAAAACTCACCTTTCCTCTTTTATAGCAGGGATGATGCACGAACTTTTACACACAAATTGTGATCAACAAACTGGTTTGTAATTTTTTAAGTAACGCAGTTCAGTTTAACAATGAAACATGCAAACAACTGACAGGTGGTTCAGAGTTGCAAACACAAAAAATAAAGTGACTAGACAATGTTTCTACCTTTTTTTTTTCAATAATACCATTGATAACTGAAATGATGTTTTTTTTTTGTAACGAAAGTAGAACCATGTATATAATATTATCGGGGGTTCTCAATTTAATGCACTAGGAAGTAGTTAGAAGTCTTTGAAAACCTTAATTCTCATTTTTTTTAAACCAATACAAATTTAGCAACGTATGAATTCCACAGATAACGGAGCGTGATAAAGGCCCATTTGAATATATATATATAAAAAATGTAGTGTAGTGGAAAAAGACCCCGGGTGTCAACTCTTGCAGTTTGTTCCTTGTTTGGGCTGTGTTTGTATTGGTTTTCGCTACAGTCTCCTCCTCTGATCAGGAAGACGTCCCGACGACATGATCAGGATCTGGTGTCGTTGTAAAGTGTAAAAATCCCGTTTGCTAATCGGCTACCTTCCTTGGTCGACCACGTGGACGAATACTTTGACAGGGCTGCTGACTAGCAGCTTTCCTCGGTCGTCCTCGTTTTCGCAAGGGATGAACCGGCGGCGGCAGTGAATCACTATCACCGCTATAAGAAACAAGGGCTGAGGTATGAAATGTTCCCGCGACCTGTTCTGGGTTATCGGGTTTTGCTAGTATGTAAGAGGTAGCTCCTTGGCGTTCCTTAACAACACATGGTCCATCTCGTCGTGGAGCGAATTTAGCACTCTCCCCTCGAGCTGCCTTGCTAACCGGGTGCGTCGTCACAAGAACTAAATCTCCGGGCTGATACCCAATATCTGGCCGTCGCGCTTTGTCGGCATACCTTTTCCTTTGCTCTTCTTTATCTTCTCGGACTTCACGTACCCTCTCCAGGGTATTAGCCATCATGAGTAACTTCGGGGTGATTTCTGGTACGAAGTTTTCAGAGGCTACGATTTGCTTGAAGTTATGTGCAATATCGTCTGGAGTTCGGAGTTCTCTACCGAAAGTGAGATATGCGGCAGTATGCCCAGTTACTAAGCTAGACGCAGTATTCATAGCAAAGCGAACATACGCCAGCTTGTTTTCCCAAGAACGATGATCATCCTGGACTAGAATACCTAATTGGGTCTTCAAATCTCGATTTTTTTCTCTCTACCGGGTTGGCGCATGGATGATAAACCGGAGTGAGTGAGTGTTTTATCCCAAGGCAGTGCGTTAATTTTTGCATTACTCCCCTAACGAACTGAGGGCTGTTATAACTGTGAATTCGCCTGGGTATACCATAGCGAAGGAACACTTCGTCAATCAGGACCGTAGCACAGGCTTCAGCACTTGTTGTCTGCAGGGCAAAGAGTTCTACCCAGCCAGTTGCGACATCTTCGATGATAAGAATCCAATTCTTTCCGGTCGGTGTCGTAGGTAAGGGTCCAAACAAATCAAACGTTATAATTTCAAACCGCTGGTTGCCGTGGTTTGAAGTAGTCCAGCAGGCTTCAGGTTACTCGGCTTGAACCTTTGGCAATCTATACAATTCTTCACGTAAGCGTCAATATATCGCCGCATGCCTCTCCAAAAATATCGATGACTTATTCGTTGATACGTCTTGTCAACCCCGTAGAGGCCTGCGAGTGGGTCATCATGGTACGTTGCTAAAATCAAATCGTGGCCCACTCGTGTTGCGGCGCTACTAGTTGCGCATCTTCACCGTCCCCATCAGGGTTGTACCTATACAACACCCCGTTATTCATAAGGTAACCCTTTCCACTCCAGTATCTTGCTTGCTCGCTTCCTTCTGCTTCAAGGGCCTGTACTACTCCTGCAACATGTTCATCTTTCAACTGTTGTTCTAGTACGAGAACTTCGAGATGGCATATCTGCTGAAATGCTACATATTCCACAATCAGTAGAGTCATTGTCACAATTAGGTCGCGACAGAAAGTCTGCAACAACATTAGATCGGCCTGGAATGTACTTTATATTTACATCAAAAGCATGGATCAGCAGGGCCCAACGAAGTAACCTCCCTGTAGGTGACTTCAATGTCATTAGCCATTTCAGGGCTTAATGATCCGTTACCACAGTGACGTGCACTCCTTCGATATATCCTCGAAATTTTGTCAGAGCCCACACTACCGCAAGTCCCTCTCGTTCCGTGGTATTGTAGTTACGCTCGGCAGGAATTAATAGCCGGCTGGCGTATTCGAAAGGATGCTCCTCATCTCCCTCCCCCTGCACCAAAACTGCTCCGAGCGCATAATTGCTTGCATCGGTTTATATAATGTAGGGTATGGCGTCATCCGCTTGCTTTAGTATTGGTGCTGTTGTTAGGAGTTCTTTTAGCTGCGTGAAAGCACTTTCCTGCTCTTCGAGCCAGGTCCAAACACTATTCTTCTTTGTTAAGCGTGTTAACGGCTCACTGATTTTTGTAAAATCCTTTATGAAACGGCGGTACCAAGAGTATGTCTGTATGAAGGACAACAAGTGCTTCAGATTCTTTGGGGGTGGCATTTTACCTATTGCAGCCACTTTATCTCGGTCGACTTGTAGGCCATTAGGAGTAATATAGTGCCCTAGGTACTTCACTACTGAGCAACAGAAATGGCATTTAGGTAGTTTAACTGCCAAATTGTTTTTGTGTAGCGTTTTCAGCAATTTGTCAAGGTCTTCAAGGTGGGATTCAAACATCACAGATCGGAGAATTAAATCGTCAAGATAAGCTGTGATTTTAACCTCGCTCAGACTTACTTTGACCCGGTCTATCAACCTTTGAAAGGTAGCAGGTGCATTCCGAGTCCGAAGGGCATTCGCTTGAAACGATAGATACCAAAAGGTGTTATGAAGCCTGTCTTGTCTTGGTCCTCGTCTCTGACCTTGACTTGCCAGTAGCCTGCGCGAAGATCCAGGGTAGACATAACTCCCGGAGTTCCGCATCCGTAGCACGAAAATGTTGGCGTGGATGGCGACGGGGCCTGCGTTGCAACAGCCTCCATGTTGACTTGTCGATTACTTTGTCCTTCGGCTTTGATGCGTTTGCGGCATTGATCCACGGTGTGCCCTACCACTCTGCAGTACGTACAGCGATTTTTTTTGTAGTACCAGTAGATGTGGGTTGCGGTTTCTTGGAAGTTTCCATGTACAATTGCTCCATTGCTCGCGCTGCTTTCAGAAGGCTATCGAACGATGTAATGGAGTCGCGAGGAACTTTTTCGCGGATCCTATGGTGTAGTTGCCCATATATCATATCTAGTTGATGGCGTTCTGGTATTGGTGGCTGTGAAAGCTGTGCCAGAAGAGCGCGATGTTTTGCTACAAAGGTATCCGTTCGTGTCTCGTCGTCCTGCTTGTACGCGTAGATTTCTTGAAAAATCACGTATCCAGAAGGCTTTGGGGCAAAAGCGTGCCGCAGGCGGTTTTCAAATTCCTCCCAGGTTGTGACAGTTTCCTTGACGCCTTGCCACCATACATCAGCCTCCTCCTTTAAAATCAATGGCAGAGTCTGTATTGCATCTTGGTCGGAGATTTTCTGGACCTTTTTATAAATCGAGGACGCTGCTAAAAATTCTTCCACTTGTTCGGTTTGCCTAGATCCTTCATAACAGAACTTGGCATCAGCAAGCGAAGCTACGGGTATTGTTGGTATTAGCTTGAATCGCCTGTATGGTTGCTGATGCAATGGAGGAAACCATCTCGCGAAGTTGGTCCGAGGACATATTTACTGACGTCATTGTTTTCACAGAGGATGTCTTTTCAGTCTTCACACCGTCAGGAAATTCCTTTTTCAGTACCCTATGTGGCTTGGGTCTCAGGGGGATTCCTTGCTCAGGAATATTGTCCAGCTTGGTGGTTTCGGGCTTCACGTTTGGCGCCAGTTGTAGTGGAAGAAAACCCCGATGGTGTGAATTAAATCAACTTTATTAACCACGTTACAAAAGGTGAGAGGGAGTCAGCGCTAAACTGACAGGGACCCGGTATCGTGTACCCTGCAGTACAATTGCTTATTGAACTAACTAAATCACAATGTAGAGGCCCGGTATCGTGCACACTGAATTGCTCCTAACGTTAAGCGATAAGTTATTCTAAACAAAGTTAAACGAAGACTTTACGCTTCCGCGTGTAACGAAACCATATCGCCATCTAATTCGACGCCAACGCCATCTATCGAGGTAAGGTGTCAACTCTTGCAGTTTGTTCCTTGTTGAGGCTGTGTTTGTATTGGTTTTCGCTACAGTAGTTAATTTGATTTATAATAATAATAATAATAATAATAATCGTTTATTTCAGGTATACACCCATATTACACATACATATTATAAAAACATTACAAAAATTAAAATAAAAACAACAAAATATTAAAACTATTTAGGAACTTACAATTCAGTCTAACTTCTATCTTTAGAAGGTTAACAATAAAATTTTAATAAACAAAACAATTACAATAAACAAAACAATAAAGCTGAGCTACTATGGAACTATGGAAGGCAAGTCAGGTTAGCGGCTCCGTCTGCTTTGTCCTCCTCATCAGATATACATTTCGGAACACGGTAGCCACAAGCTCATTAGTGCTTGCTGCTACTCGAGAGTAAAACGATGCTTTAAGCTTTTTCATTAGCTCGTAGAAGTTAATAACTCTGTTCTCAGCGAACATGTCAGTCGCACTACACCGCCAGGGCAGGTTGAGCATGGCCCGGAAAGCATTATTGTATTGTACACGAAGAGTGTTGTATGCACTCTTCGTGAAATTGTACCAAAGTTGGCTAGTGTAGAACGACTGACAGTATGCCTTGAACAGGGTTATTTTTACCTGCTTTGAGCAATGGTAAAAGCGCCTATTCAGCATATTGCTCCTACAAGCAATGCTTCGTCTCTGCCTTTCTAGATCGTCATCATCTTTTAAATTTTCGGTTAATATGTGACCAAGGTATTTAAATTTACTGACAGTTTTTACTTGAGTGTCGTTTAAAATGATAGGCAGCATTTCAATAGGACTATTCTTACATTTAAATAACATTATTTCTGTTTTCGTAACGTTGTACGTTAGGTAGTTCTCTTTCGCATAATCCTCACATATCTTAACAAGCTTTCTTAACCCAATAGGCGAGGGGCTAAGCAGCACCATGTCGTCCGCGTAGCTTAGGTTGTTTAAACATTCGCCGCCAATGTGGCATCCGACCTGGCACTGCTTAGCTCCCCGATTAAGTCGTTAACATATAGGTTGAACAGAACCGGAGACGTCAGGCCGCCCTGTCTGACCCCACTTGTTAGCCTGTATGTGTCTGAGTAGGCGCTATCCCACCTTACTTGGTTATTTTGGTTGTTATACCAAAATTCAAATAAATCTATAATTTTAGCTGGTACTTGAGTTTGTCTTAGTTTCGCCCAAAGAATGTCATAATTAATAGTATCGAACGCACGGCTGAGGTCTAAAAAACAGGCGTTTACAGTGGTATTTCTATTGTTGTAGTAGTGGATTGTATTTTTCAATGTGAATATAGCAAGATCTGTGGACAGACCCCTGCGGAAACCGAATTGTGCGTTATGAAGAGGTAAGTATTTTTCATTTAAGTATTTCATAACTAGATTTTCAAATATTTTAGAAAATATAGTTGCTAGTGATATCGGCCGGTAGTTAGACAAGCTAGACACGTTCCCAGTTCTGTTCTTCACAATAGGTACAACGGTGGTTTTCATGAAGTTCTCGGGTAAGTAACTATGGTTAATGCATACATTAAACAGGGTCGCAATTTTTTCTGATAATATTTCGGGAGCAAACAGTAAGTGTTCCACACTGAGCCCGTCGTGGCCCGGAGACTTGCCTCGCTTCATATTCTTAACGCATTCTATGATATCCTGCGCAGTAACATGCAGGTCGGTGATGTCGCTCGGCTCGGCCGGCGTCGCCGTCGGCGAGGGAGTGCGCATGCGCGGTAGCGGCCGCGTCTCCGCGCCACAACTGGCTGAGGGCGTCGCACTTACATTCGGGGATGTTACAGGCGGTGGCGGTGGCGGATTAAATTTACTGGCGAACATATTAGCGATATTAACAGGATTCTGTTCACCATTTACACATGTAGGCAAACTAGATTTATAATTTAATTTGTTAGTTTCCTTCCAAAAATTTCCGAAATCCTTATTGTAACTATGTGTAGCTATTATATCCATTTTTATTTTATTTTCATTATACTGACACCACTTTATCTTATTTTTAAATATCTTTTTACTATGAATCATGTCATCATATATTTTGCCCTGAGTAGGACGCCCATTCAAATTCCACAATTGAAAATACTGTCTAGCTATTAAGTGACAATCCTTTAAGTGATAATTCCATCCAACCACTGGTTTTCTCTTACTATTAGATCTAAAGTCAAAGTCAAAGTCAAAGAGTTTATTTGCAAACTAAGTGTAAAACAGGTGTTACAAAACAGTTGGTGCAGGACTTAGTGCCTTTTTCAAGCGCTGCAAAATTGAAGACTATATAAAATTAAATGTAGGTAATTATTTTAGATCTTATACTATCTACCCTCGTACGACTGTTGAGCGGCTTTAGTAATGCTGTCGATAATCTGATTATAAAACTTATCAATCTGAACAAAGTGATCTATGTGATGACATGATTTATTTATGCATGGAAATAATGACCACTCACAGTTATTGAGGAACGTATCACATAATTTTGCATAATTACATTTTTGTTCGTAACTACGAGTACCCCAGATAGTTTTATTGATTTTTTGAAAATGGGATTTATTAATTTTAGGCAAAATAGATTGAATATCACAAGTAATTACTAAAGGAAAATGATCAGAGTAAAAGACATCATTTAAAACAGTTATATCATTAATAACATTTAACCCTGCCGCGGTTGTAATGCAGTGGTCAATCCAGCTCGTGGTGCCATGCGCATCACTTAAATACGTATAGGAATCAGAAGACATACCTAGCATAGCCAAATCCGCACATACCCAGTCCTGATCGGCGCAGAAATCCATCAGCTTACTACCGAATAAGCTGTGGGACCGCGATACATCGGCATTAAAGTCACCGAGCACTAACACACTCTCCACATCATTCATTTCGATAACCGCACTGATGATACCGAGGCATTCCGTGAACAGAGGTAAGTTGTCCGCATCTTCCGTAGGCATGTACACCGACATCACGATGAACCTGCGTCCGCCGTCGAGCTCGATACACACGGCCGCTACGCGCGTCGATCCGGTGACGATCGGAGTGACATTCACGAATAGTGATGTTTTCCATAGTATGGCAATGCCTCCATATGGTCTACCTTTCAGCACCCCTGCAGTCGTGTCAACTGCCGATACTCCATGGTAAGAAAAATCAGGATGTATGTTATTAAGGTAACCCAAGTCATCAGGTAAGAGCCAGTGTTCTTGCAGGGCAATAATTTCGTGTGTTTTGCACAGATCCGTAACATGATTGCATGATCGTTTTACCGATCGACAGTTGAAGGAGACTAGCTTAATTTTCATTATTTTTATTTTCAGGCCGGTAGCGTTTTGCCGTGTATCTTCTATATTCTACCCCACAGGGCCAAAACTCGGCGCTAAGAAAAATGCTTTCCTGATCTTGTATAACGGTAACTTTAAAAGACGAAAATGCAGTTTCTTTGTATTGGCCAAGTTTTTCAACTTTTACGACCGTGTGTCCACAATCTTTGACGAAATCGTAAATATCGTTTTCCGTGGTATTTTTGTCAAAACGAGAGGCGTAAATGTAAGATAATTTGGGCGCTATTTTAAGTTTGCTAGAGGTCAATATAGCTTTTCCCTGCTGATTGGGGTTCCTGTTGCCTGTTCCATATGTATTTCTCTTTTTCTTACTCACGACGGTCGTAAAACTATCATCAAAAATTGCATTTAATGTGCTATCTATTTGTTCCGTCACTCTCACAGGGCTGCCAGTTCGTCTCCTGATTTGTGTGCTATTAGTATTACGCAGTTCAGTAGGTTTAGGTGTGATAGTAATATCGTTCTCGGAGCGATCAGCTGACGGGGTCGAGAGGTCAGGCGTGTGCGAGCGCACGGGGAGCGACGGTGTTGCGGGCGCGGGGGGCGGCTCTCGTACAGAAGCAATGGCGGGCGCAGCGGTGCCGTTCTGCGCGAGCGTGCGGAGCGGCAACGGTGTCGACGACGCTACGCACGGCGCATGCGCGCTGGTCGCCGCTGCTGGCTGCCGCGAAGAAGACGCGCTCGGGCCGCGCGTTGTTTCGTTATTTGAAAACGAGTCGTTGCAAATTTGCGCGCCAATGTTTTGTTTCGGGTATTGACTAGTTTTAATGTTAAAATCTATCTCTTGCCGCAATTGAAACAATTCCGATGCTTTCACGTAATCTGTTTGAATACAGTGGATGTTTTGTTTAAGCACTAGAATGTCTTTAAGTAGGCTCGTTACATCCACGTAGTCGAAAGTCACCGGCGGAAGACGGTGTAAATCTTTTGCCACAAAGATGGGCAGTAAAGTGGGCTCTGTTTCTTATAAAAATTTTATAATGTCCTGTAGTAATCGCTTGTTCTTGCCTTCCCCTTTTCTTGTATTACGACAGATTGCAGCTTCGAAGAGAATGGTCTTAGCAGTAGAAATATCAGAGTCTTTAAAGTTGGATTCACATATTTGCACTAAACTTATTTCGTCCATAATATCAATTTTACATTGTAGAAAGCACAGTAGTTCGTTCACAACTAGGTTATTGCACTGATTCGACAACGACATTTTATTATTTCACTAATTAAATAGGTATCTAGATAGTACGGTGCGTTGACGCAGAACCGTACGCGGTAGGGACGCGCGGGGGACTGATACTTATAACGTCATACTATTAATTTATCTGGATCAATCTGTGTCAGAATAGCTTACAATCACATCAATGGCTTAATAAATTAATGCGTTTTTTTTATTCAAAGCACATATTTTCGGCTGTAGAATAGAATTACCCGTGAAATAAATTTATTTATTTATTTATAATAACCAACTTGAATCAACAGTTCAAATCCACACACACAAGTTATAGGTTTGTACAAAAAAAAACATTACTATTATGAAATAAATATTAATAAGAACAAATTAAACATATTGACACGCAAAATTATACAATTTAAACTGAAACAATAGAACTAATAATAAATGTATATTAAATAAAAAATCTATAAGCAATTACATATGTATAAATAATAAAATTAAACATTAACAATTTTGTAGCGAAGCTTAATACGAGTTAATAATTAATTAATAGATATTGAACTAGGGGTAACAATAGACTCTAGGTAACGGGCAGCTGTGCGCAGGAATGTCAGCTCAGTAGTCGCAAAGACATTTAAAGTAACATCAAATATATTTTTTAATATAGCTCAGTCCTTACAGTTTACTGAAAATCAGTATACTTAATTCTAACACTTTTACTACGCATTAACGCATGCGAGGCGAATTCTAAAATCTAATCTATCTGACCAAAAGGTCATTGGTTCGAATCCTGCTTGCTGTCGAATTTTGCTTTCTACAAAGATTTTAACCCAGTATATTTAAAAACATGGACGAAGATCTTTTATTTTTAACCGAAAATTCATACCTAAAGTGGGAGATGATAAAAATTTGAATTGGTGTGCACGAAATTAATGAAGATAGAGAGCGGTATGGTGAATTTCATACTTCATATAGTAATTTGAGAGAACCTTCACGATTTTTGGATATACCAGGATGACTATCAACTGTTTTGATCACATATTGGATTCAATAAGGAGTGAGATTTCAAAACAAGACACAAATTTTCATAAAAGCATAAAACCCGAAGAAAGACTATTTTTAACTATAAGGGGAGTTTAAAAAAAAAGAATTTTCATTTCCATTATTTGATGTGTTATATTCGTTAGTATCGCAACCATGGTAAGCCTCGGTCGTGACACTATTCATTTCATTCATAACAACTTGTGTAATTTGGTTTCTAGTACGTAATTTTTGTATAGGAGTTAACTCTTTCATGTACGGCAACAAACATTAAAAAAATAATAGCGCAATAATATTCGCAATCTTTTTCTTGCCTTTCGTTGCTTTGCGACGGTTTAATTTGTAATAATTCCAACTTTTTCTCCTCCAATTCCCTAAATCCCTCTTTTATATCTTGAGCACATTTACGTTTGGTGCTCGTAAATAGTGTACTTGAAGATGAACCAGCTATTGACTGGGGAGTTAGGGAGCGCTCATTATTATCACTACAGTTTGCGTCAGTAGTTTCATCTAAATTGCCTTCATTTGATTCTGGGGTAACGCCATCTTTTATAAACTGCATCATTTGAAAATATGGCCACACTAAAGTGTATTGAACAGTTCCAGCATCACCAGAACGAGAAACCTGAATTTATTTTAACTCTTTCATAAATTGGTTCCAAATATTCTTCCATTTTTTTGAAAGCCTTTTATGTAAAAAATATGTTTAATGTTGATGCCTTATATAATTTTAGTAGTTTAATTAAGTAATTAGTATAGATATTTAAAGGACAATGGCGAAATAATTGTTGATGTAATTCTTATGCGTCTACAAACGTCATCATTACAGACTTACATTAAATAATAAGTTACGTTTTATCCAGCTTTATTTAAATAGCGTTTAAGTCTATGAAAAAAATATTTTAAATTGGAAATACAATTGATTAAATTGTGCTTTGAGTGTTGCCATGACTGTAAGTTAAATCTGAACTAAGTCGTACGAATATATTTCGCTAGTAAACTAAAACAGCTGTTTTTTTAGAATATATTGAAGTTTTATGAACAAGAATAATCTAAAGACATATTTATTTCTTCCCAACATTACCGAAATAAATAAATGAAATCAAAATAGTATTACGTAAACTCACGGGTAAACTTCATTCCAGCATGGCAACAACAACGGATACAATCAATGTGACATTTTGAGTTATGACAATTGACCAACGAGGTTGCATTTGAAACTATAGAGTGAGCCTATCAGAGTTTAAACCGTAAGCACTAGTGTGAACAAGTGCTGTCGTGAATTATGTATGAAGATGGAGCTTGCCGTTTTAATAAATCTATCTAAAGCACTAATATTATCCTAACAATGTCAAAACCATCGATATTTTCTTATGTAAGTTTCTCGTTGCGCGAAAATTAACTTAAATGAAAAACGAAATGTACTAGGATCAGACTAAAACTGCTCTCGCTTGGCACAAGGGGAACCTAGCGATATGCATTGCAGTAGCAGTCTATGCATAATTATCATACGTCGATGCAATTGACATTGTTTGTGATCTGTCCATTCAAACGTTCGTTACTCTTGTTATTGTTGTATCTATTATTGTTGTTATTTCTATTATTTGCCCATTAATCAGTTGATCTGGGCTTATGGACTTTCGATATATTATCTCCTATGACTTGTGCTTGCTAAAGGATTCCGAATACCTACCACGACGACATTTTGCTGTGAACTTCCGATTCTACTTCTTACTTTGGATTTTATTGCGTGTAAAATATTTGTTTTTTCACGATGGGAAGTCGTGTAAAGCCTCTCAGAACCGGCTGGTTTCCTGGATGATATCGCGATAAGGGAGGATAAAAATAGTTATTAAAAAAATATAATTATACATATAATGTGGTTTAATTTCTTTGACAATCCCCTGTTAGAATTAATGCTGTTTTTTGTACTTCATTCATGCAGTCGGCAGCTATTTTATAGACGATTTTGTACATTTAACAATATAACAAGAAAGCCTACAAGAAAACATTAACATATTCTGTCAGGATTATAGATTTTAAAAGATACCTCTGATTATTACTCTCTATATTATCAAAGCGATACCAGGGAAACCTAGTTTAATTATATCTATTGAAATAACTTTGACATAACCGCATTAAATCTTATAAAACATTAGTGACTATTTCACGAGGTTTACTTTTTCAACATATTTCCTACGAATTTCTATTATGAAAGTGCAAGGTCGAGCAAAAGTAATTAATTGCTTACAGGAGCCCATTAATTTAACTTATAAATAACAGAATTTATATTAGTTTGAACGAATCTTAAATGACAAGACACCTAACCTCAAATTCTTTAAAACTTAAATATCTTTTAATCGTGACTTCGTTCATCAGTGAACCTTAAGACAATATTGTTCACAAATCTAAACTCTATATTTTAAGATTTTTTTTATTAGTAGACGCAACAAAATTATGTCAACAAAAATTTGTATGGGAGTTCGCCATTGTCCTTTACGTAATAATTGTATTTTTTTTATATGTTTCAGATATCTTTCCACTGGGTCCGTTTGGGTATAAATACAGTGTCTCAGATTATTTATAGAACATGCGAAGCTATTTGGAAAAAAAATTGAATGTCCGTATGCCACTGCCGTCTGAAGACCAGCTTAAGCATATTTCTTTAGATTTTGATAAAATGTGGAACTTCCCTAACTGCATTTGCAGTTTGGATTGTAAATATTTGATGATTAAACGAATTTACCAAGTGAAGTTCTATCATAATTATACGAAGCACCACGTCCGAAGAGATAAGTATCCTGAAATAAATATATTATTTACACAATGTAGTAACGCTAGGTGTTCATAAACTATAGTCGAGAGTTTTTTTTGTAAGCAGGTTTTAATCTTGCTCTGGCAACCCCGGCATTCTTTCGCTCGCTCCATTCGCCGTCCGCTCCAATCGTTTTTTATTTTAGAGTAAGTTTGAATGTGGTACTACCAATATTTTACACGTGCAGTCTATAGGGGTTTGGGAGGGCGATACAGACATGATAATATATTAGGGGCGCAAACATTTTCTTGAATAGTCTGCGCTAATAGTTGTGTATTTTTGTGGTTGATAAAATTTGGGGCGAAACAATCATCATTTTGTATGTTTGTTTTGTTACCCTCATGACTGAGATTAAGGACGTAAGGCTCATGTTGGGTACTTTTTAGGGATAAATATTATCATACGTCGTGCGTCACTGGATATGACGTGAACTTTTTGGAGTTTTCAAGAACTCTTCGACATAGTTTTCATTTCAGGATCCGTCAAGCAGTGGTACACGCCATTTACAGAAATATCGCTAAGAGAGGCACAGCGACTTAGGGTTTTAATGTTACTACCAAATGACGCGTTTTGTAGAATAGTGAATTGTTTACCAGTGCTTGGACTGTTGTGAAGCAAGTTCCGCTCAGTTTCTATGGTTTTTGCTGTCAAGGAAGGAAGATGGATGTTTTTGCTGTTTCGTATTTGAATGTCTTCTGAAATGGTGATTTTAGGTGGAATTTTGGCTTGCATTTTGGGAACTCTGTGCAACGTTGTTCTCTTGTTTTATTTCATCGAAAACGCGTTCCAGAAATCGGCGTGACTGCTTCATACTTGCGACAATTCAAGTGCACACAACCTTTCTTATTGCATAAGACAACACTAATGAAAAATAGTTATGATACGTAAAATACTGAAATTCACCAAATGAAAATATTGCTTGTGATTTAACAAAAGTAAATATAATGTTATAAGTAAACTTTAATCTAAGTATATATATCTACTTAAAAACTTTATCGGACTATTTTACTTTTACAGGTAAAGAAAATACATTTGACCCAACGATAGATTTTACAGATAATTCAAACAGAAATACAAATAACATGGTAGGTAATTTATTTTTATAATTTGTAAAAGGTAAACAACGATTTAATATCATGAGATATTATTTAAAGGGTACTAATTAAACAAGCTTCTTTTTAATAGCATTATTCGCCTCAGAAAATATAAGTTACCTTCTAAATTACTAAGTGGGCCACAACCAACGCGCGTCTGAATAAAAGTATGTCAGCCACTTATTATCTTCTATGTAAGCCACTGTAAATATAACTCAGCATGGTGGCTATTTTTTAGCATCTAAATTTGTGGCATGCATTCAAATAGCAAACTTCTAAAATATAAATATATGCCACCAAAATAGTCTTTCTATTAGCTTCTAATTGTATAATTTAGTATGATTAAAATGTAAGTCATCCTACATTAATCGATCGTTAAATTTACCTAAAATTGTCATCAAATAGTATATTGAAGCCACTATTATTATAACATATTAACTATTGAGGACAGACAAAATAAAACACTTTATTTATGAAAATCAATTTGTGTATTGAAATACAATCATTTATAGTACCTTATTAAAAATATATACTTAACACGTATAAAAACATAATTAAAAGAAAACATTACTGAATTATTAATGCCGCTCGCGCTTTAGTTGGCCTTCCACGCTTTCTTTTCAGTCCAAGCGGCTGTGCTTTTGCCTCTAATGGTGGCATTACGAATTTCAGTCTGATTGCTAGGCCTATCAGATGCTTGCAGATATATTTGCGATAAAAATCAGGACAATCACAGCAACCAGTAATCCAGTCGGTCTGATTATTTGGTAGTGTTAATTTCCAAAATGAAAAAAATACTTTCTTATATTCGTCAAAATCCTTGAATTTTTTTTCAGCTTCATTATTTTTGAGCGAGTCTTTTCCTGGAATTAAATATGTGTTGCTGTCTGGTGTTGATTGTAGAACTCTAATTTTAATATCAGTTTTAGCCCATTGATATCCGGTTGTCCAATCACATAACTGCAATTCAGGTCGTGTCGCAAAAGTTTCTTCTGTCGCTTGTTGTGACCAGCTAGAAACCATTTCTTCTGCCACCACTAAGAATCGGGCCAACGGTATACGCTCGCGGAGGGTGTTGTGGTCTTTTATAACCCTGTTAAAGGACTCGAGTGCGTTATTGGTAGCTGGTGATGCTGGTGCTGCACCCAAATACCAGTTTGGATTTTTTAACAGCCATTCTTTTTTAAAATATATGACGAATTCTTTTTGGTCTTTCCATTTCTTCAAAAACAACTCCGAAGCAGCAGAAAACACTTCATGCGATGTTGCTGATTGCAGTGCATCAATATCTTCCAATATATGTTTTCGAATATTCTTTTTTGTCGTTTGTTCCAATTTAGTGCAAATTTTCTTCTTAGCGTGAGCCCAGCACATTTTCACAGTCGTTTCTTCTCCAAATACTTCACGAAACGCATTTTGTATGCTTTTCGCAGCGTCGCAAATTAGGATTTTCGGTTCAAAAGTATAACAAAAAATGGACAGAAGATTGCTCTTTGAAATTTTCTGTTTTTATCAGTAGTTCCGACTATCAATACCGGAAACCCCTGCCAAATCAACTTATATGTTGCATCTGCATGCAAAATATCAGCGCTAATAGATTGTTTTAACAAGTTCTTTGTAGATAATACCATGCGAAAACTAGGCGGATCACTTTCCAAAATATAATAGGTTATTACAAAAACTTCGTTCTCGTTATCTGGCACGTTAGTGTGTTTAATTATCCATTTTTCCAATTCTCCTAAAGAAATAGTGGAGGGTCCATATTTGATACGCCGGCGATCTGCTAAATAGTTATAAAGCTGCCTTTTTGTAGGTATTTTAAGATTAGAATTTTTCTTCAAACACTCCAAGATTGATTTCGGCTTTAGGTGGAGGTCATACAGTTTGTTGATTTCAGATTTCGTTTCGTTGCAAATACCATAACTGTAGTTACTGTTAATATAATCGTGATCATGTTCGCAATCTGTGCGATAAAGTAACACTGCTTCTGTATCCGCCTCAAATAGCAAATATAGTTCTGCAGCACACTGTACTCCTTTGCGTGGTACTTTGTTGCATCTATAAAATCGTTTTTTCCCGTCAACGGTGTCGTGTGTAGTGCGTATAGCCCATGTATTTTCTGCACTCATGGCTTCATTGGCGGAACTCACACTCGAAAAGAATCATGCCCACTTTCTATACATTAATTGACCTGTCACTTGATTCGGTTTACAGGCCGCGTCTACCAACAACTAGTGCTGCATAAAAACATTTATTGTTTATAATAACACAATAACTTATCATCTTTTCATTTAGAGGCCAAGGAAAAGTGCTATAACGTAAATAAGTTTTTGAGGTTATAACAGCTGTCAGATAAGGTTTGACAACTATTATAACTTCAAAAACTATACGTTAATTAAATCAAATTGTTTCTTTATTCGCCAGTAGTACAGTCACTTAGAAATAAATCCCTCTCCAATGTAATATCATCTTAAAATCGAAGCGCGGTCGCAAACAGCAGTATATCTTTCGTAGGTACCTAACATTCTGCCGATACCGAGTTTTAAACATTTTAGGCGTGAAGTTATGCCATCCTTGTATTCCACACTAAACTTCGTGCATGTTGGGCAATTTAGGTATAGTTCATTAAACTATCGGTCGACTTCATTGATGTCCAAGATAAACTTAGAAAGTAAACCTACGCATCAAAAAAAGACACATTGGTACTCTCCCGGATTTGCATAAAAGGCAAGGTGTTAACCTCTGGGCTATCACAACATAAGTAAATAGATAACGAAGAGCTACCTACCTACATGTTTTTGACGAGTGCAGGGAAATTAAATAAAAAAACAGGTTTTATTCATTATTATTTATTTAATCAATGTCTTCTCGTACAACCACTTCATCTAAAAATGCCGCTGGAGCTACAATGTTGGTTTCATGCCTGGCCCAACCTAAGTACCACACCAACGTCATAATATGCGCACAATATCGCACAAAAAAGCACAAATCGATGTCCGTATAACAAAGGTCAAAGTAATCGTAAGTAGTATCGAAGTCCGTGGAAAATGCAAAAGTCGTAAGAGTATCGGAAAATATAAAATGAAAAATCGCACAGTACAATACGTAGCAAAGCAAACGAACGACTGCAAAACGTCAAACAAATGACAGCCTGTCATTCAGACGGCGCAATTCGTTTTACGCGTAACTTGTCAACTGAACACTCTTTTTTCCATACCTTTATATAAACTATAAACTAGAAAAAAAAATCCTAAAATAACCTAAAATAAATTAATACGATAAGTATAAAAAAAACACATTGGTTATTTTGAACATTCATTAACCACAATGACGAACGAACCAGTTTTTCGTATTCCGTGAAACGAAACGTGCATAAAAGTCTATTGAGTTTGATAAACATATTAACATCGTTTTTTTTCCTGGCTTTACTTAAAAATTCAAATAGGCAATACGAAATGAGCAAAAAAAATGCAATTTTTTACGATATTTTACATCACTAGACTCGTTAGAAAATTTTCAGGTCAAAACTGGACATGATTCTTTACTTATAAATATCCAGTTCTTAGATTCACCTCGCTTTTTTTTCGACGGCTGTCCTTCTCCTTCCGATTCCTCGTCAGAACAGTACAAAGGTACTTCATTTTCACTTTTAGATGTCATAACTAATAAAAACTTTTCCGAACACTTTAATTAATTACAGTAGAAACTATTGCAATACGAACGCACGGACGACAGTAAACAAATACGGGAGAGTCGGCACACGAATCGAATGGCGCTCTCTGATTGGTGCAAATGGCCGGTTGCTGTCATGTCGCGCACTCGCGCCAAATCGTACAGTGGCTATTTTCTCGATAAAAGAATATGAAGTATTATTTTACATGTCAAGTTATAATATATGATGTTGTCTATTGAAGCTTGAATATATAATTTTTGGGAAGCTTGTATTGAAGCTGTAAAACGTAAAATGGTGATGAGTTGCAAATTCCGTGGCCGAGTTAGTAAATTAGTTGACAATGTATAAATCAGAAAGACAAGAAAAATTTATTGTTGATATTGATTTGACGCTTTCTTTAACATTTTTAATTGGCGTTGTAAAGAAGGTGAATTAGTTTATTATAGGCTATATCATTTTCCCGATGCTTAGTTATTAAATGAGAAGTTTGAGTACGTGGCAAAAAAAAAAATCTGTGGCCGGGTTTATTATTTCCTATATTTAAATATGAATTATCTTAATTAATGGACCTTTTAACTTCTTACAGGATAATCCAAACTAATATTATAAATGCGAAAGTAACTCTGTCTGTCTGTCTGTCTGTCTTTGCTTCTCGCCTAAACTACTGAACCGATTTGTGTGAAATTTGGTACAGACATAGTTTGGAACTTGAGAAAGGACATAGGATAGTTTTTATAACAAAAAAATAAAATAAAAAATAAAATTTATTCCGGACATCCAGCGCCATCTATTGGTCAAGCGTCGGCATCAATTCAGTACTGAAAATTAAAAAATAGTAAAAAGGTATGAAAAAAATAATATCAATATAATAAAACATTTAGTAGAAGGAAAATGCCCGAACGGAGTATAAATAAATAATCCGAGTTGTCACTATTCTCGATAGATGGCGTTGGGATCGAAATAGATCGCGCAATGGTTTCGTTACACGCATTTGGTTGGGTATCGGCCGAGCGCTTCGGTACTGTCGTGGAAATTATGTTGATTTTTGAAGAGATCCCTAGAATATCTTCCACATTTCATTTTTGAAAAGATCCCGCGAGATCGGGTACTACGTGGGTTAAACCAAAAATCTGCCGGAAGTCACCATTCCATGCGAACGAAGTCGCGGGCAAAAGCTAGTGAAAGTATATTTAATTTAACAGTAGATTTCTTGTTATACATCTAATCATATAAGTTAAGTTAAATTTTATTTGTGAATTCCAATATTATATCTAACCTAAATTTAATCTTAAGAACAAAACTAACAAAACAATTAATTTAGTAAATTTAAGACGTTTACCTATATAGTACAGTCAACAAAGAGATTGTAGAGTGCGTGAGCAAGGCCCTAAGCAATTACTTCAGAAAATTGTTCAGGGTGCTTAGACAGTTAAGTTACTAAAAGTCCTGACGTCTAGGGGGTGAGGCGGAATGGGGGGAGGGGTTTAAAGTTCCCATTTTTCAGTTTTTCGCTAATATCTTTTAAACGGTGTGTCATGGAGATAAGAAGTCTTCTACGCAATGAAAGCTTATAAAATTATGTACAACTTTTATCTTATGCACTTTTTCAAATTCCTACCTATTTTCAAACTACAGATTCCGGAAGAGTGAAAATTGAAAAAACCTTCTTCGATTGATTACTACTTTTTGTATACTACTTCCTTCACGTTAATTGGGGATCTAGACACGCGGCAGTAAGTCAAGCCAAGTTCGAGTAAAAAAACTGGCTAACCAGCACCAATTGTATCATTACACGAACAACTTGGTGCCACCTTTGACCCTTCTATAACTCAAAACCTCTTTAACGTAAACACATAAAACTAAGTGTGTTTAATGATATCCATAAGGACATCCAGGAGCCCAAATTTCATGAAGCTAGCTCAAACGGTTTTTAAGATATGAAAGTCAAAAAGTCAGTACAATTACACTTATTTAATATATATGTAATATATTAAATAAGTAGATATTAAATAATCAAAGGCCGTCGCTCGCTTCGCTCGCTCCATTGCAAGGTCACATATCTAACCTAACCTAACCTATTGATCTCTGTCACAAAGTCGAACCCAACCAAGCAATGGATGTCTGGGCCTATGTCGGTTCTATACCTATGTTTATGTTCTATTTCGTCAATGTGTCGATCTTCAGTGTGTCGCACTAGCGTGCATTCGAACTACGGTGAGTCGCAGTACAGTTTTGTCTCATAAGCGTTAATCGCACATCCATTTGTCGCGCTCACGTGGTACACTTGGAATTATATGTTGACCATGACGGTTCTTGGTAGGGTTTGAGAACACGTAACTAGGTACATACAATGTATAATGACACGGTAAAAATGTGAAGACCCAGTACATTTTGCCTGTAAGGCAAGCAAAAATTCTTGAATTAAAAATAAATGTTACAGTCAAAAATTAACACAAAAATACGGCCCTGACATATTTGTTTACTTTGCTTTACTCTCCTAACTGTCCTTCTTACTTAACTTCTCACTTCAAATTCTTGTCTTCTAACCACTCTAAATGTCTTCTTTCTTCTCAAAATCGACTTCTACTATGCCCTTCCCACCACTCTGACTTCCTTCACTCTACCTTCTTTGTCCAATCTATAATTCTTTGGAATTCGCTTCCTACTGAGATCAGGATGGCATCGAGCCGCTATTTATTTAAAAAGAGGTTTCGTGACCACTTTCTTGAACAAGCTGTGGCAGAATCAACTTAGCTGTATATAATATAAATTAAAATCTCTTCTGCTTTCATCAGTTAACCTGGCTACCTAGCCGTTCCTGCTATTTATCAGAAGTCTTTGTATATTTATTTATATATATCTATATATATATAAATATAGATATACATTTCAACACTATATATATATATATATATATAGTGTTGACCTTGTACTCCCAATGTTTTTAATGCTTTTCCGTATAAGACTTCGGGTGAGATGTTTGATCCCATTTTTATCATTCCGTGTCTTCCCATGTCCTCCCAAATGCCGATAGTTGTTTGTGAATTTGCATTCGCGTATTGTACGTTTCCCGATGATGCTACGAAGGGAGTTCTGTTGCCCAAGTTGTAGATTTTTATGTATGTTTTTACTACTGAGGCTGTGTGGTTCGTTTCGATGATATCATCGTATTCTTTATGTGTCAAATACATGAATAATTTGTCCCACGGCAGTGTGTGAATGAATGTTCTAATTATTACTCTTCCGTTTGCTGCGTTTGCGTTCGGGACCTCCTTCATGTATGTGCATAGACTGCTTTTTATGTGAAAGTTGAACATTTTTTTTAAATTTAAATGATTTTTTATTAATTTCGTTGTCAACTCCGTTTGCAATTATGTTCGGCATTGTCGCCATGCTCAGTCCTCCTCCCTCCATTAGGGCGTTTTTTTTTAATGCGCTCTAAATCTTGGATATATCGTTCCCAATACTCTTTCACCCAAGTATTTTGTTCCTATGCCAGTTAATGCGGCTATTCGTGCAGCTCCGTCGTATTTTGATGTTGGCGTGTATTTGTATACTTGTGCTAAGAATTTCTCGTCTGCTTCTTTTATTCGTGTTGTTGCGAGTTTTTTTTGTGTTGCTTCAGACTTTCCACTGTTTATCGCCTCCTCGTATTCTGTTTGTATTTCGTTATAGGCAACTATCGGCATTTCGTCGTGTTCTTTTGCTATTCTGTCTAATTCGTTTGTTGGTTCACCCAAGTCGAGTTCGCTTCCTGGCCCTAGGTATTTATAGCCCGGTAACGTGTAACCTCTTTGCGGTGCTGTTGACCCTATAGCTGTTTGTTCCATACTAAGCGTGTCCCCCTTCTATTAGCTCTTTTTATAGTGTGCGTGTGTGTGTGAGTGTGTGTGTGTTGAATAATAATACAACAACGGTTTTTAGGCATGCAATTTTATTGATTAATATCACAATCTATTTACAGTACTATTACTACTTATACTATTTACAATGTTATCACTACTTATAATTAAAGATTATATTCGGGAGATTCTGAAATTGTCCCGTAGATTTTCCAGAATGATTCCCATATGAATGGGTTTAATTTAAATATTTCGCAGGACACGTGAAATAAAATGTAATTGTCCGTGTGTCCACTGCTTCCTTCGCTTCAGCCGTACTTACATATGTACAGATTGGGTAGTTGCTTGCCGTGTATAGAATGCAATTTTTGACGTCTTGTCTCGTCTTGTATTTTACGTCAGTAGACATTGGTTGTCTTGCTGCAAGCAACTTCCATTGTTCGAACTGGTTGTCGGTGAGTTTACATTCGTCCATAAAGCAGGCGTTCGTGTGTATCAAACTAGCAAAATTAAACGATGATGTCGGAGTGAGTCCTGTCAGTCTCGTAAAGTTATAGTGCATATTTACAAGACTTTCCATTATCATCGTTTTGCCGCTACTCGGTGGACCCAAGAAGAACAGGTTATTTTTTTTGTCAGTTTGCCCGTAGAAATGTTCCTTTGTTAGTTTGGCAAATTGATAAGGATGTATCCCGTTGTTTTCCAGGAGTCGTACGAGGTTGTCCATGCCATCTTCTATTGTTTTAGGTTCATTGGCTGTCGGTTCGTGTTGTAATTCGTATTGTTTTGCCCGTTGCAGTCTTTGTTCAACCGATTCCTGAAATACCAGTGTCCTGGCGATACGTAGTGCTGTTCCAAGTCTGTCGCTGAAGTTTCGGTTGAATTGAACTGCAATCCCTTCAGGCGTGTTGCATAATAGTCTCGTAGCTTCCCCTTCGTCGAAAGCTTTGTTTTTACATAGGTACAAGACAAGTTCTTGATTTTCTCTGATAAGTTTGATACGTCGGTTGCTATTGTGGAATCCTCTTTGTTGAGAAAGGGCATTCTGTTCACTTCCAGTGTCATTGTCGGTGCTTGCACGCTGATCAGGCTGCCGTTCATTATCGAAGGGATCCTCAAGTACGACTTGATTGGCATTAGTAGTGCGTTGATCCATTTGTCCGAAAACTGAGCTTCGTGTTGGGCCTTCATTTCGAAATAGATGATCTCCCCTTTCGGTACCTCCAGTGTTATTCTTTCCTTGTTGAGGATTAAGTCCCAGCGAATGAGAGACGCACATTGCCACTTTTTTATCACGCTCGGTGAGAATTTGTTTAAATGTTGTACGATTAGGGCCGGCAGTAATATACTCAAGCAAGCACTGAACACATGCAATTTGAGTACATTTGTGTTCTTTTGCTCTAATAGACTTGCCAAGGATGCTGTTATGCCCCCAGTTCTTTGCGGTGGAGATGTAAATGATGTGGTAATGTAAGCGTCTTGTTCCGTGATGGCTAGCGATGACTTTCCAAGGAGACAGTTTATTTCGGTTGGTGTGATATTGTGTAGGGGCCGTAACGGGACTTATAAATAAAACTTGTGGACTGTATTAAAATAGGTTTATGCCGTTAAGATAATCAAATTTAAAGAAAACAAGTAAGTGCCCGTGTTCAAGCGCGGTGATGAGTGAAGTGAAGAGAGTGCGGCCGCGGGCTCGCTAGCTGGGGCCTCCCCCCGGCCTCCGCAGCACTCCCTTCTGTGGCCAGCGCGGTTGCTCGCTGAGGTGCGCCGACATACTCCCCGGGTTGAAGCATGCTCGTCTTCAAAAATCTTCAATAGGGAGAGGGCAGATGCTATTGAAGGCACGACGGATGGTGCCCCTCCTGGTCTTCAGTTCAGCCACCCGCGTGACTCCGTCAACGCCGGGATAGGTCTTAGTGACCCGACCCAGGGACCAGAGCAGTGGTGGCGCCGTCTTGTCCTTGATAAGGACTAAAGACCCTGGTTTCACTTCGCCTCTGGAATGGAACCACTTGGATTTAGCCTGCAGCAGAGAAGTGTACTCATTATGGAAGCGTCCCCAGAAATGCTGTCGAATGTACTGGATCCTCTTCCAGCGATCCAGGCTCGTGATTTTGGCATCAGTCACCTGAGAGCACGGTACAGATAAGAGTGGTCGTCCAATTAGGAAGTGAGAAGGTGTGAGTGCTGAATAATCGTTAGGGTCGGAAGAGAGAGGCGTAAGAGGGCGCGAGTTCAGCACTGCCTCTATGTGAGAGAGACAAGTAGACATCTCCTCAAAGGTAAAATGCGTGAGACTGAGCAGTCTTTTTAAATGGTGCTTACAAGATTTTACAGCAGCTTCAGCAAGTGAATTGAAATGTGGGCTATAAGCAGGCGTGAAAATAAATTCGATTCCCTCCTGCGCCATTTCCGATGCAACATTTGATGCTCTTAAAAATTTGGTCATTTCATTAGACGCGCCTACGAAGTTAGTTCCGTTATCGGACGTGATGCTTCGGGGCTTGCCTCGACGCGCCACGAAACGATTTAGAGCGGCCATGTAAGCCTCCGTGGTAAGGTCTGTGACGAGCTCCAAATGTACAGCTTTTACTGCCGAACAAACAAAGATGCACATGTAAGCCTTTGTAAGTTTGCAACCACGCCCTTTGCGGTCGGCTACCAATACAGGCCCGGCATAGTCAACATAAGAATTTAGAAAGGGAGACTCAAAATTTGTTCTAGATGATGGTAGTTGACCCATAACAGGCTGCACATTTTGAGCCTTATGCCTGTAACATTTAAGACATTTACTCACGATAGCTCTAGATAAGTTTCTACCACCTAGCGGCCAATAAGATTGTCGAATGTGCGACAGTAACAGTTGTGGACCAGCATGTGCAAGCTTTAAATGTTGCATTTGAAAAATTAGTTTAGTAAGAATGTGTTTACTACATAAAAGAATAGGGTGCCTCACGTTGAAGTCATAGGGAGAGTTATCAAGCCTCCCGCCTACGCGAATAAGTCCGTGATCATCAATGAAAGGCGTCAAAGGAAGTAATCTACTTTTGCGTGGCAATTTTCGTTTAGTTTTTAAAAGTTGATGTTCTTCAGGGAACATTTGCTGCTGTGAGAAATTAATAATTGAAGTTAATGAATTTTCTAGTTCTGACAACGAAAGAGTGCCACACAATTTATTGTTTTTATGTTTTAAATTGTAAATAAATCTTTGTATGTATGTAAATATTCTTTGAATTTTAGTTATGCTAGAGTACTTTAATAGCAAGTTATGAATGAAAGATGAATGAGAGGTTACGTCTGTGTGATAAACATTATATGAATGATCGTTACTATTGATACTAAAATGAGTCACTACTTCCGGCAAATCATGCTTCTCAGTGTTTGGCATTGTGGGCCATTCACTTTCATTACGCAATAAAAAGGAAGGTCCGGACCACCACAGAGGTGTTACCTTGATTATATCGGCCCGGAGACCACGAGAAACAAGATCAGCCGGGTTGTCTTTCGACGGTACGTAGCTCCGGGTATGACCACATGTGCTCTCCTGTATCTCATTTACTCTGTTTCTAACAAAGGGTTTTAACTGGTTAGAAGGAGTAGAGAGCCAACCCAAAACAATAGTGGAGTCACACCAGAATCTACTCTTGTGAATGGGGATGGTGAGAGATTCCTGAACCCTAGTACACAACCTTGCACCCAACAAGGCGCCACACAGTTCAAGCCTCGGGATGGTAGTAGGTTTAATAGGCGCAACACGATTTCTAGAAACTAGAAGTTGTACACCTGTGGCTCCAACACTATTACATGACCGAATATAAACACAAGCGCCGTATGCCTTTTCAGACGCGTCAGTAAAAACATGTACTTCGTGTGAAATAGAGTCTTCATGCAAAACCCAACGAGGAATCTTTAAATGATTTAAAGCCGTTATAGTGCTCTCAAACAAAGACCAAGCGTCCCTCACCTCGAGCGATACTGCGTCATCCCAGTCGTATTTATTCAGCCAAAGACGCTGCATAAGAATTTTGGCTTCGACAACGCACGGACCTACGAGGCCCAGTGGGTCAAAAACCTGACTGATAACAGAGAGGACATGACGTTTAGTGACTTTATTAGTAGACGTTATATTTATTGTGTAAGTGAGTGAATCAGAGTCACAAACCCAGTTAAGTCCTAGGGTTTTAGATTGAGCTGGATTAAGACCATGCTCAGAAAATTGAAGAGTGTTATTAGAATCATCATGTGTTACAACTATTGAATTGATTTCTTTTAAAATTTCTATGTTATTTGATCGCCATTTGCGTAAATTAAATTTAGCCGAAGATAGAACCGATTTTACCATTTTAGTTTCTTCTACAGTTTCAGATATGGTGCTCCCCCCACTTAAATAATCGTCGACGTAGAAATCTCGCCGTATGGCGGACTTTACCCGACTATCCTCAATGTTATCAGCCAAAGTTACCAAACACTTAGTGGCTAAATAGGGAGCAGACGCAGTACCGTAGGTCACTGTATTTAACGTGTACGATCTGAGAGGTTCTGATGGATCAAAACGGAAAATGATTTTTTGAAGAGAACGTTGGTCTGGACTGAGCTGAACAGCTCTATACATCTTCTCCACGTCACCTGAGACCACGTACCTGTGCTGACGAAAACGAGTTAAAATAGAAAAGAGATCGTCTTGCACTACCGGACCGACCATCTGAATGTCGTTAAGTGACACTCCCGTACTTGTAGGGGCTGATGCGTCGAAGACTACGCGTAGTTGAGTAGTGGTGCTAGAATTCCTAATGACTCCGTGATGTGGAATAAAATATTTTTTAATGGAATTTTCAGGTGAAGAAGTACAGTCCGAATCTAGTGTCATATGACCTAAACGCTCGTACTCTCGCAAGAAATCACAATATTTGCTATGGAAGGAAGGATCATGTTTAAATCGCCGCTCTAGGGACAGAAAACGATTTTTAGCATTGACATAAGAATGTCCTAGAGAGCTTGGATCTTCCTTCAAAGGCATTTTGACAACAAACGCGCCATCACTATTACGGACGGTGGTTTCAGCAAAATGTTGCTCACACTTTCTCTCTTCAAGAGAGAGTGAATGTTTAGGTGAGACATGGTCAAGCTCCCAAAATTGAGTTAAGTCAGGAGTGACGCTATAATGATGGCAAAAATGAGTAGAAACAGAGGAAAGATAACTAGATTGATGCGAAATACTACCAGATACAAGCCATCCAAATTTTGTTTCGCACAATTTTGGTAGATTTTTTCCTAAGTCTATCGTGTTTGACCCTATGACATTCCAAAATACTTCAGCCCCTACTAGAATGTCGACAGCCGACGGAACGTTAAAGTTCGGGTCTGCCAATGTAAGGCCTGAAGGAAAGGACAAATGTTTAACATTCACGAACGAAGACGGCAGGACCTTTGTGATCTCAGGTAGAACGTGGCAATCAATATCTACAGCAAAGGCACAGCATAAAGACTCTATTGAGAGGTGACAAGACTGTGTACTGGTGGATACATGATTATTAATACCCGTTACCTTGGTGCTCATACCGCGTTGTGACAAACCCAGTTTCTCCGCTAAACTCTGCGTTACAAAGTTCGCCGTACTGCCGTTGTCCAGCAGTATTCGCGCAGGGTACTTCTTACCCGTCGCATTGGTCACGTTCACCAAAGCTGTGGACAGGAAAACATGCGAAGAAGTAGCAAGCTGCATGGAATTAACTGAAAGCGCGACATCTGAAGTAGATGGCGATGCAGAAAGCAGTGCAGAAGGCAAAGGATTAGAATGTGGTTTGAGTTCGCTAGCTTCTAAATGCAAAAGCGTATTGTGCTTAAGTTTGCAATATCTGCAATTTGAAAACTTGCACTGATTAGCAACATGCCCAATACGTAAGCAGTTAAGACAAACGGTTAAGTCTTTTGCCTTTTGTATGCGATTTTCTATAGATAAGCTTCTAAAAGATTGACATTTATACAAAGTATGTACTTGGGAGCAAAGTGGACATTTACTATTTTTATTATTATAATTTGAAATTTTATTTGAAATTTTAGGCTTAGAAGAATTATAATTTTTATTTAAATTTGTATTACTATTCAGGGCAACAATGTTAATATCCTGAAAATTATTAATGTTAACATTAGCTTCCACAGACTCCAACCAGTCTGCTTTCCTGTTTAGAAAAGAACAAAATTGAGTAGTTGTTGGATAACCTACTATATTGTTATTCCTGTATTCCTCCCATTCACGACTTGTAGTTAAATCTAGCTTTTTTACCATGACAAAGATGATGACGTCATCCCAATGCTGAGTAGGTCTTTTTAAATTTGCTAGTGCCCGAATATTTTTATTAATAATGTCTACAAGATTTCTAATGGAGGCACTAGATTCCTTATTTATTGATTTAACATCAAAGAATAAAGCTTGCAAATGATTAGCCACAAGCAGGTACTCATTGTTGTACCGCTCGCACAACAAGTCCCAAGCAATTTTGTAATGATCGCTACTAAATTCAATATTTTTAATTATAGAGGCTGCAGTGCCCTGTAAAGATGCACGCAGGTAATGGAATTTATTAATGTTACTTATACTAGCGTTATCGTGAATCAATGACGTAAACGTGTCTCGGAACTCGAGCCAGCATTGGTAGTTCCCATCAAAATGAGGCAAATCAATCTTTGGCAAACGAACAAAGCTATTAGAAACATGTGCACCTGAGTCAGCATCTTTGAAGCCCGCCTCAGAACCAGCACCGTTGACCGAAGAACCGAGCAGGCTGCGCGTGAGTGCCACCAGATTGAAGAACTGGCGGTCGAAGTCCTCACGCTCCACGAAAGCAGTCTCAGCATCATCGGCAAGTACTTCGATTTCTGTCTGCAAATCGTCAAATTGACTATGTAAGGAATCGAACTTATTAAAACGTTCCTGCAGGTCTAATCGTTGCATCTCGGATAACTGTGCACTACTCTTAATTAAGTTTATAAAGTTGCTGTAAATCGTAAGCTTCGATTTTAACGAACTACGTTTTCTAAGCAAAGTCTTTAAAGTGTCCGCCATTTTGAAGTGCAATTAACAAAAGAATGATCACACGTGTTTTACAGTAAGGCGAATGATAACACTAATGAGCTTCCTATAGGAAAAATGGCAAAACAGCCGTGCGCAAACAAAAGGGACCGGTTTTATTACCTGAGATCGGTCACGTTAACATCTGTGTAACGGTGAGTTGCGTGCGCGCACAGATGTTGCTATATAATAAGCAATTATGAATAAGCGTCGAAACAAAACACTACGTTAAAGCACTATTAAGAAGAAATAACTTGTGAAAGAGGAACTATACTTGCTCAAGGAAAGAAGTGGAAAAAAAACGATTATTCACTAAGAAAAGTTGGGAAAAAAAATAACTAATTGGAACGTCTCACTCAAATAAGTAGTTATACTCCCAGAAAATGACTTCAGCTCCTTCCAAGGTGAAGCACGCTGCACGGGGACGACTCCCTTGTCTTCAAAGTTCGATTTTCGGTGGCCACGGTGAAGTTCCACGCGGCATCGGCGATGACCTTTGACCGTTGATAATGACGATGCGAAATCGACGAATGATACCGACACGACTGGCGTTAATTTAGACGATCGATAGGACCAAACTGTAGGGGCCGTAACGGGACTTATAAATAAAACTTGTGGACTGTATTAAAATAGGTTTATGCCGTTAAGATAATCAAATTTAAAGAAAACAAGTAAGTGCCCGTGTTCAAGCGCGGTGATGAGTGAAGTGAAGAGAGTGCGGCCGCGGGCTCGCTAGCCGGGGCCTCCCCCCGGCCTCCGCAGCACTCCCTTCTGTGGCCAGCGCGGTTGCTCGCTGAGGTGCGCCGACAATTGTCTTTGGCCCATTGAGCAATCCAATGTGTCACTCCCGTCGTCGCCTTCTTCGCCTGTCGTTTCGTTTCTTGTTGAGCTTCCAGCTTCTGCTCTTGTTGCTGTTTCTTCGAAGGCGCCTGGCGGAGTTGTAAAGAGTAAGGCCTCTTCTTCGGTGCATTCGACACCGGTGTAGGCGGTAAGTGCTCCGGTGTTGGACTCCTCGGTACTTCCTGATCCTCTTCTTGGGGAGAGTCTTCGGGGGTAGGGAACTTTTCTTCTTGTGGAAGTGTGAAGCTCTCGTTCCACTCTTCCTCGATAAGTTGAATGTCTTCGTTCGCTTCCTCCGGCGTCATGATGTTGTCTGCTACTTGTTGACTCATGTTGAGGTAGTAGTTCGGCTACGTTGACTATATATATATATATATAATATATAATCATAGTAATTTGTAATAGTAGTCATTGTAATTTAAAACATGTATTTATTTATAATTCCAATATAAGTTGATAATGGATGTGTTTAAGGACTTTAAATGTCGTTTCTTTTATTTACAGGTCAGTGTACCTTGTTAGAGAGATTTAGTTTTATTTTGTATTATGTCTTAAATAAATCTTTTATTTACAGAACAACGCAATTGTTTTTTTCACATCCTCAATTCACTGAAGATAGTGTCTTATATATATATACCTATAGATTGTTTTTGTATATATTTAAAAATGTATTTTATATGTTAATTGTAAAATAAAGAGAATAATAATAATTATTTATTTGCATCAAGTTTTACATTATAACATTTAAATACATGGTAGTACATACAGTTTAAAGTAGATATACAATAATGTGGCGACACCAGCACCCTTGCTAAGTTGCCTAGACAACTTGTGTTAAAGATGCTGAGCCCAGCCCTTTTGGATGAATCTTATTAACATTTAAGTGAGTGAAGTAAGTCTATCATGAGCGACTGATAAATATATGACCATGATAATGGCCATCGAACATTCAGGCATTCGCATATTACCGCAAGAATCGGATGTCAAAGGAAAACCAAATGTCAAATTTTACAAATGTAAAAACATGGCCACTGTCGTAATCAATGTGATAATTACAAAGACAGCAGAAAAGAAATCGTCAAAAACAAGTAATGCGTTTAGTGCCGTGTTTTTAACACAATATTTGATAAGAGTGACTGGTATGTCGACTCCAGAATCCGGTGCCAGTTTGCATTTGACTTGCAATAAAGATTAAATGATCGACACGTGTTTTTCTGGCTTCACGAAAGAAATCATGGTTGCTAACCAGAATAAAATCCTAGTGCTGTATTGTGATTTGCTTTGGTAAGGAAAATCCCAAAAAAGACAGGTAAACTAACATTAAAAATTAAGTTAAAAAATATGCTACTTACCAATTTCAATGCAAATTTTAATTAATATCAACTTTAAAAAATTAAGCTAAGTTACTTCTAGCTCAATATATATTATATTCTGCCTTTTGTAATAAACTGTAAACCAAATGTTTAACGAGCGCTTTTCCCGCCGACAAACTGACACACAGCGTGGTGGGTTTAATTACTTTGTTATTATTTTAAAACCAATAAATGTCTTAATTATTAAAAATTATTATAAAAAATTCACTACCCTTGCGTCGCACACACACTTAATCTGTCTGTCCAGGAATACATCACAAAATGCACGGCATTCCAAACTATTTTAAATAAATGTCGTGCATTTACACGCTCATTTTAAACATATCAACGTCGCAAGCTACAAGTTAAAAGAAACTCAAGAGCAAATGGGTTTACCTATTTTAAAACTTAAAGAGGACATGCCAAAGAGATGGAATTCCATTTTGTTTATGATAGAAAGATTTTCAGAAATCAAGGTTCCCCTATCTGCGTCACTAATTTCATTGATAAATGCTTCCGGGAATCTCGAAGCCAGTGAGTAGGCAATAATAGATGGCATTATACCGATTCAACCTGTACTCGAAATTACTGAAGAATTGTCAGGAGAAAACTATTCTACTTTGTCGAGAGTGATTCCTTTAGTAAGAGAACTGCAATACTTATTGTTGGCCAAAACTCCGACAGCTGATATCGGAATCAGTTTAAAAAACAGCCTTTTAGAAGTTTTGGGCAGGAGACTAGGTAACTCAGAAACACATTAATCAATCGCTCTCAGTACCCTTTCAGATACTAGATTCAAAAAGACTGGGTTTGGTTTGCCAGAGAATGCGGCAAACGCTGAAAAATGGTTAACGGAGCAGCTGGCGAATCAGATTGGAAACTCTAATTCAATTGCGGATACTGTTTTGCAAGATGTAACAATCGGAGCTAACAATTATGAGGAGGATGATCTGTGGCACATCTTTGAACAGAAAGCACTATAGCAAACTTCATCTACGACACCTACTTCATCAGCGACGTTGCAAATAAAACAGTATTTACAAATGCCTTTAATTCACCGTAAGGAGATCCCTCTACGTTTTTGGGAAACACATTGTAAAACACATCCAATTTTAAGTCAGTTAGCTACAGTGCTTCCAGATCCCAAAAGTAAAATTACAGTGTTGCCAGTTAAAAAATACAGAAGTTTCTAAAAACAATACAGCAGATTTTAAAATCGATTACAGTAAAAATACAGAAAATTTTTGTTTAAGTATTGATAGAAAAATAAGCTGCTTCATCTTTTTTTACAATTTTTTGCATTGTCTTTGTTTATCAATGCAAATTGCTATAAGTTATTAGATAAATAAAACATATATATTTAGATACAAAAAAAAACATTTATTATTTATTTACTTATTCCACAATAATTTGCTCATGATTTTCATAAATTTTTGCTGTCATCCTTGAAGTCATTTCCTTAGTTGGATAAAAATTTACGCAATTTTCGGAAGTCCGCCGAATGGCTTGCTGAGTTAGCATATTGCCTTTAATGGTATTTGTGACTAAACAGTTTCTCTGCTTTGTTTTTATATTATTTATTTCACTGAACTTTCGTTCACACTCAGTTCAAACGAGGCAGAAAATGGTATTTATTATCTCCGTTGCTATCTTTGATTTGAGACAACTGAAAAGAAAAAAATTAATCTGTGAAATGTGAACATAATTATTTGCAATATTACGTAAAGTACTTAAATAGTAAAATTTTACCTGATGCCAAAACACGTCTGCTGGTAGATTTGTATTCAAATGTAGTTCATTCGCAGTGAAAATTAAGTTTCTCCATTCGTCATCTAACGTCTGTTGGTCATTTAAAGTTTGGGGTTTAAGCCTTGGCAGCACTGGGAACAGTGAAGACAAAGACTGTAGTCTATTACCAGATAAGCAAGAATCGGGATCCAACTTTGCGATTGAGCTCAAAACTGGGTCATTCAAACTATATCTTTTCCGATTGCCCACGCATGCTTTAACGATAAAATTCAGGCATTTCTGTTTCATCACTGTAACTTTTTCCGCTTCTTTGGTACTTGCATGTAGCTCTGAGACAGCAAGTTGATTAGAAACACCTAATCCCAGGTATATATCTTTCAAATTTATGTAATGTTGATTATCAGTAGGGTCAATTGCGTCGAGTGGGGTGTTCTTTAAATGATTCGGAGTTATGTATAAGGATAACAGTTCTCTGTATAGCTCTGTCATTTTGTTATGGGCTTCGATAATAACTGGATCTTCGCTTTGAAAATATACATTGACGCGGGTAAATTTTGGCAGCATCCAACATAAAAAGTAAAAATATGCCTTGATGATGTGATCATTCAAAAGAATGTGGATGTCTTGGCAATCTTGGTCTTTCAACCATTTATCATCAAAATACAATCGCAAGGCACTGTTCACAACACTGGATAGAGACAACCAACGCGTTTGGGCTGGACGTAGTAATTTGTGTATGTTAGTGTCTGTAAATGCTTGAAATTCTTTTAACTCTGCTTGACGTTTGCTACTATTTTTGAAGTAATTGTATACCAGTCGAGTCAGTTTTTCTGTATCGTGAGGCAATTCTTTGCAAGCGTCGGAAGCGCACAAATGTAAAGAATGGCAAAGGCATTTCATCACGATAATACCTGGGCATAGTTGTCTAAATCGTGAGGACACTGAATTGTTGCAGCCCATCGTCGTGTTACATCCATCGGATCCAAACCCGATTGTATTATCTAAGGGTATATTTTTGTCTTGAAATGATTTTATTATTGAATTAAATAATTTTTCAGCCGTAGCTGAGTAATCACCAGGCGTTCCAGCTTTTTAATCATCAAATATTTGAATAAGGTCCCAGAATCGACTGACGATACGTCCTAAATTAGAATCATAATATTTGACTACAACACACATCGTTTTCACACTGGCAACATCGGTACTTTCGTCTACCATTATTGAGAACTTTTCGCGTTTTAAATCTTCGATTAAATATTCTTCTTCAGAAGCCCCAATAGCGTTATTTATTACTGCTTGTAATTTAGTGTGTTTAAGTTTGATGTTACTTGCGATTTTAGAATCAGGAAAAGCTTTTGGTAGTAAATCAACGAGATGATCCATCACTATATTATGCGATATTTTATGTTCTGCCATAAATGCCGATAATTTCAATTCTGCGATTTTCCGCTGATCATCATCACTTGCATGTTGCTGACTTTTAAAAATATTATCAATGGTAGTTGGTACACACATTCGATGAGCTAGGAAGACGAAGTTTATGCTTAGAACCTTCACTGTGTCTTTTGATAGCACCCAAATCGGCAATAAAAGAAGAATCGCAAACAGTGCAAATGCATAATCCGACTTTTTATCACGCTTTAACCACTTACGGAAGTCTTGTATTTGGAGCCATTCATCACGGAATTGTTGCCGATATTTCTTTTTAGCTCTTGATCTTGACGGACCAGCATCGCTACGCACATCATTTTCCTCACTACTTGAGCTCATTTTTACATTAATGTAGTCTAAAGTAATATAGTTTTTAGTTTAGTCTTTATTTAACATCACCCAAAACAATTACAAATCTCAAATTAAATGTAGGCAAAACAAGTTTATGAATAAATGATAACGAACAATCCAATGTTCCTTTGTAAAACAGAGACGGCTACTATTGCTAGTTGCGTAACAGAGTGCTCTACGATAGTTCCGATTTGACAGGGAATTCCCCCCGCAACTTTATTACAAACCTATTACCTACTGTACATTGTCTATGGATAAAGGTCAGTGGGTGTAGATTAGCTGCGTTTCGTTTATGTATAAGAATTGATAAAGCTATATGAACATTTAATACAGTATATTCCATACACTGTATCTTATCATTACATTCAACAGTAGAAAAGTCTAAAATACAGTAAATCTACTGTAATTACAGTGAATCTGGAAGCACTGGTTAGCTATGAAGTACTTGTGCATACCCGCCACCTCCGTACCTTCCGAGCGCGTCTTTTCTAAGGCTGGTATATTAACTAACCAAAGAAGAAATAGACTGGCGCCGAAAAAACTAAACGAAATATTTTTTTTTAAATATTAATTTAGACCTAGTACAAGTGTAACCTAAATAAATATACGAGTAACACACCCTTTCTCGTTACGATACTTTTTATTTTTTTAAAGTGCTCAAGCCATTACAGCCATATATTCAACTCCAGTGTCATCAAGGTAGAAACATTTATTTATTTCTGTTTTTTAGAATAGAATATCTATTTGCTTAGCATTTAGGTACATACAAATAAGTTGTTGACATTATACAACATGCACATTCAGCCTTTTTACAGCATGGAAATTAAAATTAAATACATACCAATGCTTGAACTTGATAATATTTATTAACATTAATAGTCGATTGTAGGTAATAAAGGGATAAAATTACATTATTATAATTAAAAATTAAACTTAGAAAAAATATAAACTAAAATAAGGCATCAAAAAATTCATCCACATCGCTGTCGACTGGGAGTGTGCCCAAAAGACTGGCAGCATTGCCACGTTGTATGGCAATGCTTATGCGCTGACCTAGGTAGAAGCCAGCCTTTGGGTCACGCGAAGTGTCAACCAGGCGTTTGGACAAAACGCCTGGTTGAAAAAACTATGTGCACTCGGACCAGACTGGAAGATGTCAAATTAAATGGATACTGGTTGATTGGATAAAGGCTATGCAGTGAGGCCATATTTGCCTAGCTTGAGGCCATATCACCTCTGCGAGATCCTGTTACTGATAGAGAGAAACTATACAATGGTGTTTGGATGTTGGAAAAGAAGAATTCCTTCCCTGTCCATGAAAATAAGGACTCATCTAGAGAGAGTCCAGCCCATCAAAGTAGCTACTGCTGTACTGCACAATATATGCAAAAAAACGGGATCCTATGCCACCATTATTGGCGTCTAATATGAATCAGGACGGTTCTGAATTGACTTATGACGACGAGAATATAATCTATACAGTGGCAAGGAATCATGATTTTAACAGGTCACAATTAATTATCAGTTATTTCAATAAGAATTAACAATAAAAAAAAAATTGAAGTAATTTCTTTTTTATATTTATCATTCATCAGACTTTTTTAATATTTTTAAGTCTAGGTGTAGTTTTTCCATTTCTAATTTGTGCCGCTCTTCTTTGTGTCGCAGCGTTTGCTCATGGAGCTCCAGCTCCTGCAGGTTATCAATCACTGCTAACTTTTTTTCAAGCAGCAAGGTTGGTTCTTAAATTTTCTGCAGTACTTGGATTTTAGCTCGATCTGTTAATAAGAAGAGCACTTGATCTATAAATACATTTCTAAAAATCTTCGCCATGCCCCGGATGATACGGCAGAAGGTATTTTTGATTGTTTTGATTGAGCTCGTTGTGGTAGGTCTGGTATAAACAAATATTTTCTGAAAGCCTCAGTACCCTACATTGCCCATATTTTCGGGAGTGGATATGACGACCACATCATCCAGAGACACTAATGATCCAACTTCTAAGTAACTATCTACATCCGTTCCAATTAAATGCAGCGTCGATAAAGTGTCATTAACTGTCACATTTTCGCCTATGTTTATTGGTATTTCTTCCGTAGGATGTGTAGGATGGGTGTGTGTGTCTGTGAAATTGTACCCAACATTTCCACTGATTGATCATCAGTTGCTCTTGTTACTTTGCTTAAATGAAGCGTGAGTAAAATGTCATTAAGTGTCAGATCTTGTCTAGATATTATTATATCTTCATCAGGAAATGGTAAAATCTCCTCAAACGTGTTTTGGCTAGCGGGCTCTGGTATAAACTTGTTTGAAATACGTATCTGTTCAGTCGTGATAGTCGCTACTTTGGGATGACTAGGCTTTTGCACAACGTGCGGAAAGACAGAATGAACGTCTGCTGTAACAATGATACAATGAGATTCTGCTGAATTATTTTCAATATTAGATGTTGTTACTTCTTCGACGTTTTGATCATTTGTGCACGACAAAACGTCACTGATTTTAGTCAAAATCAGCAATGATAGATCAGTTATTGAAACACCCTCAACAGAATATTCAATTTGAAGCGGAGTGGACTAATCATCTGAATTGTTTGTTGTATCTTCAGAATCAGTTTCGTGATTTCCAGTCTTTGTTTTTAATTTACGCAGTTCTTTCAAAAATTTTCATGGCCTTCGAAATAAATATTGAGCACTTTCCTGTTAGTTCAGTTTCAAGCGCACCTTTAACCAATTTACCCTTGAGACGCTAGGCCTGCCAACAAATAAGTGGGACATTCTTATTATATTTATGATTTCATCAAAGCTAGACTTGCATACAGCTAGGAAGTGGCAAGAATGCAAAAGTAAGTCTAGTGAACTTGTAATGTTTACTGATTTCTTTGATTTTCTTCGCAACCGGGCTGACATACTACTTGAGACTTCCTACTTTAATAACAGTTACTCAGACAAAGTTCCTGACCACAAACCTTAAACAAACACACACTCCAAAAGTTTTGTTGCGGCTGTTGATAAGAAAGTAAATAATAATGAATGTCTTGTGTGCAAGGAAATTCACCCACTTTACTTGTGTAATAAATTCAAAGGTATGGCTGTAGATGAACGTCGAATAAAGGTGAGATTACTAAGTTTAATTTATGCAAGAATTGTTTTCGAAGTGGTCATAGTGCATATCAGTGTAAATTAAGGGCGATGTGTCGTGATGTTACGTTATGTCATTTTGCGATTACCACTTTTTTTGTCGTACGTACTTAGTAAACAATGTCCGAGTTAGATATAAACTCTGAGGACTTTTTTTTACCCAGGATTATTTATATGAAGTTGATTTTACTGGAAAATTCATTGTTGAATAAAGTAGACACGTTATGTGACAATGTATACGATTTAGAGGAAGATTTGTGTACGGAGAGTGGGGATGAGAATATCCATCCCCCAAAAAGTCGAAGGCGTCTTTATATAAGAAGCGATTCGGAAAGTGAATGTGATTCGGTGGAAAATTTTGTCACTTAAAATGTGGCTCTTATGTCGTCAAGTAGGCCACAAAAATGGAGAGAACCAAGAGGACTCCAACCATCAGTGATTGCATTTACGGAGCCAACAGGTATTTATAATGACATTAATATAATAATATATCATTTATGTGCTATAGCAGTTTGTGTTTTATTCATTAACCGACTTAAAAAAGAAGGAGGTTCTCAATTCATCTGTATGTTTTCTATGGTTAATGCTCAACAGTCAAGAATATTTTTACTCTTTTTAAATAGGTTACTGCCTATTTATGTCCTTTTATAACCAAAGTATTTGTTCTAGGTATCAAGAAACCGTATGATATTGAACTACGAAATGCAGACCCAGGAGCCTATTTTTCATTATTAGTCTCAGACGAAATTTTTGAGGAAATAGCTGTGCAAACCAACTTGTATTGCTGAGCGACGCGAAAGCTCAAAGCCGTCATCGCGTTTGAATAGTTGGAAGCCAACAAACCAAAATGAAGTCAAGGCTCTTTTTGAACTTATTATGTACATGGGACTAATCAACCACCGATAGAATCTATAAAATACGCAGTCTGATAGATACGTTAAATAACTCATTTCGACGGTACTATTCGCCTAAAGAAGAAGTTTGTGTCGACGAAAGTCAAGTGCCTTACCGCGGGCGATTGATCTTTAGGCAATATAATAAGAGCAAACGGCACAAATATGGAATGAAGCTGTTCAAACTGTGCACAATACCAGGTTATACTTGTAAATTAGAACTTTACGCTGGTAAAAACCACGAACAGCCGAATACAACGCCTAAAAACGTTGTAATGTCACTGGGTAAAGAAAATACTAGATTTGGGGCACACCGTAGCTACGGATAATTGGCATACGAGTTTGGATTTAGCCAATGAACTTCTAGATAGGTATACTCATTTAGTAGGCACACTGAGAAAAAATAGAAAAGTCCTGCCCAAACAAGTTATTGATGCAAAACTCAAACCAGGCGAATCTGTAGCAATGGAAAACGAACGATATTATCATTATGTTATAGTATTATAAAAAAAAGAGATAGTATCTATCTCTTTTTTTATTTATGTAATTTGTTGCATAATGTTATGTTTAAATGTAATTTGGGTTGAGAAAATATGAATTATTATTAAAAGCTAGTCGGGATTTTTATGTTTTTAATATTTTGTTTACTTAATAGTAAAATTGCATCAATACCTACCTTTAAATGTTATTATTAGTTGCTTTGTTTAAGTTAATTTATGTAGGATGCATAATGCATTTTTGTACTTCTAAAATACTAATTAGATGTAAACTTAAAATGTCTAAATAGTATTTTAATACTATTTACTTACTAAAATAACCGTTTATACTCCAGTTTAGAGTTTTAAAGCTCGATAAACCCAGTATCTGAACCTTACCACCTTTCCCTGTGTGTGTAGCAGGTATTCTTTTTAATGAAGTCTGGAGTGTAAATTTAGTTGCGCCTTTAATTGTGATAGCAATATTTTTTAAGTATGCGTCTACACCTAGGACACTTGTAACAAGGAGACGATGCTGGTCGGTCAACGACTGGCTCCATGAACTTCAGCATGTTTTTTTAGAAGTAAGGAATAAACAAATTAGATACTTCAAAATATATTTTTATTTATAAGATTATTAAAAATATAAACATAATGAGAGCTACCGTTATTACGCTCACGTGTTGATGCCTCTAGCGTAGTTCAGAAAATGACAAAAATAACTTATAATTAAAGATTCACCGCGCTTGTCGCGTTGTGTTGTTTTTTACAGTCGGTTCTGAGTTTCGAAGTTCTCGTACTAGACAGATAACGCGGTTTAACTGATAAGTTGTATTTACTATGATGTTATGTTAGTAAGATGTAGGATATATTGTGGAAATAATATTTAAAGAAATAATTTAATAATTATTTGGTAGATAACTCATTTTGATTAAAGTAAAACTGAATAATGACCGGTATTTAATTAATTGGTAAATCTCGATCTTTCATCTTTCATAAAAAACCTTGAATGAGTAGTTCTAACAATATAATGGTTCACTCTTGTTACCATTTGCCATCAAAATTATGACCCAAATCGACCATCGATCTTGGCGGTGCAATTAGCAACCACTTAGCATCTAATGAAGCTTACAGTCAATTACAAGTAGGGATATTATATCTATCTTATTGAATTTAAGTTTATAAGAATAATAAAAAACTTGTGAGGTGTCAAGGGACACCCGGATGGAACGAAGTTCCTTTCGATTAATTAGTGAAGTAATTATAATATATATATTTTTTTAAGTTATAATAAATAAAACAAAAAATTAACAAATATAATGTAATATAAACTTAATCAGTAGGCTCAATTTTAGTAATGATATTATAACTGAAGTAGGCAACATAATGTTTGGGATTCTATTTTATTTAAATGTCTTGAAAAATCTGGATCAATGGTAGTATTATATTTTGTTGTTGATTCTGCTGGATTTAATTAATAATAAATTTTATTTAGTAAATAAAAAATTTAATTAAATTGATATTAATAAATTTATAAGGGTACTTTTTCTGTTTTTTTTTTTACTTTAAAATTATTAATTAAATTTAATTAATAATTTCATAAATAATTAAATTATTATTAATTAAATTGGATAAATAATTTTATTATTAATTAGATTAGATGAATAATTTTATAATTAATTAAATCACTACATAGTATAAAATAAAGTCGCTTTCCGCTGTCTGTCCCTATGTATGCTTAAATCTTTAAAACTACGCAACGGATTTCGATGCGGTTTTTTTTAATAGATAGAGTGATTCAAGAGGAAGGTTTATATGTATAATATATGCATAATATAGTAGAGAATCACGGATAATTTTAGAGATTTCTATTATAAGGTCGTAAATGAACAATTTTTTGCGCTTTCATTGCAAACGCTGGCTGAACCCTACGAGATAGATCAAAATAATGTACTACAATATTGTGCACCTTAAAAAGATCTACAAAAAAGTCCGCGATGGTATATGTCTATCTCTTGAGGATAACCCACAATAACCATTTTTTATCGTTTATTTATTACTTATTTACGAAAAAGCGATTTAAAGCAATACAGTATTAATCCTTATCCAATAAAGTACTTTTAATAAATTGTGCATGTAATATAGATCAATATTGCCCTTTACAGCATATAATTTAAATGAATATTTTCGAAGATATTACAAATTTAAAATGCAGGGACATAGCGGTTGCGGCGGTACCGGCCGGAGGGCCGCGCGGGGGCCGGGGGTCGTGCCTATACCAAATAGTGCGTCAAAGGCTGTGCTTAGCCCTACAGAACTTTATGTCAGCGTTGCACGGGTTGCACCCGAGCAAAGCCGGGGCGGGCCGCTAGTTTAATTAATAAAAAAAAATATATATACAGGGTGTTACGAAACCCCTATCCGACCCGAAAGGGTATTATAGGGTTCACAATCACATGCCCAAATAAAATATCAAATTTGGAATATTCATGATGATAACAATAATAATGAACTTTGAAATAGCCTTCGAAATCCATACATTTGAAGATAAATCAAAAACTACACCACCATTTTCGTCGGTATTAATGGTGGCCTTTTGTATGATCATTTGGCAGAACCTGAGATGATGCCGTCAACATCACCCGAAATTTGGTTTTTAATTTTTTTTTCCTTTTTTTGTAATTAGATATCGATACCTAACAACCCCTTAACGGATCGGACAAGGGTTTTCTAACACCCTGTATGAAAAAAAAATATTAAATTAATTTAATTATTATTAAGATTATTAAAAATATTAATTTAAATAAGGAATATCGTTCTAATTGAAAAATTAGCATGCGGACGCCGCACAGCTTACAATAGCTTACTATAGCAAAAAGTGTCGTTAAAACTTTTCGTAAGATTTTTTTCCGATTTTATCTAAGTTTAAACTTTTACAAGATCATAATAATAATATAATAATAATAATATTCCGGGACCTCTCACACACGGTTGTCTGATCCCAAGCTAAGCTCTAAGAGAACTTGTGTTATGGTAACCAGACAACTGATAAACATACTTATATATTTCTAAATACATACATATTATAGAAAATGACACCCAGACCAGAACAAATGATCGTGCTCATCACACAAACATTTGTCCTGAGTGGGAATCGAACCCACGACCTCCGGTATAGCTGTCAGGGTCACTAACCGCTAGACCAACAGGCCCGTCAATAATATATATATAAAAGTATAACACCGTCGGTTGTGATCGACAAGCGAGCCACGAGCTCGTTGTAAAGACTACGGTGGTTTTATTCGGTGCTTGTAATACCGGATTATAATGCGAGGCGAGACAAAACTGTTATTTCTCGGTGTATTGCTATAGTAACACATTTAGTACTAAAAGTCCGGTGAAGCAGTCAAAGACTGCGCTCAGGCTTACTACAAAAATCTCTACCAAAAAAAAACACATTTGCACTAAAACTGAAGTGCCTAAAAACGGAAGCTACATTATGTGATATAATATTATTTATTAATAGCCATGATTATACTTAGAAAAAAATAATCTACTAAGAAACGAAAAAAAAGCTGTCTAGAACTATAAAGATTATAATTATAAGAATGACTGAAAAAACGTATTCGTGTTTAACGTATTGCTTGTAATTATAACACATACACAAAAAAAAACGAAGTTATGTGGCGGCTCCTTTCGCCCCTCGGTGATCGACGCATAGTTTTTGACAACGCGCCGTGTGCGTGATGTGCGCGCCAAATGCCAAACCGCGGTATAGCTTGTTCGTAAATCACAGGTTTCAAGAAAAATACAATTACATAATTAATGACGGTCCTTTATCCAGTCATTAAATGTTATTTATTAGGCTTACGTCAAATAAACAAATTCTTATAACAACAAAAAAATTACACTTCGTAGTAGTAATAGTAGGTAGCTATTTTACTGAATCCATAATATTTATTTAAATTATTTTTAAATCATGTTTAACAGAGTTTTACAAAAAACTAAAGGGAAGTCGGGCATGCATTTTCTAACTGCCGGGCCAAAAGACGGTTATAATCGAATAAAAAAAAAACCCTGTATCAACTAGATATTCTACTTCAATGGTTTGACAACCAAAATAAAACTTATGATTTTAGTGTCGGTCTAACTATCCGAAAAAGACAAACGAAAGGTATATTTCTATTCTTTTCTAACGCATGGCTTGCGCGCAGGTTAGAGAGAGTTGCATTTTGTGCATTACATTACAGTTCTTGAGTACACTTGAACGATAACAATAAGCTGTCGCGAGCAAAACTGAACTGTTTGACAATGTTTTTTTTATTGTTTCTCATAGATTTTTTGTAGCTTTTATTCTACACCCGGCGTCCGTTTAGTGTGTTAATGTTAAAATACTACAGTAGGTATATGTATAGTAGTAGTATATATTATATTAACAATGCCAACCAATTTTCCAATGGCTCGCATTATACTCATATTTATATCTTTAGAGGTTAATAAGAAGATTATTGGTGGAACTTATAACACTAGTTTAAACCGTCAGGGGGCTGAAAATATTTATTTATTTATTATTTATTTATTTATTTAACACTAACCACTAACATTACAGGTACCAACCCAATTCGTTAGTGAGGCACTTTAATTATACATAACATAAAACATAAAAAGAAATAGCATTATATGATAACATCAAATTAAAACTATCAACATTTACAAAAAACATAATAAAATAAAAATAAAATTAAACAATAAAACACAATTACAATTGGTAAACATTACAGGTATTAATATTCTATTCTATCTTATAACATAGTATATACAACAGCATCCTTGCGAGTTCACTCAATTGACACGAAAAAATATCAATAGAATTCTGGATCTCGTTAATAGTGCGAATTGCTCGCGTGAGAGGCGTTTTCGCCAGGAGGTTGGTCCTGGCTGTCGGCACGGCCAGCAGTGGCGGGCAATGCCGCCGCCATACGTAGCGGTCCGGAACACTAAAATACAGGCGCTGCAATACTCCCGGGTTGAATTCCTTGCCTCGGAGTAACTTAACCAAATACACGACGAGTGTGAATTCCCGCCGCACCTTAAGCTGATTGTACCCGACCATGCCCAGCACGAACAGTGTGGGGTACATCAGCGGGTACAGCGGGTACACCCCGTACAGTCTCCAGTACAAGTGGCGTGTGAACTTGTTCTGCACGCGCTCCAGCATGACTGAGTACTTGGCTTCGTGGGGAGCCCATATGATAGCCCCATACTCCAAGTGACTCCTGACTAGTGCATCATATAATACCCTTACTGCTGTTATATTCGTGAAACCCTGCGACTGCCTAAGCACAAAGCCAAGGTTTCTGTACGCCTTTTTGCATATCCTAACGATATGCTCCCGAAAAGTGAGATCTGGGGTGAGATGCACTCCTAGATCACGTACTTGCGTTACTCGCTGCATTGGTGTAGCCTCTGCTTTGTACTCATAGCAGACAGGGTTTCGCGCACGAGTGAAGGATATTACTGAGCATTTGGATATATATATACCACGAATGACTTTTTTAAACATAATAAAACTGCAGCAACTGCATTGGGACGTTGATTCTGCTCTCAGAATCAACGTCCCAATTTAATAATATAAAGTTAAAGTAATTGTTACAAGAAAGTTTTAAAAACATCTAGAAAACAAGTAAAAGGGTCGGAGTCGAGGGAGGTCGGAGTAAAAGGGTCGCCTTCTTAGGTTCTCAGCCTCCGCTGTCAGTCTTCTTCGTTGATGACTCTTACTATCGTCTTATCCACAGCCTTACTGTTAGAGCGCTGCAAACAAAATGTTTAAACAATTATTCCATATGTAATAAAATTCTAATAAGTTGACAAAAACAACCGAAGACTGTAATCACAAATAGATTTCGAAGAATCAGACAAGTTGGGTTCGAACTCGAGACTGAAGTTATAACGGGTAATACCAACCTACTAGACTATCGCTACTCTCTGCTAATTTGGTCATCTATGTATTACCTACATTGCTCTTCCGTGGTCTAAATCACCTACACGATTATAACAAATTCTCTCTCAAAAATTAAAACGATTATTTTTTTAATCTGCTCCAATAAAAAAATGTTTATTAGCGCGAGCTTGTTTATTAACACATTTTGCGGTGGCTACCAGTGGCTAACTTTGATGAAAATACTTGACCTAACCAAAAACCAACAAAATATTTTTTTTTCAATCCAGTATTTATGATTTTATTTGAAATCATTTGGTCATAATAACTAACATGCGCTTTGCGAAAACAAGTACTCGCAAGCTCTGGTTTATGACTCTTTTGTTCAAAGTGAGCCGACTAGTTTTTTATCTATAGCAGTGGAATTCCATTGTTATAGCTCCGGCCAAACCGGCCGACTTTGCTACTTTTTAAATTAAAATTAACAATTAATTACTCTTTTAAAGGTAGATCTGTTATTATAATAACCGTAAAGAATGAAATTTTAATGTTATTGAAGATATATAATATAAAAAAGATTATTATTTAAAATAATGTGTATACCCTAAACAAGAATATAGCCGAACTATCTATTTAACTATAACTTTTTCTATTTAACATATCACTCGTTTGGTATGGTTACACAAATCCCAACAAAAGTATGAATGAAAATGCACTGATTTACTTCATACAGAGCGTAAATGAAGCTTTAGTTCCTTTTAAAAGTATGTGTGACGTGTAATATAAGGAAGTTTGAATAAAAAAAAACTAGAATTGGCCACAAAGATCACTTTAAAATAATACACGCTTAATAGTTAAGATGTTAAAACATGAGACTAGTGTCAGATGACTCACGCAATCAATTATAATTATCAATTCTAAAAACATCCCTACTTAGCAGCACAGCAGGCATTTTTACACATTTGTGTTAAACACATTATTAAAATGTCACCGTGAACAACACTGAATAAATCTGTTTTCATGTTTAGTGCAATAATAATTAGTATCTAAAACAATTTTGACCGACTAGAATTAAGTGTTATATAGTTCACGTTAATCTTTTTTCTTTCTATCCCACTACTTTGCAGACTCTTTATCTATCTGGTTTTAGGCTGACTTATAAACACATAATGCTTAAAATATAATTAAAATGTTAATACTTACAAATATTCTCAGGTCATCCGCAATTTGACTAATAAATTTGTTCGCTCTTCGATCGTCAATTTTAGATATCACACAAACAAAATAAAAGTCCGGTATACATTCGTAGTCAAACACACAACAGTAGTCAAAGTCACGGAGAAAACAGCGAACGTCAACAATGAACAAACAGTGAGATGCGACTGACGTCCACAAAAATAGTCAAAGCATATATTTCCATCTCGTTACTGCAATGTCCTAATTGGTCAGCGTCCCAGGAGGGCGGAGCTTCCGTGCCAGTCGCCTGCGTCGAACGTCAAACGAAATCTTCTAAAAAGTGATAAGGCTTCGTTGTCCCCGATTGTACAACGCAACCTGCCGGGAAGCTGATATCGACATTTTCAACACTAGTATTACTAATTTAAAGAAAATTTTAACTAATAATAGCTTCTTCGAGCGTGAATAGTTCTTTTTTTTTATTCTGTTATTTATAGGAACTTGTTACCAATTTTCAGCTTACATGTGGAAACTTGTAATTGGCCATATTTTGTGTAATCTATTACTTACTTATCTGTTTAGCTGTTAGTTTTCCTAAAATAAATAAAATAAATTTTTGTGGTATTAATAATTCTAATTGTAGTATTAAGCAAAGTTGTAATTTAAAAATTAAGTCTAGGTGTAATTCCTTTGAAGTTAAAGTTAAGTGTTTAGTTGTTCCCAGAATTACTGAAATTTTACCGAATTCTTTAATAAATACTGAATATTTGAAATTACCAAGTAACATTAATTTAGCTGATCCAAATTACTTTTTCCCTTCTGAGGTAGATATTCTCTTAGGGGTAGATGTCTACTAGTAGGCTCTAATTTAATTAAGTTAGGTAATAAAAATCCTGTTTTACAGGAGTCTAAGTTTGGGTGGCTAGTGAGTGGCCCAATAAGTACACAACAGCCAACCTCACAAGTTTATTGTAATTTCACTCAAGAAATAAAGGAAAGTTTTAGAAAAGTTTTGGACAATTGATGACCTTCCAGTTACTAAAACATATTCTATAGAAGAACAACTCTGTGAAAACAATTTTATTGAGATTTTTTCTAGATTACCAAATGGTAGGTTTGCTTAGACAATGCCTTTTAAAGCGTCACCTGAGGAAGCTCTTGGGAACTCATATTATATAGCTAAGAAGTGCTTTTTAAATCTAGAGAAAAAAAATGCTAAGAATCCTAGTCTTAAGATTAAATACAAAGAGTTTATAGATGAGTATGCTAATTTAGAACATTCAAGAGTTTTAAAAAATAAACCTGAGTTTGGATATTATATGCCCCACCACGCAGTAATACGGGAAAAAAGTGAAAGCACTAAACTGCGGGTAGTGTTTAATGCCTCGTGTAAAACTAGTTCAGGAAAATCACTTAATGAGATACAGATGGTCGGGCCAGTTATACAAAGTGACTTAATGTCAATTTTGCTTCGCTTTCGTAAACATAAGTATGTTCTCACCGCAGATATAGAGAAGATGTTTCGGCAGATTGAAATTAAGGAACCGCAGCGCCACTTACAACTAATATTATGGCGCGATGAAACAAAACCGGTAGATGTCTTACAACTAAAAAAATCACTTTTTTTTGCTAAGAGTGGTGCTTTGACATTTGACATACGCAATTTTTTACACTTAGGCCTGGTTTAGACGATGCGAGGAATATCGTGCGAGTAGCTGTACACTGCGGCACTTGCACTGTATGGTGTTGTAAGTGATCGATTACAGACGGCAATGTACTGCAACTTGTACGATTTTTCTCGCATAGTCTAAACCAGTCATTACACTGGTATTCAAGAACGCTACTTACATAAGTATGGCAGCAACACTATGCCAAGTAAGGCATTTCTCACTGCGTCCGTCATGGCAGGACATTCATTTCATAAACAATACTTAACGGACCCTTTGGGGTCCACTCGGGTTGACTGACACATTACGTCAACCGCGATTTTTCAAAATAAAAACATTTTAAAAGTTTACATTATTTTCAACAATTTTTTCATTATGAATAATAGTTGTTTGTCTATAATGATTACACAGATGAGGACTAGGCTCTCCTCATCCATTTTGTTTTGCACAAAGGCACTTCACTTATCACTACATTACACGCATTACTTGACCGTAGTCGATGTCATTGTTACTAGCAACTTATGACTCACGCTCGCGCTCTCAACGTGTACGTGACATGCGACCGCTCACTTGCATAACTCAGCACGGATTTCTGTTGTTTTCAATCGTTTTCGGGGAGAATTTTGTGTTTCATTTTCTCTTGGGGTAGTAGGATGAGTCTGTTCCTGCTGTCCTGATGATTTTTTTAAGTTCTTTCCGGTAGCTGTCTTTTAGGTTCTGTAATTTTTCTTTAAACTATCATCTGAAAATTAAAGTAATTACCACGATTTAAATGCTATATGGAACATCTGTTTTTTTAATGGCGATAGTCCCATATTGTACCTAACCTAGCTGTACTACATTATATACATATACAGCCCGCGCCAAACTTTGTAACCGCCTTGAACTTAGTCGTGAGTCCGAACTTGCGCATGGTACAGTCGAGTGGACAACACTTAATCCATACTAGGATCTTATTACTGCGGGTTTACCAGAATTGATACTTAATAAAATTGAAAGAGAATTAATAAAATATACCGTAAGTTTATTTAACGCGGTTAGTAAATATGAACATATGACGAATACATACAGAACAAATAACACATGAAGAACATACGCCATGCAAAATTTGTTAAAAAAATAATAAAGGTACTCGTTATCACCCGGAAGCTACTTGCTGGTTTAAATCCAAAGAGGAGAACAAGACAAAGAGAAATAACATCAGACATGTTAATAACACTAGAGTTAAATGTGTCCGATCAAAAAAACCGTTTAGGCGCGATTGGTCCAATTCGCGATTGGCCCAGTTAACAATATTCGCAATTGGTCCAATTCACGATTGGTCCAATTCGCGGTTGGTCCAATTCGCGGTTGGTCCAATTCGCGGCTGGTCCAAAATGGCAATGTCCAATGTTTCCGAAATTATACAATATATGTATATAGTAGCTTTTACCCACGGCAACGCCCGTATGACAGACAGGAGACAGACACAAACAGAGAGACAGACACATACGAATGTTTAGACAAAACAAACAGGCAGACACACAGGCATATAGACAGAGTTTATAATAGTTAACGTGTATCGATACGTTTTTTAACTTTCTATCAATAATTAATGTATGCTAATATAATAAAGCTGAATAGATCTAATATTTCATTAATACATGATTACTGCATTATCGGTTGCAAAAACAAAACTCACAGGAATATTGCCGGAATTGAGGGTAGGTAGTCTTCTTCTTTTCGAGTCGATGGTAAACTAATTTATTTAAATCTAAATACGCTGCGCCCAGTATTTGGCCACACCAACTGCAGCGTCGTTGGCGAGGTTCAAGTCCTCCAAAGTGCAGGTGTCCGGACACTTTGGGCACTCTAGCAGGTGTGGCATTGTCTGATCGGAAAGGCCGCACTCACACCGGATATCGGAAGGGTCTATGATCCCCCATTTCGCTAGATTAAGTTTGCAGCGACCTACCTGGGTTCGTAATCGGTTCAGTGCTTTCCAGGCAGGCCACTGCAGGTTGCCTCCGGGCGGCAGATGTTCCTGAGGCTTTATGTAGTTGTCTGGTGGGTGCTGTTCTTCCCAGATCTTGCATCGTGCTCTAGACGGTGTTTCATTGGTGGCCTGTGTGCTCCGGAGAAAACTCTTCCGGCTCTTAAGCCTACCCGGGTCTGTTGTGTGTTTGTAGAGAGGGTGTCGGGTGTCAGTCAGGGTAGGTAGTTAAATAACGTTTAGGCGCGATTGGTCCAATTCACGATTGGACCAATTCACCATATTCGCGATTGGTCCAATTCGCGGTTGGTCCAATTCGCGTTTGGTCCAATTCGCGCTTGGTCCAATATAAAGGTATTTCCAAAATTAAACAAAATAACATTTTTATGTACAAATATTGTACTATATTTATTCATAATCATATTTTAAGTCAAACCTTGTGTAAGCTCCTACCAATTAGTAGTTTTGTACATTTGTAAAATCAATAAAATGAAAAAAAAGTACTATAATCGTACCTTCGTGATTATTATTTTATCAGACCTTTCAACAAATATTAATGATAAAAAGATGGTTTTTCTCTTGGGTATCTCAATAAGATAAGGGAGAAAGAACTATGACCATATGATAATTGTATATGTCGGGGGAGGACAGTCTACATCTTCGTTAGCACTCATTTTGGGCTAATTAACTGTAGGCGTCTGTGGGTAGTGTTGGATAAAGAAAACACACTTGTACACTGAATCAAGTAGGTTATAATTACGATTTGATATTAACACTTAAGTAGGCACACTCTTATAACTACGTAGATACGTATCGCAGAACGCGAGATGGTTCAGTGATCCGCACGCGCCGCTTGCCAACCGGGAACTGTCATCCTGACACGCCGGCGCGCACGCCACCAACTCCATCGAGCGCCACCAGATGGCGCTGGCGTACCGGATACGATGCAATTGCGACACGGCCATCCTGCTTGCACACGTCCTCGTGTGTTAGCTAATCTGCAAAAGAAATAGTCCACGAAAGAATATTGTTCCACTCGGTCACTCCTGACCAAATTCTAAAGTAACCATGTCGTCGAAAACAGGAAAATTTAAAAACTCTGTTTCAAATTTTACTCTTTAATAAAATCAAAGTTGATAAAATTAAAAATCGAAAATACAACAATCACTACCCTAGGCCATGTACCATAGTCATTCGAATCAACCTTTACAACTGTATCGCAAAACAAGTTGCCAATCTTATAGGAACATTCGAGTAAAACCTCTAACGCCACGGCTCTCCAGCCGACCAGCAATCTCATTGCTCTCACACATCCAGCGCATGGATCAAAGCTTCTGTACGCATATCCATCTAGTGGATCGCCCGTGTGCATCACCCACTGACTACACACTACGGTCCCTTTAGACCCCGACCTCCGCCAGAGTTAAACGCGCATCGCGCACCCACGGACTACTTGAGTTGCCTCAAGAGACACCGATTTCTACCGGGCTACGACTACGTAATAACCACTGGTACGGTCGAACACAATACGGCTGATAGAATGCTTTACTCGACTTTCTACCACAACTTAATCAGAATCCTCGTCAACATCAACTGGTACATGTCCCACTGGCATCTTCCTCAGCCTATCGTGTGCATATTTGTAAGTACGCTTAGAATTTAAAGAATTCAATGTATAACGATCACCACCCAAAATCTCTATCACTTTAAACGGACCTTTAAATTTTGGATCTAACTTTAATTGATTACGTTCTTCATTTTCTATTAACACAAAATCGCCAATCTCAAAATTGTGAATTTTCGCCTTTGTTTTGTCAAATCGGGTCTTATCATATTCAGCACACTTTTTAATATTTTCTGACGCGCGCTCGCGAATTTCCTCTATATCTACCTCGGTGTCTAGCTCACTACACATCAACGATAATGGTCTCGCAACTTTTCCTATTAAAAGCTCCAGAGGGGAAGCTTTTGTAACTCGATTCATGGTACAATTTAAAGCAAGTTGAACATCACCTATACAGTCCTGCCACGATTTGTCATCACTAGTCTCTATAGCAGTTAACATCGACTTTAGGACACTCATTACTCGCTCTACCTGCCCATTAGCACGAGACGAACCTGTCGCTATCAGATGCAAGTCGATATTCTTGCTTATGCAAAACTCGCGAAACTCTCTGCTGGCGAAACAACGTCCTTGATCCGCTATTATGCGAGCTGGAGCACCAAAGAGCGATACGCTTTGAGTCACCGCATGAATACTACTCTTTGAGTCAATATTTGACGTATGGTAGAGCAGAACGTACTTCGTGAACGCATCGATTAACACGAAAATGTATTCCTTCTTATCGTTCTTCCCACTAAGCTTTCCCGTCGCGTCTATATGAACCGTGTGCCACGGGGTCGTTACCTTAGGTATTGGGTGTAATTCGGCTTGGACTTTACCGGAATGAGACTTCGCGACTTTACAAGTAACACAGCTATCTACAAATTTTCTAACGTACTGAGACATTCCGGGGAACCAATAATAATCGAAAAGCTTTTCAGTCGTCTTTTCAGCGCCGAGGTGAACGATAGAGTCATGAAAATTATTGATTACCGACCAACGGAGAGCACGAGGTAAATACGGTAAGCATTTCGACCTACCGTTGCGCTGTATCTTACGATGAAGGACGCCTGAACGTAGAACATAAGACTTGGCTAACTGCTCATCCAGCTGATTATTCTCTAAATCGCTTATGATTTTTGAAATCTCAACATCGCGTTGTTGTTCGGCTTGAAGCCAATTGGGTGACAGTTCAGTAACATTTACGCGTTTTGGGCTTACACGGGACTCTATTGATTTTGGGGCAAGCGATAGAGGGTTTCGTGAAAAGAAATCTACATGCGACATACGTTTCCCCTCCCTATAAGTTACGTCAAAATCAAAAGACTGAAGAAAAGCCCACCATCTATGCGCCCGGGGAGTCAGTTCCTGCTTCGTTCGGGAAGATTTCAAAGAGTTGCAGTCCGTAACGACGGTAAACTTTCTGCCATGAAGATATTGCCTAAAGTGTTTGATCGAGTTCACAACTGCGAGAGTTTCAAGGTCGTAAGAATGATATTTGCTCTCTGCGGGAGATGTTCTCTTACTGAAATACGCTACCACACAACGCTTACCATCAGTCTTGGCTTGGAACAAAATTGCTCCATAACCTAAACTACTTGCGTCTGTGTGTAGCTCTACCGGGAGCTCTGGGTCATAGATAGTCAATACCGGATCACTTGTCAAAGTAGAGATAATTTTTTGGCGAATGTCTTCATGTTCTGGTTTCCATGTCAATTCGCTTCTGAGTGAAGTCAGTCGGTACAAAGGGGCCATTATTCTAGAGAAATCTTGCACAAACTGGCGAAAATATGAGGCTAATCCTATAAACTGCCGTAGTTGGGTCACCGTTTCAGGAGGGGGGAGAGCCGTTAAGGCCTCTACTTTTTTACGATTTGGTCTGACCTGGCCAGACTCTACCTCAAAACCCAAGAACTCTACCTTAGTCATGAGGAAGGAGCATTTCTTTAGATTCAAAGAGAAGCCGGCTTTAGTTAGAACTTCTAACACATTGTGAAGTCTTTGTAAACCTGACTCTTCATCGGGAGATATGATCAAAATGTCATCGACGTATACGATCACGTAGTCATGAGCGAGGTCACCTAAAGCATTCATGATGGCTCTTTGAAAAACTGAAAAGGCATAGTCAAAAATTCATATTGACCTTCAGGAGTTATGAATGCTGTGCGCTCAATGGACTCTACACTTACAGGTATTAAATGAAACCCACTAGCGCAATCTAATTTTGAAAAATAATTGGCACCATGGAGACGCGCGATTTGATCGGAGATTAGAGGAAGCGGGTAACGATCAGATGCGGTATTGCTATTAAGCTCGCGATAGTCAATACACATGCGGTCAGAACCATCCTTTTTCTTTACTAATAGAGCTGGGCTTGCAAATGGGGAGCAGCTAGGTCTGATAATATTCGCTTCTAAGAGTTCTTTTATACGGTCACGCACAACACTACGTTCGTCTGCCGACATCCTATACGGTCGCCGCTGCACCGTGCGATTCGGATCAATCAACTTAATTTTAAGCTGGCCTGTATTTACTCGCGTTGTAGGCAAACCGGCAATGAAAAATTTGGAAAACTCATTCAGCATTTGTAAAAGCCTAGACTTGTAATTGCTAGTAACTTCCGTCACGATGTTAGTTAAAGCCGATTGAAACGTGTTATCACTATTATGCCGAATCGAATTTACAGAAAGAACTTTTGCTAATGAAAGCTCCGTTGCTGTCATGTTTACAGAAAAACCCTGATTTAAAATCTCGCGACCTAACATGACGTCACTTTGCAAATAGTTGTCGGGTAAAACATGCAATAAAATTTCGAGAGGGTGATCGTTAATAACTACACAACATAAAATCTGTTCTGTACTGAATACTCGTGTTTGACCTATACCAGTCATAGTAACAACATTACTAACACGTTTACCATTAAATTTAGATGCAAAACTTTCTTTTACCAACGAGCATTCAGCACCAGAATCATAAGTAAAGCGTAACAATTCACCTTTGTGTTGCAATGTGCCCGATGGTGGTTGTACGACGCAGACATCGACGCGCCGCACCCCGCCGTCGACCGTTGCGGTGCCGCCGTTGCCGCCACCGCCGCTCGTGCACCGGACGGCTATGTGACCCGGCTTGCCACATTTGAAACACACCAAGGGTTTTGATGCCGGCTGCTGCGCCACTTGACTCGACGATGATGCAGGTGTAGGTCTTCGCGTGGTGTCCATCGGCTTGCTTCTGCACTCAATTCGCTTATGACCCGTTTTCCCACAGTTGAAACATTTAATTGAGGTTATTTTAGTTCGCTTGACATCGGTTGTATTTGATGATTCACCGGGGGTGTTTATCTTGCGCTTTAGATATGAAAACGCGTTCAATTCTTGCTGTAATTTGTCCCTTGATCTAATGCTCGTAGTGAACGCCATACGCTGAAGTCGCGGGTCAAACTGTGATATGTGAGCAAGAACTGTTGCTACGGCGATTTCTTCTTTGTTTACATCTTTCCAACGGTTAGTCAGCGAAGTAATTAAACGACTTGCGAACGCGGGTAATGTTTCGTTATCACTCGGTTTTTTGCCGTTCATTTTAATGAGGGTACCCGCTAATGTCTCGGTCGAAATAAATCGTGTTGTAAACAGTACCTTAAATTCATTCCACGTCATTCCTTCGTAGGCTATTTGGGATAGCCATGTTGATGCTTCACCTTTTAGCGCCTTGCTGACAGCCAGAACAAGTCGACCACCACTAGGTGCATTTTCGGAAAAACACAAATCAGCCGTCGCGCACCATGATCTTGCGTCGGTACCGTGTTTTTCAGGATCGAATGCGGGTAGCTCTGCACAGTAATCTGGCTTCGGTGATAGCAGCGCCTGAATTAATGCTTCCATGTTTTTGTTTTGTTGTTCAAACATGGCTGTCCATACGTTTGTTTCTTTGTTTTTATCCAACACGGATCGCACTTCTGATGTCGGGGGAGGACAGTCTACATCTTCGTTAGCACTCATTTTGGGCTAATTAACTGTAGGCGTCTGTGGGTAGTGTTGGATAAAGAAAACACACTTGTACACTGAATCAAGTAGGTTATAATTACGATTTGATATTAACACTTAAGTAGGCACACTCTTATAACTACGTAGATACGTATCGCAGAACGCGAGATGGTTCAGTGATCCGCACGCGCCGCTTGCCAACCGGGAACTGTCATCCTGACACGCCGGCGCGCACGCCACCAACTCCATCGAGCGCCACCAGATGGCGCTGGCGTACCGGATACGATGCAATTGCGACATATATATTTGATCTAAGGTATGATAATATAATTAATAATACATTACAACATCATGTAATATTTTTGACAAGTTTTTTATAATAATAATCTTAAATAGATAATTTGATGGAAAAAGTTTTTTACTGTTATTGTTCCGTTTTCTAGTTTTTTTAGTACTTTTTCATATTTTCTATCAAATAGAATGTCACGACTTCTCCTTTTGTTATTTGTATTGTTGAATAAATTCTGCGTTATTTTATTATGATAATATTGGCTTCTCTTCGCAGTTTATAAAGAAATAAAAACAAATTAGGTTTTTTCGGAATGCGTCAATTCAGCCGTAAATAAATGCCAGCCCTCTAAAGCATTGGTTGTTCTATGGCGCTGATGAGCGCAACTTAATACGGTTGGTGAAAGTCTTGGGTACCATTCCTTTTCAAAATACTTGCGAAATTTGATCTCCATGCTTCTGGAATGCGACTAGCTGGAAATAGTGAAATTATTGATGCCTTCCTAGTACTATTTCGACCCTCCCCAAGTAACACATCAAAGCAATATAACGGCTGAGTTACAGCATTTTTGTATTTTGAGTTAGCTCTATAGTAGCATTACAAACGTTTTTATAGCTACTGTAATGCTTATTTGGGCACAAATTAAATGGTTTTAGATCCTAAATAGGTTCACAAAAGTTGCATAATTGCCTTACAGGCGCATTATAATAGCATTATTGTGGTCAAAGAAAGTACCAATCGCATTAAAGAAGTATTATTATGGGCAATGAAGTTGCCACTGGCATTACTAAAGCATTATTATATATCATTATTATATTAAAATATGTTAGTTATACCTTAGCCAATGCATCGTCTGGGTTTTCAAAAGAGGAGTCCAGAGGTAAAACTGCTCCTAAAAATAAAACGCCTCAGATAGTCAAGGAATCGGCCATTAATTTTATCAAAAGTTTACCAGCCCTACCATCCCACTATTGTCGTAAAGACAGTACCAAATTATATCTCCCCACTGAGTTTAAAAACATAAAAAACCTTTATAGGCTTTATAAACAGTCAAAAACATCAGAAGGTGTAGATGTAGTAGGTGAAAAAATATTTCGGGACATCATCAACAAGGATTTTAATATTGCTTTCCACGTTCCAAAGAAAGACAAATGTGTCAAATGTATACGTTTTGAAGGCCCGAATGAAGAAGAAAATCCTGAAATGTTAAGTCATTTAAATGAAAAAAAGGCATCGAAAGAAAGATTAGCTTTTCACTGTGAACTAAGTAAGAAGAATAACACAATGCTTTGTACTTCTTTTGATCTTCAAAAGGTACTGAACACCCCACATGGGGAGAGCATGCTGTTATTTTATTCTAGAAAATATACAGTGTACAACCTTTGTTTTTACGAAAGTGGTACCAGAAATGGTTTCTGTTATACGTGGGAAGAAACTGAAGGAAAAAGAGGAGGCAATGAAATTGCTACAATCGTAAAAAAGTATATTGCTGAAGTCGATTCACGCGGTTTTTTTATTTAATTCTTTATTCAGACTCATGTCCAGGGCAGAATAAAAACAAAATAGTTTTAACGGCCATACATAATGCACTGCTTGAAACCAAAAATATTGAAACCATTCAAATGAACTATCTGCTTCCTGGGCACACGGAAATGACTGTCGATAGGATCCATGCCACAATTGAAAATTCTGTCAGAAATACAATAATATGGGCACCGTCACAGTGGCCAACTGTTTTTCAGTTGGCTCGTAAAGAACCCGGTCCATATTATGTAGAAACTCTTACGCACAACGATTTTATGAATTACAAAGAGTTTTCAGAAAAGTACTTCAAAGGCAATTTAACTGGAAAGATTAGTAAGGTTCGGGTGGCGACATTCAAAAGGTCGTCACCAAATGTCATGACTGTCAAATACAGCATGGATAAAGATGCTGGGACCGATTCTATAGCCATAATTTCAAGACCAAAGGTCGTGCAGCGGAAGTATAAAACATCTTTGCCTATAACTACAGCCAAATACAAAGGCCTTAAAAAGCTGTGTGATGTAGGAGTTATTCCCAAGAATTTTCACCTAGAATACACAAACTTTACGCACCGCGTAGGTAAAGATGTTCTGATAAATACAGATATTGAAGACGACGTAGAAGCTTGAGGTTCTTGGTTCTTGGTCATAGTCAACATTTAAAATTGTATTTTATAAAGAAACTGTTTAATTTTCTGTCTGTTTGCTTGATGATAGATAATCATGGTGGTTACCTGAAGTGACCACGTAGTTAAGTCGCTGTTACAAAGCGACATCTAGTCGATAACGTTTGTACTACGACAATAGTGAGATAATCAACGTTGAGTTTTGTGTACGAAACTTTTGGCGCCACGGTCAACGAAGCTAACTATAATGTTGATGATTGTGCAGGATTCCATTCGTGTGATTGTTTTTACAGCGGTAAGTACAAATCATAATAAATGTTACGACTGTATGTTTTTTTCTGTTGAATAAAGTTTATACTTTATATTTTGTGTAAAATCATTACATTTTATTTCGTATTTTTCCATAAACTTACTTATTCAAAGTGGTTACCAGCGGTAACCACCGTTCGGTAACTGTGTATTTTTGGTTGATTTTTGTAATTACATTCGAGTTGTTGATTTTTGTTTTAGGAAGATGTCAAAGAGCAAGATAACGGATGCCGACATTATTAATCAGTTATTGTACGAAGAAATACCTTCAGATACAGATAGTCATGCTGGCGGTGATGGTTCAGACGAAGACAACCCTGAAATTGATGAAATGCTTACCAGCACTGCTATTCCACTACAGTCTTCAGATGAAGAATTCGAACCTGATGATGTCGTCCCTCTCGCTGTTCTTCGTGGTGATTGTCCATCAACTTCTGAGTACCCAGTTTTACCTGAACCTGAAATAGCAACTCCCAAATGGAAGCGTGCTTACTCAATTTTAGCTCCCGACGATTACACACCATCTGTTCATCTTCCGGAAAGAATAAGTAACTTGGCTGCGCATCAACTGCTGACTCCGCTAAAAGTTTTCAATTTCTCTGGACGGAAGAGGTCTTACAACATATTACGTTTCATACAAATCTTTATGCCCAACAAAGTGGTAAGACTTTCAAGCCTGTTACTACGGATGAAATGTCTGTTTTTATTGCTTTGAATTTGGTAATGGGTATAAAGAAGAGCCCGAGTTACAGGGATTATTGGTCATCTTCACCGGATCTTCGGGACGAATATATATCATCTTTCATGCCACTCAATCGCTTCTCATGGATTCTAGGTAACCTACATCTAAATGATAATAACATGATGCCTTCTCGAAACGATCCTAACTATGACAAATTATATAAAATCCGTCCTTTTATAGAAATGATTAGAAAATCTTATAAAATTAATTATTATCATAGTGAAAAGATTGCAATTGACGAATCTATGATCAAATTCAAAGGCTGCACACTGAAGCAATATATGCCAAAAAAGCCCATCAAAAGAGGGTATAAGGTCTGGACAAAGTGTGCTTCCAGTGGTTATTGTTTAGATTTTGATATATATGCAGGTAAGACGGGAAGCTATACGGAAACTAATTTAGGAGGCAAAGTCGTAAAAAGGTTTTGCGAAGGGTTAGAAGATAAGAACCACAGAGTTTATTTCGACAATTTTTTTAACAGTTATGAATTGCAAGTACAATTACGACTAAAAAAAATATATGCATGCGGAACAGTCAATTACAATCGTAAACACCTTCCAACTTTGAAGCCAGATGCCCAACTGAAACGAGGTGACTATGATTAACGTGTTAGTGACAATCAAATGGTTTCGTACATGAAATGGAAAGACAAACGTTCAGTATATCTGCTTACAAATTTTCACGATCCTAAAAATACGGTACACGTGACGAGAACAGAGAAGACTGGAGAAAAGACTGAAGTTCCGTGTCCTCTTGCCCTGAAAGACTATAATGACAATATGCACTTTGTTGATAAATTTGACCAGCTCAAAGGAACCTACGCGATTGATCGGAAATCAAAAAAATGGTGGCATAGAATTTTCTTTCACTTTTTGGATTGTAATGTAGTAAATGCATTTATTATATATAAAGAGCTTCAACAGGACCCTAATTCTTGCTTAGAAAAACTGTGTCTGAAAGATTTTAGACGTCATGTGTACCAGGATATGTTGGCACCAGCTTTTGTCGCCAGGAAGAAGGGGTTATCGCGCACGTCAAGCAAACCTAGTTCACCTACTTGCTCCTTTATAAAAAAGCACAAACCCGAAGTGCCATTAGCAATAAAACAAGCCATTGGGAATCACCAACCTATCAGAGGCACTAAAAGACGTTGCAGCATTTGCAGTACTAAAAGCTTGCCAGTTCGTACAGTGTGGAGTTGCAAAATATGTAAAGTTCCTCTATGTTACCGAGACGGGAAGACATGCGTTGAAGATCATCATAAATACTAATAATAAAAAAATATATAGTATATTAGTTTCCGTATATAATAATAAAAAACTCTAAAAATATGTTATAATACTCTTATTTATGATATAATACTCTTGTTTTGTTCTTGAATAAAAATACTGGGATTATTGTAAAGAATACCTACTTATTTCACAGTGGTCACTCTAGGTAACCACCCCATAACACACCCTGACCGTATGTTTTTTCGCTTTTAATATCCATATTTGGTTTTCTGAAACCATAAACAATAGTTTCATACAAAAACATTGTGTTTATCTATGTTTATAAATATTTATGCCGAAAAGAGTTATAAGGAATGTAAATTTTTCGTTATTTTTTAATAAGGAATGTTAACTTTTGTGTGTTTTATGACAGATTGTTTTTTTTTTCAACTCCTGATTTTCTTGATAAAACAAAAAAAAATGTTTTAATATTAATTGTTTGATTGTAACATACTGACTGTTCCTGTTAAAGACTGATTTTTGATAAATTATTATTAATAACCATTAATTTGTTGTTTTATTTATAAAGTGACACTAAAGAGCAATAATTGTATTCCGTGATGATAGTTGATAATTATTATTCCTAGGTTTACGATGGTATATCACCTTATCTAATACCTTGTTCTAAGACACAATGGATTAACATTTTGATTGATTCCTATAAACAAAAATGTTTGTTTGTTGAAAAAATATACAAGACTATGTCTTAATTGTATGAATCGGCATATCAAACTCAAAAATATGTATGGACGTTGCAGGATAATGATGGCCTATTATCGGTTAAGCCTAGCTTGATGAATATGATAGGTGTCAGTGAGAGTGACGACTTAACTTTGTAGCGTCGTCGTAACGGATGATTTATATATTGGCACACGAAAAAGTATTGGTATTTAGCATTATAGTTTTTTTTACACATAACATTTACATTATATACTAGATTCAAAGTCGAAATGCTTCAATTTGTTATAAAAAACATCTTAAAACTGAATTACTTTTCACTGACAAATGTCATAATTTTAACCAAGACGTTCGTAAAAGGTTATGTCATATTTCAAAAATGTTAGGGACGAGACACCTCGATAGATGTAAATCGATTGAACAAAAGAGTATTTAGTGTTATTATCGACACTGCCTGAAATAAAGATTGTTACTTATAGATTTTATTAGAAGTTTTCTACCATATTATTATTTAACTTGTAATTTATGTATTGTTTGTTTGTCCGTGTGGAATCATGCAACTTAATTTTGAACCAAATCATATTTTGTTAAAGTTATCTTCAACTGATAGAGCTAAAATCTTGCGTGCATGTATGAATCCGATGACAATGCAATATTATTATGGCATAGAGCTGATTTGATGATGGAGCTGGAAGGTGGCTATAGGAACTCCGTAATTAAGCGACGCAACTTCAGACCAGGAATTATTTATCACCGTACAGGACTGTTCCAGCGATTCTGATAACGATGAAGATACTGACTTCGAGCAAGTCGAGTATTTTCAAAAGACAATTTCTTTTTTATGGTTTTTAATTTTATTGTTTTTTTTTTTTTTTTTTTTAAATGAAAATATTTAAATAAAAGTCTGAATTCAGTTAAATTTTTAAGTATCGATTTAATTAACTCTTTCCCAGCACTAGTCACACTAGTTTGACACCTATCATTTTCATCAAGCTAGGCTTAACCAATAATAAGTATCAATATCTACAATAACCTAATTAAGGTTAATATTGTTTCTTTCTGCAGTCCCTCTAATGGGCATCTGCATCAAACTACTTCACACTGGTGTAAGACCATCATGTGGCTTATGCTCATTGGACATATTTAACTGTCAGTTAACTTGGCGCTAAATTCGTTTCCTCTCGTTTTATTTTATTCTTAGTCAATGTTTGAGCCAGTTCACTTTCAGCTATTTTATTTACATTAGGCATTTAAACCAATTTGCCTTTCTCTAAAAATAACTAAGTTTTATGCATTTTGGGTTAACCAACATAAATTTTCTAAAATAATACAGGATTATCAACAGTAATAGTATAACCCTTAATCAAATATTGGGAAATTATTTCCCACTTGACGCCTGCGTAAACTTTTTGTTTTATTTCTTTACTGGTAACTCCAGTTAGTACCAACCTCACGAATAAAATAATCCTACAGATTTTTTAAATCTAATCTAATGGCAACATTTTGTACGAAGCCGCGAACTGTCATCGTATGTCAATATCAAAAACACAGTTTGAAATATTTTGCGAAAAGACCGGTTCTGGTGGGAGTTCTGTAAGTTTTTGAAGAAAAAAAATCTGGTAAGTGCATAAACACAATATTCTTGTAAACACATGTTTTCTGATTGCCTTTTTCGATTTTTGCCTTCGTAGCATTGATATTTGTTGGATTTTCTTAGGTTTAACAAAGTGGGAAATAATTTCCCATTGTTTGTTCCTGCATTGAAAAAATACAAATTTCTATATATACAATAAATAATTTGTCTGTTGCACTATATACCTAACTAACACAAAGTTGTCAGCGAATAAGTCAGCTAAGGTGCTTTCTCGAGATTGATCACTTGATTTTTTATATTTTTATGGCTAACTGAGTCACTTACAATTATTAGGAACTTTTGTAACTATTTGTGCTGCTGAGACTACCTACTTACCGACTTTCCATTACTTACTTTCAGCTATTTAAATATGGACGCTAGACAGAAACGTAAAGTGCTACCTAAGAAAAAATTAGAAAAAGTGGTACAAAATTTAGACGACTTGTCTGATTTATCAGGCTCAGATTCTGAAGACGACTCATGCTATGTCAACAGCATTCATTCTCCTTCCGATAGTTATCTCAATCAGCCTGACGATAACCTAATTGAACAACGTCTTGAATATATCTTTGGCTGTGAATTGGATGAAGATAAACAAGAGACGCCTACTATACAAGCCCAACAGATTTCAACGGATGCCTTATTAACAGTCTTGGGAGAATCAACTCATATCACAAACTCACAAAAAATAAACAATCCTTTGCCAACTGACTTAGATACTGCAAACGACGAATGTAATGAACAACCTCAAGACATTCACGCATTTAATGAAGCTCAGCAAGATTTAGATGTCATTGACGTTCCCATGGAAGAGTTTTTGGCAGACAATGAACAAGAGTCTGATGGAAGATGTCTGGAATTTAATGAAGTTCAGCAAAATTTAAATGTCATTGAAGTTCCCGTGGAAGAGTTTTTGGCAGATGATGAACAAGAGTCTGATGGAAGATGTCTAGAATTTAACGAAGTTCAGCAAGATTTAGGTGTCATTGACGTTCCCATGGAAGAGTTTTTGGCAGATGATGAACAAGAGTCTGAATCTAACAACGAAGTACGCAGAGATCGTTCTCAGCCAAGAGCATGGGAGACAAAATCCAAAACCCATGATATTCCCGTTTTTGAAAAACGTTTTAAACCCAACGCTAATGACACGCACAAAACATCACCACTTAGTGTTTTCGAACGGTTTTTTCCTGATGAACTGATTGTTATAATTGTGGAACAAACAAATAGATACGCCCAACAGAAAAGTAGCAACAACTGGAAACCAGTAACGCAACAAGATATTAAGGCGTATCTAGGAGTTTTAATCCTTATGGGCTTAAATCCTCTTCCAGACATGGAACTGTACTGGTCCTCAGATCCTTTTTATTATAACAAGGAAATTGCCCAGGTTTTCCCAATTGTAAGATTTAAAAAAAAATACGGAAAACCTCCACTTAAATGATAATGAAACGGAACCACCAAGAGGCTCTTCTGAATACGACAAATAATATAAACTGAGACCCCTCCTCACAAAACTGAACAAGGTTTATCAGAAAGAAGCATTTAATTCTGAAATACAATCGATTGATGAATGTATGGTGAAATTTAAAGGTAGAAGTTCGCTAAAGCAATATATGCCAAAAAAACCAATCAAGAGAGGATTTAAAGTATGGGCAAGGTGCGACGCAAAAACCGGGTACTTGTACCAATTCGAAGTCTATACAGGAAAAGGAGACAGCACCGAAAATGAAGGATTAGGCTACAATGTTGTCATGAAACTCTGCAGTAGTGTACCAAAAAATACTTTAGTTGCCTTCGATAACTTCTTTACGAGTTGTAATCTTATGGAAGATCTTTATGACAAAAAGATTTATGCAGTAGGGACAGTCAGATGCAATAGAAAAGATCTACCTGATATAATGAAGAAAAAGCAACCAAAACCATTACGATTGGAAAAACATCAGTTTGCAGCTGTTACTGCAGAGCCAATCACAGCCATTAAATGGTTTGATACAAAAGAAGTTGCTGTACTCACGACAGTCCATCAGCCACTAGATATAATGCTTGTAAAGAGGACCCAAAAGGACGGCTCTAGAGCAGACATTCTTTGCCCGAAAGCAATTGCTTCCTATACACTTAGCATGGGCGGAGTAGATCTATTCGACCATTTTAGATCGTCGTATCCTATAAGCCGCAAATCAAGAAAATACTGGATGAGACTTTTCTTTTTTTTATTCGATGCATCAATTATAAATGCATACATTACCTACAACTACACATATGTTGCGACGCTACACGGACACCGAGAATTTAGGTTACGCCTTACACGTGGCCTAATAGATAATTACACAACACGGAAAGGTCAAGCACAAACAGGAGTACTTGTAAAAAAAAATAAGAAAGGGGGTGGGTTTGGCGTACCAGACGAAATTCGTTTATTGAATGTGGGCATACACTTGCCAGAAGAGACTAATACATACAAAAGATGTCGTTTTTGTAGTACGAAACAGAGAGAACAGAGGACAAAAATACAATGTTCTACCTGTGAAATAGCTCTGTGTGCTAAGAACTGTTTCAAAACCTTTCACACTGTTCCACCTCAATAATATTATTTTCCTTAGTAAGTAAGTTTCAATTTATATTAAAACATTATTCTTAACGTTGATGTTTCATTTTATTTTATTATAATTAGATTAAAAAAAAAAACAAGCAAAGCAGGAGCAACTAACATGTATAGAATTTGTAGTAAAATTGTATTAAAAGTTGAGAGCTGTTCCGGATAATGGGAAATAATTTCCCACCGCGAAGCCCCCAGTTCCCCCCTCTTTATAGAAAAAGGAGTTTTTTTTTCGGAATTTCCATAACCCACTTACCTAAAAACCGTGAACAGTTTCCAATTTTCTCAAAAAAAAAAATTTGTTTGATTAAGGGATAAAAAACTTTCTTTCATAATTAGGGATATACTGTATTAAATAAATAAAAGTCTATCAAATGGTTGTTCTTTTATTTAAAAAAAATCAAAAAAAGAAACTTTAATCCGTCCTCCTGTATGTTTTACAAAATGTCGCTTAGATCAATTAGCCTTTCAACCATCGATATGTACAGTGTAATGTCTGAATAAATGTTTATATTTTAAAGAGTATTTGACTTTAAACTGGCGCCCAAACTAGTGGCCGAACGATAACGACCGTTGTGATACAAACCAGTGCGTACGTGACCAAGCGTTACCTACTCCCTTCGTTAGAAAACAACGGACATTCGCCCTTACCGTTGTCACCACGTACGTGCGTGAAGATGCCGACAACGAGGAAAGGGGAAGCGCTCCGTCAACAACGAGGTGAAGATGAAGACAACGCTAGCAACGTCACGCTCACTGAAGAGGAGGAGAGCGTCGTCGAGCGCGACGGTGTGGTCGGAACCGCCAGCGCCGGCTCAAGGTCGACACAGCATCCAGCTGCTCCCCAGTTACCGCCTTACTTCCTATCCACGCTGATCGAGTCAATCTCGCGTGCGCAAGCGGAAGCCAACAGGAGCCTCATCAGTTCGCTGATGACGAACAACGAGTTCAGAGCCTCTCCAAACATCGACGCGAGCAACGTCGGTGCCGCCGCTGCAGTCGCGCCGCGGGCGCACGCCAACTTCACGCGATGTACCGCGAGATTCGACGGGGCCTCCCAGGACGCTGAGGTCCTGGAAGCATTCCTGGACGCCGTCGAGGTATACAAGGAGTGCGCTGCAGTGAGTGACGAGCACGCCCTCCGTGGATTGCCGATGCTGCTGGAAGGCCAAGCAGCAGTATGGTGGCGCGGCGTCAAAGCGTCGGCGGCGACGTGGTGCGACGCGATCGCCCGTCTTCGTGCGACCTACGGCGTAACGCAGCCCGCGTACAAAGTTCTACGGCAAATCTTCGCCACGGAGCAACAAGAAGATGAACGCGCAGAAGTTTTTTTGTGCAAAGTGCGCGCGTTAATTTCAAGGTTACCTTACCAACTCGACGAGGAAGTGCAGATTGACTTTTGCTACGGGTTGCTGCACCGTCGCGTATTAAAACGTGTGCCGCGTGATTGTGTACGTAATTTAGACGACCTAATGTATAAGGTGAGGATCGCGGAGGATACCTACAAGGCGCTTAAGGTAAATTGCATTAATAAATTAATAATAATAATACGGCGAATACGACGCCGCAAACAAAATCGTTGGCGGCGGCTAGTACTGCTCGTCATCGAGTCGAGTCGACATCGACTTCGACATTTACTAACGCGACGGCATCGCGTAGCAACAACAGAGTTCGACCTCGTTGTAATCATTGTAATTTTTATGGGAATAATAGTGACGAGTGTCGAAATCGTCTTAAAGAAAGTAATATTATTAATAAGAGTAACATCGAGTCTACGCATAGGGAGTTACGATGTTACGGTTGTGGGAAGCTAGGCGTCGTGAGGTCGAAATGTGATGTTTGCACTAAAACGATATCGAAACCACACGACGAGAAAACGTCGTTTAACACGTTGGACGTTATTTCTTATTCTCAGTTGAATAGTAGTTATAAGTTAACGGGTAATACTTCAGATGTTTATCTTACGAATATTATCGCGCAAAAACATTACCCGATGGTAAACATTAATGTTATGGGCCGTAACGGCGTAGCTATCGTGGACACCGGCGCTACGCACAGCATTGCGAGCCCGCTTTTGTATCGTCTTTTAGTTGACGCGGGAATAACATTCACCGAAACGTTACGTACGCCTGGCTGATGGCACACAAGGGTGGAGGGACCTGTTGTCGGCCGAGGTAGAAGTTAAGATTAAAGATCGTAGGGTCATGAGCCAGTTCTTGGTATTGCCCGGCAGTGATGTTAGGACACTCTTAGGTGTAGATTTTTTGTCACGGGCCGGCATGGTGTTAGATGTTGGCCAGAGTAATTGGTAATTTTCGGATAATCCGGGTTATTTTTATGATTTTGTGTATTCATATAAACTTGAACCTGTTGACGCGGACTTGTTGACCGCCGCATCCACCGAGTTATCGTTGCGCTCGGATGAGGAATCAAAGCTGAGCGCCGAGCAGCGGGATACACTCAACGCTTTTATTGAGCAGCGCGCGCCGCAGCTCGCGCACGATGGACCAGCAACAGAGTTTGCCACGCATCGTATAAAGGTGGGCAAATTATTGTACGTATTATAATATTATATTATACTATAATTTTCGTATTATACTATAATTTTATTGTTTTCAGAGATTTAATCAAGAAAATGTAGGAAACCCGTGTACGGATTATAGTTACGTTACAGTTACTGAAGACACCACTAATCATGATAATATAGTTCAGATAATTAGCACAGATACTTTGAACTTCGACCAAATTTTATTGAACCAAAAAATATTATCCGAAAATCACACACACACTACAATATGCTCCAACTTCAAGCAATCACTCTCGAAAACCAACAGAAAATAGTTCAAAAATTGGCCTCGCAATCTGTGCAGTTAGAGGAAATGTCTGTAGAACTTGCAGAGATAAAAGAGGGTTCTAGCGTTACTTTGTTAAAAGATGCAAACCCTGTAGATGCCGAAAGTTTTACACTAAACCCCATTGAAAATCAACGAGATCTTTTAACACTGTTGTAACTATTAATGTTTTTATTTCCATTATTTCTATTATCTGGATTGCTAATGGACTTTCGACATATTTCCTGTGACTTGTGATTGCCAAAGGATTCCGAATACCTACCACTTACGTCGTCTAAAGCCTCTCAGCACCGGCTGGTTTCCTGGATGATATCGTGATAAAGGAGGATGAAAATAGATAATCAAAAAATACAATTATACATATAATGTTGTTTAATTTCTTTGACAATCCCCTGTTAGAATTAATGCTGTTTTTTTATTTCATTCATGCAGTCCGCAGCTATTTTATAGATGATTTTGTACATTTAACAATATAACAAGAAAACCTACAAGAAAACATTAACATATACTGTCAGGATTATAGATTTTAAAAGATACCTCTGATTATTACTCTCTATATTATCAAAGCGATACCAGGGAAACCTAGTTTAATTATATGTATAGAAATAACTGTGAAATAACCGCATTAAATCTTATAAAACATTAGTGACTATTTTACGAGGTTTACTTTTCCAAAATATTTCCTACGAATTTCTGTTATGAAAATGCAAGGTCGAGCAAAAGTAATTAATTGCTTACAGGAGCCCATTAATTTCACTTATAAATAACTGAATTTCTTTCAGTTTGAACGAATCTTAAATGACAAGACACCTAACCTCAAATTCTTTAAAACTCAAATATCTTTTAATCGTGACTTCGTTCATCAGTAAACCTTAAGACAATATTGTTCAGAAATCTAAACTCTATATTTTAAGATTTTTTTTATTAGTAGACGCAACAAAATTATGTCAACAAAAATTTGTATGGGAGTTCGCCATTGTCCTTTGTTGTTCTTTTGCTCAGTTTCGAAGGGCCAAGGAAAAACTTGTGCTTATAAATTACTAGATATTTTATTTACTAGAGATTTCCTGTGCAACTGCTCATGGGCAGGTGGAAGTAGAGGAGATAGATCAAAAATTGCCCTTAAAGATTACAAGAATGTTTTAAAATTCTTTCATGCCATGATTTCAACTTGAGATGCGACATATACAGTACAAGACAACGAAACATTTTTCAAAATTATTACGAAAAATTCAAAGCAATGGAAATCCATGAAAAACCTTAGGATGTCGTCTAAGAGATGTCGCAAGAATAATTTAGGTAAACAGCAAAAAAGAAGGACAACCAAATGATGATAAAAGAGAAACTGAAGAGGCAAACATGGAATTTAAAGAATATGCACCCAACTATGAGTCCAAAGAAATAGTTGAAGGAGAAATTATGCAAATTCAAGAGAAAGAAAACATACCTTTAAATCATGTGAGTAATGATGATATCGAAGGTGATTTGTGTTAATTTGTAGACAGTTCTATAAATTTATTTTTACTTAAAACGGTATATTACGATATTTGTCAAAACCAATTTATTTTTTAAGTTTTATTCGTAAATGTTGAATTTAATTAAAAAATAATAATGTGCAAAAATTGTTAATTACCCTCAAATCTACAGAAATAAAAAAACTTAAGTACTTAAAGAACGCTTTTTATTGATACGTATGTAATAGTGATATGAAATATAAGTATTCACGATGATGCAAACATACTAATTTACATTGTAGGTCTCTAGGATCAAAGACAATATCACAGTTGCCACCATCATCATTTTTTACTTTATTAATGTGTAAATGTGAAGATTTTATGGGATACGTAAACACATCTTCTTTGCTACTTATTTTTAAGCCATTTATACGTATTCCATTAGGTTCTTGAACTATGTTATTGATTTCAACTATGTCATTGACAGTTGTCAATACGTATCTGTCTTTTATTTTTGGAGAAACTTTAAATTGTTGTAAATGAAGTACTCTGCAACTATTTCTACTTACCGTTATAAACGGATAATGAGATTTTTCTCTTAACTCAGGTTTTTTAACACTAAACTCTGTCGTGGCTTCAAGTATTCTGTTTGCTATTTGTGACAGCGGATTCTTTCCATCTCTCAGTAATCGTTTGATACAGTACAGCTCATCCTCAAAAGGGTAAGCACTGAAAGAGTGTAAAGGTCCAAATTGTTCAACCTCTGCAGCTACGTGGTTTAGGTTGTGCACATTACTAGTAACGTAGTCCGCCCCATAAAAGTTCTTGTAGTGCTTGACAAAATCTTTTAGTAGTTCTTTAGCTAATGGAAGCAAACTCAGATGAGACAAACACACACACACACAAACACACACGTAGTAGGATGGAGTAGGGGAGGATTTTATAATAGAATGTAAATGTCCATCTTCAAAAAAAAAAAACTCTGAAAACATATGTTGATAATGGAATAATACAAAATAGATATGTTGCTCAAATGCAAACCCAAATGCATGCTGCAAAAAAACAAAAAGCAGTATTCTGTGTGGCTGATCCAAAATTTGAAGAAAATAAAAAGATTACCCTGTATTGGCTAAATTATGACGCTCAATACACTAGGGACCTGATTGATTAAGCGTTGATGTTTTGGAGAATGTTTATATACAAAAAGATTATTATTAGTGCTTATTACAAATAAAACGATAATGTTACTTAATCAATTTATTATTTTTTTACTTTGTAAAATTAAACCACATGCAATTAACACTACATTATCTAGGTATCCGACATTTTTGTGGCTGACTACTGAATGAGGATTTAGAAATCGAAACTCCCTAACTCTTCTAATAACTCTTTCTATGTGCACCCTTAAACTTGCCACAACTTTACTTTCAATAACTTCTTCTTTCGTTGATTTACTCGAGGCATAAACACTTGGAGGGCGCAGAAGCTTTATGCCTTTCGCCATTAAATGAGATTCGATTTCTTTGAAACCCCTATCAGCCATAATGACTGCACAGTCAGGTAAACATTCAATTAAGTAACTTTTTCCTACTAAAGCTTTATCTGATATTATACCCTTTGAGACATAAGATACAAACCCATTAGGGGTACAACCAATCAAATATTTTACCGTGTTAGCATTGTTGTATTGGGACCAAGTCTGTGCTTGACGTATGGGGTCATGTGGTTTTTGAATTTCTATTTCAAATGCATCTAATATCATGCATACATATGAGTATCTAATTTTAAATGCCAATGGAAGATTCTGTTTAATTTGTAACAAAGTAGGTATATAAATTAAATTTTGGAAAACGTTTGCTAGAACTTGTAGTCCCGTATAAAGTGCTTGTGAAAATGTTACTCTTGAAATCTGGAATTGGTCACAAATTATATTTACAGGATCATTTAGTTTAATTTTAAATAACACTATAATAATAAAGAGTTCACTTATTTTTGTGACACTTTGAGTTGCAATGTGTTTAATCAACCAATAATATTGTTTTACTAAATCTAAGTATGCCTTTGGGTCTTTGGCAATAAATTTCAACATCTGGTTTCGGGAACTGTGATCTTTATTTAATGATGCAGTGGTTTCTGTATCAGATTTAACCCTAAGGTGCATGATTTTTTATTTTAATTTAAAAAAAATATATGAAGTGTGGAAAGATCTATTTACCCTTAAGTGCATAGTTTATCAAAATTGATAATACAACTTTCCCTGGTCGAAGCTTCCGAACGAATAACATTTATTTAAAAACAAAGTTTCTGAACGAGTCTGAATCAGTCATATTTTATGTGACAGTGAGAAAAAAAAAGTGTGATTGGTTAAAAATTTGACATTTGTCAGAGCAGTTCGAAAAAATTGTGAAGCAACGTTTTGTAAAACTTCATCTGTAAAAATCTTTACGAAATATTGTGTTTTTTCCCTGTGAAAAATCTGTTTTGGGCAGGTAAGGATCTATATTTTGCAATAATTTCAATATTTTTGTGGGAATGTTGGACGGTGGCTTTTATTTTCGAGTTTAAACTTGTTATAAAAAATGATAATTTGTGCAGTGGCGGTATATTTTTTTCTTTATGTGAACGTTATTACTTGGATCTTATTTATGCGAATTATTTTGCTTTTGGTTGGGTTTTGCATGGCTTGTTATGCTTTTAGGTTAAAAGTAGCTGTCATGGATGAGGAACGCATCGCGCACCTTTTATGGCAATTGGAAAACGGTGAGATATCAGAGGATGAAGCTGACTTAGACGAAGATGGGTTGGATTACTACGATAATGTTGGGGAGTTACAGGCGGATCTTGAAGATGAGGAACAAGAAGAAGAAGGACAAGGAGAAGGAGAAGAAGAGGACGTAGCAGCTCCCGATCCTCCGCTGATATCTGATGATTTGGAGACAAATCAGCTACATTCCGTAAACTACAGCAATTCACGGAATTTGTTATGGAAAAAGAAGAATATGGTATTGGCTGATCAGGCTTTCAGATTTTTAGGCAGTACAGATTTTTCTCAAAATATTCAGGATCTCTCTACACCATATCAGTTTTTCTCGTATTTTTTTGATCAGAGTTTACTAGAGAAAATCGTTACAGAATCCAACAAATATGCTATACAACAGAACAACTTCACCAATCCGATATCTGTACTGGAACTGCGTAAATATATCGGTATCTTGATTTATACTTCGGTATATCATTTTCCTAGTATAAGGTCATATTGGGCTGCCAACGTACGATTTAATCCAATAGCAGAAACTCTTACTGTAAACAGATTTGAAAAATTCGCCAAATATTATATTTTAACGATAATAATGACCATTTACCTCCCGAAGACCCTAAACATGATCGATTACATAAGATACGACCTATTGTGGATACCTGAATCAACGTTTTATTACAGTGCCTTTTGATCATCGCCTATCGCTTGACGAGCAGATGTGTTCCACAAAAAATTCTCATTTCATGAAACAGTACCTATCGAATAAGCCTCACAAATGGGGCTTCAAGTTATATGTACTTAGTTGCCTCATGGGGTATGCTTATTCATTCGAAATTTACTCAGGGACACAAGACCACAAAAGGTTGCCTAATGAACCAGACCTAGGAGCAGTTTCGAATACGGTGGTGCGTTTGCTTCGACCTGTACCTAGGAAAGTAAACCATATCGTTTACTTCGATAATTTTTATACTAACTCTTCTCTTTTTCACTACCTGTATACGGAAGGGATATATTGCTTGGGTACGGTTCAGAGGAATAGATTGGGCAAAACTTGTAAGCTGCCTGAGAAGAAAGATGTACTCAAGGCGTCAGTACCAAGGGGTTCCTATGAAGAGAATGTTACTACTTTTGAAGGCGTTGAATTTGCAGCTACCAGCTGGAAAGATAATAAGCAGGTGCTGTTGTTATCTACGTATGTTGGTGCTGAGCCTGTGGAGATCCCACAGTTCAATCTATCAAAAAAAACAAAAAAAGAGTGTTTCTATATCTTGCCCCAAGGCTATATCCGAGTACAATGCTCACATGGGGGGCGTTGATACTATGGATAGTTATTTAGGGAGATACCGAAGACGAATGAAATCCAAGAAGCTCTCTATATATTAGAAAATATAATGTACATTCGTAAAAATTTACAGAGTTTTAGTATTAATAGTGATCACCACAATATAAATACCAGAAATAAAGATAAACTAGTAGTCCCAAGATATAGATTAACTAAAACTAATACTAAATCTTTCCTAGGAAATTCTATTCGATTTTATAATAAGTTACCGAAAGAGATAACAAGTTTGCCTAATAAAAAGTTCAAAACGTGCATAAACTAATAAAGTAAAAACTAATAAAGAAGGCGTATTATACAGTTAGGGACTACGTAGAGGATAAGCACGCGTGGAATTAGTATCATCTGCATATGTGGCCTCCCTGGTGGTCTGCTAATAATATTGTTTTACCTTATTTACTACAGTTAGCTGCCCCAAAGTCTCTATTCTCAGAAGGCTCTTGACATGCCTTGACATTTCTGTTAGGGATTCGATTAGAACTACATATTGATTGTATGTAAAGTATATTTTTATTTTTTCTTTAATTTAGTGAGATTTTTCTTTTCTTATATTATGTTCGTCCTTTGTAAATGTGACGACAATGTAAATCGAGTTGAATGTTCGATTTTATTTTTTCTTCCATTCTGGATGTCCTACTTTACATTAATCTAAACATTCTGCTGTTTACGTTGTTGTCGCATATTTTAAAATTAAGGTAATCATAACATCGATGTTAAATTTTTTTTTAAAAGAGTAACCTATGGAGTTTCTTGTCGGCTCTTCTCTATAGGAATGACACTTTGGAACCGAGCAACTAGAGTCAGTAGTTTTTAACGTAACGTTTCTTAAGCGCCTTTTTTTTGGTTTATGAGAAATAAAAATATTTTGATTTTGATTTTGAAAACCGAATGATTTCCGATACTTTTACTACTAATGCAACTATCCAATGACAAAAAACATATAGACAAATTATTTTAATTACATTCGTATGTAAAAATTTACTAGAATCGTCATTTACTCCTGTGTCCCACACGCCTGTTGCCGCCTATTCTGTCACATAAAATATTCAAATACAAATAAAAATATTTGTTTTAAATGCGAAGTTGACTTCAAAGACCTAATATCTTCAACCCTAATAATTGTACACCTTTCACTTAATACACAAATTCAAAAATCAGCCTGTTAAAATTTGTTACATAAAAATCATCATTATTAAAACAAAATATGTTTGCAATTTATCTCCGTCCCGAAAACTCAAACAAAGTCAGTTTAGTGCCTACGGGCATCCCCCCTCGGCGCCCCTCAGTTGAGCCACACACTTTGAACGGACTGCACATGTCGGACTTCTCTGAAGGTAAGTTTGAATTTGATTCTCCAAAACGTGTTTTTTTAAAGTCATTATCCTTTTTTAGCATATCGTAGCAATTAACTATTGTGCTCGTCATAATTTCTGCTTTCATTATATATAGCTAAAAGGTTTAAATCCCTCTTGAGGTGTTTTAAGCAAGATCGTTTCAATTTCGACAAGTTACGACACGTTTTCTTGTGATCGTCATTATTGATAATGTCATTATCCTGAAAAAGTATGTTAAGTATAATGACGAATGCGTTAGATTAATGACGCGGAGTATTGATATTGTTGAATATTACACTTAATTAAGTATCAACATTGGGTAGTACTTTCTTGTACGTAAATATAGACGTAAAATACCAATATGTGACCATATTTTTACGCATTATTTACATATTTTGAATGAATACATGAATGCTACCTGTTTCGGCTGTTCTTTACATATTTTTTTATATGTAAAAAAAGGTTGTTTAAAATTAATTTTAATATTTTTAGATAAGACATCAAAATGCCTAGGAAGACGCAATCTGAAGAAAACCGTAAAGCAAAACAGAGATTGTGTCAGAAGCGCAGATATCAAGAAATTAAAAATGATCCAGAGCTTTTGGCTATGGAACAGGAAAAAAGGCGAAACAAATATAAAAGAAGAAAAGAAGAGGGTAAACTGAAGCTGATTACCAAATTAACTCGTACCCAACGCGAACAGAGAAAAAAATGGAAGGAGAATTCTAAGAGGTAGGTACATACATGATTGTATACGTTACGAACTGCTGCTCGCGACATATATGGTACATACATACAGGGCATTTAAATATAATATTATTATTTTAGATACAGACTACGTAAAAAGGGAGAAAAAGAGAAGGAACCTTCATTTGAGGCTGTAGCTATAGAAGCAATAGCGGCAGAAGAGTCTACTATTGATATTACAGAACAGAAAGAAGATCCTTTACATGAATATTCTTCAGCCCTGAAGGAGGCGGTAAGAAAAATAAGGAACAAAGAACGTAAAAAGAAAAGTCAATTGATTAGCATTATTAATAAATATAAAAAAAAAAATTGAAAACCAAAGGAAAACTATAGAAATATTAAAGAAAACTCTTAATAAGCAACATACAAATGACGACAATAATTCTTATACGCCAGTTTTAGGTAAGACAAAAACTATAGTGGCATAGAAGCGGAAGAAAAATGGTATGTGGAAAAAGTTAGACAATTCTACGTTGATGATGCAAATAGCAGTATCGCTGCCGGTAAGAAAGAATTTGTTACGAGAAACAAAATGAAGATGCAGAAACGATATCTTAATGCACCTTTAAAAACACTATATTCCAAATTTCGATCTGAGAGCGACATAAAAATAAGTTACTCCTATTTCTGCAAATTGAGGCCTTTTTGGACAGTGTTTCCAAAACCGATAAATAGGGATACTGTTTATGTTCTCGTCATTGTAATATGGATTTATTGATAAAAGCTCTCCATAAAGCTGGCATAATAAATGTAAAATCTAGTGATGAGGCACTGTCAAAGCTATGCTGTGACGCTAGGCGTTCGACTTGTTTAAATAGAACCTGTAATATGTGCGCAATCAATAAACTCGAATATTTAAACGTTTCTGGTGGCAATGTTACGTTTTACGAATGGAAGAAATCAGTTAAAGAAGTTACACTAAAAAACGTAATAAAAAAAAAACAACAGCTAACACAAAAATTCAAAGATACGATTAGTATTTCAGCAGCTATAAAGAAACTTGAAGCAGATTTGATTCCTTTTTATAATCACGTTTTTAAATTGTTTCACAATATAATTCCATTAAAACACTTTAACAGAACCTTACGCTTCAGGATGCTTGTCTTCATGTAGATTTTTCGGAAAATTATTCCTTGAAATTTGCTGCTGAAGTACAGTCGTTCCATTTCGGGGGCAGTCGCCAGCAAGTTTCCCTACACACTTCGGTTATGTATACCCACAATTTTAGATCAGGCCTTGTAACGCCTATATCAGCATGTACAATCAGTGATTGTTTGCGTCATGACGCACCAGCCATTTGGGCTCATTTGGTGCCCATTATACAGCACGTATTTAAAGTAAATCCCTTTATAGACACGTTTCACTTCCTATCCGATTCTCCGTCGTCCCAATACAGGAACAAATACATGTTTTTTTTTAATAAGTCAAATACGTAAGGATTTTCCTCAAATCGTTAAAGAAACATGGAAATATTCCGAAGCTGGACATGGAAAGGGTGCTCCAGATGGCGTGGGAGCAGTCCTTAAAAGGACTGCCGACCGCATGGTTCTTTATGGCCAAGATATTGGCACATATGATCAATTTTATGAAATGATAATAAACACAGTTGAAAATATTACTATTCAAAAAGTGGATGAAAGTGAGATCATTACAAAAGAAAGTTTGATTCCAACTAACTTGAAACCATTTAAGGGCACCTTTTCCGTTTACCAGGTCCTTTGGGATGTAACAGTCCCACAAACAGTTTTAAGAACACTAAGTTGCTTTGATTGCAATGCTGATAAAAAATGTATTCATGGGTATGATTTAGGTCGTATCACGATTAATAATCATGAATATGTAGAAAATATTGATCCTGATCATGTTGCTAAGATGTCGAAGGCCAAACAAAACACTTTAAATAATCCAAAAAAAATAAACATCCTTTCTGATGTAACAATACAACACGGTAACACTGTTATCGATCCTTTCAAAGAGCCTAAACCATCAACATCAAAGATGTTTTGATCTGCTTTATTAATAATTGTGTAAAAGTAGCTGTGATTGTGCAGACGCCAACACATCAACCTACCACTATCTGTCAATTTTCTGTACCAGATTTACAAGTAAGATTTGTTGTTTTGTTGTATTTTTTTTATAAAATATGACTTATAAAAAAAAAGATAATTCATGTTTGTAAGGGAAAGACAGATTGGGGTAAGTTCATATGACAGGCGTGTGTAACCGAAAATATTATGACTGATAGAAAAGATATAATTATGAATGAATAATAAGAAAGGCTAATTAAGTCGAGTATTAATATAGGCTTATATTTTATGTTATATTAAAGTCAAAAAGTTATGTGAATCAAACATTGGATATAATTAAAGACACTGTGATTTTAAAATTAAACTAACTATTAAAATTACGTTGATTGTTAATTTTGTGTTTGATTTATTAGTTGGACGTTTTTTACCCCACATTTAACATTATAAGTCATTGTTCATAACATTAGTCATTTATCCTCATTGTATTGTCATTTTCATCAACACGTGGTCATTATTCGCAACAAGCATTTTTCAAAAACCTTGATTTATCCCAAAATAATAACATTACAATGGTGCTTCTTACATAGATTTCCTTATTATGAATCAAGTAATGATGTTAGCACAAAACAACTGCTTTGCCAAAAGGTTTATAGTTTTCGTCTAAAACCGGCCAAAATATATTCCGATCAAAGAATGTCCCTCATCACGAATAATACTATAAAAAAATAATTAAAAAAAAAACGGTTGCTTGGAAAAAAAATGCTTAAAATTAGTGGCTTAAAATTGAATGTTTTAAGAAATAACAATATAAAAAAAATGCCTGAAAAATACTTTACATACCGAATTTATATAACAGCGCCACCTACTTAGATCCTCGCTATAAGCACAATTTTTTTACACCGGTGACTGAAGAATTAATAAAGATGACATTTTAAAGATGATAACACTGGGCATGACGTTTTCGGATCTCTTCTTAATACCAATACCGAAAGAGCTAAAAGAATAAAAATATCTGATTGCACGGAAAATGATATGGAACAACTAGGACCAGGGACATCAGGTTTCAACCGAAAGCCATGTTTACAAAACGACCTTGCTGTTATGTTAGATTCGTCGAGTGACGACGAGAATACAGAAATGACAGAATTAGGTTGCATTGAAGCTGTACTTAAAAAGGAATTACTTGCTTACCGCACTAAAAAAAGGAATAAATATGGGTGAAAATCCTCTAAATTGGTGGAGTATTCATCGAGAGGAATTTAATGTATTATCGCCGATAGTACGAAGATTTTTATCCTCTCCACCGGGCAGTGTTCCTAGCGAACAATTATTTAGTAGCACGGGTTTAATTTACGAACCTCTGTGTAATCGCCTTGAATCAGAAAAAGCGGCAATACTACTGTTTATTAAGTATAATGCTCCTATTTTATATTTTACTTATTAACATAAGAACCAGTAGGCATTTAATACATAAATAAGTACTTATGTTTGATTTGATTACAATAAAACATTAATAATTAAGTTACCATTGTTTTAATCGATTACAAAGAATTGGTGCACAACCTAATGTTTCGTCAACTATACCTCCATAAAAATAAGAGTACTTAAAACTTGCTTATAGTATTGAATTATAATTACATACCTACCTATTTTACACCTATAAACTTTTAAACTATCGCGCTGCATGTTTATAGTAATATTATAACGGGGATTAGCGCGTACATGCATAAATACCTTTAGGGCTTGACGTTTCGACCGGGTTACACCGGCCGTGGTCGCAAGCAGACTATTTTACACCTTACTTATAAGTAAAAGAGATGTCTCGTAACTTAAAATATTTTTACAGTTTATAACCATTATCAATTTAATTCTTTTTAATATAATGGATAAGAAGCAACGCAAAACCTACACGGACTCCCAGTTAAAAGAAGCTCTTGAATCGATTGCAAATGGTACAAGCATATATCAAGCTCCTAAACAATTTCACATTCCTGAGACTACGTTGCGAAATAAGCACGATGTAAAATACGGAGAAAATAAATGCGGTATTGCTTCCGTTCTTGCTGTTATTGAAGAAAACAAATAGTGGATTGGATTCACTACCTTGGACGGTGTGGTTTTCCCGTTACAAAAGATCAACTACTCGAAGTCGTTGCTAAATTGGTTACGAACTTAAATCGGTCTAATCCGTTCAAAGATGAAGTACCCGGCAGGTACCTACTGGTTCCGAGATTTCATGAGCCGTCATCCAACATTATGTAAACGTGTGGCTCAAAATTTACCTACGAGCAGAAATCAAGTGACTGAAGAGGCGTTGAGAGCATGGTTTGAGCGAGTTCTTCTCTTATTTTGAATTAAATGAAGTACTTGATGTGTGAAATGTAGTAGTGGGTACTGAGTCAGTAGTGTAGTTTTTTTTTTTTTCAATAATTTTATCAAAGTTAAAGATGTTGATGAATAAGTACATAGAGTAAGCATCAATTTGATTTTTAGTAAATATTTGTACGGAACCAAAATGTCTATTATTTTTCTACTCTCCGTAATAGAATCACGATTCGCGGTATTAAACGGTCACTGGAGACTGAAATTCAAGCTAAAAAGCACAAAGGTCCTGCTCAGTATGTGCAGCAGTTCGTCAAGTTGTTTGGAAAGTAGTGTGCCATGATGAACGCAGTCAAATGCCTTGGAAAGGTCACAGAAAACCCCTATAGCGTTCTGTGAATTCTCCCAGGCACTGTATATGTGTTTAAGTAAGGCTACACCTGCATCAGTCGTTGAGCGACCCTTAGTAAAACCATATTGTTTGTTGTGAAGTATTTTATTATCATTAAAATATTTCAACAACTGCTGAAGAATAAGCTTCTCAAAAATTTTGCTAAATGCAGGCAATATTGAAATGGGTCTAAAATTACTTAGTTCACTTTTGCTACCATATTTAAACAACGGAATGACTTTACTGTACTTCATGAGGTCTGGGAAGACATCGGAATCTATACACTTATTAACAATCACTGATAGATATGGAGCAACAACACCTATAATATTATTCACTAACTTGACAGAAATACCCCAGAAATCGGTCGTATTCTTCTGGTAAATCAAGGACTAGTTTAAAGTGCAAGTTGTAACTATGGGAATATTGGCAAAAAAATCGTTAAAAATCTGAGTTACATCTACTGCTTTACTAATTACTTTATTGTTACTGATAATGTCTAAGTGATTATCACGTTTTACAGATTTACCTGTTTCTCTATTGATAATTGTCCATGTAGTTTTAATTTTGTTATTTGAGTGTTTTATTTTGTCACTAATAAATTTTGCCTTAGCTATGTTGCATACTTGCTTATATGTTTTAGAGTATCGTTTAACATAGTTTAAAAATGGTTCATCAAACTTATATTTTTTCATTCCGTATAATTCATACAGTCTTGCTCTACTTTTATAAATACCAGTAGTGGCCCATTGGTTAAATGGAGCTAACGCATTCTTAACATTTTAAGTCTTTATTTTAAAAGATGATTGAAATCCGTTTTTAACAATTTCGAAGCGAGCACTATATTTATCATTGGGATTCTCAAATGCCAAGATTGATGGCTTAACCTTGGAAACAACATTTCTTTTAAAACGATTACAGCGACTAATAGTATATGGTTACGTGTGTGTGTATACGGTTATTCTGGAGTAATTAGGTAGAAAAACTCACTCGTATTGTTCGATGATTTATTGTCACACACAACACAACACAAAGTTCAGAAGGCACAATAGGGAAGCGTTCACAGGCACAAGCTTAAGCACAGTACGGATAGCGAATAGCAGAAGGATGAAAGTGAAAGAATGATACACAAATGAAATGATAGTGAAAATAAAGCGTGAGAAACAACAAGCTAATTTGCCGCGTGTTTATAAAATTGAGGCGACAAGCGTGCGCTCCGCGTCGAGGTGTGATCCTGACTGGTTTGACCCGGCGCGGTCAAGAGGCATGCGCCGGCGCATCAGTAGCTAGGCGTATATGGCTATTGACAGTTGTACTGATGTTGATCATTAGTGATGAGGGTTTGATCGATAGTGAACTATCGATAGAAAATTTATCTACCGACTGGTAAGGGAATATTTATTATGTGATGGTGATTAATATTTTTTTTATTTGTGTGTAGATATAATATATGTATAAATATATGTAAATAATTTAAATATGTGTACAGTTGCCTACAAGTATATGGTCTACATTCAATTTTTCGCAAGTTGTTAACAACTAAATGAGGAAAACTACCTAATTGTCCACAGTGATCAGATGTTAAATCACTTAAAATTTGCTTATTTAGGGATTCTTGGTTGGAGTAAATCCCTAACTTGAGTTCTGCCTCTTCTGGTTGCGGGTTCAGGGGTGAAGTGAAAGACGGCTTTCGGATACCAAATATATTTCGCGTAAACCCCAAAGAGAACCGTTCACTCGGACCAGTGCGCAGTAACTGTCCGTCCCGTGCATGCCTCACGCTCTCATACAATATTGCTTACCTTGCACTCTGCCATACATACTTACATGTGTCCCTACAATATTATCCAAACAGGTTGAGGATGATGCTGTTATTCTAGTTGGTTCACAAAATATCAAAGTGGATCGATATTAATACTAATGACCGTAAACAATGTGTCGATAAAATGTTCAACTCTAGCACTACATTTCGTTCAATCCGACCATCTTCCGAGCATTGGCTGTGGCTCCGGCCGAACTTTATGAATCCGAACAATTTTCAGAGTAGGACACTGTTACGTATTTCGGTCGTGATTTTGTCGGTCCGAACATTCGCTTTCGTAATTTCGGAGTAGACCCCCTGTAACTTTTCGGGGAACATAAGTTGTGTTCATTTGATAGGGCCTGACCCAAGGTAGCACTCAGCCACTACAGTTTGTCGGACTATTTACCGGACACCCTGTAAATCCGAAATGCAGTGGGACAGACTTTTTTGATTACATCTGTCCTCCTAGCTTTGGTTCATCTGAGTAAGTTAAGGCCTTCTTTTTATGTATGTGCATTATGACAAAATACTACGTGCCAAATTCGCTGGCATTGTCTGTAGTTTTTTCATGTCCTTTCCACTTACTTTGATGGTTATGTTTAACTTTTAGAAGATTTTAGTAAAGGTGAGACAGAATGTAACGTCAACATTACCAAGCACCTAGTTTATTATAATAATTGAAATTTTAAACAGACTTTTTTTAAATTCTTAATAAGCATAGATTTAAGCGATGTTGTTGCTGGGTCATTAATTCGTTTTTTTTTTCATTTCTGTGAACCCGTATTATTTCTGTATATGACTTATAAAACGTGGGAATTGTGAACTCTACTTTATGTTCCTGTTAGTAACTATTAGTGCCCTGAGTACTCTATATATACTTTTTTTTGGCATAACTGCTTATTCAGTTATAAAAAAATTGGTATTTCCAAAAAGCTCGTTCTATTTAAACACAGAAAATAAAATAAAAAAGTTTTCCGGTTCCGTTACGGTCAAGTTTTTTAGAAAAAGGTAGTTTTTTGAAATTGTAGATTGCACAAATGATAAGACGTTACTGTTCCGGAAACGAACGTATTCTTCGCCGTCACGTCCGTCAGTGTTATTTACTAAATAAACACTTATCTATGTGATTGCACTGATCACCAGAACCTTTATTAAAGTCTACTGAAGTCCAGAGCCCTAATCCGGCAGTGAGATCAGCAGTACCGACGCTGTGGATGCAGCTGCTTCTCACGACACTGAAATTCGGAGTAAAGACGACAGTATTGTTCCTAATAACACAGTGAAGTAAAAAGGCAAAGGTGATAATTCAAAATTTTTCAACTTTACCTTCAAGCAATAGCTACGGAGTTATTAAATCGGTGGAAAATGAAAGGAAAGTGTTCAAACGTGTTCCTGGAGTGCGCAGTAAAACATTTGCGTTAGCCCGAGTACTGGACATTTTTACCAAGAGCTTACTAATGGTCACCAGGAGCTTATTAATGTGTTACCATCACCAAGCGTACAACGTTGGACATCGTGCAGCACGGATCAAAATATGGGTAATTCTAACTTACATACATCTAACTTGCCAATTACCAGCAACCAAGGGTCTTCGATGGCATTGATTTACGAACTAAAAAGATAACAATATTAGAGGAGATAATAATTCCAGCACTAAAAAACGAGACTGTTTTTATAAATACTTCAATGGGCAATAATGATACTTTGCCATTCATGCCATTGACTGGGGGTTACACTACTTATGGTTCATTTCGGTATAAAATATACATATACAAATATGCTTACCCTTGATGAGTCTTTTGATGAGGAAAATATATCTGATCTACTTAATACATCAAAAAGCAATAATCGTACTAATAAAGAAAAACTAAGTGTAAGTAACTGCAATCAGATCAGAGATTATCAAAAGCAATAAAAGCACACTTTACATCTACTTCTAATGTTGTTTAAGATAACAAGACAATTTCTCGTACTAGTATTAATAGCATCCACGAAAATGATCCAGTTATTGACTCAAGTGACAGCAGTTTTGCTCCTAGCAGTTCTTCGGAAAGTGAATCTGATATTACTGTTATAACTACCGAAGATGAGTGTGATGCAGATAATAACAATCTGTTGGACAACGGAACACCTCCAAAATTACAATACAGCGAGAAAATGCGTGTCTATTGGCAAGTATACACGTTACATATAGGGTGACTGGTAATTAGTAGCCGGTAGCTAAACACTTGATTGTACTCATGATTACAAACAACTTTCCCAAAGATACTTGTTTTGTTTACTCATTAGTTTTCTTTTTATCGTTATAACAAAATAACTGGCGCGCGAGCAAACTTCGCGCGTGCGCTGCCGCCCGATCAGCTGTTAGCGGCGAGGCCCCGCGCCCGCACACGTTAATAATATTATTAAATTGTGACTGTGCCCTATCCCTCTTTTCTAATGTTGCTGTGTCCGACAGGACTGGTATTGAACTTTTACCTTGTTATGTATTAGATAAGAAATGCAATAAATACTTAGTGTTGAGTATGCTTCGATAAAATCATATCCGAGGCTAGTATTTAGGTACTTACGCGCGCGCTACTACAATAAATACATAAACTTTCTAACTTACGCTCCAGTTACAAAATACCACTTTATTATTATTTGACTTGATACATACTCGACACTGGGCATGATTTAATTTATTCCAAATTTCCCATCTCACTTATCTAGGCTTTGAACTAGCAGTCTTAAGCAAAACGTAGATACTTTATAATTAGTCTCGTTGCTAAAACTACGCATATGACTGGCGTGTTTAAAAAAAAAGGAATAACTTAGCTATTTACAACGATAAATTAATACTGAATCAGATACCTATTATGATTTTAGTCAACAAAATTTTACCTTACATTAATTGTTGGATGTGTCCATCTTGCACCTCAACACACTTATTTGCATGTTTTATAATGTGAGCCTGCACTCGCCGCTGAGTCTTAGTGTCAGTTTGCACTATTTCAAAACAGTTTTTGATCCTAGCTTTTAATTTATCGGAAATATTGACTGGCCGATCATGATACACTAGGTTTTATACGTGTTGCTTCACCATTACCCCTTTCGGCATAGTAGCACATCACCATATCACTGTACTCACTCGCGGTGAACTTTTAAGGCAATTTGGGCGCGGTCGGGGCGGCGTTTTGCCAAAAAAAATAAACAGATAATGCGCACGCGACACGCTTCCTGGAGCAACTGTTTTTATACCTACGTCACTTCTGCATGCAGTGTTGCCACCTTGCAGAAAACTTTGTCACTAGAATTGGACTGAAATTTCACCAAATTTAGGAAATTTTTTACCGAAATATAAATCACCAGCATTCACTAAATAATTTAAAATGAAATCACAAATTAAGTCAAAAATAATATTATTAAAATAGTGAATAAAACGAATCTACAAATAAACATAAACATTGAAAAAAAAACTTCAAATACTTCTTGGGAACCAACAAATAAACAATTGTACATAAAAAAAATACTAAAAATTAACATCAAATACTTCTTCTGGTATTTCTTCTCCTTCTTCATTAGAGATACACGGCTGAGATGGATCACCATTTTTTGTTTTAAAAGAGTATTTAGAATTGCTTTCAATAGCACTGATTACATCGGCCGGAAGCTTGTAACTGTAGCAGCTCTTCTTAATTATTTTTAACTGATTTCTTATTAAAAGATTACTATTTAGAGTGTGTACAGCCATTTTGTGTCTCAGTTTGTTTCAAGTACGGATCAAAACCTATAATTCGATAAATATCACTAAAAGTCGTCAAAAAACATTTAGTGACTTTTTTTTAATATCACTGTCCACCTCGCAAAATTGACTAGATTTAGTGACAAAATCACTAAAGTGGCAACATTTTCTGCATGGCAAGGGGTGCGGTACGGGCGGGGGGAAATGGCTCCTACATTGCGGCATAGACAAAGCGAGCGCGGGGGCCTCGCTAACAGCTAATCGGGCGACAAAGCGCGCGCGAAGTTTTAACTTTGCACGCACGTCATCAATTTTGTTATAACGATAAAAAGAAAACTAATGAGATTGTACTCATGATTACAAACAACTTCCCAAAAGAAACTTGTATCCTCATTAGTTTTCTTTTTAAAGTTATAACAAAATTGATGGCGCGCGTGCAAAGTTTAAACTTCGCGGGCGCGCCGTCGCATGATTAGCTTTTAGCGGTGAGGCCCCCGCGCCCGCTTTGTCGATGCCGCAGGCATTGTAGTAGCCATTTTCAAACAAAAAAACAGTTGCTCCGGGAAGCGTGTCGCGTGCACATTATTTGTTTATTTTTTTTGGCAAAACGCCGCCCCAACCGCGCCCAAATTACCTTAAAAGTACACCGCGAGTGAGTACAGTGATATGGTGATGTGCTACTATTCCGAAAGGGCTAATGGTGAAGCAACACGTATGAAACCTAGTGTATCATGATCGGCCAGTCAATATTTCCGATAAACTAAAAGCTAGGATCGAAAACTGTTTCGAAATAGTGCAAATTGACACTAAGACTCTGCGGCGAGTGCAGGCTCACATTATAAAACGTGCAAATAAGTGTGTTGAGGTGCAAGATGGACACATCCAACAATTAATGTAAGGTAAAATTTTGTTGATTAAAATCATAATAGGTATCTGATTTAGTATTAATTTATCGTTGTAAATAGCTAAGTTATTCCTTTTTTTTTAGAACACGCCAGTCATATGTGTAGTTTTAGCAACGAGACTAATTATAAAGTATCTACGTTTCGCTTAAGACTGCTAGTTCAAAGCCTAGATAAGTGAGATGGGAAATTTGGAATAAATTAAATCATGCCCAGTGTCGAGTATGTATCAAGTTAAATAATAATAAAGTGGTATTTTGTAAGTGGAGTGTAAGTTAGAAAGATTATGTATTTATTGTAGTAGCGCGCGCGTAAGTACCTAAATACTAGCCTCGGATATGATTTTATCGAAGCATACTCAACACTAAGTATTTATTGCATTTCTTATCTAATACATTACAAGGTAAAAGTTCAATACCAGTCCTGTCGGACACAGCAACATTAAAAGAGGGGTCGGGCACAGTCACAATTTAATAATATTATTAACGTGTGCGGTCGCGGGGCCTCGCCGCTAACAGCTGATCGGGCGACGTCGCACGCGCGAAGTTTGAACTTTGCTCGCGCGCCAGTAATTTTGTTATAACGATAAAAAGAAAACTAATGAGTAAACAAAAAAAGTATCTTTGGGAAAGTTCTTTGTAATCATGAGTACAATCAAGTGTTTAGCTACCGGCTACTAATTACCAGTCACCCTGTATAGATTCGGGGAGTACCTATGAACATTCAAATATTTTACCAGCCATATACGCTTTACTACCGGACAAAAAAGAAAAAAAACATACGATTTTTTTTCAACCTTATAAATAGACCACAGATTTTGAAAAAAGTGTGATCACTGCTATTGAAAACAGCATTTCCTGCCGCACGTAATCAAAGTTGTTTATTTCATTTCCAAAAGTCTTTATGGAGAAATGCAAAAATGAAGGTATGGATAAATCATAATTTGATAAAATGGGCGTTAAACGTTGCGTGGCTCTAGCATATTTATTAAGAATATAGATCAGATGGCTCGTTATATATTGAATCAGAACATGAGCCTGAAAAGAATACATTTAATGATTATTTTGTTCGTAATTGGTTGGATGAAAATGCTTATATCTCAAACAAATGGTCAGTTTTTGATGTGTGTTATAAAACAAATAATGCAATCGAAGCATGGAACTCGCGTTTTAATTATAAAACCAAAACCAAACATTGCAATGTTTTTCCGAAACTAACGTAAAGATTCCAATTATTCGTTAACACTTTATAATAAAAATCTGTGTATTCGGATGCTTCCTTAAAAGTGGGTGTAAGGATGAATATGTCCAAGACCAAGGTGATGTCATACGTCTCCAGCACTCTCAATTCAATGAGAGTTGGTAATGAAGTCCTGGAGACTGTAGATAGGTGTATCTTGGTCATATGCTATCTTTTCGCAAGGAACATCAGCTTAAGGAAATTTCCAGCGTACAAATTGGATGGGCTGCGCTCGGGAAGCTGCACGACATAATGAAGTCACGCCAAAAAGGTTAAAGTAGCACAGAGAGCCATGGAGCGCGCTATGCTCGGCATCAAACTTCAAGACCGAGTCCGTAATGTGGATATCCGGAAACGAACCAAAGTTCGAGACGTCGGTACCACAATATCGAGACTGAAATGGAGCTGGGCAGGCCATTTGGCCAGACGAAGTTACGGCAGGTGGACTAAGGCGGTGACAGAATGGTGGCCAAGGCATGGAAAAAGAAGCGTCGGTCTTCCGGGAGCAAGATGAGTCGACGACATAATTAAAGTCTCGTGTCGAGACTGGATGATGCTGACACAGGACCGTTCGAAATGCACGAAATGGGGAGGCCTATGCCCAGCAGTGGGAGGAAAAGGGCTGTAGATGATGATGATGACACTGCAATTAAAAGTACAGAGATAAAACTTCAAAAAAGAATCGAAAACAACGTAAGGCAATTGAATCGTGGCGAAATTAATGTACAACTTAGTATTGAAAAATTACGAAATTAGTTTCTAGTAATATTGCAAGTCTGATTTTTATTTTTTCCTAAAAGTCACACGATTGTTATTTTTATTGGGATTTAAGCTTTAATATGAATTTTCGATTTATTCCATTCTAATACCAAAAACTAATACCACTGGTATTTGATTCAACTCTTATTTTTTTTTCTATTCCGAACGGATACCACTTTTTAAATAATTTAATTTAATTAATTAATTTATTTATTTATTTATTAAATTACAACGGCATACACCAATTACAGTAATTCAAAATTACAATATGTAGAAATACAAAATAGACAAAGGAAACACAAAGTATTTAGAACAAGTTATTTACATTATTAATATTTATAGTAGGTAATTATATACATTAGTGCCATTAAACAATTCTTATAAGTAACTAATTGTCAAAAGTTTCACAGAACTTTAAGGATGCTGCTAGAATAGCGCACCATCTATCTTCAAAGACATCACAATCGGGTGCAGTATCAAGCAGGGCATTGATTGCAGTACGCATGCGACATAGAGGAGATTGAGCTCGAGATACAGTGCGGTAGTGAGCTGTGGCAAACAGCCTGTGCCGGTGGGATGGTCTATGACGTAGATAATTCTCCGGTACATAGAGCTTGCACAGTATATTGTGTAATTCCGGGGCATCTACAATACTACGCAATATTTTTACGGCCATTATAATCTGAGTTCTGGCTCTGCGTACTGAAAGAGAGTTGTAAGCTAACATTCCTAATAAAAATTTGGTAGGGTATAAAAAGGGGTAATATCCAAAGGTTATTTTGTACATGGCACGCAAAAATGCTTTCTGTACCTTCTCAATTAATAAAATATAGGAGGACTCATACGGAGTCCATATACAAGAAGCAGATTCTAACTTACTCCTTACGAGTGTATTGAACACTAATTTAATTATTTTAGGGTTAATGTACGAACGAATACCAACAACTTGAATTTGGTACAGTCAGCGCAGTCAAACCTAATCAAAGTAAATTTGTTTTTCAATATTTTTATGTAATCGTAATATAATGCTTAAAACTTTCCAAATTCACTTCACTCCAATATTTTTACAAAGGTTAGCATAGGTAAGAGTAGTTTTAGTGAATCATCTTGCAAATTTTTTTACCTGCGAGAAAGGGTGAGTTTGCTCTATTGTTCCAAAATTCGAAACAACCAATCAGAGTCAAGTGTGACTGGAATGTTGTGCTTTGACTCGGAGAGAAAGGGCCATGCCCAAGTTTCATAGTGAGTTTGGCCAAGAGTGCACACTTATGATATGATGTCTTAAATGTAGTATAGATTGTAAACATGTAATTAAAGAAAGAATCGGATAAATAAAACTTCGGGTTTTATAGTAAAAATTATTTTAATTGTTATGGCAAATAAAGGAATCTTATCATTTTTATGAAATATTTTACTTTTAAATTGATAAATGAATATGCTGGTGAAGTTTTATCACTATATAGATTCCTTATTCGTCGTTGGTATCATCATAAACTACTAAAACCAGTAATAACCAATGGATGTCTTCGCATTCTCGATATATTTATGCCACGATTCACACAATATAAATGTGTGTTTGGGTCCATTGTTGATTCCTGCGAAGAACTCGACTGTCCAGTGTGATTGCCAGAGTGATCATCATAGTTTGATATCGGGTCCAAGTTCGCGCGAAGAGTTCCGGATAAAGTTGATGCAGAATCCATATTCAAGCCAAGGTCGTTAGGGTTAGAAGAATCATCGAAGTCCATTTGAATGCCAAGTCGTGGTTTTGTATAAAATCAAAAATAACAAGAGGAACACAAAGAAGATTCGTGACATCGATCAAGAATGGACAACATAGAGAAATATAGTAGATTGACAAAACTGTTGTTGTTTGATTGACAACGGCTTTTTCTGAGAGTTGCCAGTACATTGAAATTAATAAATAACGAATATCGATTTTAAATAATATTATTTTGGTTTGGTTCCATGAATATATTTTAAAACTATTTATAAATACAAACGCATCATCTGGTTTTTAATAATATGACATAAAGAAAGTGTTTTGATGTTGTTTAGCGCCACGTAATTAAAAATATCAATTGATAAACAATTTACCAAAATTCGTTTCTTATTTTAAAATGGCAACTCTTTCGGCGGATTTGTTGTTGATCGAATGAACTTGTCATAGAAATAATTTTGAAAACTTATTAATTCCGTCGAAATCTTCCGGACTTTTACAACAAAATGGATAAGTTGACAATTCAAGTTTAATTATAATATGTTTTTATACATAAATCGTTTTCGTGTGCGTTTCTTGGCCGAAAATGGGCAATTGCCTTTTATCTACATAAATTCCTCAGTACATTTCCGTGCGGTGGCGGTGGCGTATTGGTATCAGAGTGACAGTGATTTTTATTTATTAAGTGAGTATATTAATTTGTTCTTTTGTATAATTTACTTCTCTTTATTAAAATTAGTGTTATTTAAAATACCTATTATTTGATTTTTTTATCATAATCCAATCAAATGTAAAAGTTACATACAATATATATATATTTTTTAGATATGTCTGAGGAAGCTGATAATCAGCCCTCAACATCTTCGGGAAAAACAGGAAGCTTGACTTTCATAACAAGAAATGGTGGCTTGGTTTTAATGAGAGCTGGTTACCAGTACACAAAAAAAAGGGAAAATAAAAATGGATGGACCCATTGGAGATGTGTGAATGTTAAAAAGTGCAGTGGATCTTTACAGATAAAGGTATGTTACCAACTTCTTACATAGAGTTTAACTGGCTTATTTATAATGGATTAGTGGAGCTTTATAAGGCCTTTGTAGGAAGCTTGTTAAAAAAATGGAATTCATAATCGTATTTTAGAGGTAAAAACACTCTTTATTTCTCCATTAAAGTTAATTTGATTTAAAGAAGCCATTACCCTTCTTTAAACGTTCGTTAACAATAAAATGGCCGACATCAATTCTATTCTATTTCTTTAAATGGCAATTAGTACCGATGCCGTTGTCGACAATTCTGTCATTGTCAAAAGTGAATTGGAATAGCAAGAGTAAAACAAAAACAGTGTTTAAAAATGCAATACAAAGGAGATGACCAAATTTTCATAGAAAAAAAAACCCAGAATCGACAGCAATGAAATGGTTACCAATAGGTTGTTTATGATAGACCTTTGATGGTGCCAAAAAATCCAGACTGAAATCCATGGGGTATAGGAGCTATTTCATATTATCGCAAAAATAGGTTATGTTGAATATATGTTGATTTTAAAGATGATTAACATCAAGGGACATAAAAAAGCAAAGTAAACTAACATTATACAAGCCACTAGTAATAACCCCATAGTTTCAGAGTTGGCCTGGTGATTAAAAGGTCTTGTATTTAACCACTCCAGATACGATTAAGCACCGACCTTACCTACTTGGAGAGGTTTCGCAGTTACATGCAACCTTCACAACTGGTTATGAAATGTTTTTGGAGAAATTGTCTTTGAAAATCGCGCCATGTGACATTATCAAATATAACAAATGACTTAGCAATGCAAAACGGGCCAATCACGAGTCTGCATTCAACTTCTAACGAACATCAAACAGTAAAAGTTAAACTTTTTTGTGAACTAAAATCTTGATCGAAAAAACGTTATAAAAAGAGAACCCCATGGTTTTTAGATGATTTGAAATACTTTTTAGAATCCACAAATTATACTGAATCCAATCATACATATGACTTTACAACCACCGCATCCACCTTAAAACATGTTTTAACTAATGAAGGTTTATACCTTCGGTAAGCGTTATATTATGAATAAGACAGTTAGTGTTCCATCTTTCAATATGTATTTTTATCCGAAAACTATTTTGCTAAAGCTATTTTGTTGTCCTCACAGGATGGCAATATTTCCAATGAGAAAAATCATAGCTGCGAGCCCGATGAATTCAAAAATGTAATGGCAAAAAAGCTGGATGATTTAAGAGATAAAGTGATGAAGTCTGATTTCGCCCCAATACCAAACATATATGACAAATTCAAATCACAATTCTGCGCTACTGAATCAGATTTGGTGAGAAATATCCCATCGTTTGCAAACATCAAATCAAAATTGTATTATGCAAGAAACAACGCAGCTGGTGTAAAAAAAATTAAATGTAAATCAATTGATGAAGTAGAAGTTCCATTACAATTTAGAGATTCTTTGTTTTACGATTATAAAGATGAGTCTTCCAATACCCGAATAATAATCTTGGTCAGTCCAAATCAACTAGAGAAAATTCCGAGCATTAAATTTTTTGAAAGCGACGGAACATTCGATTGCACCCCTGAGCATTTAGTGCAGTTATACAGGGTGACTGATAATTAGTCGCCGGTAGCTAAACACTCGATTGTACTCATGATTACAAACAACTTTCCCAAAGATACTTTTTTTGTGTACTCATTAGTTTTCTTTTTATCGTTATAACAAAATTACTGGCGCGCGAGCAAAGTTCAAACTTCGCGCGTGCGCCGTCGCCCGATCAGCTGTTAGCGGCGAGGCCCCGCGCCCGCACACCTTAATAATATTATTAAATTGTGACTGTGCCCTATCCCTCTTTTTTAATGTTGCTGTGTCCGACAGGACTGTTATTGAACTTTTACCTTCTTATGTATTAGATAAGGAATGCAATAAATACTTAGTGTTGAGTATGTTTCGATAAAATCATATCCGAGACTAGTATTTCGGTACTTACGCGCGCGCTACTACAAAGAATTCATAATCTTTCTAACTTACACTCCACTTACAAACTAACTACGTGTCATAAACTGACTTCAGTCGTTGCTTTTTATTACCTTTACAATGGATGTTAAAAGATACCACTTTATTATTATTTGCCTTGATACATACTCGACACTGGGCATGATTAAATTTATTCCAAATTTCCCATCACACTTATCTAGGCTTTGGACTAGCAGTCTAAAGCAAAACATAGTTACTTTATAATCTTTTATAGTCTCGTTGCTATAACTTCGCATTAGACTGGCGTGTTTAAAAAATTTGAATCAACTTAGCTATTTACAACGATAAATTAATGCTAAATCAGATACCTATTATGATTTTAATCAACAAAATTTTACCTTACCTTATTAATTGTTGGATGTGTCCATCTTGCACCTCAACACACTTATTTGCACGTTTTATAATGTGAGCATGCACTCGCCGCAGAGTGTTAGTGTCAATTTGCACTATTTCGAAACCGTTTTCGATCCTAGCTTTTAGTTTATCGGAAGTTTTATACGTGTTGCTTCACCATTACCCCTTTCGGAATAGTAGCACATCACCATATCACTGTACTCACTCGCGGTGTACTTTTAAGGCAATTTGGGCGGGGTCGGGACGGCGTTTTGCCAAAAAAAATAAACAAATAATGCGCACGCAACACGCTTCCCGGAGCAAATGTTTTTTGGTTTGAAAATGGCTACTACAATGCCTGCGGCATCGACAAAGCGGGCGCGGGGGCCTCACCGCTAAAAGCTAATCATGCGACGGCGCGCACGCGAAGTTTAAACTTTGCACGCGCCCCATCAATTTTGTTATAACTTTAAAAAGAACACTAATGAGTATACAAGTTTCTTTTGGGAAGTTGTTTGTAGTTTGGGAAGTAGTTTAAAGCTAAAAATAAAAATATCCCAGATCATAAACCACTAAATATTGATAACGTCCAACTCGAACAAAAACAGTGTGAAAAATACTTGGGCTTAAGAATGGATAACAACCTAAATTGGAGTAACCAAATAGATCACATTAAGGATAAAGTTTCGTCACTTACTGGTGCTCTCTTTAACATTAGCAACTGCATACCTAGAAATATTCGTTTTACTATTTATAACTCTCTCGTCAAATCACATTTGCTTTATCTAATAGAAATTTGGGGTAATACAGGTACAACAAAATTACAAGAACTACAAAGAGTACAAAACAAAATCATAAAGGTATTATTTCGGTATCCATATTTAACACCAACTTGCAAAATTTTTGAAGAAACTAAACTAATGACTATCAAGCAACTTTACATCTATACCACCTGCATTCTCATAAGGAAAATCTTAGATAAAAAAATTGACACTAATTTGTCATTTACTAAAATTTCTGAAATATCAAAACGTAGCAGGCGTCGACCTAGTCTACTTATATTACCAAGACCTCGTACTAATTATGCCAAGAGAAACATCACCTATGAAGGAGCACGTATATACAATAAGTTACCATCTAATATTAAAAATGTAAGCTCGTTCAACGTCTTTAAATCTCAACTGTCTAAATATATAACAGCAAACTTCTTTTACACTAACAAAGACTATTAAAGTTCAGAAAAAAACATGTTGATCGGGTACTTATTTTACACTACGGACTACTTATTGTCTAAACTACCTTACCTATTAACTTATAAGTCTATAGTTACTTAATAACTCTTTAATTTCTAATGTTACATTGTATTTGCTTATGTCGGTGGCGGTTAATGAAAATAATTCAACAAAATGTTATTTTGTATTCTCATGTAAGTGGCTTTATTGTCTTTTTTGGGAATAAATGATTAAAACAAAACATAATCATGAGTACAATCTCATTAGTTTTCTTTTTATCGTTATTACAAAATTGCTGGCGTGCGTGCAAAGTTTAAACTTCGCGCGCGCTTCGTCGCCCGATTAGCTGTTAGCGGCGAGGCCCCCGCGCCCGCTTTGTCTATGCCGCAATGTAGGAGCCATTTCCCCCCGCCCGTACCGCACCCCTTGCCATGCAGAAAATGTTGCCACTTTAGTGATTTTGTCACTAGATCTAGTGAATTTTGCGAGGTGGACAGTGATATTCCAAAAAAAAAGTCACTGAATGTTTTTTTGACGACTTTTAGTGATATTTATCGAATGATAGGTTTTGATCCGTGTTTGAAACAAACTGAGAAACAAAATGGCTGCTCATACTCTAAATAGTAATCTTTTAATAAGAAATTAGTTTAAAATAATTAAGAAGAGCTGCTACAGTTACGAGCTTCCGGCCGATGTAATCAGTGCTCTTGAAAGCAATTCTAAATACTCTTTTAAAACAAAAAATTATGATCCATCTCAGCCGTGTACCTCTAATGAAGAAGAAGAAGAAAAAATACCAGAAGAAGTATTTGATGTTAATTTTTAGTTTTTTTTTTTATGTACAATTGTTTATTATGTGATTCACAAGAAGTACCTATTTGAAGTTTTTTTTTGTTTTTTTTTTTATGTTTATGTTGATTTGTTGATTCGCTTTATTCACAATTATAATAATATTATTTTTGACTTACTTTGTGATTTGATTTTAAATTATTTAGTGAATTCTGGTTATTTTTTTTTGGTAAAAAATTCCCTAAATTTTGTGAAATTTCAATCCAATTCTAGCGACAAAGTTTTCTGCAGGGTGGCAACACTGCATGCAGAAGTGACGTAGGTATAAAAAACAGTTGCTCCGGGAAGCGTGTCGCGTGCACATTATTAGTTTTTTTTTTTTTTGGCGAAACGCCGCCCCGACCGCGCCCTAATTGCCGTAAAAGTACACCGCGAGTGAGTACAGTGATATGGTGATGTGCTACTATTCCGAAAGGGGTAATGGTGAAGCAGCACGTATAAAACCTAGTGTATCATGATCGGCCAGTCAATATTTCCGATAAACTAAAAACTAGGCTCGAAAACTGTTTCAAAATAGTGCAAATTGACACTAACACTCTGCGGCGAGTGCATGCTCACATTATAAAACGTGCAAATAAGTGTGTTGAGGTGCAAGATGGACACATCCAACAATTAACGTAAGGTAAAATTTTGTTAATTCTAATCATAATAGGTATCTGATTCAGTATTAAATTATCGTTGTAAATAGTTAAGTTGATTCCAATTTTTTAAACACGCCAGTCATATGCGTAGTTTTAGCAACGAGACTTATTATAAAGTATCTACGTTTTGCTTATGACTACTAGTTCAAAGCCTAGATAAGTGTGATGGGAAATTTGGAATAAATTTAATCATGCCCAGTGTCGAGTATGTATCAAGTCAAATAATAATAAAGTGGTATCTTTTAACATCCATTGTAAAGGTAATAAAAACCAACGACTGAAGTCAGTTTATGACACGTAGTTAGTTTGTAAGTAGAGTGTAAGTTAGAAAGATTATGAATTTGTTGTAGTAGCGCGCGCGTAAGTACCGAAATACTAGTCTCGGATATGATTTTATCGAAACATACTCAACACTAAGTATTTATTGCAATCCTTATCTAATACATAAGAAGGTAAAAGTTCAATAACAGTCCTGTCGGACACAGCAACATTAGAAAAGAGGGATAGGGCACAGTCACAATTTAATAATATTATTAACGTGTGCGGGCGCGGGGCCTCGCCGCTAACAGCTGATCGGGCGACGGCGCACGCGCGAAGTTTGAACTTTGCTCGCGCGCCAGTAATTTTGTTATAACGATAAAAAGAAAACTAATGAGTACACAAAAAAAGTATCTTTGGGAAAGTTGTTTGTAATCATGAGTACAATCGAGTGTTTAGCTACCGGCGACTAATTACCAGTCACCCTATATACTATCCACGGAGATCTGGGAAGTGACGAAGATCACACTCGTATAGTTCCTCTTATTTATGTTTTACTTAACAAAAAAACAGAAGAAACATACAAAAAATTATTTGAAATTTTGAAACAAAACATTCCTGGGTGGGAACCCGTAAAATTTTTAACAGATTTTGAACTAGCCGCAATGAACGCCATTACAATTGTTTTTCCGTCAGTTATGATTAAAGGATGCTACTTTCATTATTCCAAAAATGTATGGAAAAAAGCAAAACAGTTGGATCTGACAAAAGATGCTATCACCCAAAGACATGTAAGACTTTCAGCTCTACTGCCTTTACTTCCTCGTAAATTCATATCAGAAGGATGGTGCTACATAATGGAAGACTGTCCTGATACTGACGCCATTCAAACATTTAATGACTACATGGTGTCACAATGGCTAGAGAACGAGAGTTTTGTAGACATTTGGTGCGTTCATGGTGAACGCCATCGAACCACAAATGCCGTAGAATCTTGGCATAAGAAATTAAACTCGGCTGTGCCAAAGAATGCTAATTTATATCAGCTTCTGAACGTGCTGAAAGAGGACGCAGATTTACAAACAGTGGTTGTTACTCAATATAAATCAAACGCACCCCCCGCAAAACGATGTGCACAGACAACTATTATGAAAAATTCGTGGATCACATACGTAACTGACCAACTCCTCAAAAACAAAATCTCCGTAGGTCACTGCTTAGAAAAATTAAGGGTTTAGCTACTACTTGTTGAAATATAAGAAATTATTTACACGTCATTTAGCTGATTATACTAATAGTTGATTTTCTGTGATATTTTATAATTCTTAGATTATAAGTGAATTATTCATATATGACATTTTTGCAAAAAAAAAATGCTGATTCATTGCTATATAGGTGAAGAATGACTGATTTGATTAAACAAAAAGTTGATTTTCTGTGAAATTTTACAATTGTTTAGGTAAGGTTAGAATTCATTGCAAAAAAAATTGCTGATTCATTGCTATGTAAGTGATGAATGACTGATTTGATTATACAAAAAGTTGATTTTCTGTGATATTTTACAATTGTTAGATAAAAAGTGATTTATTTTTGTTAAAAATTTACCTGACATAGTTGTTATGAGATAGGTAGACGTGAATAATTACGTACCTATGTAATAATAACTATGTCAGATAAATTTCAATATAAATTAAGAGTTAATTTTTTGAGATATTTTGTAATTTTTAGATTGTAAGTAAATTCTTCCTGTTTGAGGTTTTTGCAAAAAAAAATATTATACAGGTATAGAGAGGAACTAAAATTAAATTAAAGTTGATTATTTAAGTGATATTTTATCATTGAACAAGAAGGAGTTATCTGTTTTTTTTTTCAATTAAATGTCTTATATTTACATACAAAGCATTTTTACTGACTGTACCTTATATCTTTGAACTTGTTTTGGTATTAGTTTAAACAATGGTATCGGTTCGGAATAGAAAAAAAATATGAGTTGAAACAAATACCAGTGGTATTAGTTTTTGGTATTAGAATGGAATAAATCGAATTTTCTTGTAAATCAAAGTTAAGTAATTTACTTTAAAAACTTCAAAGAAAAAGAATACCTTTATCAATAATCTCCAAAATTATAATTTTATTTAAACTATTCTTTGATTTGTAAAATAAAAAATATTTTTTTCTTTAATATTAACTATATTTTCTATTATTATATTATTTATAAATAATCCACTTTCTATGGGATTAATAATTTTAGTTCAAACATTATTAACTTGTCTTTTTTCTGGAATAATAATCAAAACTTATTGAAAATATCTACTTTTACAATACTCGTAAGTTAATATTTTAAGCTGTTATATATGAATATAACAGCTTAAAATATAATATAATATAAATATAAGTAAGCATTACATTATTGTTCTGGATTTGTTTTATTATTCGTATAAAAGCTTAGGTACTAAAGAATCATGTCCAGTTTTGACCTGAAAATTTTCTAACGAGTCTAGTGATGTAAAATATCTTAAAAAAATCCATTTTTTTCTCATTTCGTATTGCTTATTAGAATTTTTAAGTAAAGCCAGGAAAAAAAAACGATGTTTATATGTTTATCAAACTCAATAGACTTTTACGCACGTTCCGTTTCACAGAATACGAAAAACTGGGGGTCTACTCCGAAATGACGAAAGCGAATGTTCGGACCGACAAAATCGCGACCGAAATACGCAACAGTGTCCTACTCTGAAAATTGTTCGGATTCATAAAGTTCGGCGGGAGCCATAGCCAATGTTCGGAAGATGGTCGGATTGAACGAAATGTAGTGCTAGAGTTGAAAATTTTATCGATACATTATTTATGGTCATTAGTATTAATTTCGATCCACTTTGACTCGTGAATTACGGAGTAAAAAAAATCTTTAATAATAAGAAGAACAGATACCTTTGCTTTTATTTTAATATTTATACGTATGAATATTGTAATACATATTTATTGAAATAACAACAATAAATTTGTTACTGATATTCAGACTCTTTTCTTCGATTGTCAAAATGTATTTTTGACAATCGAAGAAAAACAAATTGAAAAATGTCAAAGGATGAAAATGTAAAGTTGTAAACAATCAAGTGATGATTGTGTAGTACACCGGCGAAGTAAAACTCGACAGCTTAGCCAGAATAGCAGACAAAATTATGGAATCGTCTAAACCATCCGAATTAGCTCCTGTAAATAAAGCCACTCTTAGCACAGATAAAATTTCCGAAACAATAATTAGTGAATTAAATAAAATGAAATTAGAAATTTGCTCATTACATGAAAAATTGAACGGTACTACTAATCACAACCAATATCGTGAGTCGCGAGGTCGAAACCGTAACGATCCAAGTACATCTAGATCACGTTCCAAAAGTAGAGAAAATGCTATAAAAAAACTGAAAAGTACATGAAGCAGACTGCAAAACCGGGTGACTTAGGTTATTTGTGTTTTTACCATTTCATCCACGGTACAAACGCGCGTAAATGCGGTGATATTATCAACTGCCGCAAACAGGAAAACTAATTGAGACGCCGGCACAAATAAACAAAGTCGCCGGTGTCGAAAACTCATACCGCTTATGTATTACAGACAAAACAACTGGTGTGCGATACCTAATCGACACTGGTGCTTACGTGTCTATTTTGGCCGCAAAAAGGCAAATAGCAACCACGTCAGATTACCTGTTATAAGCAGCTAATGGTACAAAAATAAAAACATACGGGGAAAAAACCGTCACGGTTAATTTAGGTTTACGCCGTCTGTTTCAATGGACATTCATACTTGCAGACGTTCATAGTTCAATCATAGGTGCTGATTTCCTTGCCGCTAATAAATTGATGGTAGATCTGCATGGTAGGAAATTGGTAGACAAACTAACGTTAATATCGTAACTAGTATTTCACATTGCACAGAACCGAGTATTCGTTCAATAGACATGAATGACGAATACCACCGTATCTTACAAAGATTTTCTGAAATAACAAAAATAGAGAATTTCAAAACGCATCCTAAACATGAGGTCCAACACCATATTTACACGACTGGTCCTCCAATTCACGAAAAGGTACGTCCACTTAATCCAGAGAAATACAAAATTGCCAAAGCAGAATTTGAAAAAAATATGCAATTAGGTATTTGTAGACCCTCTAATAGTCCGTGGGCTAATCCACTTGTATGTGTTAATAAAAAAGATGGGGAGATTAGACTATGCGGAGATTATCGAAGGCTTAATGCACAAACCATACCTGATCGCTACCCATTACCTAGATTACTCGATTTCACATACATACTTAAAGGGAAATCAATATTTTCTAAAATTGATGTTCGTAAAGCCTACCATAATATACTTATGGTTATACCTTTTGGTTTGTTTGAATTCACGAGAATGAACTTTGGGTTACGTAACGGAGCTTAAGATTTCCAAAGGTTAGTCAATAATGCATTGAAAGGTATAGATTTTGCTTTCCCATACTTAGATGACATAATTTTAGCTTTAGAAACGAAAGAAATATATTTAAAACATTTAGAAATAGTTTTAGAGCGCTTAAATAATTACGGACTAACAATTAACACAGATGAATGCGAGTTCGGAAAGTCTGAATTAAATTTTCTTGGTTATCACACAAATTCAAAAGGAGTGAAACCAAGTGCGGAGATAATACAACTTATTAATGACTATCCGCAATCTAAAACTACCGACGCTTCCTCGGAATGATGAATTTCTACAGACAAAGCATTCCAAAAGCTGCTGTAAAAAAAGAAAATATTTGTAAGTTATTCTGATTTATCAAATGTTATTTCGACATTGGCAATTTTTTCTGGATTTACAAAATTATTCTACTAATATTATAAGTGCAAACTAGTAAATAATAGATATTAAACTGGCTGTGCCCTGTAGTACCACCCACTTCCCGAAGGAACTACTTCCCGCACCTGGATAAAAAGTAGCCTATTTCCTTTCTCAGGTTCTAGCTAGACTATCCATATACCAAATTTTACATTAATCAGTTCATTAGTTTTGGCGTGAAAGCCAGACAGACGGACAGAAAGGCAGAGTTACATTACGTTACGTTCCTATGTTCACTGGGGATAGTGGGGGTTCCCATCAGTGAAACAATTTATCTAATTGGTTCAGTAGTTTCGGAGCCTATTGAATACAAACATACAAATAATTAAAATCCTCTTTATATTAGTATAAGATTATAGATCATTAGCTTGGACATTGGTAAAATTTAACATCCTGTTTCAGATCCGGATACTCCAGTGCATGAGTGTAACATACCACTTGGAAATCCTCCAACACCCAAGCAAAGTCTTGGTAAGTCTTAAATTTCCACAAAATATAACGAGTTATAACATAATAAAAAAAAGACACATGGGTTATTTCGACTCCCATGCACAACTGGAAACTCCTTAACTTTAAGTATTGTTGCATAGTAGTTGTTTTTACTTGATTTAATAGCAGAAGAAGCGCCAATTACGTTATCTACGTTAACGTTCAATAGTACTGACTTTAACTGCCCTCAGGCACAGACACAATAAAAATACTATTGTTTGTCGGAAACGTAACTATCGTGACAAATAATTTTTAGGTACCTATAAAAAATATGTTAAGTAATTAAGTAAGTCATGTTTTATTTCTACTTTACAGGAGAAAAGAGAGTAGTCAGGAAAACGACAAAAAAGTATTCCTTACAAACATTGAAAAAGAATTGCATCAAAAACTTGTTGCTTCAAGAATAAAAATAAGCAAAATAAAAAATAAAGTAAGGATACAGTCAACCCACATAAAAGCAGCAAAAAAAGTAGCATCCTTGGGTCCTGCAGTCTTAGAAACCCTGGAAAATTGCACAAGTACTGCCAAATTATTAATGCGCATCCAATGGCGGGAGGACCGAAAAAAGGAAAAAGGACGACGTTTTACTTTGCAGGAAAAAATTGCCGCTTTGTCAATTTTTAAGCAAAGCCCCAAAGGGTATATATATATTTTTTATGATTTTTTTATTTTACCTGCGCAGCAAACTCTTATAAGTTAGTTCAAATGATTAATCTCAAGCCTGGGATTAACAGAAACAATTTTGAACAAATCAAGACCAAAGCTGACCAAATGAAAATAGAACAAAAACTGTGTTTACTAATGTTTGACGAAGTCTCACTGAAGGCCAATATCACATACAAGGAGAGAAAAGACAAAATAACAGGTCTAGTTGACAATGGAGAAGAAATAAAAGGTGACTTTGCAGATCACGCCCAAGTTTTTATGGTGCGTGGTCTGATTCATAATTATAAACAGGCAGTTTCATACACATTTTCATCGAGTGCAACCAAGGGACCAGCTTGCGAAACAAATCAAAGCTGTTATAATAGGCCTGCAAGAAGCAGGTTTGATTGTGGTTAACTCAGTATGTGACCAGGGAACCAATAACAGACTGGCTCTCAAGCTGTTGATAAATGAGACCAGAGGGCACTATTTACGAAGATTAGAGGAGCCAAAAGAAAACATCATTCTTATCAATGACCAGGAAATCATACCTCTCTATGATCCTCAACACCTTCTCAAAGGAATTAGAAATAAGGTGCTAAATAAAAATTTAGAATACACCACAAAAGAAGGTGTTAAAAAAATTGCAAATGGTCTCATTTAAAGTTACTTTATGATGAAAACCCAGGTTATAAGGGTTAGAGTACGTTCAGATGACAAGCGCTCAACGCGCGTTTTGATAACGCGCGTTTACAACTACATACATTTTATTCAGGCTGTACACATGCTAACGCGCGTTTTAATACAGCGCGCGTTGAACGCTGCGCTAGCGCTCGACTGTTGTCAGCGCGCGTCAACGCGTGCCTTGAGATCATTGGTTTTCTATATTTCCGTTCAGTTGAGCGCGCGCTTTCGACGCGGATAGACGTATTTTAGGGTTCTTCAGTATCAGTCCGTCCAAAAATCGTCCGAAATGGAAACCGAAGTTTTTACTTATAGATGTATTACGGTGAATACTTGTACGGTACTTGTACGGTGAATACTTGAATTGTGAATACGGAATTATTTATAGATGAAATAGAGAAACGTCCTGCGATTTGGGACATGACAAAAAGCGATTATTCAAATAGGAACCTTAAGAGACAGGCTTGGGAAGAACTCGTCCTCATATTTTGTGAAGGAGATGACAATGCAGAAAAGAAGAAATTATTATGTGAGTACATTTATTTATTTACATTCACAATCAGTCTGTGTTAGAAATTAAATATTGCCTAGATGGCAATATTTATTCCAATCAATGCCAATCAATTTTTCCTTCGTTGATGAAATAATTTGTTAAATGTACTCGAACATTATCCGCCTACCGCACAGCACGCCCGGTATAATGTGAGGCTAGATTTTCTAGTGGTGGGGTATACAGTGTATCTTCATAATTGTAGCCATCCCTCATTCTGACATAATTGTGTAGTGTACATATCGCTTTTACTATCTTTTCTGCAAATCCGATGTTGACATCTAACGGCCTATGTAAAATGCGCCATTTATTGCACATTATTCCAAAAGTACATTCAACATACCTGTGCTAATGTCAAACGGTTATTAAATATTTTTTTAGCATAACTTAGTGACCTTCCCCCATATGGCCGCATTAAATTCTCCATCATGCCAAAAGCTTCATCTGCCACTATCACATATGGGAACACTGTCGGTCTATTTTGTATTAACATTGCCTTTGGCTCAGGTAGGTCTAATGACCTTTCTGTCAGCTTTTTGTACAATGAAGAATTCTTGAATATACCTGAGTCACTGTTTTTACCGTAGGCACCTATGTCAACCCACACAAAACAATAGTTTGCATCCGCTAGCGCCATTAAAACTAGCGAAAAATAATTTTTGTAGTTATAATACATGGAACCCGAGTGTTCAGGCTGGATTAACCGTATATGTTTCCCGTCCAAGGCTCCCAAACAATGGGGAAATCTTGAGTTCTTTTCAAATATCGTGGATATTTCATACCACTTTTCTTTCGTTGTTTCACTCATAACAATGAGTCTCAATTTTCTCCAAATAGTTTCACATACATGTGGTATTATGGTAGCCACAGTAAATTTGCCAATTCTATAACCGTAGCTTAATGTCCCAAGTGAACATCCTGTGGCCAAATATCTGAAAAGAACATATACTATTACTAAATACTGTTTTTTTTTTCAGCGTCATCCCTGCAAAAGAAATGGAAGAGTCTAAGAGATAATTATATGAGAGAGGTGAAGAAAATGAAGACTGTTAAATCGGGATCAGGAGCTTCCAAAACTTCGTCTTATATTCATTATAATAGACTACGATTTCTACAGGCATCTATAGCCAACAACGATACAGAAAGTAGTTTCGATGCAGAAAATGCATCAGCTTCGTCTGAAGTTGCTGAAATAGGAGTAAGTTCTGCCTTCAAGAGTCCTAAATCTACTCCAAGAAAAAAACAAAAAATAAGCTCTGCTGACGAAAGATTTGCAAGCATTTTAGAGCAGAGTTTAGCACAGAAAAATGTTTCACATCCAAAAGAAGATGATGATGATGAAGATAACCTGTTTTGTTTGTCACTAGTTAAAGAGATTAAAAAAATTCCGGAATATAGATGACTTCAGACTAAAATTGCCATTTATAATTTAATCTTGCAAAACCAAAATGTCCTACAAGGACCGCAACATCAGACATTTGAAAATCAATATTATCGTAACCCGGCACCACAACGAAGAAATTATTTGTCACAAGAGCAGCGTAATCAAGCTTATGTTGAAGACTTTCAACATTATCAATCACAGCAATCTAGTGTGCCAAATAATTTAGCACATTATGGTTATACTACAGCAATGGGATCGCCAGTAACACACACTCCGTCGCCAGCACCAACTGTCAGCAGTGAATCGGAATTAGAGTTATTCTGCGATTAACAATTTTTTTTTTTTAATTTCTTTTCTGAACAAGTTGATTTGATTTCATTGATTTATAGATGTTGATTAATAAAAAACTTACCTCAATGTTATAATGAGTTTTTCTTCTGGTGAAATGCAATATCGCACAGCGTTTCTATCTGCTACGAGTTCATCGTTTATGAGAGCCAGTAACTCGTCAAATGACTTGATGGACATTCTGAAGAAGTTAAATTTGGGTCCGAATTGCCTTAACTTAGGATACAAAATTATGTACTGGCTTTCAGTCAGCCTGTGTGACAAAATTGGGTGGACCCAATATCTGCGTCTTCTGTCGCGTCGTTTCAGCCGTCGGTATAGAATCACTGTTAAAACTGTTTCAACGTCCATCTTCAACAAATGTAAGAACTGTACTGAATACCATGACGGTCGCGGCAACGCGCGTTCGACGCCTGACAAGCGCGTGTCATGTAAACACTATACAAAAATTTTACGCGCGTTGATCGTGCGTTGAGCGCTTGTCATCTGAACGTACTCTTATAGATTGATCCCAAAGTTAACAGAAAATCATATCAACCCTGAAAAACTGAATAAAATGAAAGTGAAATTTGCCTCACAAATATTCAGCCGTACTGTGGCATCTAACATGGGATATCTAGCAGGTAATAGTTTGCTTATTTATAATAGCTTTCACTAGCGGCATCGTCCTTATGAAGTATTTTACCATCCCAAGGAAATATTACCCCGGTATAAAGTAACATAATCTACCTCTGTGCCAAATTTCATACAGATGCGTTCAGCCATTCTGACATGATTGAGTAACAAACATCCACATTTTACTGCCTGTATTTTTGTTCTTTACCTTTTATTGATTTCAAATTTATCTATGTATATTTGTCCACATCATTAATTTGTCTCCAAAATTACTTATCAGACCCTATCACTAAGACTCTGCTGTCCGTATGTCTACTCGTCTGTCACCAAACATGATCGCTAGACAGTTTAAATTTTCTCAGGTGATGAATATTCGTTGTCACTGTAACAACAATTACTAAAGAACAGATAAAATATTTAAGGGGGACAACTGACAGCACACCACAGACGTGATTTTTTTGCCGTTTGTGAGTCGTCTCGCGCTTGGCCGGGTTTTGATGGAGTATTTTCATTTAATCTTGTTTTGTTTTCTGTGTTTGTTTCAGATAAGAAGATCCTTCCTAAAGAGTGCCAGGAAACTGCAGATTTCTTGCTCTTCATGGACAACATATTTGACTCCGTGAATGGAAGCCAAATGAAAAATAAACACGCCAAACCCCTACTTGGCCCAGCAACACAAAACTCGGTACATAACAAAACGTGGGTGGAAGGCATACAAATGTTTAAATCAATGAAATTTGTAACTTCAGCTGGTAAAACAGAAACTGTTCCTTCTGTTACCAATTGGGTGTGGACACTGAAATGATTGCAGGTGTTAATAAAAAAACTAAAAGAAGACTTTAACGTGTCTTCAATATGGTTGCGACACCTTAATCAAGATCCACTAGAAAATTTCTTTGGCGCAGTGAGAAGCCACGGGTGTCGCAACACTAACCCGACGTGCGACCAATTTGAGTCGGCTTTTGCTACAATTATAATAAATAATATAAGCAGTGTCCATACCCGCGGTAATTGCGAAGGAGACTTTTGCCATGCATTGTACCCTCTCATCATCAACGAAAATGCGAAAGCACCATCGACCTGCTCCTCGTTTGACTTTTCAAAAGTTATTGATTTTAATTGTACCCCTCTAGAGGTGAAAGAAAAGGATCCGAGAAAAATTGCTCCAATACAATATATGAGCGGGTACTTTTAAAAAAAGGCTAAATCAAAAATTTTTAAATCTTGAGCTGATTGCAATTTTGATTTAGCATCAAAAAATGAAATAGAGTACATTAAATACAGTGGACCCCCGATAATCCGGCCCCTGTCTAATCCGGCGCCCCCTGTAATCCGACATGACTTAGAATTACATGTATGTTTGACAATCTTTGCTAATACATATGGATCACGCAGGTTTGAAAGGTCACAACTCGTACGCGCCACCGCTATTGTGCTCGACGCGTATGCATTGTTTTACTTAGTTTGAATTTGACTACTAGTGATAGCGGTACGGCCTAGCGTGTGTTCATTGTTTACTATTTATTCATTGTGTATTAGGTATAGTACCTAGTAATGTCGTCACAAACCCAGAAGCGAAAGCACAAATTTGCACGTTGACAATTAAAGAAAAATGTGATATTTTAGATCGCTTAAATCGCAATGAAACTTTCAGTAGTTTAGCAAGTGAATACGGCGTAGGCCGATCTACAATTTATGACATTAAAAAAATCCACGAGAAGATTAAGAAGTTCGTGTCAACTACTGACTGCTGGCTAGGCAAGAGACAGACACTCAAGAAAGCTGAACATCCAGAAGTGGAAGAAGCTTTGTACATGTGGTTTCTTCAGGAAAAAAACAGGCATGCACCAATTTCGGGACCCATGTTGGCGATGAAAGCTAAGTGTTTTTATAAGGAAATAACAAAAAAAGATGATTTTGTGGCCAGCAAAGGATGGCTAGAACGTTTTAAAAGTCGTCATGGCATACGTTTAATGACTATTACAGGAGAGAAACTTTCTAACGATGCCACCTGCATAGAGCCCTTTAAATTAAGATTTTTGCAAAAGGTGAACGATTTAAATCTTGACCCGTCACAGGTGTACAATGCAGACGAATCAGGGCTTTTTTGGCGTGTGATGCCTAACAAAACTTTCGTTTCTTGTAACGAAAAAGACGTACCTGGACGAAAAGTGAGTAAAGAGCGTGTAACCATACTACCATGTGCTAATGCTGCAGGTACACACGCGCTTAAGATGGTGGTCATTGGGAAATCTAATAAACCAAGGGCATTCAAAAACATTGATTTACCTGTACACTATTACGGACAAAAAAGTGCATGGATGACAAAAGACCTTTTCAAAAAGAGGTTTGATGAATGCTTCGTACCTGAAGTTAGAAAATGGTTAAAAGATCATAATTTTCCTCAAAAAGCGTTGTTGCTTCTTGATAACGCTCCCGGTCATCCGTCTGAAGAAGAACTGACAACTGAGGATAAATGCATCACTGCGATGTTTCTTCCGCCAAATTGCACTGCACTGATTCAACCAATGGACCAGAACATCATTCAGTTTGTTAAGCAAGACTATAAAAAAAAACCTACTTTTGAGAGCCGTATCAAAAGACCACCCAATAGAAAAAACTTTAAAAGAATTTAATATGAAAGACTTGGTTTTTGCTCTTAGTCAGGCGTGGAGTGCGTTACCGTCATCAACTATTAAATTGTCTTGGAAAAAGTTATGGCCAGATATAATCACCACTCCTAGCAACGATCCACAAATCAGTGTAACTTCGGAAGTTATAGAACAAGTCGCTACTGAAACACAGATAAGTCCGGAAGATTGGGAAGTCTGGAGCCGTGGAATGGATAAAGAAGAAAATTTTTGTCTTGAAATGTCTGACGAAGATATTATAAAAGAGGTTTCTAATAATACAACAAACGATCAGGAAGATAACGACGACGTGATTGCAACTGCTCCACAAGTCACAGATCAAGACGCAGTTAACGCTTTTGAGCTAGGTTTTCAATGGGCTGAAGAGAATGGTACATCCTACAACGAACTTTTACTTTTGAGAAGACTGAGGGACAAAGCTCTGATCTCGCGTTATAACAACCTTAAACAAAAAAAAAATTGATGAATATTTCAAAGCTTCATAATTTGATATAGTATTCACTACATGATTTTGATTAATAATTCTTGATTATTTTGGTAGATATGTATGTGCATTTATGCTTAATTTTATAATAAAACGTAAGCTCTCAATTGTTATTTAATTTACTAAATTCGACTTACATAAATTAAGTCTGATTTGTACTTCAAAGTACATACATATGTACGTATAATATATTGTTGGGAGAAAACTACGGCAAGAATAGCAACACCGCGACGGGCTATATAAGGAAGGCGGCTGGCCACACTGCCCTCTTTGCCCATTGGTCGTCGCATAGCGCGGAAGCTCTGTCCGGTTTACTCATATTTAATTATTGTAATTTAGTAAGGCCGGAGGCCATTAAAACCTCTTTGGAAATAATAATTTGTCTTTTCTTTTATAACATCAGAAGGCTGAAAAGCCGCTGACATTTCTGGTTTTATAAAAACAAAAAATATAAAGAAAAATAAAATTGTATTCCTCCACGTGGTTTGGTTATTTAATATTGGGACGGAGTTTCTGTCTGTGTGATGCCTTCCAACGATCAACGCAATAAGCGAAAACGCCATAAGCACAATGCTATTGAAATTCTTGTAATTCCAAAAATATGAACCACTGCCAGGAGGGGGTATAATCCGTACATGCTTTCCATCAATAGCCCCTAAACAATTAGGAAACTGCCATCTTTCTTCAAAGTCCTTTGCTATTTTCCTCCATTTTTCTTCAGTATCTGGCATCTGTAACAAAAAAAAATGTTTTACAGGTCAGCAACGATGAAAGTGAAGACACAGCATCAACCAATGTGCAATCTCCACTATCACAAAGTAGTACGGCTTCATCATCAAGATATAAATCACGAAAAACCAAGGCCCAAGCGGATGATATTCTAGAAAAAATTGCTAAGAAAATGGACGAACCCACTCCACCTCAACGGGCGAAACTGGAATACGATGCGTTTGGAGAACATATTGCGGAAAAGTTAAGAAATTTGCCGACTATGATGGCTATATACTGCCAAAAAATTATTAACGATGCGGTATTTATGGCTGAAACTAACAATTTGACCATCACATTGTACATAATTCACAAGTATTTTTCAGACCACCAACTCAAAACCGCGATGATTCGATTAGTCAACAATTCAATTCCAACAATTCGTTACATCAGCTACGAAATTCACAAATAACACAGAGTACAAGTGACCATAATATATTATATGACGCATTTGTTGCCGCTATAGGCGAAACACCAGAAAACACTAATAATATAATAATAACTGATGTTGCAGAGTGAAGTTATAATTTACTTACTTAAATACACTTATATAATAAAAACTGAATACAAATTGTATCATTTACTTACCTTCATACAATGATATTTTAATAAACAGATATGTTATACGCATACAAAACAATCGAAAAAAGTGTTCCGCGCAGCAGCGGCAGAGCAAAAGAGATAGCGCGATAAAACCCATAAGAAAAAAAGAGACAAATAGTGTTGTTGTTAATGGCAATACGTCCCAATTAGGACGTTTTCGAGTCTTCACGATTGCACGCTTATAACATATCTGTTTATTAGAATATCATTGCCTTCATATAATCTTTCAAAACAGTTATTATTGCCTTACAAGTTTCAGGAATAATAACTCCTAGGCGTTGTGCAGTAATTACTGTTGAAAATTTCAGATTTTCATACGTCATTCCTGAAGCTAAAAAGCGAAGTGTAGCACATAGCCTCTCATGGGGACTTATAGCTTCTCTCATGTTAGTATCTTGTTTTTTTATTATTGGTGTCACAAGTTGCAGTAATTTGAAATAAGTCTGTTCGTCTATCCTCAAGTAATTTCTCCAATCGCTGGGTTCTAATGATAATTCAGACAATAAGTTGGTATGTGTAAATGTACTTCTTTTTTCCAACCACCCTTTCATCCATTTTCTCCTACGTCTTTTCTGTATTTTTATCGAAATGCACACTGCTGTTGCCGACGTTAAAAAATCCATTGTTTTGTTCCGTACGTGTACGTATATACATCACTCACGTACGTACGGAAGTTAATATACTTAATAGCGTGCAATATTCGAAGTGGCGGCGGAGCGTACGTCCAAATGGAAGTCAGTCAATGTGCCCATAATTCGGAGTATATCCATTGGGAATGCGTCCATTTGGAAATCTTCTAAATGGATGCATCGTCAATGGCTACCTTTAGACGTCGGTCAACACTGACCGCCGCGGCCCATGGAGACGAAATATCGACTTTCCGTTAGGGGAGGCCGCGCGGGTCGCGGTGTCGGGCCCGTCCCACTACCCCGCAGCCAGTGAACGCTCCCGCGCGTACGCAGTTATCGCCCGAATCCCGATGTGAGACGACGTTTTATTGATTTATTTGTTACGATAGCGTATCCGTTTGTTTGTTATTAACATTTATTATTACTATGAACGAATTTGAAGATTTTGAGATAACGGAAGATATTTTAACACAGATCGAAAACATAGAAATTGATTTTCTCGACAAAAGTTTAAACCTAAGTTCTGATGACGAGGAAGTGAAAATTCAACCCCCCCGATCGAGGCACAGGCGTCTGCGGATCCTATCAACAAGCGAAGACAGTGATGCAGAAATTGATCATGCTATCCAAGGTTTAGAAAATAGTACATCCTCAAAATGGACCGAGTGTAAAGGTAATCAGCGCAATATTATTCCTTTCACTGAATGTTGTGGCATGCCAGTTTCTATTCGCACGTCAATGACTAACAAGTTTCCAGCTGATTTTTATGCACTTTTGGTGACGGATAGCTTATTACAACAAATCGTTGAAAGTACTAATGCTTTTGCAATAACTAAAATAACTCGCACCACAGAAGCTTCGAAACATGCACGAATCCGCTCATGGTCAGAAACAAACCTTGCTGAGATAAAACATTTTTTCTGATTAAAATTGTACATGGGTTTGGTAAAGCTTCCAAAAATTGCCGATTATTGGTCTACGAGTGATATTATGAGCCAAAACTTTCCACGAACTGTAATGTCTAGAAATAGGTTTGAATTGCTTTTACAAATGATACATTTTTCTCAAGATGACGATAATAATAAGTTGGACCGACTTCACCGCGTAAAACACTTGTTAGATGTACTGAATAATAATTTCCAGAAATATTATATTCCTGGTGAAGCTATATGCATTGATGAGAGTATGGTTCCGTTTCGAGGACGTTTGATATTTCGCCAATATAATAAACAAAAACGGCACAAGTACGGTGTCAAGCTTTTTAAACTGTGCACTTTACCAGGCTATACATATAAGATAAATATATATGCTGGAAAACAAAATGAACAAACTAATGTCACCCCTCATAGAGTTGTAATGAACCTGTGCCAGGACTTGCTGAATAAAGGGCACTCGTTATATACTGATAATTGGTATACAAGCGTACCCTTAGCCAGAGAACTCTTGAAATATGAAACACATTTGATTGGAACTTTAAGAAAAAACAGAAAGCATTTCCCTAAAGTAGTCGTTTCTACCAAGCTAAAAAAAGGCCAATTCATAGCGAGAGAAAGTGATGATGGCATAACCGTTTTAAGATGGAAAGACAAACGAGAGGTTTTAGTACTTTCCACGAAACATCAACACGTTTTATTCCCGTTACCAAACATAATCAAACCACTATGAAACCAGCTATTGTTTTAGATTATAACAAGGCAAAAGGAGCAGTGGATTTAGCTGATCAGATGGCAGCTTACCAGACACCATTGAGAAAATCTTTAAAATGGTACAAAAAAATTGCATTTGATCTGATTTTAAACGTCGCCTTGGTGAATGCTTTAGACAGATCCGTCACACGTAAAAATATACCTATTGTAGAATTTAGAAAAGAAATACTCAAAAGTTTTTTTAGCAAAATCTTCAACAACCGAAACAACTTCAGGACGGAATATGAGAAAAAGACATGTGCTCCAGAAAAAAGAAGGTCCTTCTCTCAAGGTGCGTCGGATGTGCACAGTTTGTTCCAAAAATAATGTGACCACTATTGGTCGTGCACTTGCCAGAAACAAAACTAAAAAAGGGCCTACTTTCTGTGACACTTGCGAAGATAAACCTTTTCTATGTGTTGAATGTTTTGCCAACGTTCATATTAAAATTTAATTTTTATATACTTAATGTTGTTAGTCAAGATTTATTTCTGGATAGGTCTAAAATTGTTAAAAAATATCGTTATTACTTTGAACACATTTTTTCTTTTGTTTGTGTATAACTTTTATCCAATAAACTTTTTTTGACGACGCAAAGAACAATGGCAGAATTTGGTCTGGACTTTTTTTGGCGTCCATAGATTTCATAAATATCAAACAAATTTAATTAATTTTCTACGATTTTTCAATTATTCACTTCTTCTTGTAAAAGCCGGAGTTATTTTTATGTTTTTAAAAGCTCATAAAATGATGTTCGAATTAGGTACCTACATTCGACATTTTACCATTAAAATAGTGGTGTGAGTCTGTGTAATTAAACGAATGATCGATATAATCGACCGATCGATCGACCCGTGTAGAGTTCGTTTTGTTTTTAACACAATATTAGAATTATATATTCTTTCGTCTTTAATCAATTATATGTTTGAAGAAATGCTCCTACTTTTAAATCCAATTAATAATGGATCAAAATATCAGAGGATCGTTTCAGTGTCGTATCGATTCTCAAGAAAAACGAATCCAAAAGTGCAGCACTACTTTTGTTTTGGACAGTGAATGTTATCTGTGGTTGTCTGTCAAGTGAAGACGCTACAGAACTACCCTCCATTATATTTTTCTATGCTACAAAATCCTTCCGTGTTTACTATGTCGGTTGTGTTTTATGATTATATTTGGCTTTCTATTTATTTTTACCTATTTTACCTGGACTGTTTATGGACTGATTGATACTGCCTTGTGTGACTAGTGCGTGCCCTTAGGACTACGATATTGCTTTTGCGTGAGCATAAGCTAATCTTACTTTGCTTCGATTGTGCCTATATAGTGAATTGGATTTTTGTTGTAAACCCATAACAATAACTATGGAAGATTACGATAGAGATCATCGTCGCACGCGCATTTTATGTGTAATGATGATAATGAGATGAAGAATGAAATAAATAATTATTTTAAACAAAATATGTTTTTTATTTGCCCTAACATAGTTCTATTGTTTACGCGGCAAGTGCATTTTTTTAATACGCGCTCAGCTTTCTTAAACATTCAATAATTGAGTTCTATAGTAATAATAGAACGGGGATTAGCGCGTACATGCGTAAATACCTTAAGGGCTTGACGTTTCGTTCTATAATATGCAGCGCGATAGTTTAAAAGTTTAAATTGAGTACTACTCTTCATCGAGTGTTAGAATTTATTTAGGTTTTTCCCATTTATCCGTAAATACTCTTATTCTCACTTAGACCACACCACATTATCATTTCTTAAGGACATAATTTCGATCTGCGTTATGTTTTATAGATATAGCTAATTGACATTGACGTTAATTCATAACCTAAATAATAAAATTCTAACACCGAAATCTTTTTTTTCCGGCTTTCCCAAATGAAAATAGTCTCATTTATAGATTCTAGAACTAACGCCAAATCTTTTAACATATTTTTCATTAAGGGACGCTTCAATTTGATCCCAGACAATTCTTAGTATGGAGACCTGCCATTGTCCTTTTTACTCTTTGGTAATTGTTGTTTTTTTTTTTCTATGTTCTTTCAATTTTACATAAACCAACGTGATTTCGTTTAACTGGAGGGCCACGCGGGTCAATGAGTATAGGATTTAGTTTGATAGCGCTGCCCTACGGCCTGTAAGACTTGATTGAAAACACTCATAAAACGTGGTCAGCTATGACCGACGCGGCCCAAACGAAAAGTCTAGATGTCGACCAGCACTGACCGACGTGGCTTGAATGGTAAGACGCGTTTTTTTTCCTGGCAGCCAACGCGTTAAATAAAAAATTGGTAACAATTAAATCAAAATATGCTAAAAATTTAAAATAAATGCGTGATTTTAATAGATATTTGATTTTTTTATAGGAGTGATTTATAGGCTTCTTAGAGGGAGGTGATTTAATATTTGAAGCCAAAAAAGCCGACGGCGATTACCACTCTGAGATGGACTCACATAATTATGAAAAGTGGTTTGCCACAATTTTGCCAATTGCCAATTGGAACCAAACTCTGCTGTTGTGATAGACAATGCACCTTATCATTCTCGGAGGAAGGGAAAAGTATCTATCTAGCTAACAAAAAAATTGAATTACAAAAATGGCTACATGGAAAAATATACTTTTTGATGAGACAGAGGTAAAACTCAACTTATAGAAAAGAATAGAAAAGAAAAGCATAAATTTCAGAGTAACATCATAGATGAAATGGCCCAAGCAAATGGTATCACAGTAGTAAGGTGACCACCTGACCACTGTGAATTAAATCCAATCGAATTGATATGGGCACAAGTCAAAGGTGTAGCAAAAAATAATAAATCTTTTAAATTGAATGAGATAAAAATATTGTTAGCCGATGGCTCTCAATAATGTAAAATCCGAGAATTGGTCAAAGTGCATTGGTCACGTCATAAAAGAGGAAGAAAAAATGATTAAAATTGATGGGATAATTGATGATGTGGCAGACAACTTTATAATGAATGTGGGTGATGACAGTGCAACAGAAACTAAAACAGAATCCGAGTTCGAATAAATTATATTTGAACAGAATACCTTGTTTTATTTCATAATTTATAAATTAAGTCATTATGTTGAAGATAATAACAGTGTTACAAAAAAAATACAACATATATAAAGCAAAATTTAATTTTTATAAAAAAAAAATTGAGTAAGTTTGTATTCTTTGTTTACATTTATTATTTTGGTATATTGGATATGGTATAGCTATTAATGAGTATACCATCGTAAAAAATATTTTTACCAAATACTTTACACTAGAATCTACAAAAGTATGTAAAAACTTACGTCAAAGTGATCTTCACAAAAATAAAGGTGACTACTGGGCAATATTCCTTTTGAATCTCGCCTTGCAAGTTTAAGTCAGTTGTTTCGTATTGTTTTATTTTGAGGAACGAACACAAATAGCTTATTAGGAGTCTTTATGGATGTATTCTCACACTGGTGGATCCCACACCACCTATACACTTTCGAATTCATATTTAATAACACAAAATAACTAAATTCTTGCACGAGCGCAGCGCGTTCACGTTTTGATTACTCAAACGTGACGTCACAAGCGACGCCATGACACTAACAAGCGTTTTAGGGGGATTTTAAAATTGCATTTTTTCCTACAAAACTTTTAATTTCTGCAGAAATATCTTATTCATTGTAAATAGTATATATTTCTGGACATTATAGGTTCATTTTTCAATTATTGTCATCGTGCCTATTTACAAAATATTAAAACCTATAGCCTACTTTTTACAATGGTCTCTGAAGTCATAATTTTTGGTTGAAGTGTCTTCTATAAGTTAAAATGTCTAGCACATCAAAAATTTTAACTTTGCTGCAGTTCAGAGAGCACAAAAAGGAAAAAAAGGCACAGGTTTCACATTAGAGGAAAAATTTGTAGCTTTAACCATCCTCAAACAAAACACAAAAGGATACAGATTCCTGAGAAAAATCTTTATCCTGACATCAAGCCAAATTTTAATTTAATTAATTAATACGGCAGATATAATTGCTGGTATCAATAAAAATTGTATGGCACAAGTAAAAAAAGCCACACTTAAAATGATACCAGAACACAAATTATGTGTTGTTCTTTTTGACGAAATGTGACTAAAACCGAATGTGGTTAATTAAAGAAAAGACAGAGTGAGTGGGTTCGTAACCAATGGGCAAGAGACACTGCCTCAGTATGCAGATCATGGGCAGGTATTTATGATAAGAGGACTTATACAAAATTACACGCAACCTGTTGCGTACACCTTTTCTCATTCTGCCACGAAGGGACCAGAGCTAGCAAAACAATTAAAGACTGTCATCACAGAACACCAAAATGGTCTTAATGTGGTAGCAACAGTGTGCGACCAAGGAACAAATAATGTGACCTGTATTAAATACCTGTTGCAAGAAACAAGAGGTATTCTCTTAAGAAAATCAGAAGAACCTAAGGGAAATATTATTTTACTAAATAACCAGGAAATCATTCCCTTGTATGACCCACCTCACTTATTGAAATGTACACGAAATATTCTGATAACAAAAAATCTACAATATAAAAAGAAAACAAATTCGAATGCCAAAGCTGGAACACATAACTGCACTGCACCAAGAAAACCCAGACTACAAAGGCATAAGACTGGTGCCAAAATTTGACATGTTGTGTTGATTTTTAATGTTTAGTTTTGTTTATTTTAATTGTTTTGTTGTTTTAACTTTTACTTTGGAATTGTTTAATAATTTTGTATTAGTTTTATGTATAAGTTTTATTTTTACTGTTCAACGAATTGGTGTTAAATTGACATACTCTCACTGCATACCCAGTAAAATTCCAAGGATGAAGGTGAAATTTGGTACGCAACTATGTAGACAAACTGTAGCATTAAATATTTGGGGGGCTACGATATGTCAGCGGTTATTTCACTAAAACCGCTAAGAAGAAAGTCTTCAAGGGTTGTAGTGACTGCAAAAAAACTTATACTTATGTCCGATCAGGAATACAAGTATTTAAAATATAGAGAGTACCCTAATAAAAAAGATGGCTTTGCGGTCCCAGGGACTCTCTCTTAAATTGTGTTTCAAATCTGCTACTGGATATAAACACAACAATTAAAGTGTTAAGACACTAATATTTAAAAGAGTGATATTTATTCATATACAAATCTATTTCTTAAAATGTGAATTACATCAAGAAAAATTAATCTATTTTTATCAATAGGAGAGAGCGTGATGATGGTACGGATTCGTGTAAGCGGAAAGCGGAAAAATTATATATGAAATGACTTGATAGTAACAATAAAATGATATATTACAGTAAGAGAATATTGAAATAAATCTACTGAATCAAAGTTTTCAAGTAGATTCCGATGATGATGTAGTTCAACCAATGAAAAGGAGACGCCGTCGAATTGTTTTGTCAGAGAGTGAGAATAGTGACGATTGATATAGTAGGCATTTGCGTGCGAGCGTGAGCTTTTCAACAAAACCTATTACTATTATTGGTATTTAATAACGGTTTACTCACGCGTGTTTATCGGGGTAGCCCGACTAGTTCGACTCGCGACCCCGCCGCAACGTCAGCTCATGATTAAGGACTCCGGTTGGGTCCGAAACTAGTCGGGCTCTCTACGGGCTCCTACTATGTTTCTACCTACCTTTCCAACGAATGCAAAACCGTGGAAATCGGTTCGTGCGTTCTGGAGTTACAGCGTTAGGAAGGAAAACCCGACTTATTTTTATATAGTAGATGTACAACAGGTATGCATGCATGACAACAGATAAATTTGTGATCATGAGCTGTGGAGTGCCAGTTTGCCTGTTTTAAAATCAATGAAATTTGATAGCCAAAGTAATGTGTATATGACGGTAAAAGATGGCTGTGCTACCCTACTAGGTGTTTGTTTGACTTCTTTGCACAAGTAGAAAACATAACATATAACATTTTAAAATCAACACCTTTAAAAAATAACATATCATCACGCCTGTATCCCCGAAGGGGTAGGCAGAGGCGTACCAATGTACACCCACAGTTCGCCGATATGTTTTAGGTCCCATGTAATAGGGGGCGAGCCTATTGCCACTAACCGGGCACAAATCCAAACTCCGACCTGCTACTGAGAATTTCATAGAAAAACCCAATAACACCTTGGTCGACCTGGGAATCGAACCCAAGACCTCTAGCGTAGCAGGCGTGCTTAGCACCACTAGGCCAACGAGGCAGAAAATTACCACCAATTTTATGTATTCAACTATATTAAAAAATAATATAGTTGAATACATAAAATTGGTGGTAACTATTAATATGGAGGTAAATTTTGTAAAATGCGAGACACATAAAGAGAATCTAATAGATTATGTGATTAATAAAAGCATACAGTTTTTTATATATATTTGGTGCAAAGAAGTCAGCGACCTCCTCACTGGCAAGACTTTGGAGTATGATGATGATGACCAATAAAAAAAAAAAAGCCCATGATCATTATAAAACCAACAGAAGTCGGAAACGACTAAGGCAAAAAGCATTGAAATAAATGTACAGTTAACAAGAAATGTATTTTTTTTTACCCAATAAATTTGAACATCCACAATTGGTATTTGTTTTATTATCCTCGAAACAACCAGTTTAGTGTAATAACAAATTGACTCTACTGAGTATAATAATGTAGAATGGTTAAAAATTTTGTTTTAGGAAAGATAGACACAAAAAACTATTGTTTGTCTATCTTTCCTACAATCTTTTTTATCCATTTTGCATTATTATACTCGGTACATTACATACATACTAGGTATGTAGGAATATTGACAGATGAATAGAGTATGTCCTGGTAACTAGATGGCGCTGCCTACGAAATTCTTAAGTTGCCAGTCTATCTCTAGTATTATAATAGTGGTCTATGCACGTAATTTTAGGGGGTACTAGGGATGGGGCGAATTCGGAAAATACTTAATAGGTTGTCTATGAATAAACAAGGCACTATAGAAATTAATGTCACTATTTGCAATGAAAGTGGGTACTTTCAGTAAAAAATAACCATGGTGTTACTCTGATACAAGTATCTGTACACAATAAAATGTATATGTTTAAAAAATAATATTTTTTACTACAAAAATATAGAAATCTCATAACGCGGAACCTCATTAGTGCAGACAGTCGCCGGTCGCCATCACCGTAAGGCTAACCGCACACACAAAATAATATTGACAATAAAGTACGTATTGTCAATAATATTCTGTGTGTGCGGCCTGTATTGCGATATTGTTCAATATTATTGTAGATTATCCAGAAAATCTGATTTTGTCACATCAATATCGGGGGGGAGGCAGGGGTATTGTCAATCATATTGACGTGTGCGGGCGCGCGGCAATATTTTAGTTAAGGAAAAGATTTCAAGGCAGGCGGACGTTCGTGTTAAAAATGGAAGTTGATGGTAGTACTCCCACCGAAAAACACTATTTGTCAGTGTTTATTAAAACATGGGAAAGTTATCCAGAATTATGGAATACCTCCTGCAAAGCATATCGCGATACAGTTAAGAAAAATAATGCGCTTGATATGTTGCTCGATATTTATAAAAAAATTAAACCAAATAAGGTAAAAGCTCCTAATACGGCGGTAGTCAAAATCGCTTCCTATTACGGTGGTATTTCTATTTTCGAGTTTTATTCCTGTTTTATTTATTTTAAGTACACCAAAACGTAAACTATTTATTCCAAATTTATTACTTCATGACTTAACTGACGTTTGCAAGTATAGCACATAGACAACACAACAAGATCAATCAGTCTGTGTAACGGCATCGACGTGAGAGGTGTTTCCATACAAACGCGGAACAACAAAAGTAAGTACACTAATATTTATAAACTAAGTTTTTCGTATTAATAAGCCATTCAAGTTTGTATATGTATTGTTTATAGCATTTTCCTACTATTACACCCACTATTTAAATAGCTTGTTTCATATTTGTAAGTCATTTTTTACCCAAAAAATAAGAAATAAAATACCGCCGTAATACGATACGAATTTTATAGATTAATCCTAATACGGTGGTATAACTCCGAAATAGGAAAAATACTGGGTATGTTTAATTGTTTATAACTTTCAATTTATTTACTTATTGAATTAGTTCCAAGTTTAGTTGAAATAATTATTAATCTGATAAACTAGAAACCATATTCTGCGGTATGTGTTCTTAATTAGAAATCCAGTTAAATATGAAAACGGTTGAGTACAAAATGTTGGTTTCTTAGAAGGGGTAAAAATAGGAAGGTGTATTTAAATTTATCACAAATCATTTATTTTGTATAACTGTTGATTTTAGTTTTACACATCTGAGCCAAAAAACTGTTATCGTTTGATTAAGCATTTACATTCTTTTGTTTATCGAATTTTTGATGGGTCAGAATTAGGATTATTAAAAACACGAGTAGTTTTCCTATTACGGTGGTAGTTATTTCCAAGTAACTCTGTATTAAGTTATATGATCTCCTATTACGGCCCTATTCATAGAACATAAAATTACAAGATTTAGGGTTGCGTAAATAAATAAGAAGTTTTGTGTCTTTTTTTGTGGATGTTTTGTCTCTTATTTGATATGCGTGTTTTTTTTTGATAAAACCAAAAGCGTAAAAAACTTTTAAATTTATGTAAATATTTTTATTTAAATTTATGCAATCAACGTAATTTTTATTTTGTTTTTATAGACAATATGGACACAAAGAAACGCAAGTGTTATATTAATGCGCAAGTGGCTGAAGCACTTTCATCAATTCGACAAGGTATGAGTATTTACAAAGCCTCGAGACAATATAATGTACCAGAGACTACGTTACGGAGTAAACGAGATGAGCTTTACGAGAATGAACATTGTGGTAAGCCACCAGTACTTAACCTAAACGAAGAGAGACAAATCGTTGATTGGATCCATTACCTTGGTAAATGTGGCTTTCCAGTGACAAAAGATCAATTATTACACACTGTCTCTAAGGCCCGTATTAATAAACCAATATCAGCGTAAGAGTAAGATCTTAAGACCCGGTTTGAGATCCAGGCATATAAATAAACAAAACTTAAGATGCGGTTTAATACTCTGTCATCACCTGAGATCGTGTTGTTTAATAAACAGTACTCGAGTTTCAAGAGCGGTATTAAGATGCCTCTCAAGATCACAATAGTTGAGTTCAGTCGATCCGTGACTTAAGATCGTGACCTTGTAGTGGCAGGAACTATGGACGTCGAAATATTTTTTCCGAAATTAATTATTACGATGAATTAGACTATTATGATGATGTTCTATGGCCTTTTCTAGTTCGATTACCTAAAGTTTATATAAGGGACGCGAGAAATCCCTTCGAATTACCTCAGCAAAACTTTAAAAAACGATTTCGTTTTAGCCAAGAACCAGTGCTATATATTGTATCGTTGATAAGAAATGATTTGGTGAAAAGTGATAACAGAGGGCTACCATTCCACACCAGAATCCATTTTATTCAAGTATGTAATATATATCATCACGCCTGTATCCCCGAAGGTTTAGGCAGAGGTGAACCAATGTACACCCACAGTTCGCTGATATGTTTAGGTACCATGTAATAGGGGGCGAGACTATTGCCACTAACCGGGCACAAATCCAAACTCCGACCTGCTACTGACAATTTCATAGAAAAACTCAGTAACACCTTGGTCGACTTGGGAATCGAACCCAAGACCTCTAGCGTAGCTGTCGCACTGAGCACCACAAGCCAACGAGGCAGTCACTAATCACATATTACATACATACATGTATGTATGTATGTATGTATGTTAGTAATAAGTTAAGTTTGTAAACAAATGCGAAACACTTGAAACACTTGACTGGTACAACCACAGATTATAATTATGTGACGCGCAATGACAGGCATAGGTATGCATTTTGTTGACTTGTAAAATTCAATACTTTTTGATAATATTGTGTTTTTGATAGTGTTTAAAGATTAAAAGTATGAAAGCGATAAAATTTTCTAAAAATGTAATCGATATAAACCGAAGAAGAAATTTAATTCGTGCACACACAGAGTTAAACATTATACTTCTACTAAGAAAGTACTAAACGTAATGAACAAAAGATGAATTAGTTCGTTCATTGTGACGTAGTAAGTCTTAAGATCAGGATTTCATTGGGTGTCGAATTACGAATCATAAGATCGTGGTCATAAACTCGGTATCATCTGAGATGCTGTTGATATGGGTTTATTAATTAGTGTCGACATTAAGATGCTGGTTCCATCTTGAGAGCGTATCAACTGATGCCGGTCTTGAGATCACGTTTGAGACCTATCTATTAATACGGGCCTAAGTTAGTTGAAAACCTGCAGCGCCCTAATCCGTTTAAAGATGGAGTTCCAGGAAAAAAATGGTTTTCAGGTTTTATGCAACGACATCCAGCAGTGGCAAAACGTGTGTCACAAAATCTTCCAACTAGTAGAAACCAAGTCACGGAAGTTGCATTGCGAGCGTGGTTTGATCGAGTAGGATCATATTTTAAAGAAAACGATTTGCTACAAGTTTTTCAAGACCCAAAACGTATATTCAACTGTGATGAAACTGGGTTTTTTCTTTGTCCAAAAGACAAGCAAGTTTTGGTAAAAAAGGGTAGTAAACGAGTATATAATCGCGTTTCAAATGACGAAAAAGAATGCTTGACCGTATTAGTCAATGTGTCAGCAGATGGTAATGTAGCTCCGCCAATGGTACTATTCCCTTACAAGAGGCTACCTAACAATATCAAGTCAACGGTTCCTTCGTGGTGGGGACTTGGTAACACAGAATCGGGCTGGATGAATATGGAGTCATTCTACGAATATGTTGCAAATGTGTTTTATCCATGGCTTCGACAACAAGAAATAACACTACCCGTTGTTTTATTTTTAGATGGCCATAGTTCACATATATCTCTGCCTTTAACAACTTTTTGCAAGGAAAAAGGGATCGTGCTAGTTGCTTTGCTCCCAAATTCAACGCACGTCTTGCAGCCTCTTGATGTCGCCGTTTTCAGGCCCGTTAAGGGGACTTGGAGGGATATTGTGAGGGAATTCAGGGTTAAACATAATTATGCGAAGCTTAAGCGCACAGATTTTGCTAGAGAAGTGCAAAAATGTTTTGACAGAAGCCTCAAGCCTGAAACGATAATGAGCGGATTCAAATGCTGCGGTCTTTACCCGTTTGATGAACATAATATTAATTACGATAAACTTTTGTCAAAAGTGAAGAAGCACCAAGACAAACTGTCTGAAGCAAATCAAAATAACATGTTAGATACTGAACAAATAAGCAATATAGATAATGAGCAGTTCAAGAAACAATTTGAAAGCCGATTATCACAAGAGACATTAAAATCTTTTAAAGAGGCAGGCAACCAGTGGACAAGTGACCCCACTTATGAGAAACTATTTTTATTTTGGAAAAGTCTTACATCATCGGAAAGCATTGAAGATCAAGCAGATTCTGCTCTAGAGATTGGGGAGACAACTTTTACCAATAATGTCGACGTAGAAAATATTTATGATTCCGTTTTCAACTTCGATATTAGATCGGATGGTATTCTAACCCCACTTAATGATAAAGAAGCTAACAATATAGGAAATACCATACTAGAGTCAAGGCAAGTGTCACTGTCATCAATTAATGCGATCCCAACAATCGAAGAAAACACATTTAAAACAAATTCTCTTCTACCGACACCATTGGCTGATTCACCTGTAATGATAGAGATTATTGAGCCGAGGTTAGTATCAGAAGTTACCCCACCACAGAAAATGCGATTATTGACAGAAGGAAATGCTCCACAAATATTACGTTCATCGACTCCTGAATTAAGCAAGTGTTCTAGTACCGCTCCGTCACTATCTGAAATAGAAAATGCAGATCATGAAGTTAATTGCTCTTCTTCCTTAACTCTAAATCCAAACAGAATGCAAAAAGAACCACTGACAGACAACAAGTATTCGGAAGAAATAGATACCCTTCAAAAATCTTTAATAATGCCTAGTACAAGCAAAACTCTAACGCCAATAGTTATTGAAAATGTCACGCCGACCCCATTCAAAGGAATACCTACGCCCTTCAAGAATGCATTTTATTTTCCGAAAACCGAGAATACTCCCAACACCAAAAAGGTCACTAAAAAGGTTACTCCCACTGTAGCTACTGCAGCAGAATTTATTGAACACCAAAGAAGGTTAGACAAAGAGAAAGAAGAAAAAGAAAAACTTAAACAACTGAGAAAATGCGAGGCATTAGAAAAGAAAAAACAAAAAGAAAACAATAAAAAGATAAAACAAGCACAGACTGAACAGAAAAGGGAAGAATCGAAAAAAAAAAGTGTAATGAAGAAATTAAAAAATGTAAATATGGAGATAGAGATGCATCACTTCAACACCATAGATAATAATATTTCAATCCGAAACTCTTCTGACAGTGACGATGATTTTAATTCTAATATTCCTGCAAGGATAAAGCAAATAAAACGCCGTTGCTTTTTTGATAATTCAGATGATTCTGTTTAAATATTTATTAACAAAGTGCTCAATAAATAATTATATTTTAAGTTGATGTTAAATATCATGTATAGCTCAATTCAAGCAGCGGTGGCAGCGGCCAGCAGCGGCGCGAAGCACTTTCAGCTTTGAAAGAGTTTTTAACTTTATCTTTATTATTTTATAGACCAGTTTCGCTTGAAAAGATAAAACTGTCGGTGACCGATGCGGCGGCCGCTGACGACAGCTGGCAGTTTTGATCAGTATCAGCAATACTAATAACGTTTAAAATTCTTCCAAAGCTGAAAGTGCTCTTCGAGCTGCTGCCGGCCGCCGCCACCGCTGCCTGAATTGAGCCTAAAACTTCACTTACCTTAAGTTTACTTACCATTATTTAAGTAATTCTTTTCAGTTCCTTTTTAATATGTTATTTAGATCTTTTTTTAAGTTAAGTACATAATGTAAAACTTCAGTTACCTTTAGTTAGTTTTAACTATCCTCTACGGATTGTTAATGTTTGAATGATTGAGATTTAAAATTATGTTATAAATACGTCATTATGTTGTTATTTATACTTTTTGTTCCTCTACCAACTGTTGATTTTTGAAAGATTTTAGATGATTGTTTTTGTCTTTCATTATTTTTTAAATAACGTAACTACTTTTAAATAATATAACTTGATCCCTAAATAAACTTGTATTTTTAATTCGATAAAATCACTGAACGCTATACTATACACACGCGTGTAAAAATACACTAAGTACTTATTTAACTACTTATTTATTCTTAAATTCCTTCGGAATCCGTTAGAATTCAGGAATAAAAAGTATTGTCTTTTAACATCAGAGAATCCTAGGGGATCCTCATGTTAAATGAAATAGTGAAAAAAAATGAGCGAAGCGAAGTCGGTCTGTACGGAAAGATCTTTCTATACAGACCGATTTCGTTTCGCTCATTTTTTTCATTTTACTGAACGTATTACATAGTTAGTACATTTGTATACAAAGCAGGTCTTTTGTATTTAGATCCATCTCTCGGAGGAATAACTGGGATGTCACCAGGGAGATTTCTTATGCGTATGTTTCCAGATCCTGTCTGTGAAGCTTTGTCTTCCTGGAAAATAATTCATGATAATATTACTCCTAATCTTCGAAAAGACGTACTAAGTATTATCATTCCGAAATTAGGTAGAATTTCGTCCACTTCATTTCCTCAACTTCTTGAAGATCCTCTATCGCTGAATATACCTACTAGAATCAAAGCATTGACTATAATTAAAAAGGAAATAAAGAGATCTTTAATGCAGAACGTTCAAAAGATAAAGAATGAATTAATTAAAGATGCACTTATGTACTCCAGGACAGAAGAGCAAAGATTTCTAAATTTCCTAAGATCGATTAAACCTCTTTTCCCTAGATTCTTGAGTGAATATAAATCTGCTACTTATTTAGGAATTACCGAATCATTGATTAGCCTCTTTGAAAATTCTAAAACAATAAGAAATGTTTGCTCTTTGAAGATGAGTAAAGAAGTTGATAAAGTTACTATCAGGGGAGAGATTGTTGGCATAGTTAATTTAATAAACAAAGCTAGAAACAAACAAAGATATTATAAAATCTGGGAATGCTCCAGTCAATATGCTGATGAGCTCAGGCTTCGATCATGGGGAACTGCAGTTGTTGGTGCAACAGTTCCTCACCCTCTAGAACTCATAAATAATTTCAGTGAATATAGAGGCATGTGTGAACTCTGTACGAGACCTGATGAATTAGGATCTTATATATCAGTCTTGGTACCTAGAGGACTACAAAATTACTGGGATAATAGAGGGCCTTATCAAGCTTACTTGGGATCCAAAACCTCTGAAACTATAAGTCTTCTGACTCCTTGGGAAAGAGAAGCAGTAATTCCTTTAATCGAAAGAGCCAGCAGATTGAGAAATGCTATAAATTGGTTTGTAGACCCGACATCCAATTTAGCAATAAGTATAAAGCAAAATTTAGATTCTTTAACTGGAGAAGATTCAGGGATGACAGATACCTCCTTTAGGAGAACAGGATCAGCTCCTCATAGATTTTCCTGCTCTAGACAGAGTTCAGGAGGATTTTCCGGTCAATCTCCTGTAAAACTCACTAGAATGTGTGCAACCACGGATACTTTATCTGATTTCAATCATAAAAATTATGATTTTATGTATCAAAGTCTCTTGATCTATGCTCAGATCACGACGGGAGAGATACACAATCAAAAGAAGGAACGAAGGCCTCCTCGTTCACAGCGTTCATGATTAATGTAACGATGTGTAATTCATAGCTGTATTAAGAATAAAAAAAAAAAAAAAAAAAAAGGAACGAAGGCCCTGCCCACCAAAGGCTAGAAGCCTTTAACTGCTTGGGAGACACACCTCTAGAACCCATGTCTGCTGGGTTTTGATCAGTTGGTACATGTAGTAACGGAACGTTACATTGTCTATGATTGACAAATGTCAAATATGCTTATTGTCAACTCTCTCTCTTGTCTCATCACCCCAACAAGCAGCACGTAGCATGAACCCTTAGATTTATAATATAATATTAATACTTACCATAATTGTAAAATATATGCCACAATAAACAAAGGAAGACCTACATATTGTTTTATTATAAAGAAGACAACAATACATGGCGCAGTCGCAAGGATTTTGAAAGATTGAAAACGTGCCGGTCACCGGTTAGTATAAAACACGAGCCTGCATTACTTTATAGCAAAATGTCAGAAGATGAAAAAGGCGTTATGACCTGTGCGGTGGAATATAAAATGCCGAAAGGTCTTAATCTGGACAACATCGACAACTGTTATCCACAATGGCAGAGATTTAAACAGAGTTTCAGGACTTTCATCATGGCAGCCGGTGTTGAAAAATTTTCTGAATCTCGGAAAGCGGCAATATTGCTAAATTGCATTGGGCAACAGGCCCAGGAGCTTTATTTCAATGTGCTAAAAATCGATGAAAAAGCAAAATTAGAAGATTTACTGGATGTCTTTGAAAATTATTTTAAGCCAAAGCAGAATGATGTAATATATACATATAACTTTAACAAGAGATCACAAGAAGATGGTGAATCCTTTGATGCATTCTATACAGCAATCAGGAAGATGGCAGAAAACTGCAACTTTGGAGACCAGAAAGAGCGCATGATAAGGGACAGGATAGTCATCGGTGTCAAGGAGCAACGGATGCAACAAAAACTTCTCGAAGTAAAAGAGCTAACGATGAACAAGGCAGTAGACATATGTAGATCTGCGGAGCTGTCCAAGGAACATTTGAAGACGCTGGCTAAGTCGGAAGTTCATGTGGTGCAGGAATCAAAGTCATCTCGGCAACACACATCATTTGAAAATAAAGCTAAGTATTCCAATAATAATTATAAAGATAACAAATTTAATAATGATAAGAATAGGTCATTTAACAGTAATTTTAAAAATAATGAAGGTAAAGTCAGTTTCAATAAATATTTTTATAAGTGTAAAAAAAGGGGTCCGTGGGTTACGCCCCCGGTGTGTTTTGCCCCCGTGGTGGAAGCCCCCGATTTTAAATTAAGTTATAATAGTTGATTTCGCCGAAATAAAAATATTTTTTACTAGATACAGACGATGAAAAAAGTGTTTCGGAACCAAATACGTAGACAAACTTACTAAATAAGTATTCTAACTAACACAATATTGGATACTATAAACATGCTACAAGGATATTCACTTTATTACTATATTACAATTATTTACTTTAGATGCATTACTTTGTACTTTGTCTAAACGAGGCGCCCGTGCCCGGCCAAACTGGTTTTACACAATAGCCAGATCGAATTCTAAAAGAAAGAGATAGGTAGTCAAAGAAAGGGAAAGATAGTGTTGAAAACAATAGAGTCCAGGGTGACGGACAGTGAAAATAGCAAACATAGCGATGGGCACTATTTCTATCCCTTTCCCACATAGTTGCAATATGTTACTGATAAGAAAGTTTAGTCGGTCATGTTAACTCAAAATGGCAAGTCCAGGTCCTTCACGGGGTTTAGCACAAACCAATTACAAAATAATTTCAAATAAACTAGGTGGAAGAACGTTACTACATGTCGGATTTGCTTATAATCTTCATAGGAAAAATAATAAATCGAGTGTGTGGACATGCGTAAATAAAAGACATGGCAAGTGTAGTGGTTCTATAAAATTAAGTGAGGAAAGTGACAATGTACAAATCCAAAAGTGTCATAATGCTGAGTGTCAACCTAACTTAATGAAAAATGAAGTTAGAGTTGTTATGGAAAAATTAAAAAAGGAAGTGAAAACGAGTTTCTCGAGCTCTATACAACAAAAATTTGAAACAAAATTTGCCGAGTTAAAAAACACAGACACAGCCTTCGATGAATACATACCCAAATTCAATAATATCAAGCAACAGTTATACAACTCTCGAAAGAAAGCCTTAAATGTAGAAAAGACACAGTTTCGTAATCCAGCTGAAGTCATTATACCTGAGATTTTTCAAAAATATCTATTAGTTGATTACTGTGAGAACGACAACAGAATTATAGTATTCGTATCAGCACAGGCTTTAAAACACATCAAAAATATACAACACTACTTCGGGGATGGTACATTTGATTGTTGTCCAGGTCCATTTTACCAAATATTTACCATTCATGGAGATATGGGAAGTGATGCACAAGCAACCAATATTGTGCCTATATTTTATGTGCTACTACTTAATAAAGAAAAAAGTACATATGAAGTCATGTTTAAAAAAATTAAAGAAGCTGTGCCGGACTTCAGCCCCATGAAATTCACTGTAGATTTTGAATTAGCTACAATGCTGGCAATAAAAGAGGTATTGCCAGCGGTCACAATACATGGCTGTAATGTTCACTTCCAAAGAGCCATTTACAGAAAAGCGAAGTCTTTAGGTTTATTGGCACACGAAGAAACAACATTGTATGTGAAACTGTGCACCTGTCTAGCATTTCTTCCTAAAGAAGATATAGAAGATGGTTGGCTTTCCGTAATGGAAAACAGGTAATTTTAATTTTCATTTTATTTTAAAGTTTTAACAGCTCATAGATTGTTTTTATAAGTACGCAAAAATAAAAATAATGCTTAGGTATATACGACATGTCATATATATCATAATTTTTGTTTTCAGTATTCCCGATGAAAAAGTCACCCAATTCAACGATTATTTCGTTGAACAATGGCTTGAGCCTCCGGGGATGATCTCAAAGTGGTGTTGCTATAAAGAACGACATAGAACCACAAATTTAGTGGAGGCCTGGAATCAACGGCTTCAGTGCTATCTGGGCCGAAAACCATCATTATTATCGTTTTTGGAATTTATAACAACTGATATTTCTACGTATAGCACAGGTCAAGTGAGGTAAAATGCTGATTACTTACATAACGCTTAATATATCAGTAATTCATTTTTTTTACTCTTAGTAAATAATCTTTATCTTATACTTTCAGATTACGAAGAAATGACAGTCCTATATGTAAATGGAAAAAATCTTCAATAATCAATGACAAACTCATTGCTAAGCTGACAGACAAATATGAAAAGAAACAAATTACAATTATGGAGTTTTTGGAACAAATCCGTCCGTATGTGCAAGTCAAGCAAAAATAATCACCTACTTACTTAGCTTAAAAATAATGATTTTGCATGTTTATTGTTACATAATTACTACATTTTAATTTTATATCTATATCAATGTTGTAACCTCCATAGTCACTGCATATAAATGACTTAAATTACATAATTTAATTACAAAGTTCAAATCATCCTAATATTTTTACTATGTTTTTCTTCTTTTGTTACTTTTGTTATCTGTGATTTTAAATGTTAATTGTTTTTATTATATTTTAGTGTTTGAACATTCTGTTACCAATCTTCTAAATATTTAAGTAGATGCCTACCTATATACTTAGTACGTAAATAGTATATAAGTACTTAAAATAATCCTAATTTTAAACTGTGATTTTTAATTTCGTATCTGTGATTTTGCATGTTATTGTTGCTTTATTTTAATGTTTGGTTTTATTTGTTATCAAAGTTGTATTTACGTAGATACCTATTATTATTTATTAGACATTTAATTTAATTTTTATTACATATTAAGTACCTACGTATTACCTATTATTACCCATTAGTACCTATTATTAGATAAGCAAACGTTTGTTACACTGTCATTGTTATTAAAGGTTTTTAATAATTTACTATGATTTTGCTTTTTTTATTGAACCATGACTTAGACATTTTTTATAATAGGTTACACTTTGCTATCTGACTGTACTTTTGATAAAAATATTTAACTAATAAATATTATAGTACTAAAACGAAATCGGGGGCTTCCACCACGGGGGCAAAACACACTGGGGGCGTAACCCACGGACCCAAAAAAAGTAATACTGAACATGGTCAGAGACAATGTCCTGCATATGGGAAAAAGTGCACTAAATGTAATAAAATGAATCATTTCAGTGTAGGTTGCTATCTTACAAAGGAAAATAGAAAAGTTCATAATATTAATGAACCTTGTCAAAATAGTGTGCATGATTTATGACTAGTTAGCACTATAGATATTAAGAATAATGAGTGGTTAGAAAAACTAAGAGTGGAAAATAAAAGAGTGACATTCAAATGTGACACAGGTGCAGAGATTAATGTTATTAGTTTACAAGATTTGAAACAAATAGTCGATGATGATAATAATATCAGTTTAACTAAGACTATAACTATAATAGAGGTCTTTGGAGGTGGCAAGTTATTTCCGCTAGGGAAAATAACATTAAAAGTTTATAATACTAATATTAATGATGATGAGTATGTAAAACTTGAATTTGTAATAATAAAAGAGCAGGTGAGACCTATTTTAGGTTTAAAGTCACTATTAGAGCTAAAATTGTTAAATAATAATAATATTAATGTGATTCAAACTAAGAAAGAATGTAATAATACTAAGGAAACCATTATTAATAAGAATAAAACACTTTTTCAGGGTGTGGGTGAATTTAAGAGTCCTCTGCAGTTGCGCATTCGACCAGGTGTGCAGCCTGTAGTGAGGCCACCACGGAGAGTGCCTGATGCACTTATGAAGCGCCTCGCTGACAAGTTGGAGGCTCTGGTGAAGCACAAAGTCATTGCGAGAGTGAAGCACCCAAAAAGTTTTGTAAGCAATTTGGTTATTATTGAAAAGAAAGATGGTTCATTAAGAATTCGCTTAGATCCTAAAGATCTTAATAAAGTATTAATAAGAGAGCATCATTTGATACCAACAATAGATGAAATTGTGTCTAAGTTATGCAATAAAAAATGTTTCTCAGTATTAGATTTATCCGATGGATTTTATAATATTAAGCTCAGTGAGGATTCAAATGATCTTTGTACTTTCAATAGCCCTTATGGCTGTTTTAAATTTTTAAGAATGCCATTTGGTTTGTCAGTAGCGCCTGAAATATTTCAAAGGTATAGTGAAATAGCTTTTGGAGATATACCAGGTGTAATTGTCTATTGTGATGATTTGTTAATTAGTAGTGACTCGGAGCAAGAGCATGATGCAATATTAAGAAAAGTTTTTGAAAGAGCATTAGAACATAACGTGAGATTTAATGAGAAAAAGTTTCAATATAAATTAAAAGAAGTAAAATACTTTGGTCACCTGTTTTCTGAAAAAGGCATGAAAATCGACCCAGATAGGGTAAATGCAATATTAAATATGAAAAGTCCAACTAATAAAAAACAACTACAAATTTTTCTTGGAATGGTCAGTTATTTAAGAAAGTTTATTCCTAATATGGCTGATATTGCCTCACCATTACATTTATTGCTTAAAAAAGATGTGGAGTGGCTGTGGACAGAAGTTCATGAAAGTGTTTATAATAATCTTAAGAAAAAAATTACTGAAGCTCCAATCTTACAGAATTTTAATAGTAAGTTACCGATTGTAGTACAATGTGACGCATGCAAGGATGGCATTGGTTGTTGTTTATTACAAAATAACAAACCAGTTAGCTTTGCATCTCGTAGTTTAACTCAGTCAGAGAAAAAATTCTCACAGATAGAAAAAGAATTATTAAGTGTGGTGTGGGCCACTAAAAAATTTCATTATTATATTTATGGTCAAAAAATTATCATTAATGATCATAAACCATTAGAATCATTGTTAAAAAAGCATTTGCATGATATACCTTCGCCTAGATTGCAAAGATTAAAACTTAAATTATTAAAATATAATATTGAGTTCAAGTACTTACAAGGAAAATTTATGTATATAGCAGATCTTCTATCGCGTTCATACCAGGAATCTGATGATGTTGATGAACCTTACATGTATGAAGTTATACACTGTGTAGGCTTAAGTCAGAATTTAGAATGTGTGGAAGAGCAAAAGCTTAAACTTATTAGTGGAAGTTCTAATGATAGTGAGTTAGCTGAATTAATTGAATATATTAAGAATGGTTGGCCTAATAACATTCCAGATCATTTACATAGTTATCACAAGTTAAAGGATGACCTATCATTTGATGACAAATTAGTATTCTTTAAAGAAAGATTGATTGTACCTAAAAGTTTAAGAATGTCTACATTAAAGATTTTACATGAAGGACACATAGGTATGTCGAAAATGAAACAGTTAGCTCGGAAATTATACTATTGGCCTCATATAGATATTCACATTGAAGAATTTGTAAAAAAATGTTTCCCTTGTCAGACTTATCAAAATAATAATGTAAAAGAACCATTGATTTCACATACAGTTCCTAGTTTACCATTTTCAAAGTTAGGTATTGATATCATGGATTTTAAGAGAAAAAGTTATTTGATAATATATGATTACTACTCCAAGTGGTTAGACATTAAGTATCTGAGCAGCAAAACTGCAAGTGCAAAATAAATCTAGTAAATTATTATTAATTAATAATTTACTAGATTTATTTTGTAACTTTGGTGTTCCTTCTGAGATTGTATCAGACCATGTGCCATTTGATTCTCGTGAATGTAAAAATTTTGCGCAAAAATGGGGTTTTAAATACACTTACACTAGTCCTAGATACCCACAGTCTAATGGAATGGCTGAAAGAGGAGTTCAGATAGCTAAAAAGATTATGTATAAGTGTAATGAGGATAATACAGATTTTAAAGTAGCTTTGTTAAAATATAGAATATCACCAGTTACAGGAACAAATTTCTCTCCTTGTGAATTGTTAATGAATAGAAATTTAAGAACAAAATTAATAACTTCACGGAAATACTTGGAACCAAAATTAAATAGTAATGTAGAGCATCAATTTAGTAAACAAATGGAAAGAAATATTAAGAGTTATAATAAGACGAGAAGAATGAAAAAAGACTTTAATGTTGGTCAAAATATATGGTTTAAAAAAGAGCCACAAAAGAATGTATGGTTACAAGGTAGAATTGTTAGTTATAATGGTAATAGGTCTTTTAACATTAGGGATAACAATAATGTAAATTATACCAGAACCTCTTTCTTTATTCGACCAGCATAGACTTTGTGGTTCACCAGAAGAGGGGCTTGCTGGTTGAGTGTGTGATTGCAGTGTAACTTAATATTGTAGTAATTAAGACTGATGTAATATCCTAATACTATAGTACTTTAGTATTTAAGATTGTTGTTTTGTTAGAGAGATTTTGTAAAAGGGGATGATGGAGTTACAGTAATAACAGAAGTTTGTTCTTTTTTGTTAAAAGCAGTTTAATGTTAATAATTTGTTTAAGGGGCAGAATGTTTGAATGTTTATTTTTTTTTAATTTTTGTAAAAGGGGATGATGTAGTAACGGAACGTTACATTGTCTATGATTGACAAATGTCAAATATGCTTATTGTCAACTCTCTCTCTTGTCTCATCACCCCAACAAGCAGCACGTAGCATGAACCCTTAGATTTATAATATAATATTAATACTTACCATAATTGTAAAATATATGCCACAATAAACAAAGGAAGACCTACATATTGTTTTATTATAAAGAAGACAACAATACAGTACATATCTAAAGTCGAATCCCGGTGTCAGTTGATTTATTTTGTTCACTCTATTACATACGAATACTTTAAGATCCCTGGGTGGAGTTTGCACCCATCCTAACACAACCATCGAATCAGACCATAGAACTTTTCGGGATACATTACATTGTAAGGAATCTAATACCTTTGAACATAGACGAGCCCCTAGGAGTGCGCCACACAACTCCAGCCTCGGTATAGTGGTTGGATTCATTGGGGCGACTCGTGCTTTAGCACACAACAACCTAACTGTTACCTTTCCAGTACAGTCTTCAGAGCGCAAGTAAATACATGCCGCGTAGGCTTGTTGTGAGGCATCGACAAAACAATGTAGTTCTATAGTTTTAGGATTGTCACATGAAACCCAACGTTCGATATTAATATCAGATAAATATGAAAACTCTTTCAATAAGTTAGACCAATTCTTACAAAACTCAACTGGTACTGGGTCATCCCAGTCCAGTTTAACAGACCATAATTGCTGTAGTAAAATTTTAGGTACTATAATACAAGGGCTTAATAGTCCTAAAGGATCAAACACTTTGGCCGTAGCAGAGATTACTGACCGTTTGGTTATTTGAGCAGAGGGCTGTATTTCTGTGGAAAATAGTAAATTATCTGACTTAGGACACCAAATAAGACCTAATACACTAGATTCCTTATTAAAATCTAAAAATGTTGCTGTATCATCATCATTTTCAAATAAGTTAGGACAATTTGTTCTGAATTTTCTTAAAGGCAAAAGTGCTGAATCAAGTGTAGCAACAACTTCCTTATAAATATATTTTAAACCCTCTACAGTTTCGGACCCAGTATTTAAATCATCTGCGTAAAAATCATTCAATGACACATGCTATAGACTTATCCTCACATTCTTTTGCTAACTGTAGCAAACATCGAGTGCTGAGAAATGGTGCGGAAGCAGTACCATAAGTTACTGTATTTAGTTGTAAGACATCTATCGGTTTTGTTTCGTCATCGCGCCATAATATTAGTTGTAAGTGGCGCTGCGGTTCCTTAATTTCAATCTGCCGAAACATCTTCTCTATATCTGCGGTGAGAACATACTTATGTTTACGAAAGCGAAGCAAAATTGACATTAAGTCACTTTGTGTAACTGGCCCGACCATCTGTATCTCATTAAGTGATTTTCCTGAACTAGTTTTACACGAGGCATTAAACACTACCCGCAGTTTATATCTCACTTTGTTCCCGTATTACTGCGTGGTGGGGCATATAATATCCAAACTCAGGTTTATTTTTTAAAACTTTTAGATGTCCTAAATTAGCATACTCATCTATAAACTCTTTGTATTTAATCTTAAGACTAGGATTCTTAGCAAATTTTTTCTCTAGATTAAAAAGCACTTCTTAGCTACATAATATGAGTTCCCAAGAGCTTCCTCAGGTGACTCTTTAAAAGGCATTGTCACAGCAAACCTACCATTTGGTAATCTAGAAAAATTATCAATAAAATTGTTTTCACAGAGTTGTTCTTCTATAGAATATGTTTTAGTAACTGGAAGGTCATCAATTGTCCAAAACTTTTCTAAACATTCCTTTATTTCTTGAGTGAAATTACAATAAACTTGTGAGGTTGGCTTTTGTGTACCTATTGGGCCACTCACTAGCCACCCAAACTTAGACTCCTGTAAAACAGGATTTTTATTACCTAACTTAATTAAATTAGAGCCTACTATATCCCAGTAGACATCTGCCCCTAAGAGAATATCTACCTCAGAAGGGAAAAAGTAATTTGGATCAGCTAAATTAATGTTACTTGGTAATTTCAAATATTCAGTATTTATTAAAGAATTTGGTAAAATTCCAGTAATTCTGGGAACAACTAAACACTTAACTTTAACTTCAAAGGAATTACACCTAGACTTAATTTTCAAATTACAACTTTGCTTAATACTACAACTAGAATTATTAATACCACAAACATTTACTGACCCTTCCGGGTTAATCACTAAACCTAATTTTTCTTTTAAACTGTTAGTAATGAAGGATGATTGGCTTCCTGTGTCTAACAGGGCTGGCTGTGTATGTTTTCTTATCCTTCACAACCTGAATAAGAGCTGTACTTAATAACACCTGGTCGCTACTGACCACAGACAGTGACACCGGTAAAGATGATGTTGATGGTTGTTCACTATTGTCTATTTGTGTGACATGCACTAATGTATTATGCTTTTTCTTGCATGTACGACACATCGCCCTTAATTTACACTGATATGCACTATGACCACTTCGAAAACAATTCTTGCATAAATTAAACTTAGCAATCTCACCTAGACGTTCATCCACAGCCATACCTTTAAATTTATCACACAAGTAAAGTGGGTGAATTTCCTTGCACACCAAACATTCATTATTATTTACTTTCTTATCAACAGCAGCAACAAAACTTTTGGAGAATGTGTTTGTTTTAGGTTTGTGGTCAGGCACTTTGTCTGAATGACTGTTATTAAAGTAGGAAGTCTCAAGTATGTCAGCACGGTTGCGAAGAAAATCAAAGAAATCAGTCAACATTACAAGTTCACTAGACTTACTTTTGCATTCTTGCCACTTCCTAGCTGTATGCAAGTCTAGCTTTGATGAAATCATAAATATAATAAGAATGTCCCACTTATTTATTGGCAGGCCTAACGTCTCAAGGGCTCTAAGATGCTTCATGACATGGTCAACAATGAATCTCAGAGATTTGTATGATTCTCTCTTTAATGGTTCAATATTAAATAATGCTGTTAAATGGTTATTAACTAAAAGATCTTTGTTTTCAAATCGTTGACACAATAAGTCCCAGGCAACTTTATAATTTTTAGCACTAAACTCTATGGACTTTATAACTACAGCTGCACTTCCTTCAAGCGCTGACCTAAGGTAATGAAATTTATTTATATGTGGTATTTCTAAGTTGCTATCTACTATAGACAGAAATGTGTCTTTAAATTCTAGCCACTTTAGGTAGTTTCCATCAAACATAGGAAGCTTTATAGTGGGCAATTTGATCCCACTGTTTTTATGCGAACTATAACTACTTGAATGATCCATCTCTTTCTTAACCCTGCTATTATCCAAGAGATCCTGACGCATGGCAATTAAATTAATAAATTTGTTTTCTAATAATTCTCTTTCTCGGACCTGCTCGTCAGGATCCAAGTGCAAAATATCAATTTTATTTTGAATATGTTCAAATTCACCGGTTAAAGATTGTATTTTATTAATTTTAAGGTCAAGTTCCTTGTGCTTTAGAGCAGGTATGTCTTTTAAACTTGATAACTCTTGGATATACTGCTCAAATCGTGACAACCTACCCTTTATGATTCCACGCTGTTTAACTAAAGTGGATAATTCCATTTTGAGCTCTGATTCACTCATATTATAGCACTTATTATATACAATAATCACTAACGCAAATAACGAAAATAATAATATAAATTATTATGTGCACTCAAACTTGTTTCGGGGAGTAGAGAAGCTCAGGTCCAGTCGCACGTGCCGCTGGTGCCGGTGCTGAAGCTCACGCCGAGCAGACAGCTTGGCCAGCAGCTCGCAGCCGCGCGCGCACAAGACGAACCCGTACCCGTTAGCACGTGTCGTCCTCAACCCAACACGGGAGGGAGCTGGAATAGTCGGCAAATAAAATTGAAAAGCGGTTCGAGTATTGAAAAGCCAAGACAGGCTTTATATACTTAGGTTAAGTTATATACCTTAGTATTTGCACTTAAATAGCGTTGTGAGTGCTATGGAATTAGCGTGAAAACGTAAATTAATGAGTTAAAGTGGAAGTAAAAGAATAGTTGCGTGAATAGGTACGTGCCACGTGCGTGTATTACAGATAAACTCACTCTCAAGCTAAAAAACTTTATAAAGCTGACGCCCTGAAAGCGTCACACACACATGCTTAAACGTTATGAAATGCAACACCTTTAAATGTGATATAGTAATTACATTAATTTAACATAATAATTAGCAGAGTCGAAAACTTGGGCTAAGCGCTATCTTAATAAATACGTGCACAGCCTGCCACCGGGAGCTAGATTAGGAACATAAACCTAACGCTCGAGTCGCAAGCGTCCGTTACGCACAGTCAAGGACACAAAAAGAATATTTAGGATTATGGACAGATTAAAGGAACAGGGCTCACTCTCCTTGTGGGCTAGACCTCCTGTGGCTCCAGTAAGCTCCCGAGCAGCTCAGATGTCCTCCACCATCACTCCTTTCCTCGCCGGCGCGTCGGATTACGTATTTATGTGTTGCGTTCTGCCGCTTGTAATGGCGTCGCCGCGTTGTCCTTTTCTTAGTCCTGTCACGGTCGCCACTTTTGTTTGAGACAGAATGATACTGCCTGGTATTCTTAATAATTACGTTTATTGGTTACACAGGTAAGTATAGAAAGATTTACACAGATTGAGGTAAGGACTTGGACAACGGGGGCTTCACTTTAAATTACTTAATAGTTGTTGTCGACTCGCTGGCTGCGGCGTAAGAGACCGACAGGGGGGGCACAGACTAGAGATGGGTAACTCAGGAATGATAGATAAAAATGATATGTATCAATACGTTCTGATCACTCACTCTTTATATCAGTTCAAATCCGAATGTATCAGTGTATCAGTGTATCTTTTACAAGTTTACAACTCGTTCAATCGCCGTCCTTTCATATCTGTGTCGCGCGACGCATGCGCGATAGAGTTGAGTAACTCCGGAGTGATTCGTTCCGAAGAACTGCTCACATTCAGTGAACGAATCGATCTCGTTCACTATTGTGCGGTATTTTCGTTCCACAGTTCCGGCTCCGGAGAGAGGAGACAAAATTACCTATATCGCTTTCTTTGTTTTAGTTAAATTTGACATTCTGGAGACGTAAACTATTTTAGTCTTTATATCATAGACGAATAAGTTCATTTTAGATTAACACTGTAATTAAAGCAACTTTGTTTACGTTATTCGGTGTATTTTTCAAATTGGTTCGAATTTTATATTAGTTTAGTCTATTACGTCAATTGCGTAACACAAAGTATCAAAAATTAGTTGAACACTTGAACAAAGTTGTGTGGTTTATTTTGTATTTTTTCATTTTAGTTTATATACTTACTTAGATAGTAAATAATTTTTAAATAGTGTAAGTTGGTAATGATTTGTAAATAGTGTAATATAATATTAATAACTCTTGTGTTGAGTGACAGTACTTAGGTTTTTAAAAATGGCTTCAAACGGAAACGTAGTGATATTTGGGGACATTTTAATGAAGTAGAACCAAAAAGAGCTAAATGTGGTTATTGCAATGCAATCTTTAGCATTGCATCTGGAAATACCAGTAATTTGACGCGCCATATGACTAGGAAACATCCTGCAATCCCTATCGTTCTGGAACGCCAAGTTGAAATAAATAATTTAAGATCTGATACTGAACCATCAACTTCTGGCGAACAACAACAATCATCGCAAGAAATATCGCAACAAACATCACGACACACCTCACAACAAAGATCACAACAAAATATTAGTGATTATATCATCAGAAAAGACCCATTTCTGCACAAAGATCGCAGGTCATAGATAAGCAAGTGGTGAAGTGGATATCGAAAGGCCAACATTCTTTGCGTATTGTTGAAGAACCAGAGCTTAAAAAATTATTAGAAATGGTGTCTCAAACTCCAGACTATAGTTTACCTGGTAGAAAAACGCTCTCTAAAAGTTTGATTCCAAAAATATACAACGAAACCGTAGAATTAGTTAAGAACAAACTTACCTTTGCCAAAGCAGTTTCTGTAACTACGGATGGTTGGACTTCAGACTACACAAAAGATAGTTTCATTGCTGCGACAGCCCACTATATAAATGAAGAAATGGAACTGTGTTCATATCTATTAGAATGCATCCAATACGGAGAAAGACATACCAGTGAAAATTTATCCGAGTTTTTGAAAGATTGTTTTCGGCGCTGGGACATAGACTATAAAGTAAGTGCAGTGGTGTCGGATAATGCAGCGAACATAACGGCCGCAATACGTTTGGGTGGATGGAGGCATATTGGATGTTTTGCACACCAAATCAATTTAGTTGTTAGGAAAGGTTTAGGAGAGATTTTACCTATAATTGAAAAGGTTAAAAAACTTGTTGAGTTCTACAAAAGAAGCACTGTAGCTAAGTATAAATTAATAGAAATACAAAAGCAGTTAAACCTTCCTCAATTAACGTTGAAACAGGATGTAGAAACTCGCTGGAGCTCCACGTACCAAATGTTGGACCAATTAATAAAAGTTAAAGAAGCCGTTGTATCTGCGACTTTTTCGCTAAGGAGTGATTTACTACTAAACTCTGAAGAATTCATAATTATTGAACAATTAGTTCCAATTTTAAAACCATTCAATGAAATAACCAATGAAATTTCTGCTGAGAAAACCGTAACTTTATCTAAAGTTATTATATACTGCAAAATTATGACAAATCATATTACTAAACATCACGCACCTGAAACAATTACCACTTATTTAGAACCAGTGCAACGGTTGATTAAAAAACTTCATGTTGAAATACACAAGAGATTTGGGGATATAGAATCTTCTATGTTACACTCCGAAGCCACTGTTCTTGATCCGAGGTTTAAAAAGATCGGATTCAACTGCGTCACCAAATTTGAAAATGCTGTAAAAGAAATAAGGAGGCGAACATCTGCGATTGCCAGCGTCACTGTTGCTAGTGATAACATAGAAAATGTTCCTCCCCACCCCGTCACTGAAACAAATGATGATGACCTTTGGTCAGATATAGATAAAGAAATAATGAAAACGGTACCGCAAAATACTACAGCTCTAGCCACTATTGAAGTGGACCGATATTTAAAAGAAGACTTAATTCATAGAAAAACAGATCCCTTGAAATGGTGGTACGACCGCAAAAACATCTACCCAAATATGTACCAACATATGTTGAAAAGATTGTGCATACCCGCTACCTCCGTGCCATGCGAAAGAATATTTTCTAAGGCTGGCGATATTTTAAGAGCACGCCGTACATTATTAAAGCCGGAAAAGGTATCACAATTGCTGTTTTTGCATGGAAACATGTAAAAAAAAAGTAACAATAATTAAAAGAAATTATAAATAAAGAAAAAAATTATAAAAAAAGTACAAAAAAAATAATAAAAATAAAAGTAAAAAAAATTTATATATATATAAACAGCAGAATACTTAAAATTATGATTCTTTAAATTATTGTAAATAGAGATGATTTTTAAATACGCCTTTTAAAGTGGAAAGTAGATATTTATTAACCTACATTTTATCACTTTAATTGTCAGTCCTAAGCCTGAAAAAAGTATGAAGGGAAATCGAATCTATTTTCTTAAATAAACATTTAACGGACTTCACTGGTGTTTACAGTTTACGAACGATTAGCTATATACTGACTCCGGAAGTTACAAAATTCAACTCCGGACTCTATAGAAAAAGATTTTTGTGCCATTGTTATAGTACTACTGATACCGGAGCGAATGGAACTGTGGAACGATTTAGCGGAACTGCTCACTTCTCGGAACGAGATTTGAGGAACGAATTCCACTAATGGAACGACAATGCCCAAGTCTAATGCGCGATGCACACACTACAAGCATGAGCGAGCGGCTAGCGACACGATGTCTCTTCGGAAATCGGAAAGTCCAGACATCTCTTTCGCACCTCCCTAACTAGAATGTTCTGTCGCACTTTCTCAATACCGAGAATAAGTGTTTAACCATTATAAACTGATATACGTCAGTACAAAAAGATAAATAAATAACTCTATTACTGGTGCATAGAGCTTAAAGTCGTAAAGCGGTACGTGAACATTGCAAGTATTATACTGGTTTCCTTTTCGTAAATCATTTTGCCTAAAATCACCTAAAGTTTTAGAAATCAATGCAAACTAATTTCGGTCATAAAGTTATTGCTATTAGGATCAAGATAGAAAAAAAGATAAAAAAAATATTTGCGATTTACTAAATTAAATTCAATATTTATTTAGTTCAAGCTTGACCTGCGTCCGCGTCCGTGCGTTATCGTACGGGATCGGGAGTTAGTGATAGGTATTGTTTTGTTTTTGTTGCATCGACATTCAGTGTAAATAATTTTAGTGTAATAAACTTTTTTTATTGGACTAATGGTACTTTAGTTTAAGTGTAAATAAATTTGTATAGTTAGTGTTATAAATATTAACAAAAAAATGTTAGGTTCACGGAAACGGAGTGCAGTTTGGAACCACTTTGAGGAAGTGGAACCGAAAAAAGCTAAATGCCTATATTGTGCTAACATTCTCACCGTACCGGCTGGAAATTGTGGCAACCTGGGTAGGCATTTAAAAAGTAAACACCCCACAGTACCACTTGTTACTGACAGGCAGCCAACGCAGCAGACACCTGAAGTCCCGCAGGAGACACTTGCGTCAACGTCAACTGCGACAGAATCTCTCACGTCCAACGCCCCTGCCCTCGGCCCATCCTCCGTTGAGTTACAGGCGGTAACCCATCAGCCGTCTATTAGAGATTATGCGCAGAGCACTAAATCCATGCCGCCTCGGCGTGCTGAACTTTTGGATGAGCAGCTTGTGCGCATGATTGCGAATGGTTACTATCCCTTCAGTATGGTGGAGGACGAAGAATTTAAAACGTTTGTAAATATGCTTAATCCAGGGTACAAACTGCCAACCAGAAAAACACTGTCGCAGTCATTAATTCCCAAAATGTGCAAAAAGCAAGAAGAGAAGGTAAGGCAAAATATAGAAAATGCCAACGCAGTCTGCCTCACGACTGATGGCTGGACATCAGACAACAATGAAAGTTACATAGCTGTTACGGCTCATTACGTTCTCTCTACAACAGAGACAACAAAATTACATTCAAATTTACTGGGATGTGTGGAGTACAATGAAAGGCACACCAGCGAAAACCTCACCGAATTTTTGAAAAATATCATGCGGGAATGGAGCATTGAACATAAAATTACCGCAATCGCCAGCGATAACGCCGCCAATATTACAGCAGCTATAAGGGAGGGTGACTGGCGGCAAATTCCATGCTTCGCCCACACCCTGAACCTTTGCGTCCAGTCGGCGTTACAGAATATAGCCCCAAATATAAATAAAGTCAAAGGCATAGTGGAGTTTTTTAAGCGCAGTTCCCAAGCGAACCAGAAATTGCTGACAATGCAAAAAAGACTAAATGTTCCAACCCTTAAACTGAAACAAGATGTCGCCACCAGGTGGAACTCTACCTACGACATGCTGCATCGATTTATCTCCACGAAAGATGCAATAATATCAACGATAGCCCTCACCAGACCTGACCTCGCGCTCACTGATTACGACTGGCAAATAATTCAATCTGTTCTCCCTGTATTAAAACTTTTTTATGACGTAACAGTCGAAGTGAGCGGCGAAAAAAATGTATCGTTGGCTAAGGTCATTCCATTGTGCAGAATAATGCTGGGTCACATTAGGGGCAGGCTGCTTGAGCAAAACTCGGATGGTAATAATGTTTTACCAGAAATAAAAAAACTGATCGAACATTTAAACAAAGATTTGAATCATAGATTCGGTCACATCGAATCGAATGTATTAAACGCGGAATCTACAATTCTGGATCCACGCTTTAAGAATAAGGGATTCCAGGACTCCAGATTATTCGATAGGGCTTTGAGGGACTTAAAACTTAAAATTGGACGAAGTTCCTCAAAGACAACAACAACGCCAGCGGTAGAGCCAGGGCAACCAGAACCAGGCCCCAGTCACTCAATTTGGTTTGAGTTTGACCAAGAAGTGGTTAGACAAACACCGGACAACCCAACCGCAGCAGGAATCGTCGAAGTGGATAAATACCTCCATGAGCCGCTTTTAAAGCGTACAGAAGACCCCTTAAAATGGTGGCACGCTCGGAAGAACATATATCCTCTCCTTTTCAATTATATCATGAAAAGGCACAATCTCGTCGCCACGTCAGTTCCTTGCGAGAGGATATTTTCGAAAGCGGGATATACGTTGAATGAACGTAGGAGACGATTGACGTCGAAAAAAGTTTCGCAACTCCTGTTCATAAGTTGCAATGCAAACAACTGTAAATAAGTTTGTAAAAAAAAATTGTAAAAAAAACTAGATATAATAGGTACATGTAAATAATTCTGTAAATAATAATCAAAAGATCACTGTACATATCCAGATTTCTAAATACGCCAACCTATGAATTTTATTTGAAATTATCAAATGTAACTAATATTCTTAGATATAACTCCACGTCATAGGTTGCCAGTCCTAAGCCTGGAAAAGTATGAAGGGAAATCGGTGGTCTATACACTTTATTACTACAAATAAATAAAAACAATACCTACCTAATCTACCAATGTTGTAATCGTATTCGTTAGTCATTAATTTCATTGTAATATAATTAACTGAATTGATCAATCATAAAAATAGATACATAAAAAAAACGAAACGAGTAGTGCAATAATTCAGAACAGAAAGATACGTAAGGTAAGCATCTATGCTCTTACTGATTCGTTGGATTGAATTGAGTGAAACGAACTACGCTGAGCAAGTGAGCAGCGCATCAGTGCAATGAATGTCGTCGCTTCATGTCGTGCGCGGATTCAAAAGATATAAAGATATAAATGAGTGATACATATCCCAGTGATCGAAAGATTCATATCAATCTTTTCTTTTTAGTGATACATATTGCCCATGTCTAGCACAGACAGAACATTCATCAATAATCATTTACAAAGCTTGTAACAGCGCCATCTCTGAAATGTTGACTGGCGTTAAGCATTTGTGTTGCCAGTAATAACTATTGAAGAGATTTATTGGGACATACAAAAGTATCTACCTATTAATATCTGCCAATATAGAAACTGTATTACATCCAAAAATATGAAATAAACAAAAAATTGAATGAATATTAGTTATAAATTAAAAAATGGTTATTTTACTAAGATTTGACAAAAAAAATATGGGAAATAAATTTATAAAATTGGCAATATCGTAACATTTGTCAAAACTAGCAACAAACTGTTTAAAACTTTTCAGATTTGAAAATTTCTGAACCCGATGCACCTGTTATCACGCTTAATCGTAATCGTTAAGTTTTTGTTTTTATTAAGTTTTTTACTTGTTTTTGTTAGTTATTTGTTGTTATTGTGGATAAACTTTCCACTGACGGGTTTGGAGTAGGAGGTTCATTTTTTTTTTGTAGATAGCACTCATAATCAGAAGGCTTTTCACAAATTTTTAAGTTGCGGAGGCTCACAGTTTACGAGATATAAAATTCTAAAGTTTCCTTAGGAATTGATAATATATCGCCATGGTTGATGTCAAATTTGACGTTTTACGTTCCTGTTGACGGTGTCGGTATGTTTATTTAATTTCATCATGTTATTTCTTGAAATAAAATAATATATACGCATAGTAAATTAGACACAAAATAAAAAATCAAAAAAATTAACTTAGTTCGTAATTAATGCGCACTAAAAACGCGCAATTACATTGACTTTTTAAATTAAAATAACCAATAATCTTTCGACATTGTGGAACGGAACGTGGAGCGAGGCCATTCTGTTTTATTTATTGACAGATATTATCAACAATCTATCCACCGATACTCATTAGTGATAAGATTAGCCTTCCTTGGTCCAGGAGCGAGCGAAGCGAGCTCGGAAGTTTTGCGCACCCCGACACGGATAGGTTAGGTTAGAAGGAGGTGGCGGGATCTATGTTCGCGAGCGAAGCGAGCGAACGTAGATCCCGCCATCTCCTTCGTGGTTTTTTTTTTAAACCACCCAATAGTAGGAGCCCCGCGAAGCGGGGCTCTGTCGACTTGTCTTGACAGGCTAGCCTTCCTTGGTCCAGGAGCGAGCGAAGCGAGCTCGGAATTTTTGCGCACCCCGACTCGGATAGGTTAGGTTAGAAGGAGGTGGCGGGGACTATGTTCGCGAGCGAAGCGAGCGAACGTAGACCCCGCCACCTCCTTCGTGGTTGTTTTTTTTTTTAAACCACCCAGAAGTAGTTTTTAATTAAAAACATTTTTGTCGTCATTAGTGTTTTTACCGATCCTAACCTCAAAACTTTAACCATGGGGCGCCGCGGGGTGGGGGTGGTACAGGGGGGTAGACCCCCTCCCTCCCCCTCCCCCCTCACCCCCCCTCCCGTATATCCATTGTACTTAAAGGAAAGTTTAACCGCCTTATATACTTTCAAGGCATGAGTATCCATTAATACCACGGTCTTCGCAGTCGAAGACAGTTAATGGCCTCGGCTCCTGATAGAATATGCATACAAATTTGTACACATCATGAGTTTAATTGAGTTTATGTGTTTCAGGTGTAATTGTTCACCGATTTCCACATCCCAGTCGAAAGCCTGAACTCTTATCTGAATGGATTAATATTGTTGGCACGCATTTAACAGAAACGGATCCTATTAAAATTTATAATAACAAGAGAGTTTGTGATCGCCACTTCAAACCTGAACATAAAACTTCAGGTCACCACTTAATCTGGACAGCAAAGCCAACATTAAATCTAGGAGGTGAGTTTTTTAGTTTGTTATAGGTATTAAAATCAAGTTGACATTTATAATATTAGTATTATTCATAGAAATGTAACCATCATCACTAAAATGTAGACTTTAAAGTCAAGTCATAGCTCCAGCTAAAGCTTTACTTTCATAGTGTTTTCTTTGTCATTCAATGTACAGTAAATACAGCTGACTAATATTAAAATATATTAAATAAAACCGCTAACAATTATTATTTTATTCACTTTTACAGAAATCATTAGATCCGTTATGACAATTATAGAAGAAGAACACAACTATTGTGCCCGTCATAGTGCTCCTCCACATGGAATGTCTTCAGCCGCTACTAAAGTGCAAGGGAACATTTCTATTGACCATGTCATTCCGGTATCATCTCAACCGGAGAGCTCAACCAGTGTGTCATTGGTACCAGAGCTTGTGATTCCAACTTCACTGCCACCCAATGATCCTCTTCTGATTGAGCCATCTACTTCTAGAGCCTTCTTGAAGACAGGTAAATGATATTTATGTTTTGGTCCTAAATGTACAGTAGTCCTAGCATGAAGAATTTTAATTTAATTAAATAATTTAATTTATTTAAATCATTTAATTTAATAATAAATACAACAGTTCTATTACATATTAATTTGATTTTATGCATCATGTGCACTTTGTATCACATAGATATGAATAAAATCTTCAATTTAAATAAAATGAGTATTACAGATTCAAAGTTCACTTATGTTTATGATTCAATACATAAAAATCGTTTGTGCTAGGGCTACAGTAGTAAGACTTTAGTGATGCGCCTTGGCAATCATCATCTATCTTTGGAAATATGAACATGAGTTAATGATATCTTGAATTCCTGACAAGTGTTTGTAATTTGGTGTAACATCCGCAACATGGTGATAAGGTTAAATAAAGTTAGTTTTAAAAAGATAAGAAAAATATATGTGTATAAATAAGGAAATGTTTTGTGAAAACATTTTTTTTACAATTTCAGCTTGGCTTTGATGTTACTTGTTGTTATTATTTACAGTTATATGTATGTGTATTATTGTGTGTTTGTGTATTTTAATGTACTTACGTTATTTATTATAAGTCGGTAATCCATACATCATTACCATTACCATTACATTACTGGTGCATCCACATTATTTTTTGTCTCTGCATCAGCCTAAGGTGTCTAGTGAAGAACGCCTATGGCGTTAAGACCGCCTTTTTACAGTCGAGTGCATGTCAGTGGTAACAGTTAAACCTTGACAGCATCATTATTTCGTAAGCAGTAAGGGTGGTTTTCGTAATTCAAATATTACCACTGACATATGGTTGACTGTACCCAGTTGTGCATAAGGTATAAATAAAAATATATTTATTTTTTTAATTTCAGGGACAACATCTTGCCGACCTGATTCGAGTAGAAAAATCAGACAGCTACAAAATGAAATTTTTAGACTCAGGGCTAAGAATAACGTTTTGAAAGACAGACTTAAGAATGCAAAGAAACTTGCAGGTAATCATGCATTCGGAAAAGTTGTTCAGGAGATGACTGAGCCTGCAAAGATATTTACAAGGATGCAGTTTATGGAAACTAAGAAGAAGGCTAAGGGAAGGAGGTATACATTAGATGATAAAATACTTGCACTATCCCTATACAAACGAAGTCCCAGAAGCTATAAACTTCTTGCAGAATATTTCACACTGCCATCAAAGAAGTCTTTGAAAATTTTATTATCAAAAATAAAATTAAAATGTGGAATAAATCCAATTATATTTACAGAGTTAAAAAGTTCTGTGTCAAAATTAAGTGCAGATGATCGCTTATGTACTCTGATCTTTGACGAAATGGCATTGTCACCTCAGATCCACTACAATACCCAGAAAGATGACCTAATTGGATTTGAAAATGATGGACATAAAAAAACGCAGAAAATTGCTGATCACGTCTTAGTATTTATGGTAAAAGGGATCAAGGCTAACTTTAAACAGCCTGTCGCATACTATTTTTGCCAAAATATGAAGAGTATCCAACTAAAGAGTATTATAACAGAAATAATTAAACAAGTACAAGAAACAGGCCTGCACATAATAGCCACAGTATGTGATCAAAGCACATTGAATGTAAGTACTATAAATGCCTTAGTAAACGATACTAAAGCTACATACCTGAGACATGGAAAAGAATGGCGAGAAAATATGTTCACTGTGAATAATAAAAAGATTATTCCTTTATACGATGTTCCTCATCTTTTAAAAGGTTTACGGAACAATCTCCTAAACAAGGATATGTGCTATTATGACGAGAAATCGGCCACAATTAAAACTGTCAAATGGGAGTACTTTAAAAATGTATATGAAGCTGACAAAATGGATGGAGAGTTGCGATATCTATGTAAAATCACAGATGAACATATATATGTAGAGAAAATGAAAAAAATGAGAGTGAAGCATGCAGCTCAGGTATTTAGCCACACTTTTGCTGTAGCCACAAAACATTTGGCAGGAAAAGGCAATGCACCCGAAGAATGTCTCAATATTATACCTTTTGTGTTAATGGTAGATAAACTATTTGATTCGTTGAACAGTTCGACATTCCAAATTTCACAAGGAAAAATCCACAGAAGTGCAGTAAAAAGACACTCTCCTCATCATAAATTATGGCTAGAAGCTTTAAAAATGTTAAAAAGTGTAAAATTTTTACAAACAAAACTTAATGGAGACACTATTGAAAAATCCGTGCCCAGTGTTACAAACTTTATTAAAACAATTGAAGGGTTTCAGTCAATTTGGGTAATATTACAAGGAAAATATTCTTTTGACTCAATGCTTACACGTAACTTCAATCAAGACCCAATCGAAAACTTTTTTGGAAATATTAGGAGTTTGGGCTTCAGAAATAATAATGTTAATTGTGTTGGGTTTGAAGGTGCTTTTAAAACACTGTTATTAAACAATTTTAATACAACTCACTCCATTGGGTCTAACTGCGAGCAAGACTCTAACTGTTCTTTGAGTTCATATAAATCTTTATTAAATTACCAAGATGATGAAAATATCGCACCTAAATCCCAACACATTGTAGTAGAAGACGCATTAGAATTAATGGTTCAAAATAATGATGAAGATGATGGTTCTGAACAAAGAAGTTATGTTTGTGGTTGGGTATTGAATAAATGTTTGCAAAATATTGTAAAATCATGCAGCAAATGTCGAAGAAATTTATGTGGATCACCAAGTGATCAAGGAAATGCATTCATAAGAGCCAAGGAATATCATCCTAACAAAAATTGGCTTTGTTACCCTTCAGAATCCTTAAAAAGATGTTTTAAAGACATCCAAAACATTACAATTTCTTTTTTAAAATCTAATTGTGAAGAAGTAAAACTTAAAGAAAGAATTAAGAGTTTTGTAGATTGTTTTTTAGAATTTTCTTTTATAGAATGTAACACACATGGAGATAAATTGAGAAATTATTTTATTGACTTGTGCATTAATGTCATAATATTTAGTTGGTGCAGGTCAATCAACAGGATTCTGTCTGGTAAAATAGTTTATGATGGGACAGAGGACAAAGTTAAAAAAGCTGCTCAAGAATATCATACAAAACACATGTATGTGTTTTGTAAATGATATCTATTTTTTTAACTTCTCCGGGCCATCTTCAAGCATAAACTATTTTACCCGCAGTATAAGAACTATGTCGGTTTCTGTAAAATATTATATTCTGTAAAATATTATATTTTCTGTGTTTGTATATTGTATTAATTTTATTAATAAATATTATAATTTGATATGTACATTTGCTTGTGTAATAAAAACGTGGAATTTTACATTTTGTGCCATTTTTAATGAAACCCATCTGTTTCAAATTTGTTTTTTTTGCTAGCATTTAGAATTCAATGCGGATATTCTATTTCATCATAATCATAAAAAATATGAATAGAATTATGAAATAATTGTCTTTTTTCAATTAATATTAGTTATGAATATGATGAAATATAAATGATACCGCATTGAATTTTAAATTCTAGCGAAAACAATTTGAAGCAACAAAATAGTAGGGTAGTAGCTTTGATTATATAATGTCTAGATGGAGCGTGGCCCTACATTCATACCAAAAAAAACTAGGACGCCATTTGTGTATGTGTGCGTGCAGGCGTCGTTTTACACTATACGTCAATGTCTCTGTGTGCGTAAATAGTGATACCAGCTATTACTAATTCTCCCATAAATCACATTAAATAAAGACGAATGAATTATAATAAAATATTTACTTATTTTAGTTATATGTTGGTACTTATGTGGTATTATTCAGTTTAAGTGTATTTTAATAATAATATATTTTTTTTTAATAAGTATTTACTTTTTAAATCAATAAAAAAAAGAAGTTTGGAGTTGTGTGTATTTGGTACAATATTAAAACATAATGAGGTATAGGTACTTTAACATTGAGTTATTTTTTTTTTACTTTTTTTTTTATTTGATATAGTACATCAGCACTATTTTATAAACGTAACGATAAACCAACAAAATTACCCACAAAAATGGGAGAATGAAAAACAGAAACTGGCAACACTGATGAAATATGGCGTGATTTTAATAAACATAAAAATAAAATTAATTATAAAGTTTCTTTAAATCGTGTGTAGTAGTTTTAGTGATAGGTGATGTGTGTTGGTATTTTTTAGCCTTCCTTTTTAATTCCAGCACACTTTAGAAGCACATACTATCATTTTATCGCTGTTATGTGGTTATTCCTTAGACCGCGTAAAACGTAGTGTCACGAAAGCGGCACGATCTGTACTGGTGGCGGGAAAGTACTTAACAACCACTTTTGGTTGTTATTTTTTGACACGTCTGCGCGCACTTGACAGTCCATCTAGACATTATATAATCAAAGGGTAGTAGGTATTAATAAATAGAAGTCTAAATATACCTATAGATACGCATATGTGATATATGTATAGCTATGTATATTTCTATAGCTTTTGACAGTTGAGTTTTATCCAACATCCACTAGAGGCGCCACTTTCCATACTTGACGATTTTAAGGCAAAGTTGTAACTCTTTCCCAGTTTATTAGTTACTATACTCTTTGGAGACCGAGCGCGGTTGCGGTGCACGCGGCTAGCGCCCGCCTCCCACTCCCTCGTCGCTCTCTGGTCACTCGCGGCCATAGTGCCGGGCACACTTCCGGCCGGTTTTAGTAAGTTTTAGTGCGGGCGGCAACACAAACCCTGGATCACTCCTGGTCTCATAAGATGCATTAAACACAGAGACAATTTACATGCAACCTCGCGCAAACAACCAGACGACGAAATGAGGCGATTAGTATACACAAGATATCGCAACTTCTGCAATAATTTGTTACATAAATTAAAAAATAACTATAATACTTAAGAAATTAAAGAAAGCAGCAGTGATCCGAAAAAGCTCTGGAAAACTTTAAAATCTATTTACAACCCTAATTCAGCAAAAAGCGACTCAAGTCAGTTAATAAAGAACCCGATAGACCCAGTCGACTCTCTAAACAAGTGTAACTCTTACTTTACCTCACTTGGAAAGAATCTTTCTGATTGCATTTTAACAAAGCTAGGTGAAACGGAAGATTGTTCATTTTTGACCTGACTATGTATAGAAATGAAATAAATATTAAAATGTAGCTTATTGTTTTGTGTATTGATTACGCTTATCACAATATTAAAAGAAAAGCAGGAAAAAAAGTTTTTTTAACATTTAATCACGTAACATTTTTTCTATGGCATAACGTATTAACATATTTTGAACGCATCCAAATCATCCTTCTTTAAAACGTTCCATTTTACACTTTGCTGCTTGACTTTATTTAACTGTGTTTCTGAGTTTTATGGTTATTGTACGATTAATTTGATCAGTAAGTATTTATTTATTAGTCACGGGATAACATAAATTATTTAATAAATAACACAATAATTAAATTAAATTAATTATGCAGCGTTTCATTTAGTGTGCGCAAGTGAAATGGATTTTTTTGACATTTGACAGTTCTGTGATTTGCACCGGCGCAGTCCTTCGTTGTTGCGCTTGCGTTTCGTTGTGTACTGTGCCATTTCGTGTGTGTATCTTCTTATTACGACCCTATTTACCCCCCCTGGACGCCGATATCTTCCTCATCTGACGACCTTTGCTTACCATACCTGATACCGTTATAAATCCGCCCTGTTGACAATGCCGCCATCAGCAAGTCGACGTACACTTTGCATAAACTGCAATGTCTGCATAAATACGTTCCGACGTTATCTCGTTAATGAGCTTAACACAAGAGTTATTTCGTTACTTAGCGAGTGGATATCACCAGTAATTGTAAGTATTTTATGCTCATTATTTTTAATCTAAAAATATATTAGGAGAATCACACAAAGTATTAAGCTATTGTTTATAATTGTATTGGAAAGAAGTTTATATTGAGTATCCTATTTCAGATTACTGATGACGATTACATTTGTGAACCTTGTAATGAACTCCTCATGAGGAGCATAAACCAGCAAATAACAACAAGCTGTGATGGTGCTCAAGCTTCTGGGTCATCTCAACCTGGACGTAGACAAGTGTGCAGTATTTGTGGACGGTCTACACTTAATCGTCAGAGCCATGCTATTGTTATTGACAATCCTTCGGAAGAGCAAAGACAGATTAATGCTGTTATACAAACAAGAATTGCGCCACGTCAGGTACCTATTTATGTTTCTATATTGTTTATTATCATATTTCTTCTGGATAAAAATGATCATAACTGTCAGTGATTGATCTATGCTGTAATAGTCATAACCACAAATAAAAAATAATGTACATAATAATACTTTATCATGAAAATAATAGGTATTATTGTTTTTTGATCCTGAATGTAGTGACATGTCTTTTTATATTAATACATAAAATACCTGATATTAATTCAATGTTTTCTTTCATAGATAACATCATCTGATAGAATATGCCATGCATGCTGGATGAGTTGCAAGCGTGCTGCCATAAGTATTGAGCATGCTGATGATGCCCGTGGAGTTGCTACTACTGAAGAAGTTCCAGTTGAAACAGGTCATTCTGAGCTAATCACTGCTGAACCAGTTCATGAAAGTCTAGATCTGCCTTCTGTAGTTGCACCTAGTGAAATAACATTGGATAATTATAGACGGGCAGCAAATACTGCTTCTCACTGCCTTTTCCCTCAATGTAATAATATTAATTTGCACAATATGGCAGATTCATTTAGAGCAACAATACTCAGTACATATAAATATTATATCCCTGTGCACAGCCGTGTTTGTACAGAACATAGACTAAGTAACCAGTGGAGTAATCTGTACAATTCAAGTAATAGCATTAGAACATTTACTTTACAACAAGTGGAACATATTTTTTCATTTGTCAATGCTTTCAAGCCTTACCTTGATTTTACAAATGTAGAAGCTATCCAGGAAATTGAGGATAACATATTTTTCTTTTGGACTGTAAGGTCTAAACAAGATTTTTTCACCCTTGTTAGTGAAGTTCCTCGCATACAAAGGATGCACAAAGGCCTTTTAGGATTAGCTGCATTGCTAATGAAAATGAGGACTGGTGAATCAGATGTTCGCTTGTCTACATTATTAGATGTACCGCGTAGTACATTAGAGCGACTAATTAATAAAAGCAGGGAAATCCTGGTTCAAGATTTTGTACCTATGCACCTGGGTATTACTCATATATCAAGAGAAAATCTAATGAATCATAATCTTACAATACCTAATGGTATATACAATGAAAACTTCACAAATGCTATTATTATTTGTGACGGTACATACATATATATAAATAAAAGTTCAAATTACTCCTTCCAAAAGGATACGTATTCATTACATAAATATAAAAATCTTTTAAAGCCATTTTTATTTGTGGCATGTGATGGTTACATCCTTGATTGTTTCGGTCCATACAAGGCTACCACATCCGATGCCGACATTATGATTTCCCTCTTTGATTATGAAAACGCTCCTCTAAGATTATATTTTCAAGAAAATGATGTGTTCATTTTGGATAGGGGATTCCGAGATTCCATAAGAATGCTGGAAGGTTGCAATTAACGGCCATACATGCCTGAATCTCTATTAGAAGGCGAACACCAATTAACAACACAGCAAGCTAACCAGAGCCGCTGTGTGACTATATGTCGTTGGGTGGTTGAGGCAGTAAATGGACACTTTAAAAGAGATTTCAAGCTCCTGAGGCAAGACTATTTTAATAAATCTGTCCCAAATATGATGCAGAATTTCCAAATAGCTGCCAGTTTACTAAATAGATTTGGTGTGCTTTTTCAAGACCGAAATGAAGCTAATGAGATAGTTGCAATTATAAGACAGCGAATTAATTTTGAAAATAATTTAGCTTTATTAGTTGAACAACATAACATGAATAGAAGGTCCACTGCTTTTCAGAGTATAACTGCTGATCGCGATAACTCTTTTTTGTTTCCTAGATTAAGTTATAACGAATTAATATTATTTGCTCTAGGTACTTACCAGATAAGACAAGCAAGGTCTTACTATGGAGAACATATTAGATTTCATGGATCATATCGAATAGAAGTATGTAGGGATACACAAGACTTTTCTCAATACAATCTTAGAGGAAGTGGTGATAAAACGTCAATAAGAGGAAAAATTAAATCCAGGCACATTTCAAGAAAACAATACTATGTCTATATTTTAGTAGAAAATAATGTGCCTGGCAGAGCCGGGATTGTTGAATATTGTTGTAGTTGTTTGGTCGGTCGACGAACCATTGGATGTTGCGCTCATGTGATGACGGTTGTGTGGTACCTTGGATGGGCTAGGTACGAAGAAAATATATCTGCTCCAGCAGAATTTCTGGATCACGTAGTTATAAGAGAACTTGATGATAATGATGACTATTAATAAACTATTCCACTGTAACATAGTGTTTTATTTACTTTATTTAACTAATTGTTAGTCCTATAAATGTGGGTTAACACGTTAAAGCCGGAACCCCACCGCTGCGCAGGCTGTGCACGGATGCGTGGCTCACCTCTGCTGCGTGGGCTCATTAGTTCGGCGGCGTCGGCCTCCGTTTCCACTGCGGCGCACGGACACGGATGTGTCGCCCACACAGCTCATAGCTATGCGTGGGGTACAGTCACGAGCAAAAATATGTAACATAATAATATGCGAAATTGTTAAACGAAATTAGTGAGATTTTTGTCGAATCTCTTCTGCCATCTAGCAATCAATGCATACTGACAGATGACACTTGAAAATAAAATTGTTCAGATATTTTTTTTAATAAAAAAAAATATTTTACTCAAAGTCAATATATTAATTTAATATTATAGATAATAGCGCTTCCCAGTAACAGTATAATTCAGCTATTGTGTAGTAACATCTGTTATACTTATTTTGTATTATGAATATCTCAGTTATTACATAAATTATACTTATCACAACTTAAATGAATGTATATATACTAGGAAAATTAATTGTACCTCTTATTTATAGGTGCTTATTCTAATAATAATTTCTTAACAAGATTATATGGGTACATATTTTTGCTCGAGACTGTACATAGTCGTGGGTCGCCGAGAAATGGCCGACCCACGCAGCTGGGATGCGTCGCACGGCCGTGGGCTGAGCTACGTTCCGCCTATTCGAGTTAGCCACGCGTGTGTTTATGACGTCATTTGCTGCGTAGCATGTCCGTGCGCTGCGGTGGAAACGCTCTCATACATTTTGTACTAAAGCGAAGCTTAACACACGTGCACAGCCTCTCCGTGCGCCGCTGTGGGTTTCCGGCTTAAGAGCGTTACCGGACGCATATAGCCGGTAATGTACCCTCCCGCGGTGCGAGCGCCAAAAACTAGTTTTTCTCGCTCGTGCAGCGTCATTTTAGGTATGATGTTCTGTGAGTTAAAAAGGGACAAATAAACATCATTGCTTCTTACTTACATACGGTCTTATTACAATAGAAAAAAGGTACATAGCATATTTGCCCTGTACGCACAGAATGATAAAACATTGCATTCCATGCGTTACCGGACAAATACGACTTGTATGTGCAAGTCCGGTATCGCACTGTTGGCGAGGGCGTATGCATTAGTGAGAAACTGATCTTATTAGCGTTCAGACGTTTGTCGACATTTGTTATATTTTCCCGCCCTATATTAACGTAATAGTTACGACATCAAATTTGCAATGAAGCACTCCCGAAAAATATTAGCTCGTATTTTCGAAGAAAAAGAAGAAAGTTTTGATATTGCATCCAACGGCACAAGCAAAAATCAAAAGATCTTCCCTCCTGGTAAGAAAATTAAAGTTTTAGAAGATATAAAGATTCCATCGCGTTCAGTTAAAACTAAACCACCTGAATCACATACTTTAATTTGCCAGTCAACTACAAGCAAAATAATTAATCCAGGAAAGAATACATATGAAAGTCCTTCTACTAGCAACAAATATGCAATATTACAGAATGTTTCTTTTCCTGGGAGTTCGAGTGAAGCTGGCTCACTTAGTGACTTATCGTATAATAATTTATTAAAAATTGATTGCAACCTGACACCGGAATCTATAAAAGAATTATTGTCTACGCCAAAGTCAAATTAACAGCAAACTTTAGACACCCATCATAAAAAACGTGACCCTAAACAACAAAACCTGGAGGACAGTAAGATTAAGATATGCACAATAATTTCCGAAGATATGATTCAAGATAATAGTTATGCAGTTAATACTTCACAAGCAATAGACTTATCATTACCAGCTACTAGTTCAAATCATTCCGCAACGGATGATATATGTCACCACCTAGAACCACATAATTTTAGCGATATAAGTACAGACAGTGACAGCAATTATGTACCATCTAGTTCAGAAAGTTCTTCAAGTGATACGGAGACGGTATCAACGGCTGATGTTGAAAATACTGCAGATATTCAAAGTCCGTTGATTACACCAAAAGATAGCGAATGGGTAGATATCACTTCTACTGTGCCAAATATTGGTAATTTTAAAAATGACACTGTAATAAACATTCCTCCCGATGTAACATCGCCATTTCATATTTATAAGTTATTTGTTACTGATGACATCATACATAAAATGGTAGCAGAGACAAATAATTACGCAAATAATTGCCGTTTTAATGAAACTGCCAAAAATAAGTCTAGGTTGAAAAAGTGGCAGGACACCAATTTCGAGGAAATGTGCACTTTTATGGGTATCTTGATGACAATGGGAGTTGTCAAACTACCAAGCTTGAGTCACTATTGGTCGAAAAAGACATGTTATAAAAACATATACATTCAATCATTAATGACGCGAGATAGATTCTTATTGCTATTAAAATGTTGGCATTTCAGTAATGATACAATTTTGATCCGACAGACAAATTAGGCAAAGTTCGTGATGTTCTAAGTATGATTTTGAGCAAATTTAGTGAAATCTTAATACCCGGTCAGTATTTGGTTATTGACGAATCTATGATTCCGTGGCGAGGACGATTAAAGTTTCGACAATATACAGGGTGAATATCAAGTCGTTGTTTTCCCGAAGCGAAATGAGTTTGTATCGGTCATACAATCGATTAATATATGTAAAAAAAATTAGACTCAATAAATGGCGGATTAACAATTGTTATAAAAAAAACTCGAAAGTGACTTGACCCAGTAGTAATACATCGCGCTATACCTACGCGGGCGGGCGCGCGGTTACCCCGAACGCCGCGCGGTCGTTGCACTTCGCGTGTAAATCAGCTGATCGCTACTCGTGATTTAATAAAACACAAAACCAATAAGTAATTCAAATTTTCGCTTCAAACTTTTACGGGCTTAGGATCGTCATAAATACTTAAAAAATCAAAATAGGTATCTTTAAAAAAAGTCGGAATTTGATAATTAAGTATTTAAGGCGTAGGTATTTAAAAATGGAATCGACTTATTTACAATGATTTTGATTACCTAACCTACTTTTAAATGTTTATTTACAAATTACGAGTACTTACACTTAACGGTAGCGGAGTAATTGTTCGAAATGTAAACCACTACGTTCAATGCACAAACGAGCACGTTTTAACTGATTGTCTTTCAGTTTCATTAAAGTGTCTCTGTCACGTCTCACGATATTAAAAGCGTCCACTATCGCACTTATCAAAGAGTCGCGTGTTTGGTGTTCCTCACGATACACCAAGTTCTTGAGCTCAGACTCTACCACAAATAAAAGTCCAAGGGAGTCAAGGCCGGGCTCCTCGGTGGCCAAGGGTGTGGCCCGCCACGAAAAAAAAATGATAAGGATGCAGTCCTTCTGTGTTGAGCACTTTCATAGCACATTCATCACTTGACGTCATTGACGTTCGCGCACAGAACACTAACTAAGCCGTAGGCACAGAGCGCAACATTTGGCGGCATTCTATTGTGTTTGCGCGCTTGCCGCGTGCATGCAAGCTAATTTATACCGTATCGCCATGACCGAGAGCTTATTTTGCTCTGAACATTTATTATTGATTCTTTCTTTGTAAGTTTGCCGACAACACTTGGCGGCGGCGTGTGCGTTTCGTGTTACCTACAGGTGCCTACGTGATCTCTAGTGAGTGAACTACTATTGATTATCGCTCTTTCGAGTTTATGAATACTTTTTTAATGATGTGAAAAAAAAAATATTATGTTTTTTAAGTTAAACTTTGTATTTCGATAGTACTACTGATGGGTAATCGTCCTGCCGCGGGAAAACAACGATTCAATTTTCACGGTGTATAAAAAACAAAAGCCATAAATACGGAATAAAACTGTATAAATTATGTACGCCTGAAGGGTATACATGGTCCGTAATTGTTTATACAGGTAAAAGTGATAGACCGGGAAACCAACTACATGGCCATGATATCGTCTTAAAATTAATAAAAGACTTAGGTGGAAGTGGTAGAACAGTTATAGCCGATAATTTTTATACCTCTGTGGGTTTAGCAGAAGATTTATTAAAGCAAAAAACTGAACTGTGTGGAACAATAAGAACAAATAGAAGAGGCCTTCCTAAAAATGTTATATCTACTAAACTGAAAAGAGGAATGTGTATTGGTAAAATGAATGAAAACGGAGTTAAAATAATTAAATGGCATGATAAACGGGCTGTCACAATGATAACAACATGCAAAAATCACGTTGCAGCTGTTAAAGACATCGGCAAAAAAACACGAAATGGTGAGATAATTTACAAGCCAGAATGTGTGTCTTTATATAATTTAAATAAGAAAGGCGTTGATTATAGCGACCAAATGACGGCATATTATTCATCTTTGAGAAGAGGAATCAAATGGTACCGAAAACTTATGATGAGTTTTCTTTTTGGTACCTGTGTTGTTAATGCGTGGATCATTCATAATAATATAACGAACAAAAAAGGAAAATTGATCGATTTTGTTGAATCTGTTATACAAAACTTTACTGGTCTAACATTTTGCGATGATATAAAGTCCTCAGAAAAGAAGAAGTACCATACCTTAGAAAAAACTACAAAAAGAAAACAATGTACACTTTGCTATCAAGAATTACGAAAAACAATGAATAGCCGGGAAGCTGACAAAAAAGTGCCAAAAGTTAAATTGATGTGTATTGAATGTAAGAAAGTTTTTTGTCTTCCTTGTTTCAATAAAGCTCATGAAAATAATGCTTAATTTCTTAATAAATAAAAAAAATATCGATAAATATTTGTTTTCTTATTTAACATCACTACTGTTTATCGACTATTTGAACATTTTCACCACTTCTTGTGCGCCACATGACATATAAGTCCGGTTAGACTTTTAAACCTATAAGTAAAAAAATACTTGTCCAATTCTGGAACCAAGATAAATGTATATAGTTCAAGGTTTTTAGATATTGATCAAAGTTTAAAAAATGCTAGAAAGTAGAAAACAATATGAGAAATACAAGTTTTAAAAAGAGTTGAGTACCGGTCTTATTTGTCTTGTTTCGCACTAGAATAATTAACCGTACATGGCAATATTGTCCTGTACCGCACCATAGTGGAATATTATATTTTTGAGCTTCGCAGTAAACGTGATGAACTGTTAACAGGTGTTCGTTTACCAAATAAATAGGTAATGTGTCATGGAGAACAACAGTTCTCAACTCGACCCTCATTTTATAGTGGCAATCATAGAGTCTTAACATTGACTTACAGTTGGTTTCAAGGAATTAACAAAGTAGAAAAGATGTTTTAGACCCTAGTTAGGTAAAATAATATTCCTATTTTAGAATAAACTTCGAGCGTTATTAATAAGTTCATACACGTTTGTTTTGGATCATTATTTCTGGTAATAGCAAATCCTAACCTAAAAATAAACATTAATATTTTTCGGACTTCGTGGCGTTTAAATCGCCAAAATGAATATAATACATTATTTTCTAAACTTACAGGAATTATTTCTACTATATCTTATAGCTATACATATACTTTCACTATCAGGTTTTTAAATGTATGGGAAGTGGGCATTGTTCTTTAAAACCAAAGAATCCCGAATCTGAAATAGAGCAACTAATATTGCAGCTTAAGACGGACAGTGCACCTGGACCCGACGGAATAAGCGTTCGAACTATTCAGAGTCAGGCTTGCACTTTTACTTCCGCTCCCTCATATTTTTAACCTTAGCCTGGAAGAAGGCAAATTCCCAGAGCGATGGAAAATAGCCTCTATTAGACCCATACATAAGTGTGGTTCTATGGACTCACCGGAGAACTACCGCCCTATTGCTTTGTTATGCGTCCTTTCTAAAGTACTGGAAAATATAGTAAATAAGCGCTTAGTTAACTACTTAGAAGAGCACACTCTTAATTCGGAGAGACAGTTCGGTTTTAGGAGAGGTAGGTCCACAGAGAATGCAGCATCGACAGTAGAGTTGAGTAACTCCGGAGTGATTCGTTCCGAAGAACTGCTCACATTCAGTGAACGAATCGATCTCGTTCACTATTGTGCGGTATTTTCGTTCCACAGTTCCGGCTCCGGAGAGAGGAGACAAAATTACCTATATCGCTTTCTTTGTTTTAGTTAAATTTGACATTCTGGAGACGTAAACTATTTTAGTCTTTATATCATAGACGAATAAGTTCATTTTAGATTAACACTGTAATTAAAGCAACTTTGTTTACGTTATTCGGTGTATTTTTCAAATTGGTTCGAATTTTATATTAGTTTAGTCTATTACGTCAATTGCGTAACACAAAGTATCAAAAATTAGTTGAACACTTGAACAAAGTTGTGTGGTTTATTTTGTATTTTTTCATTTTAGTTTATATACTTACTTAGATAGTAAATAATTTTTAAATAGTGTAAGTTGGTAATGATTTGTAAATAGTGTAATATAATATTAATAACTCTTGTGTTGAGTGACAGTACTTAGGTTTTTAAAAATGGCTTCAAACGGAAACGTAGTGATATTTGGGGACATTTTAATGAAGTAGAACCAAAAAGAGCTAAATGTGGTTATTGCAATGCAATCTTTAGCATTGCATCTGGAAATACCAGTAATTTGACGCGCCATATGACTAGGAAACATCCTGCAATCCCTATCGTTCTGGAACGCCAAGTTGAAATAAATAATTTAAGATCTGATACTGAACCATCAACTTCTGGCGAACAACAACAATCATCGCAAGAAATATCGCAACAAACATCACGACACACCTCACAACAAAGATCACAACAAAATATTAGTGATTATATCATCAGAAAAGACCCATTTCTGCACAAAGATCGCAGGTCATAGATAAGCAAGTGGTGAAGTGGATATCGAAAGGCCAACATTCTTTGCGTATTGTTGAAGAACCAGAGCTTAAAAAATTATTAGAAATGGTGTCTCAAACTCCAGACTATAGTTTACCTGGTAGAAAAACGCTCTCTAAAAGTTTGATTCCAAAAATATACAACGAAACCGTAGAATTAGTTAAGAACAAACTTACCTTTGCCAAAGCAGTTTCTGTAACTACGGATGGTTGGACTTCAGACTACACAAAAGATAGTTTCATTGCTGCGACAGCCCACTATATAAATGAAGAAATGGAACTGTGTTCATATCTATTAGAATGCATCCAATACGGAGAAAGACATACCAGTGAAAATTTATCCGAGTTTTTGAAAGATTGTTTTCGGCGCTGGGACATAGACTATAAAGTAAGTGCAGTGGTGTCGGATAATGCAGCGAACATAACGGCCGCAATACGTTTGGGTGGATGGAGGCATATTGGATGTTTTGCACACCAAATCAATTTAGTTGTTAGGAAAGGTTTAGGAGAGATTTTACCTATAATTGAAAAGGTTAAAAAACTTGTTGAGTTCTACAAAAGAAGCACTGTAGCTAAGTATAAATTAATAGAAATACAAAAGCAGTTAAACCTTCCTCAATTAACGTTGAAACAGGATGTAGAAACTCGCTGGAGCTCCACGTACCAAATGTTGGACCAATTAATAAAAGTTAAAGAAGCCGTTGTATCTGCGACTTTTTCGCTAAGGAGTGATTTACTACTAAACTCTGAAGAATTCATAATTATTGAACAATTAGTTCCAATTTTAAAACCATTCAATGAAATAACCAATGAAATTTCTGCTGAGAAAACCGTAACTTTATCTAAAGTTATTATATACTGCAAAATTATGACAAATCATATTACTAAACATCACGCACCTGAAACAATTACCACTTATTTAGAACCAGTGCAACGGTTGATTAAAAAACTTCATGTTGAAATACACAAGAGATTTGGGGATATAGAATCTTCTATGTTACACTCCGAAGCCACTGTTCTTGATCCGAGGTTTAAAAAGATCGGATTCAACTGCGTCACCAAATTTGAAAATGCTGTAAAAGAAATAAGGAGGCGAACATCTGCGATTGCCAGCGTCACTGTTGCTAGTGATAACATAGAAAATGTTCCTCCCCACCCCGTCACTGAAACAAATGATGATGACCTTTGGTCAGATATAGATAAAGAAATAATGAAAACGGTACCGCAAAATACTACAGCTCTAGCCACTATTGAAGTGGACCGATATTTAAAAGAAGACTTAATTCATAGAAAAACAGATCCCTTGAAATGGTGGTACGACCGCAAAAACATCTACCCAAATATGTACCAACATATGTTGAAAAGATTGTGCATACCCGCTACCTCCGTGCCATGCGAAAGAATATTTTCTAAGGCTGGCGATATTTTAAGAGCACGCCGTACATTATTAAAGCCGGAAAAGGTATCACAATTGCTGTTTTTGCATGGAAACATGTAAAAAAAAAGTAACAATAATTAAAAGAAATTATAAATAAAGAAAAAAATTATAAAAAAAGTACAAAAAAAATAATAAAAATAAAAGTAAAAAAAAATTATATATATATAAACAGCAGAATACTTAAAATTATGATTCTTTAAATTATTGTAAATAGAGATGATTTTTAAATACGCCTTTTAAAGTGGAAAGTAGATATTTATTAACCTACATTTTATCACTTTAATTGTCAGTCCTAAGCCTGAAAAAAGTATGAAGGGAAATCGAATCTATTTTCTTAAATAAACATTTAACGGACTTCACTGGTGTTTACAGTTTACGAACGATTAGCTATATACTGACTCCGGAAGTTACAAAATTCAACTCCGGACTCTATAGAAAAAGATTTTTGTGCCATTGTTATAGTACTACTGATACCGGAGCGAATGGAACTGTGGAACGATTTAGCGGAACTGCTCACTTCTCGGAACGAGATTTGAGGAACGAATTCCACTAATGGAACGACAATGCCCAAGTCTAATCGACAGTGACAAACTTAGTAGCTAAACATATTGAATATGGAGAACAATGTATAGGGGTCTTTCTAGACTTAGCAAAGGCCTTCGACACAATTTCGATAAATTTACTGCTGAAAAAGCTAGAAGGTGTTGGCATTAGAGGAAATGCCATAAATTGGTTTAAGAGTTATCTAACCAACCGCAATCAGCAAATCAAAGTAGGTGACCACTTAAGTGGACTGCTCCCAATTAACTTTGGAATACCGCAGGGCAGTATATTAGGCCCGACCCTTTTCGCTTTCTACATGAATGAAATACTAAATATTTCAATACCACAAGCTGACATCGTTTCATATGCTGATGACACAGCTGTAACTTTCCATGGGAAAACCTGGGAACATGCCTATGCTCTCGCCGAGGAAGGCTTGCTAACTGTAGCAGAGGCACTCAATAGAAATCTCCTAACGCTTAACGTTAATAAAACCAAAATAATTACGTTCCATAAAACAACAGCTACTAGCCCACCACGCCATTTACGTTTAAAATTCCATACGTGTCACAATTATCACTCTCCCCTAACTAACTGCTCCTGTCTTATCATAGATCGCATTCACTCCCTTAAATACCTAGGTATCACCTTGGACGAGAACCTAACTTTTAAACCCCACATACAAATACTCTCCGGGCGATTACGAAAACTGATCTTTGTTATGAAGAAGTTACGCGACTGCACTCCCTTCGACACACTACGTGTAGTATATCTAAGCTTGTGCCAGTCAGTCCTTCAATATGGCATATCGGTCTGGGGAGCGGCTGGGAAAACTATATTCATGGAACTGGAAAGAGCACAGAGAGCCGCCATTAAAGTAACACTTAAGAAGCCTTTCCGATACCCAACAGACCTGTTATACAAATTTCCCGTCCTCCGCGCCAGACAGCTATATATTCTTAATGCCACACGTCACGCTTACAATAGTCTTAGAAAACGCGCAGACTTCCAATACCTTGTGTCTAAACGTGTCTTACATATTCCCCTTCCTGTGCTAAAAAGCCTCCTAGCAAGACGCTGCCCAGCATACTCACATTTAAGCGTCTTCAATAAAATTAGTAAACACTGCAACATCAAGGGCCTTAACATCAACCAAACAAAAAAACTTATAAAAGACTGGCTGATGTCACTACCTTATGAAGAGACAGAAGAATTAGTTTCATAAATTACACACGCCCACACTCTTACACTCACCCACACACCGTCCACACACACACTCACACACACACCCTCACACAAACACACACAACCCCACACACCGTTACAGACTCACTTATTATATTTTTTTTTATTTTACTCTAATTGATGAATAAAATTTGATTTTGCTTTTGCTTGTCTGTTGTATTTAACTACAAGTAATGTTCACTAGATTTCACTTGTATTAGATTTAACTTTCATTTTTATTGTAATAAATTGTTCTACGATATAAAAATTTGCTTTCGTCTCATTAAACCCAACAAATAATGTATTTCAAAGTATCTTCCACACTCCGGCCCCCAAGATACAAGCTTTGGCTTAGTTTGGGGACCACTGTTATCTCCTATGTAAACTTTATAAATTACCTGTACTCTGTGTTAGTCCTAAGAAATAATATAATAATGAACAATAAATTTGTTCTTATTAATATAACTGCGTGGTATTTTCTTGTTCAAAGTTGCGTGGTCTTTAATTAATGCTATCGTTGTGTTGTTGTTTACTGTTTCAGCAATTATTTCGCTCAGTGTTAAAAGAGCATGCGCAAATAATAGAAAAATAGTCCCTAGACACTAATACTAACAAGATAAAAACTAAAGCATGGGAAGAAGTTCACAAAACGTAAGAAACCAACAATAGTATGAGCACATCGATTGTTATTGCTTTTTTATTATTAAGTACGATTTTATTATTCTGTTTAAGGTTCAATAACTTAAATAAGCGACCTCGATATCTAAGTCAGCTGAAGATTCAGTGGAAAGGAATGAAGGTCAATGCCCGAAAAACTTACAGCTCATTTAAAAAAGATACTAATAAAAGGGGTGGTGGCGAAAGACCAGCCACTCCTGATGAAGCAGTTACTGAAATAAGGGATCTACTTAACCCCGCTGAATTATTAAGGGATCATAATCCATATGATTCAGATGGACTTGTGATTGGAGAACTGGAGTTGCCTACTACGAGTAAGATACTACCTATTAAAAAAACAGGTTAGTCGGTTCAAACTATCAAGCAATAATTATCATCATTATAATGAAAACCTTGTAATTAACATTGAGCGTGTTACTAAACATTAAACTATTTATTCTAGTATTTGGAACCATCAACTTCAGAGTTATATACTCTGAAGTTTTTTTTTAATGAGCATAGTCACCCTAAAATAACACTACCGTCGTGTTATAACGATTGAATGATTTGACATTTTGCCTTCGGCATATTACATAACCGCAAACGTTTTTAAACTGACGATGCCATATGTAAAATGCCAAATTATACTATTTGTCTGCGACATATATATCGGTAATGCTGAAAATGAACACGTTATACAAGTAAGTTTCTGTAGAAATATTTAGGTACCTATTTTTTTTAAATAATGCCTTGGACATTTTAAAGCATTAAACATTCTTTTTCAGAATGCATCTATGGAAACTTTTGAAGATGATGTAGCTGTTCAAGAATATAGTTCAGTAGTGGTAAGCTCACAACAGTTATAATAATAATAAATTGTGATGTCTGCGGAAAACCAATAATTTTATTTGCAGTGTTTTAAATTTAATGTTTTTTTTTTACAGATTCCTCAAGAACATGGGAATACCACACCTTCAATACCATCACAGGTAAAAAACCATCATATTGTTTATCAAGTGACAATATTTAGAATAGGGGCTTAAGCAATTACAAGCACAACAAAACCAGATTAAAACAATTGTTTTAAAATGAGTTATTACTCTTTCCATATTTCATGTTTTTGCTTGTAAGATGGCAGAAATTAAGATTAATAGAGCATGCTATGTTATATAAAATGAAGTTTATTTTTAAATATAAAACGTAAAGTTTTGTATAAGCATGAGTGATCCCGGTGCGGGCCCGAGTGGCCTACAACCAAAACGTCGCCCAAACGTTGACCCTGACGACATAATGTCTCCTAAGAAAAAGAGAATGAAGCAAACTCCACTTCGTGCTTCAGAAAAGCAGACAGTGATAAATATTTTTAAGCAAGTTAAGGAGTCCTGGCCTGCAGGTACTACTCCTTATAAAACTGAGATGGTAAAAAAAACAGCAGAAGTTGCCGTTAAGGATGATTCATACACTTATTATTATTAAAATATTTGAAAGTTACATACAATGTGATGAAACATACATTTTATTATTTATAGGCGTATCTCGTGCTACTGTGTACAATGTGCTTAAAGAGTACAACACAAAAGGTCGCCTGCAATCTCCCCCTCCTCGACAACGGAAGCACAAGAAACATGATGATTTTGACAGTATGACATTAAGTGGAATACGCAAGAAAATTCATTCCTTCTTTTTTAATAATGAGTTGGCCACCTTGGTTGGACAAGATATTGGAAGCAGTCAATAGTGATGACTCACTGCCCGAGTTTAAAAGAAGTAGTCTACAGGGTTACTGGTAACTCGACGTATTCCATACAGGATGTCATAGTAGGGCTAAAATGCAACAAATTAAGCCACCAAATGTTCTACCGAAATTCAGTAGTTTTTGAGTTACATAGATTTTTAGTATTTTTATAAAAAAACCCAGATTAAATCATTTGGAGCCAATTTAAAAACTATTTACGGCGCGACTGTACTGAAATTTAACTTAATATCATAGTTGATGCCGTAGCAGATCTTTGTTAATAATTAAAAGATCAAAATGCCAAAAACTATGGCAAATATCACTAAAGAAACATTTATTTTTTTTGTGATTTTTGCTATTACTTCATACAAAATGTTGTCTAGTGAAAAAAAAAGTTACTACGCCTGATGTACAAATTACTAGGAAAATATCCTTGTCTTATCAGCTATCCGAAAAGGTATGATTGTCAATACTTTTGCACGTGTGATAGGGAAGGGAAGAGTTTTATGAGGAGCAGGTAAAATTGCGAGCCGGTCGACCTATTGTTTCATAATCTTATTATTCGTAGTTTTTACCTGCGCTTGAACCCCAAACACTCGGCAAGCTTTGTGATTGGTCACTATTGTTCTGTCGGCATGACACGGGGTGCGACTTTACAAAATTTGGTCGTCAGCGTCAGTTAGTTTCAACTCTACGTCGCGCAAGCTCGTGTTTTGTTATCTGGCTATTCCCATAACTGATACCGCGTATCTGGCTCTTGTGTTGTGCTGTGCCTTCATAAGTGCTGACTATGGCTGCATATTCTAACCCTGAATACGCTGACATAATGTACTGTTACGGACTTAGTGACGGTAACGCTGCTCAGGCACGGAGAGAATATCAACTTCGCTTTCCCAACCGCCGACTCCCACACGTTAGTGTTTTTGGATCGACTTATCGGCGATTATCTGAAACTGGCAGTGTCCAAAGAAGCAGGCAAGTTGACACTGGTCGTTCTCGGAGATACACGGCTGAGGACGAAGAGCTGATTCTTCAACGTTTTATTGACGACCCCAACATATCGACAAACATCGTAGCGCGTAGGCTTGGTATGTCGCAGTGGAAAGTCTGGTCTGTAGTTCACTTGTCAGGCAGACATCCATACCACTATCAACCTGTCCAGTCATTAGAAGAGGGAGATCCGCCAAGACGGCTTGAATTTTGTCGTTTTATGCTAAGTGCCGACGCCGAAAACGAAAACTTTTTAAAAAACATTCTGTGGACCGATGAGTCATGTTTTGACCGTGATGGTATCACAAATTACCACAATTTACATCACTGGGCACCGAAGGCAGAAGCTAATCCTAAGAAACTGAAACCAACCGCATCCCAGCGTAGGTTTCCGCTTAATGTTTGGATGGGTATTATCGACGACAAATTAATTGGCCCACACTTTTTACCCCGAACACTAAATGGGGAACTTTATGAAGATTTCCTAAGAAATTATTTAACACCACTGCTCACGGATGTACCGGAAGACAGAAGAGCAAACATTATTTATCAACATGACGGATGTCCAGCCCACTTCCGAATCACCATCCGACAATTGCTGGATGAAACCTACCCAAACCGATGGATAGGGCGCGGTGGGCCGATTCCGTGGCCTGCACGTAGCCCTGATCTTACGCCACTAGACTTTTACGTCTGGGGTCATATGAAAGACCTAGTTTATGTGACCCCAGTAAATTCAATTGAAGAACTAAGGGAGAGAATAACAGCTGCAGCGGACCAGATGAGGGCAACAATCACATCAAGAATAACAAAAACTGAAGTGAGGAAACGAATAAGAACGTGTATAAGAAACAGAGGGCAGCACATCGAACAAGACGTGTGAAAGTGTAAATAAAATTTTAAACTGATATTGATTAAAAATAATACTAATATTTACAAAATTGTTTTATTGGTTTTCCGAATAATCACCTTTTTGTGAGACGTACATAATGTAGTCCAATCACAAAGCTTGCCGAGTGTTTGGGGTTCAAGCGCAGGTAAAAACTACGAATAATAAGATTATGAAACAATAGGTCGACCGGCTCGCAATTTTACCTGCTCCTCATAAAACTCTTCCCTTCCCTATCACACGTGCAAAAGTATTGACAATCATACCTTTTCGGATAGCTGATAAGACAAGGATATTTTCCTAGTAATTTGTACATCAGGCGTAGTAACTTTTTTTTTCACTAGACAACATTTTGTATGAAGTAATAGCAAAAATCACAAAAAAAATAAATGTTTCTTTAGTGATATTTGCCAAAGTTTTTGGCATTTTGATCTTTTAATTATTAACAAAGATCTGCTACGGCATCAACTATGATATTAAGTTAAATTTCAGTACAGTCGCGCCGTAAATAGTTTTTAAATTGGCTCCAAATGATTTAATCTGGGTTTTTTTATAAAAATACTAAAAATCTATGTAACTCAAAAACTACTGAATTTCGGTAGAACATTTGGTGGCTTAATTTGTTGCATTTTAGCCCTAATATGACGTCCTGTAAGGAATACGTCGAGTTACCAGTAACCCTGTATATAAGTTAATTAAAGAAACATTAAAGTTTAATTATATTAAACGGAGCAGAAAAAGTGCACTCATAGACAAGCAGGGGATAGTTCTATGGAGAATAAAATATCTTCATGAAATAAAAAGGCTAAGGAGTGAAGGGAGAAAAATTTACTATTTAGATGAGACTTGGCTAAATGAAGGTACAGGTGCCGATTCTCTTGTCACAAATTTCTCTAAACTAGACTAAAAATCACTAAAATTTAGTTTGTTCCTGTCAGACGACGTTTCCCAGTCTGAAATTAACTAAAGTGACGTTACTTAAATAAATTATAGTTTGACAGCACTAAGTTATTCAATTTAATGAAAATGGCAATTTTGCTATTCTGAAATTGACGTTTTTCACCTAAAATTTCGATTGTCAAACTAAATCAGACTATTTTTAATCGCGATTAAAAAGGTGTGGAATAAAATTAGTTGTCATGAACTAAAATTTTGAAAGCACCTCTCTGTTGTATTTTTCGATTCTTTTTATGATTTTGAGTTAATTATGGAAGCTTATGTGATTGCAGCTGTTGTTGATGCGGCAGAAAGGTAAATTTAGTGTTATTTTATTAAGATACAATACAAAATGCATTCATGTTAACTTACAAGGGATTTTTGTACTCAACATCTATGCCCTTTCTACATTAATTGGAAAAAAAGTGGATAAATCCACTTCTCGTAATCAAACCTACTTCTAGGTTCTGTGTAATAAACTAATACGAACTTATTTATTTTTAACTATTTTTTAGACAAATACAAGAAAGAATTAAATTGGAAAGATTGCGAGACCAATCCAACCCATTCCAAATGACAGAGGAGAAATTTAAAAAACTTTATAGGCTGCCTAGAGCGGGAGCACTTTATTTGGTGGATACACTAAGGGATCCTCGGTTAGATGAAGGATTTATCCCCAAACACCTAAAGGTTAGAACAGTTTTGTGTCCTCTATGTATAGGTATGTGCAGTAATTCACTTGGTAAAACAAGTTTTTAAGAATTTAAAGTTCTTAAAAAATCATCTAGAATTCTTCATTTATAGTTCCTGGATTTTGTGATATTTAGTCATAGTGAGTGGTATCACACTTTTATTATATTTATAGGTGATATATAGGTACCAGTCATTACATTATACAGATCTTTCAGTCAAAAACTCCATGCCCTTCTTCTAAAATTTCTTAACAAACTTTTGAACGACCCACTGACCGAAACCTGTATGCAACAAGCAGTGGCGCAGCATGCATTTTTAGAATGAAAAATCTCTACCTACCTACCTGTATGATAATAGAACTCATATTCAGATTCTAGCTGCACTAAACCTGTTTGCCCAAGGCAGTTATCAAACAGCTGTTGGGCAAGACAACTTACTTGGGCTCAGCCAGCCGTCAGTGAGCAGGTGCCTGACTCTTACAGCAGAGGATTGATTTTAGATGCCTACACCGGCATCGTTGTCTGCACTACCAACCAGATAAGGCTGCCAAAATTATTCTGGCATGTTACACCTTATACAATATGTTTTTGGAAACATTTGAAGGTAAGTGTACCTATTTTAGGTACTTATTAATATTATTATGTAATTCTTCTTCCGTTTTATTTGTTCTAAATCTAAATAAGTGTATCTTTGCAGATGAAGATGATATCAATTTTAACGAGAATGCTATTGTGGAGGAGCAGAATGATATTGTGGAGGATCCTGGCGCAGATTTCCTTGCTGAAGCAAGGGAAATTCGGCAACAACTTGTCAATTATTTTAATTAAATTAAACATTTCACTTCTTAATTATTTAATTTTTTATTTCTGTGTGTGATAAACCGGTAAAAGTAATCGATTAAAATCACCGGAGATTAATCGATTAATCTCCGGTGAATTAATAAACATATTAGTATTTGTTATATTTTAAATACTCTTAACTAAATTATTTAAATAATATTTTTAATACACAATTTTATTCATAATTTTTTAGAGCTTTATAATTTTTTGCATCATGATTAAACATTTATTCCCAGAATATTGTTGAAGGTCATGAGAAAGTAACTTGCAAAACATTACATTTGATATTCTCATATTCTCGTTAATATTTTCTTGTTCTTCAACCCTAAATCCTAATTCCTGAATTTCTGTCATTACTGCTACATCCGCAAACCGTTTTTGCGAGATCGATTTTTTACACTCGTAATCGATATTATCAGGACTCGGCCAACGTTGTGCGTAATTAATTGTGTGCGTAATTAAACGTTTTATCAATAAAACTGCATAAACACCAAAATGAAAGTGCATGCAAGAAACATTCTGAGGCGGTTAACCTCTACCAAAAGGGGAGCATCACCACACGTCCTACGGACAACGGGGATGGCACTCTGCTCCTCGACTGGCGAATACGCCAGTCCGGTATGGAGCCGTTCTCAATAAAGCTCTAACTAGCTTTAATTATCTAAAATAAATAGCAGGATAAATCATGCTACCTGTTTTTCTATTTAAACGGCAGTAATGTTGATTTTAATAAAATTATAGGTAATTTTCTTATTAAAAACCGAAAAAGTATCGCCAAAGTTCTAAATCATTTTCGATTTACAACCCTAGCAGGATTACTATGGTCACAGATAGTAAAAACTAAAAAATAAATATAAACAGTTATAAAGTTTTACGCCATCATTATGCTCCCTGAACTTCATTAATGATTACTAATAGACAAATTTTAAATAATTATTTGATTTTACTCAGGTTTTTTTTGCAATTCAGATCATTTCGTTCACTTTCATTCAGCTTGTGTCTATGGTCCACTGCCATCTTGGTCTAAGGCCAACTCAACTTAACGAATGTCAAACTCGATTTTAGTTGTGTCAAAACAGTAATCTAAATTTAGTGAATCTTGTTTTCAGAATAACTTACTATAACCAACTAACTAAAAATAAGAAATTTTAGTTTTAGTTTAGTTTAGTTCGGTGTACAAGAGAATCGGCACCATTGACTCACTTGCTACTTAATTATAATATATAAGACCTATTTCCAGCAGTGAAATAGGAGCTACCATGCCTGCAGAATAAGTGATATGTATATGATCTTGTATTTATTTCACAGGATCAACTGAAGGATTTGTAGCTGATGCTGCTTTAATATTTGATGCGAAGAAAGGTGATGGTGATTACCACTCGGAAATGGACTCATTCAACTTTGAGAAGAGGTTCAAATTAATTTTGACTAAAATTGAGTGGCGCTGTAATTGTAATGGACAATGCGCCATACCACTCCAGAAAACTGGAGAAGCTGCCAACTACAGCTACACGGAAAGCAGACATACAGGAGTGGTTAAGAAGTAAAAATATTCCATTTGGGGAAAAAGACCTTAGGGCAACTTTATTAGAAAAAACAAAAACATTTATACCAAAAGTATGTTGTGGATGAGATGGCTAGGGAAAAAGGGATTTCAGTTTTGCGCCTCCCGCCCTACCACTGTGAGCTCAATCCGATAGAATTAAGATGGGCTCAAATGAAGGGGTATGTGGCCCAACATAATAAAACATACAAATTAGATGAAGTGAAAAAAATACTTACCCAAGTCCTAGAAAATATAACGCCAGAACGATGGCAATCATGCGTTGCTCACGCAATTAAAGAAGAGGAAAGGTTTTGCCAGCTCGATGGCATAATGGATGATGTGATTGAAAAATTCATTATTAACGTTGGTGAAACTTCTTCATCTTCATCATCTGATGATAGTGACTAAATTAGATTATGAAGATGAAGTAGTTTTACCAACGCATTTATGCATTGTGTTATAATAACATGTGAAGATGTTATTTTTAATAAAAACAAATTAAAATAATCACTTATTTCCTTTTATCTTAATTGTATATAAATCATCATTTGATGATAGTGACTAAATGTTAAGATTGTGGGTTTCATTCATTCATTTCATTTTAACCCTTTCGGACCGCTCCAATACAATTGTGCGGGTCACAAAGTTGAATATAGGTCATTCGTTTTACGTTCGTAGTGGACGGGCCTAGTATCGTACAATTGTGCGGGAAGCGAACTGTCGCTTCCCGCGTAAATTTTGTCCGACGCGTAGTCGGCGAGCAAGTTTTAACCTGTACAGTTCGTGACTGATTGCGCTCGCCGCATTTTGCGAAAGTTGAAGAAAACTTACTATTGTTATATTTTCTAAATAAAGTAATATACGAGTTATTGATTAGAGAAATAGTTAAACATAGGATGTTTTCGTAATAACAGTGATTATTAGCAAGCAAACGCTTTGGGGTAACGGCTTAACGAACTTTACTGACACAATTGTATCGACGTGGGCCTAACATTACATAAATACGTATTTTAAGTTTCTAATGATTATTTATTTATCACAGTTTCCACACCATATTTCCGGCTTTAAACGACGCTGCTATCGGAGTGATGCTGAATGGCTCTGGTGACGAAGGCGACGACAACGACGAAAACGATTTGGACTACTTTAATAAAGAAATCCTCGAATCTTCAAGTTCATCTTCGTCTGATGAAGGTGAAGAAACCGATGACGATAACATACCTCTGAGTATGCTAGCAGGATGGCAGAAGAAGCCCTTCAATGGCAAACCTCTTCCAGAAGATCCTGTTCGTAATCAAGGATATGTTAAAACTCCATATGAATATTTCGAGCGCTATTTCACTGTCGAGCTCATGGAACAGATGGCTTTGACCACAAATCAATACTATATGGCTAATACTGGTATACAAATGAAACCTGTATGTCTTTTACTGGATATAAAGAAGTTTTTCGGAATACATGCCATTGTTGGGTGCATAAAATTTCCACGACTGAAGATGATGTGGAACGAAAAATATAGGTATGACCCGATTGCAAATGCAATGTCTAGGGAACGGTTTTTCCTTCTCAGGACAAACTTGCATTGTGTAGATGTTACAGCGGTAAATCAGACTGAAGAACAAGCCAAAAATAGATTATGGAGGGTGCAGCCTATTATAGATGCCGTCCGAAACAGGTGCCTGCAGTTGCCAAGAGATGCTGGTAACTATTCAATCGATGAACAAATGATACCATTTGAAGTTCGGTGCGATTTGAAGGTAGTTGTAAAAAAACAAACCTCGGCCAGCAGGCTTGAAGAATTTCGTGCTAACTACCTCCAAAGGGCAAGTTCTAGACTTCGAAATTTATCAAGGCTCTACTACAAACTTACCTGATTCGGAGAATTTTGGAGTTGGTGCTGCTGTTGTATTACGGTTGGCCAATACACTCCCAGAAGGCAGTTTTATTTATTTTGATAGGTATTTTTCCTCACTGCCGTTAATGAATGAGTTGGTGAAAAGAAAAATAGAAGGAACAGGAACTTTAATGGCCAACCGATTTAATACCAAAAAGAAAACTCTGTTTGAATTGAAGAAAGATAATAGGATGTCTAGAGGCGAAGATGAGGAGGTTGTAAACAGAGAGAACACATTGAGCGTGGTTAAGTGGAAAGACAATAAAGGAGTTCTCCTGGTCTCAACTGCTTTTGGAGCAGAGCCACGAACAGAAGTTTCAAGATGGGACAAAAAGAGGAAGCGATACATTGAAGTCTCATGTCCAGCCATAGTTAAAAATTACAACACTTTCATGGGTGGTGTTGATGTTTGCGATCAGATGATGGAGGTTTATCGAACATGGCGTAAAACCAGGAAGTGGCCTCTGAAGGTGATAATCCACATGTTTGATCTGGCTATAGTAAACTCATGGTTTGAGTATCGTGCTGACTGCAAAGCCAATAATCGCAAATCTAAAGACATCATGGATTTGCTGGCGTTCCGATTGTCTATTAGTGACCACCTTCTGACTGGCCCTCCAAGAAAGAGACCAAGGGAAGATCTGGAATTTGCTGATATGCCTACTTCGTCCAAATACAGAGTGAAGTCTCTTCCCACTGTTGACCGACAGTACGACGGGTTTAATAATAATAATAATAATAATAATAATAATTTTATTTGCGTAAAATGTAGGTACATAAAAGATAGTGGGATTTATAAACAGTGCCATATACATTTTGCCTTTTTGAGACATGCAAATATTTACAAGCATACATTATAATAATTACCAATCAATACACATTACATTACAATAATAGGTTAATAATACACATACATTAATATACATCAAGTTAAAATTTCAATTTATTATTTAAATACCTAATTCTGATATGGAGTAGAAGGATTTTTCAACCAACCACATCTTCAAGGATTTCTTGAATTTCGTTAATGGCAATTCTTTAATAGTCTCAGGAATAACATTGTATATACGTCCACACATGACTTGACAATTTTTAAGATACATAGTTGTTCGTGGTATATCTGACAATACAATTCTTTTTGGGTTTCTTGTATTTCTGGGATTCAAATCTCCAGCAGTTTTAAATAAGTTTGGATTCAACTTAACAAACTTAGCTGCCTCAAAAATGTACATACCAGCCAACGTAAGGATGTTATATTCTTTAAAGAGTGGTTTGCAAGATTCCCATGGTGGTATTCCACCTATGGCTCGGACACACCTTTTTTGTGCTAGGAAAGCCTTTTCTATATCAGTGGAATTACCCCATAGTATGAGACCATAGCTTAAGACAGAAGATATGTAGCCGTGATATGCCGCTAATATGGTTTTAGGAGAAGATGTTTTACGGAGTTTGTAAAGTACATGGACAAACCTATTTACTTTATTACATATTTTATTTATATGACTCTTCCAATTAAGATTTTTATCTAAAGAAATTCCTAAGAATGCAGTTTCGTTAACTTCAAGTATTTTTTGGTTTCCGTAACAGATGTCTAACTGCCTATGTGGTCTGCCGTATGGGCTGAACTGAATGAAGTTGGTTTTGTTTAAGTTAATTTTCAAATTATTATTTTGTAGCCAGTTAATTATAGATTCTATAGTATTGTTTATGTTTTCATTATATTTATCAATGTCAGTTTTTTTATCACATGTTAAAATTAAGGAAATATCGTCAGCAAATAAAATACAAGGGTGTAGAGTTACGTGAGTTTAACCATTGACCGGTCTTTGACACTTTGAAGCAGCCTCGTTGCTGTCGTGCTCCTGGCTGCACTAGTCGTAGTCGTTGTCGTTGTTCAAAATGTGACATTTACTTGTGTCTTAACAAGGACCGAAATTGTTTCTTTGATTTTCACAACAAAGACTGAATTTAATTAATACTTATTTATAAACATTGTGAAAATCGATCTCATTTCATGTTAAAGTTGATCTCATTTATAACATTTGTTGATTATTGTGTATGTAAAACAGTACAAAGTTGTGTTTGTGATATCTAATAAATATTTTTGTAACTTTCATGGTTATTTCATTCATGATGATATTTTCAGACAAACGTTAAAAAGGAGGCGTTAGGCCCAACCTAATACAACTGTGACACTTACGATTGTACGTAGGAATGGAAGGGCCCAATATGATACAATTGTGACTCTCACAATTATACGTAGGTAACGAAGGGCCCGTTTTGATACAATTGTTGGTATATGAATTTTCCAAGATGGCGGCGGAAAATCGGAAAAATTATAGCAGATTCGTAATCCGCGGCCCCAAATTACCTAAGATCAAAATCACAAATTTCTTTGTAGTTCAAGCGCCGGTCCGAAAGGGGTAAGTTAGTAGAATGTGATGTAGATGCTATTATAAATAAAGAATAAATTCAAAAAATGATTTTTATTGCCGATAATGATTAATTTTCATAAATAGATCTTGGATAGTATTTAATACAGTTTTAATGAAAACACTTTTAATTAAAATTGTTGTAATTTAACATAGAAATAAAATGTTTCGCACTCCTGCTTCTACGAGCCTCTTTTTTCTAATGTTATAATAAATGAAGTATAGTAATCATTCCATACATTCCCAAGACTCAGATTACTTAGATTTCGAAGGGATTTAAGTTTTAGTACAAATAAATACTTAAATAAGTTATTTTGCATTTTTAATTCATAATGATTATCAAATACATACACCCTCCCACACACACACATTATATATATTCACTTTCATCAAACAAACATACATAGCAAACATTCATTCATTCATTCAGTCTTAAGTAGGTAACTACGTCAAAACTATTATTACGCAATCTAGTGCATAAAATAATCTTACCTTAGACATATGGCTAATCTTTGTTCTGGGCAAATACATTCTCTGAAACTTGTATCTCGTACTCTTATGTCTAGTCGTCCCAGTGAATCGTCAAAAGTGGTTGCTGTCATTCGAAAATAATTGAAGAACTGTGATTCGTCTCTTCTAAGTTCACCCATTAATGTTTCAAATGTTCCAAGTGAAAATCTTTCCCGTAAAATAGGGTGTACACAATGTTTTCTTTTATTTTGCCTTCTATTAAGATACCACCACAACACAACAATTTCGTCGTCCATTGTGCGCACAGGTCCAAATTCAACTGAGGTAAGTACTTGACTGTCTGAATTTCTTCCGGGATCCGATGTAATGTGAACACTCTGTCCGGTGTCCGGTTTCCGGCAGATCTGCCGGTCCGGCGTAGTGGGAACGCTACCTTACATGGTATTTCTTTGAAGCTGGTCATGGAAAAGGGGCTGCTGATGGCGTTGGTGGCTACCTCAAACGCACCGCAGATGAAAAAGTAGCTGCTGGTTCCGATATTTTTGATGCAGAAGCTCTTTATTGCACTTTGAAGGATTTAAGCAAGGTTCAAATGTACTTACTGACTGAAAGCGACATTCAAATCGTTGAAAAAGCACCTAAAAACCTAGTGCCACTCCAGGGTACTATGGAAGTACATCAAGTTTTTACTGACACTCCCGGTGAACTTCAATACAGAGACCTCAGTTGCTTTTGCGAAAGGGGTTTTTGCCGTTGCATGAATCCAAAAACATATCAGCCTGTTCCTGTAATTAATACACTTAGAGAAGATATTCTTTCGCTTGAATTGGATGAGGAATCAGTCCTAGATGACATTTCTAATGTCGTTGCCGTACCTAGAAGATCATATTATAATACGGTTTATTCCTCATCTTCCAACTATGACGATGAACCTTTAGCAAGCTTTAGCCAATCATCGGTTTCTAATATAAACGAAATGCAGCTAATTGAAAAGGAAAATGTTCATCCTTCAAAAATATCTGACGGTGTCCATGTTTTAATAAAAGTGTCTTCTGTCAAAGACAAACACTACACTTACCTCGGCGTTGCTATGAGTGATGTCGATGAAGAAGGAGAAGTAAAAATTATGTTTTACAAGATGGTAGATAAAACTGGCAAAAGATTCAAAGCAGTGGAGAATGATATTTCTTACGATAACATCTTGGAAATTGTTCCTAACCCTAAAGTTATCGTAAAAGGTAAAAGGGTATATTTTCATTACGATGAAGCAATTAACGTATATGAAAAGTAAGACTGAATTATTTGTATTTCATTTGCTAAGTTTGTTGTTTTTGAAGTTATTTGAGTTACTTGATACTATATCACGTCATAAGTAAAATTTTGTTTTGTTTTATCATTATAACAGATCTCTATAGAAAGTACAAAGTATAGTATGTAAGAAAATACTACTGTGTTACTAAGCTTACTACTGCGTTACTTTTGTGTCCCTTTGATTATTGTAGTAATTTCAGTAATACATGGGCTTCTAGTGATCTTAAATGCCTCTTACGTACGTATTATTGAGCAAAAGTGGAAAGTTATGCCATTAAGTGGTATTATTAATAGGAAAGTTTATGTTTTAAAATGACACTTTGGTAACGCAGTAATCTTAATTATTAAGAATACTCCATGAAACTGATTATTTCTGTGATTTAACTTACTAAGAGCTTAATGTAAGCGTTACAGTTTAAAACTGGCATATAGAAAAGTCTGATTATGCAATTTTAATTAAAAAAGTTAATTTTATAAAAAAGTAACGCTGTTGTTTAATTTCTTGACACCTTGATATATTAGTTGCCAGAAATATAATAAACTGATTAAATTATCGCTGCAGAGGTATGTATATTATAAATCGAACTATAACTAATCTATATTTACCTAAAAAAAACAAAGCAATTTAATATTTAATTTTTTATCGAAATTTGTATGCTCGGATTAGGCATTAAAAAGTATTTTGGCCCATCTCACAAGTAAACCGATTGCCAAGTCAGTCTATTTGTGAATTATTGGTATTACATGGATCTCACAACTTTTTACGGTAGAAGAAATGATTTGCGAGACTTGACTTTTTTACAAGTTGTTTTTGATACTATCTCATATCTTTTTGTAAGTTCCTTTATATTTAAAAAAATATTTTATAATTATTTTTTTATAATTATATTATTTCAGCCGACGGACGTTCACTGTTGGGCATAGGCCTCTCCCATATAAAATATAGACTGATTCATTCACTGCAAATATAACTTTGTAATCCTATATATTTATATCGTCGTTGATACTGCAATTCCGCGTAAGTAACAGTGGATAATATCGCGGAAGTACAAAAGTATCAAATTTGAGATTTGGCGGCAATGAGCTAACGATTCTGATTGGCTAAGGACCGATTCCGCAAGCATTCGCCGACAGTCGTTTCTCCTTTGGACGTTTCGTCGACAGGACGTTTCGTTTTTGAAAGATTCGTCGATAGCATGGTTCGCATTTGTTAGTTTTGCCGACACCATGGTTCGCATTTTTTTCGTTTCGCCGACAGCATGGTTCGCATTTGTTCGTTTCGCCGACAGGACTTTACAACGATGGAATATTCGCGGTCAGACCGTTTTGCCTACGATTATTTCGACATTTCAAGACATGAAGGACGAAAATGTTTTAATGAAAGACCTCCTTACTTTTAATGAGTGGTATTTCATTTATCTATTACCTACTCATATTCTTTTATTTTGTTATATGAAACATTGGGGAAAATAAAAAAAAAGATTAAAGACACGTTTTTATATTACAAAATGGCGATTAAAAAGTGATTGAAAAAAAAAAACTTTAATTTACTGTATTTTATTTGTTTAGATAGGAACAGCAAACAACTGCAATATACAGAATACAACACAGAAATCAACATACAGAAGTTAACAATCTTTCAAAAACGAAACGTCCTGTCGACGAAACGTCCAAAGGAGAAACGACTGTCGGCGAATGCTTGCGGAATCCTACGGACCACATTCGCAGTCCCGCGTAATACTCACTTAATATGCGACCAATCACAACTACATAGTTAAAACCGCGTGAGCGAAACTGTCAAAATAATTTGACCAATACCGCGTATTCTCGCGATCATAACAAGAAGGTGTATTGATTTTGTGCGAAGCTCCAGAAAATAAAAGTTTTTTAGAATAATACGAAGCTGAACGGTAAGTTTTTTGATGTTTTTTTAATGCTTGTTTCTCAATCAATTAGGTAACATAATAGAATCAATAAATTCACTTGTTTTATACGTAAATTTTGCCCTAATTGTAGTTATGGTAGTTACGCGGTAATTTTTTATGTTTCAATTTATGTGTTACGTTGATACGCGGATTTGTTGATTTTTTTTAAATCAATCTTATTATTTAGAAATACTTTAACTCCAAGTATTTTTATTATTATTTGATGATTATTATTATTTTATTTGTATGAGCATTAATTCTTGTGCAGACCAGAAACGCTATACAAATATATTCACAATTTGTGGCTAGTTCTCGAGTGTTTCTCAATATCCATTAATTTTGTTTTAGATGATCATGGAAGAAGAGTCAGGTAATGACGACGCTGTAGTATGGAGAAATGCCGATGTCAGTAGTAACGTGGTCACATTACAAGAGCTTAAAAATCGACGCCAGGCCCTTGTAAATAAACGACAGCAAATTTTGGAACAAAAGCGTGCAGGTAACCCACTTGTATTTCAAGAACCTGTCGAACAAATTCATACTGCTACAAATGTCGAAAACTCTATTGCAGACTGTGACACTTTGACCACAATTTTACAACCTGTCTCTAGATATTACTATTATTTTGTTATGATACTCTAATATTTCATTTATTTTTTAGACCGACCTTTTCAGCCTTTTATTATTATTTAATTAGAAAGCTCTTTGTTTTTTATGTTTGTAGTAAGATGATATAATTAAGCTAATAAGTTCCTACGTAGTTTTTATGATAACGATTTAATGATGAGACTGGTTAAGCTAGTGACTATCAAAGTAAAAATAATAAGACTGTGATTTATCGAGTTAATATAACTTTTTTTTAATACTATAATTCTGTATTATTTTCCCTCCAATACCGCGGAAATACCGAAAAAGCTCAAATAACGAAGACCATATAAGGTGCTTCCGAAATATCTGCCACGGCTTTAATAGGAGGTAGTATTGTGTTTATAAATTACAATAGTGAAGAAATTTCGTAACCCGTAAGATTAATATCGAATAACGATAAGTTACAGTAACTTGGCGTGTTTAAAAGTTAATCATTTTATTTACAACAACTGCACCGTATTTACAGTTATTTACACACTTCCTACCTACTTATCTACAAAACTGTTACACAAGTCCGCCTTCGCGTTGCACACCGCTCATTTGGAGCGACGGTGACACAATTGCAAAAAATGCGAAATCGACTTAATCACACCACAACGATCACCATAATAATCTTCGTTAGAAGTGAAAACGTCATATTTATAAGTTCCAAAAAAGCCCGCTAGAGAACGAAGACGTTGTTGAAATATTGCATTTTCGCGCGTGAATTCCGAGCGACAACGGCCAAACATTCAGTTGCGCGGGGCGCCCCTCATAGTGTGCACGTGTCAGGGAGTTACATCGTCTCTAAGGTAAATATGTAATTTTTTTAAATTAAAGATTTTGATTACCTAACCTACTTTTAAATGTTTATTTACAAAGTACGAGTACTTACACTTAACGGTAGCGGAGTAATTGTTCGAAATGTAAACCACTACGTTCAATGCACAAACGAGCACGTTTTAACTGATTGTCTTTCAGTTTCATTAAAGTGTCTCTGTCACGTCTCACGATATTAAAAGCGTCCACTATCGCACTTATCAAAGAGTCGCATGTTTGGTGTTCCTCACGATACACCAAGCGCTTGAGCTCAGACCACAAATAAAAGTCCAAGGGAGTCAAGACCGGGCTCCTCGTTGGCCAAGGGTGTGGCCCGCCACGAAAAAAAAATGATAAGGATGCAGTCCTTCTGTGTTGAGCACTTTCATCGCACATTCATCACTTGACGTCATCGACGTTCGCGCACAGAACACTAACTAATAAGTAATAGGTTATAGGTACTAAGCCGTAGGCACAGAGCGCAACATTTGGCGGCATTCTATTGTGTTTCGGCGCTTGCCGCGTGCGTGCAAGCTAATTTATACCGTATCACCATGACCGAGAGCTTATTTTGCTCGGAACATTTATTATTGATTCTTTCTTTGTAAGTTTGCCGACAACACGTGGCGGCGGCGTGTGCGTTTCGTGTTACCTACAGGTGCCTACGTTATCTCTAGTGAGTGAACTACTATTGATTATCGCTCTTTCGAGTTTATGAATACTTTTTTAATGATTTGAAAAAAAAAACATTATGTTTTTTAAGTTAAACTTTGTATTTCGATAGTACTACTGATGGGTAATCGTCCTGCTGCGGGAAAACAACCATTCAAATTTCACGGTGTATAAATACCAATATTTTAACTATAAACTTTTAAACTATCGCGCTGCATGTTTATAGTAATATTATAACGGGGATTAGCGCGTACATGCATAAATACCTTTAGGGCTTGACGTGGTCGCAAGCAGTCTGCTTGCGACCACGGCCGGTGTAACCCGGTCGAAACGTCAAGCCCTAAAGGTATTTATGCATGTACGCGCTAATCCCCGTTATAATATTACTATAAATATTTTAACTATTTTAACAGATTACAAATATAAAAGATAACATTACTAATTGCTATTTCTGGCACGAGGGACTGGGCAATAGAGGAGCTGTAGAAATTGGTTCTTGTGTATTGAAATTTCTGAAAGAGACTGCCGAACGTTATCCAAATAGCAATATAATATTCTACTCTGACAACTGCTGTGGTCAGCAGAAAAACAGGTAAGTTTACTGTCATTATTTTTCTAAAAAAAATAAAAAATAAAAATATTTCTTTGATCAATTTCTATATCTTGCTATTCTAGATTCCTGGTTGGCATGTATTATTACGCCGTTGAAACTCTTCCAATAAAATTGATTACCCATAAATATTTGATTCGTGGCCACACACAAAATGAGGGTGACAATGCTCATTCGCTAATCGTAAAGTCAATTAAAAGAGCAAAAATGTCTGGTCCTATCTACATTCCTTAACAGTACGTTCAACTTATACGAGACTCAAAGAAAACTGGAAATGCTTTTGTAGTTAACGAATTGAACTATGACGATGTTTATGATTTAAAAAAGTTGTTTGAGGATATTACATTAAATGTTAACAAAGATCTGCAAGGTAACCAGATTAAATTATCTGAAATAAAATCTATACGATTTGTAAAAAATAGTTGGACTTATGATTTAAAATATTCTTATGAGGGTGAATGGATATCAGTAAAATCAAAAGCAACCATTAATACGCGTAAAACTCGATCAGATAATAATTTACCCATTAGTGAAATACGTTTAAGAGCAGCTTATAATTCTAAAATAACGATTTCTGATAAAAAAAAAACAGGATTTGCGGACTTTGTTGCAAAAAAATATTATTCCAAGATGCTATTCTGGATTTTACGAAAGTTTGTTATTAAACTGTCATTAGGATTTATCCTAATGACAGTTTAATAATTACGAACTATAACTATAACTATAGCTTTAGCTCTGCGACATTGTACCGTGTTTAATTGCCAATTCTAAGTCGGCATTGACTGTGATTGTAATTTTTAATTGAAATAAAGCTACTTGTATTGATTAATATAAATTTGTTTCATTTTATATTAAGACAACCAAAGTCATAACTACCAAGAACTTTCATTTTCTAGGGTAACAACGACGCAAGTGTAAGTATTAAAATGTTTTTTTTTTTATTCTCTCAGTTATGGAAAGATTATAAAAAAAAAAAAACTATTTTTGTGCTTAATGTTTAAACTACAAAAGTAAAATAAAAGAGGTAGCCATTAGCTGTAAGAAATATATAAAATCTTCATGTGTTACGAGAAAATCTTAATAATGGTGTAGTGTAAAATAATAAATTTGCAATTGTGTCACTGTCGTTCCAAATGAGCGACATGTCTCTTCACTTTAGTTAATGTGTCCGATTCACTTTTCCAGAAGGGTGGGTATAAGAAAGTCAGACAATGGTTGGATGACTACCGAAATATTTTACGAATTTATAGCCAATGTTTTTCATCCATATTTAGTAAGCAAATCTATCGAGTTCCCAATCATTCTATATGTTGACGGTCATAAAACTCATTTAAATTATCATTTGAGCCAGTTATGCACTCATCTACAAATTGAGTTGATAGCTTTGTACCCTAATGCAACCAGAATAATTCAACCAGCTGACGTCTCTGCATTTAGACCCCTGAAAGTAGGCTGGAGAAAATATTTAAAGAAATGGCAACTATCGAATGAAAATAAGGGGATAACTAAGCTAAATTTTGCTCCTGTACTCAATGAAGTTCTTGAATCTAGTCTGAGGCCAGAAATATTGGTCAATGGTTTTAGAGCTTGTGGTCTTTGCCCGTTTAATCCTGATTCAATTAATTATTCTAAGTGCTTAGGCAAGAATACTAGTCAGAGAGAAATTTCAAAGGAAATTTCGGATACTGCAACAATCACGTTTGAGACATTAAGAAATATAGTAGGAGCTTCCCTTTGCAAGAGATTTCAAGAAGATTCATTCAACACAATGGAACCTCACTTATGCATAATTTATAAGCTTTGGAAAGAATTCCAATCAAAAACTCACAACCATGAGGACATAGTTGATAAATCTGATAAACAGTTAGCAAATCAAGGTGAAATATTTTCTCAGTCTCTTAATTTTAGTTAGATAATACAGCTATAACAACCACTAATTTGAGTGCAGATGACTGCAATCGGATTCAAGTATTAGATGAAGTTAAGCATCAAGTTCAAGTCCCTCCACAAATAAACAGTCTCCCTAATACGTCTAATAGTGATCAAACTTCATATCACCTACATAGCCTCCCTGGAACATCTAGAAGTGATCAAACTACCTCTAACCTACATATTCTCCCTGGAACATCCAAATCTGACCTAAATATCTATACCTTGTATGATCACTCCCAAAGTCAATCTAGTCAGTCTGAATCCGTAACCCCAACCAACCTTACAGTTCTTGAGAGTCCGAAGTTGCTTAAAATAAAATCCTCTTTTGGAGAATATTTAGCGTATCCAAAAACACCTATAAGAAAAGGTAAGCGTTAAATAGAGAGACAACCGTTCGCTATTACATCAGACAAATTCAAATTAGCATTACAAAAAAAGCAATCAGATAAGGAAAATAAATTGAAAGAAAAGGAAAAAAAGAAAATGGAGCGAGAGGTGAAGAAGACTGAGAAGAGTAAGAAAGAACAAAGCAAGGGTAAAACTAAAGTTACTAAAATTCAAGTAACAAACAGGGAACCAGAAGCTACTACTAATGTTGAAGGCAATGCCAATGTTTTTCCAGAATCGAAAAGAATCAGCGTTTTAGAGGAAGTCCACATAAAATCCAATGATGTTTGTGCCGTGTGCAAGCACATCATCATTCAACACAAAATTGAATGCAGTGCCTGTCATTTGTTCTTTCATTTGCGATGTGTGCCAGATAGCCACAAAAATAACATTCCCGATGATGTCGATATTATGCTATTTTTATGTCACTTTTGTTACAAAGTTAATGACTCTGATGATAATAGTTATTCTGATTGTGAAGAGTTATATTTAAATGTTCAAAACGCAAGAGGAGATCTCAATTTTTAATTATTTATGCTAAAATTAAGGTGTATTAACTGATGACTGCAAGGTGGTCAATAACTGTATGTGTTATGTGGCAATTACTATGTCTACTGGACAATTACTGTGATTTTAGAAGGTGATTTTTGTTAAAATTTTTATTGTTATGTTTTCATAGATTTTGAATCTAGTAACTGATGTTCCTTTAGAAGATTTATTTAAAGCCTAGGTTACACGGTGCGAGCTAGCATGCGAGCTGACCATGTCAGTTACTGAGGTGCAATAGCTCGCACTGTGTGACCGCATCATACGAGTAACTGTTATGTGCGAGTGGGACAGTTGCTCGCAAGCGAGTTACTTCAACATTTTTTGTTTTTACTCGCAACTGGCCTTCCCCCACCACGCCACTCGCACGTCGCTCGGTCGTCAACTCGCATGATTTCGCGAAATGACAGTAGCTCGTACGCTCGGGCCCACGCCGCCGGTGCAGTGTTTTTGTAGGTTTCTTGCGTTGACATCAAAATGGCGGAAAGGTGGACATCCGATCAAAATATAAAGTTTGTGGAGCTATACAAGAATCAAACGAACTTATGGAATTGTTTGGATCCTAATTACAAGAACAGAGATTTGCGTAAAGCGTCGTTAGAACACATCCGCTTGGAATGCAATTTACAAAACATGAATGAAGTTACAAAAAAAATCAAAAATTTACGCTCAACGTATAACCAGGAGTTATTGAAAATTGAAAAGAGCAAAAAAAGTGGATCTGGCACTGATGAGATCTATAAACCATCTATCAAATGGTTCGATTCTATGGATTATATTATGAAAATAATTAATCTTAAAGAAAAGGAAACATCAAGTAATTTGGTACCGTAAAATTACACAACTATAGTGCAGGGTCCCAACTATAGTCCAATATAACTATCTGACAAAATTGAAGCTGTATGGACGTGTAGCGACATCTAGTTTATTATTTAATACTATTTTCGATTCTTGACGTCTGTTCGTTGTAGTTATATTCATGGTCAGCAGATGTCTCTTTAATTTAAATTAGTAGACCTTCTCCGATAAAAACCTGTTTGAACGCGTTAACTGAATATCGTAAACTTTTATTTGAAAATATTGGTTAAAGTGAAGACAAAGTTTCAGAATTGGATTCATATGGTAAGTTTTGATTCTGGCATTCATTTTGCGTATAGTTTATTCAATAAATACACCTATATAAAAAAAAAAGATGTTTTTCTCGTAAGTACCCTCTTGGATCTCAACTATGGTCCTACTGGTTTTTTGGACCATAATTAAAAACTAACTTACTTTGTTACAGAAAATGTTGTCACGAGATAAGTTGATGAGAAGAAAAGTTGGAGGGAGGGCTTATAAGTGTTATAGTGAACGGCAGATGGAACTATGTTTATCAGATATAACAAATAAAATTCTAACTCAACGCGAAGCTGCTGAAAAATATAAAATTCCTCGAAGTTCAATTATTTTAAAATTAAAAGCAGTACGAACAAATAAAGTTAGACAACCAGGCCGTCAGCGTATCTTTTCTGATACCGAAGAAACTGCTTTCATCCAGCATGCAATCGAAATGTGTAATTACGGTTTCCCTATTACCGTTTTTGATTTAAGGTGCATTGTAAAAATGTATCTCGACAGAACAGGACGTAAAGTAGACCAATTCCAAAATAATTTACCTGGCAAAACTTGGGCGAATATTTTTCTGAGACGCCACAAAAATGAACTATCTCAAAGGTTTTGTTCTAATATAAAGAGGGTGAGAGCAGCTGTAGACGACGAGCAGATTCGGACGTATTTTGAGCATTTGAAGACTGAAATTCAAGGAGTTCCAGCCGAAAATGTTTATAATTATGATGAAACCAACCTTGTTGATGAACCAAGCAAGAAAAAAGTGCTTATGAAGCGTGGATGTAAATATCCAGAAGCTATAAAAAATTCAACGAAAGCAGCCGTTAGTTTAATGATCTGTGGCAATGCTGCTGGAGAAATTTTACCACCTTACGTAAACTACAAGTCAGACAATATGTGGAGCACGTGGACAGAGGGTGGGCCACCTGGCACTCGTTACAATCGGTCAAAGTCCGGTTGGTTTGACACTAGTACATTCGAGGATTGGTTCTTTTCATTGGTTCTACCCACTTTACGTAGGCAAGAAGGGAAGAAGCTTCTCATTGGGGACAACTTAAGTTCTCATATAAATATGGAAGTTTTAAAGGCATGCAAGTCTCATAATATCGCATTTGTGGCTTTACCACCAAATAGCACCCACCTTACACAACCTTTGGACGTGGCCTATTTTAGGCCTCTTAAACTGCGCTGGCGTCAAATCTTAGACCAATGGAAGGAAACGCCTCAAGGGCAAAGACTACCCACTATTCCTAAACACACGTTTCCTACGTTGCTAAATAAGCTGTGGAAAAATATCATGGACAACTCAGCAAATAATCTCAAAGCTGGCTTTAAGAAAACCGGTATTTTTCCGACTGATGAAGCTCCAGTATTACAACGCTTACCTACGTTTAGACATCCAGACGCTCCACTGCAAGACCCGGCACTGGTTTCAGAATCATTTATACAATTTCTAGAAAATAAAAGAATAGGAGTGGTGGAATCAGGCGGTAAAGGACGAAAGAAAAAGCTCAATGTACCGGCGGGTAAAAGCATATCTGCAGAAGATATACAAATACAGGCTAGCACATCAAGAGAACCTGAGCATTCTATTAAAAATAAGACAGCAAAAACATCTAAACGAAAACCTAAGAAAAATATCAAAGAAGGTGAAATTCAGTATGCTTCAGACTCTACTATTAATCTCTCGGATGAATTCATCGCAGATGAATCTGCAGCGGCTGCAGTTGGTATCCCGAATGCTACGCAGTTTATTCCCAAGCCAGACGATTATGTTTTAGTAGAATATGAAGGTGAACAGTGGCCGGGGCAAGTCAAGACCGTTGATGATGATGGAGCGTTTGTTAGTTGCATGAATCGTTGTGGATTGTCATGGAAGTGGCCTGAGAAACCGGACTGTATATTCTATCCAATGGATAAGATTATTTCGACAATCAAAACCCCATCAAAATTAGGCACGAAGCGCGCATTGTTTAGAGTACCGGAACTGGAGTATAAATGGGGTCAACCAAAAAAATAAATAATTATACGTACCTATAAAACTATTAAGAAAAATATGATCGATTTCATTTCATTATTGTTTCTTTTATACGAAAAATTTTCATTCTCTTTAATATTCCGAAAATAATAATAATTCTATTACTTAAAGTTCAATTTTAACGAATTTTGACGACTTTTGTATAAAAAAATGATAAATAAACATATTTCAATTCTTAATAATAACAGTTGTTTAATTTTATGCTTTCAACTATGATCCAGAACGCCACAATACGCATTTTTAGTACAAATAATAATCCGGTCTAAAGTTGCCAATATAACAGGCAACAATGGTCCAAATTGTGATAAAAAAAAAGTTACTTGAACTTTTATTTTTTTATATTTAATATCGATTAGTTAAATTATCACATCTTACTTCATCTAAGAACATTATTACATGTGACATATGTAATTCAATGAATTAGAGGGGAGAGCACAAACTTATGATCTGAAATATCCGGACCATAGTTGTGTAGTTTTACGGTAAGTATTTTATTACAAATTAGGGTAGAGGAAATAAAGAGTGCGCACTGCCTAAGAGTACGCATTGCTTCTATTTAAAAAAATATTATTTCGATTGGCAACATTGGATTACCTGTCAGTTGTCTGTGAAGAGACATTGTAGTGGACACAATATTCGAATCGCTCCGGTAAGTATTATCATTTTTATTGCAATTTATATGTTTTTGACATGTTTGATGTTATTTTCATGCATCTTTGATTATCTACTGTAAGGGTTGTGGGAATACGCAGTGAATAAAGGTTGGCTATTCATGAAATTTGCAAACGGAACTTTGCTTTATGTGAGAGGTTATGTCGGTATTTTAAGCTGTTTTTTCGCAATCGAGACACAAATTCAAAATGACATGTTTGGTAAGAGTACGCACCCAAAGAGTGCGCACGCGTACTCTTAGCTTGTATGGAGCTTGGATTGGCTTTACTAAGGATTGATGTTTTTATTTCAGAATACTTAAATATTACCTACAATATGGGGAGATATAAAAGAAAAACCGATAGGAAGCTAGTTTTTAGTGAGAGATGCAAGAGAAAGGATCGAGAGAGGACAAAGCAAAAGGTCTGTTGCGGATGCATTGAATGTTCCAGAATCCACATTAAGAAAACGATTAAAGGCAGGAACTGTCCCTCTGTCATTGGGCAGATTTAAAAATATATTTACTCCAGAGTTAGATACAAGCTTGGCAGACCATTGCCGAAAATTGGATACATGTTTCTACGGCCTCACGAAAAAGGAATTGGGAAGAATGGCCTACGAATTAGCAGAAGTGAATGGTCTAGACCATAGATTCAATAAAGAAAAAATGCAGGCTAGCAAAGTATGGGTTGAAAATTTTGCGAGGCGACATGGACTTAGTCTTCGTCAGCCAGAAAAAACTAGCATAGCAAGGGCTGCTGGCTTTATCCGTGTACAAGTACAAAGATTTTATAATAATCTCAAAACTCTCTTAGTTGAATATAAATTTGTCGGCAGACAAATCTACAACATGGACGAAACCGGTCTGCAGACAGTTCCGAATAAATTACCAAAAGTGTATTCACAGAAAGGAAAGAAGATTGTGGGGAAAATAGTTTCTGCAGAAAGAGGGCAAACTATAACTGGTGTCTGCTGCATGGGTGCAACTGGTTCGTTCGTGCCACCTGCACTAATTTTTCCTCGAAAGCGACAAAAACTAGAACTGATGGATGGGGCTCCAGATGACTCCTTACTCCTTGTATCAGATTCTGGTTATATGAATGCCGATTTATTCATACTGTGGCTTAAACATTTTATTCAGATGGTCAGGCCATCTAAAGATGTCCCCGCTCTCTTAATTTTAGATAATCATTCCTCACATCTAAGTTTAATTGCTATTGAATTAGCTCGCCAGAATGGAGTTGTTCTTTTGACTTTGCCACCACATACAAGCCATCGCATGCAGTCATTAGACACAGGATTTTTCGGGCCTCTAAAAAAAGCATATGCTACTGCTTGCGATAATTGGCAAGTCTCCAACCCTGGCCGTGCAATCACGCAGTTCCAAGTTGCTCGGATATTTGGTACGGCATACTCAAAAGTTGCTTCAGTTGAAAGAGCGAAAAAATCTTTTGAATCCTGTGGTATCTGGCCTTATAACAATCAACTGTTTACGGATGAAGATTTCGCTCCCTCGGAGGTAACTGATCGCCCTGATCCAAGTTTGGGACCTGCAGGAGATGCTAGTGATAGCCCAGCTCCATCAGGAGATGCTAGTGATAGCCCAGCTCCTTCAGGAGATGCTAGTGATAGCCCAGCTCTATCTGCACAATCAGCAAGTCCGAAGATGGATGATATGAGTGCTTATCCAGCGCCAACTGCTATTCAACAAACAGATGATTTACAAACACCGTCCACTTCAACATTCATTCAGCCGTCTGACATCCGTCCATTACCAAGGGCCAATATTCAAAAAAAGAGAAACACAAAATCCAAAAAATCTGAAATACTTACAAGTTCCCCATACAAAAAAACAATTAGAAGATCAACAAAAAACACAGAGAACACTGAATAAAAAGACCAAGAAAGCTACTCCAAATGGGCCGACATTGGTGAATACAAGCACAGGTTCAGAAATCATACGCTGCCCTCTTTGTGTAGAAGTTTATACAGAACCGCCATCAGAAGACTGGATCCAGTGCAGTCGATGCGGGGCTTGGTGGCATGATGAGTGCACGGATTATCTCGGATTCGGGACCTTCATTTGTGATCTTTGCTTACATGCGCACTCTTAACTCGTATAAAGGGTCATGAATGCGCGCTCTTTGCAATAATGCATCCTAAGAGTACGCATGGGACAAGTCCTAGTTTTTAGGTATTTTAAAATGTTTTTAATATGTTGATTAATTACACAAAATTATAACATGTTCCTAATAAACCAAAGTCTAATTATAAATTAAGCCGAAGGTTGTGATTTAAAAGTTGATTTAAAAACAAATAAATGTTTAAAAAGTGCGCACTCTTTGTTTCCTATACCCTATAATTACAAAGGCACAAGGCACATTCCAAACCAGTCAGGGTCCACAAAATTTACTATCCTTTATTTTTCTCTTCCCTTTTATATTCTAATTACTACTAGGTAATTATAATTACCTAATCATATAATTTTGCCTTGCAACTGCTCCGTCGTCATTGAAATAATTTTTATATTAATCACGCATTTTCTCTGCTATTAATTTCGATCTATTATTAATTCTCGAGCGACGAATACTCGGTAATTCATTAATTTCGGACCTCCACTGGCCCTGAATGATTTGAAAGTTTATGATGTCTTCATAATCTGTAGTTCCTGGTGGTGTATAAGTATTTGATGCAGTAGTACGTAACCAGTTGTGTAATGTACAAGCACATAAGACGATCTTTATCGTAGTTTCCTCTGTAACTTGAATTGGCTTTCCCAAAACACGAAAACGAGATGCTAGAATGCCGAACCCATTCTCCACAATCCTTCTTGCTCTGCTCAACCTATAATTAAAAATCTTTTCTGCGGTAGTCAATGTATTTTTGTAGGGCTTTGGTAAATACGGTTTTAAAGGGAAGGCATCATCTCCAACTAGAATACCATTCTCAGGCAACAATAAATTGTTTTCTAGATAAGGATACAAAGAGCAGTTTTGGAATACCCCACCATCTGCGTTACGACCATATGAGCCTATATCTACATATCTGAAAGTATAATCGTGATCCACAACAGCCATGAGCACTATACTATTTGTTCCTTTGTAGTTATAATATTCACTGCCACAATTTGGTGGTGCTTGAATTGTTATATGCTTCCCATCGATAGAGCCACAACAATTAGGGAAATTCCACCTCGAAGCGAATCCTATTTGGATATCTTGCCATTCTTCCATATTCGGTATCTGAAAAATAAAAGAGTAATGTTAATTTCAGGAACCATATCATCCATCAACGTCAGGAAGCAACGTCGCATCAGCGTCAGGAAGCGGGGAGGCCACGAATAACGTGGACCTTGATGCTAGTGACAATAGCAACAAAGCTGCTCATATAAAAGTGGTAAAGCCACCAAAAACTCTAAAGTTAAAGACGAAATTATCATCAGAACGGTCTGACATTCAAGCAGCCGTAAATGAACTCAAAGAACTAAATAGTAGTTTAGTAAACGTGTCTGCCCCGATTACAAGAGAATTAGAAGATGAATGTGATGTTATTGGAAGACATGTAGCACTGCAGCTGAAACAGTTATCTTCGATTGATAGAATTGATGCGACAGATGAAATACAGGCGATACTCTCTAGATACCGTAAGAGAGCCCTCTGTGGTAGAATTGTGTACACACCTTCTAATTACAGTTCCGAATGTACGCCATCACCACAGCCTACAGTAAATTATGAAATGTCTGCACTCTCTATGCAAGTGGAACAATCTTCACAATCTATACTCCATAATGAATGTACGCTATCACCACAGCCTGTAGCCTACCAGCTTGTAGAGGTCGCTACTGAAGCTTATCAACCTGTTGAACCTACAACATCTGCATTTTCTGCGCCACTGCTGGATCAATTTGAATCTATACCCCAATCTAATGATGTACTTGCTGCAGCAATATCAATCTCTAATATTAAAAAATAACGAACTAAGCTATGTAGTACTGTAGTTATTAAGTATTAATATGTAAAGTTCACGTTTAATATGTACAAAAACTTTACAAAACCATTGTGAATTTGATTATGAATAAAAAAAATACTTACTTTGATATAATCTTTTAGACTTTCATTGATAGCAGCATACACTTCTGGTATTATTTTAATGATGGATGCTTTTGACACTCTGAAAAATACCGACAACAGTCTATACGATATCCCAGAAGAAAGGTATACTAGGGTTATTTTCAACTTCACCCTCGCAGGTATCGCATCCCTCATTAGTGTATCATCACGTTGAATTTTTGGAGCAATCAAATTTAAAAGTATTTCCACTTGTTCAGTTGTCAATCTCATAACCGCTTTATATTCTCGGGGATCTTCATCATATAGCTCTTTAAATATTGAATTCGTTACCCCTTTTCTTTGCAGCCAAGTCCTGACCCAAACACTTCTCTTCTTCTTCTTTTTTGTATAGCTCTTTCAATTTCAACACAAAGTATTTTCGTAACTGCTTTTATAGTGGTATGCACTGTGATTAAACGTGTATTTTGCGACAACATTGCACGAGACATGATACAGACGAACTATGCGAGTACACTGGTGCAGTAGCTGTCTTCCTGCGACGCACGGTGGGAGATTGGAGGAAAAAAGTCCAAATTGGCTGGGTACATGAAATTCATTTTTAACTTTAAATACATAAAATAGACACCTAAACTAAGAAAATCCTAATGTGTTCTTTTCAGAAGTCTGTTTATAAAAACGGTTATCGGTTTTGATATCTTAATGAACAGAAAACTGTGCATTTTAGTTGAATTTTTGTCGTTCTTTTGGTAATTATTTATAGCTGCAATTACATTGCTTTGGAAAAACTTTTTTATGTAACATGTATATCACAGTATGTACTTTAGAAAATATGAATATGATTTAATGAAAGTCGTCATTTTCATTATATTATTAGGATTTTTAAAATATGGTAAATTTTCTTTAGAATTTTTGAAAACAAGACCTTATAACTGTCTTGCCATCCACTGCCTTCCAGTGAATCATATATTAAAAAATTCTTCGAAGTCTAGTTATAACTCATTAGAAAAATTAGCTGCTAATAACTGCGAACTTATGAGTTAGACTAATTAGAACTAACTAGTCGATTTCCCAGTAAAAGGACCATTAAGCGTCAATAATTTTTAATGTGGGTAATTAGTTAATTTATGCATTCATAAGTATAAAAAGGGGTAAAATAATATTCCTAAAGTCATTTCCTATTGTCAATTCAAGGAAGTAACATCAATATCAATCATGTCTACGTTCAGCATTTCTTATAAGGAATTAGTTGAAATTTTACTTTTGAGCAATCGAGAAGTGCATAAATGTCTCGAAAATTTAAAAAGCAAGTACCCAAATCTTGTTGACGATGATTTGGAAAAAGTTTATCGCGAACTAAGTCAACATTTTATACCGGCATTTTCAAAAAAGTGGAAAAAATGTGCCAGAAACAAAACTTCATTTTTTGCGAAAAATGAAGAATGGCTAAAGCTATTGTTTAAATTGCCGGTGTCTACAGCAGTAGAAAGTTCTGAAGAGTGTGGACCTGGTCCTTCAAAACGAACGCGAACTGGCCGTCCAGAAAAATCATTTGACGAGTGCTGTGATAGAGCCAAGCGCTATAAAGTTAAGAGTTTGTGTGAAAACAATGAACAACAGACTATTATAAACGCTGCCAAATGTTTAGAAGGAGAATTAAAACCTAAGAAGTTCTCACCAGAACAAGCATTAGCATTATTTTTGGATGCCTCATTGTCGAAGCATCAATATGAAATTATTAAAAAAGCGACGAAGGACTTGGGCTGCGACATTTTCCCTTGCTATGATATAGTTTCAAAAGCCAAGAAGATGTGCTTAGCAGAAGATATAGAGTGCACCGAATCTTACGCTGTTGTAGGCTTACAAAATTTACTGGACCATACCGTGAAACGGATATTCATGACCAAAACGAAAGAAGAGTTGTCGGAAATGAATGATACCTGCACTTTAGATTCGAAATGGGGATGTGATGGCTCTTCCGGCCACAGTGAGTATAAACAAGCTTTTGATGAAGAAGACATTTCTGATGAAAACTTGTTTTTGACATCATTGGTACCATTACGTCTTACTGATGCCAAAAATGATACTAATGTTCATTGGTTTAACAACAGTCCATCTTCTACGAGACTTTGCCGGCCAGTGCAGTTCCAGTTTACGAAGGAAACTCGTGAAATCATTAAAAATGAGATTTCAAGAATGGAGGGAGAAATTAAAAATCTTTACGAATCAATTGTGAATGTTGATGGGAAAATATATAAAGTGAAACACAATCTAATGTTCACTATGATTGATGGCAAAGTGGCTCAAACCGTTACTGATACGGCTTCAAATGCTGTGTGCTTCATTTGTAAAGCAAAGCCAACCGAAATGAACGACTTGAACCGTGTGAGGACCAAGGTAGTAGACGAGGCTGCGTTAAAAGTTGGCTTGTCTCCTCTTCACGCAAGAATCAAATTTATGGAATGTATTCTACACATCGCGTATAACAAATCATTCCAAATGTGGCGTGTAAATAAAAACACATCGCACTTACGTGATGAAGAAAAAAAAAGAATACAGGGGTTGTTTGCAAAAGTTGGTCTTAAAGTAGACTGTGTCAAACAAGGTTCCGGAACTACCAACGATGGCAACATGGCTCGTAGATTTTTTGCCGATGCAAGAAAAACATCGGAAATTACTGGGGTTGATTTCGATTTGATTTTGAATAAAACTACTTTTTACGGATTTTTTCGCGGTTTTAATTTTAGATTTAGGTCCCGACGTTTCGACACCTTTGCAGGTATCATGGTCACGGGCAGACTGAGTCTGCGTCGGGACCTAAATCTAAAATTAAAACCGCGAAAAAATCCGTAAAAAGTAGTTTTATTCAATGTCTAACATTCGCGTAAACCTAAGAAATCGATTTGATTTATCGATTTTCCATAATCTTACAAGTCATCAACTCCGGAGCTTGTATAGATGCTGTGAAATTTGGTGAATATTGCGAAGATACGGCCGAACGCTATTTAAGCTTGTATAGTTGGTATTATATGCCAAATACCATTCATAAAGTGTTGATACATGGCAGTAAAATTATATCAGCTGCAATGCTACCGATTGGTATGTTATCCGAAGAGGCACAAGAAGCGCGCAATAAAGATTATCGTCAGTACAGATTGCATCATGCGAGAAAATGTTCTCGAGAAAGTACTAATGAAGACGTAATCAACAAGCTACTAATTTCTTCGGATCCTTTATTATATACTATGAGAAAAGGGCCAATAAAAAAGCATTTGCCCTTAGATGAGGATGCAAAAAATCTCCTTATTTATTAATTATTTAGTTTTACTATTTTGTTAATTTTTCTTATTTATTATTTACATTTTTATAGCTAGCATGTTTGTTGTTATCTATATTTAAGTAGTTATATTTGCAAATAAAATATTTATAGTGATTAACTAATATTGTTTCGTCATCATACAGATTCCTAAAATCAGATCGTTTAGAATGTACCACGGACACACACGATGTTCTTATCGATTTTCAGCAGTGGCAATCACAACTGTTTTGACGGTTGTCATACGTGCCGTACTCGTTACCCGATTGGTGCTCCTGCTGCAACTGTCATGACGTCACAACCGCTAACGGACGAACGGCCGCCCCACTAACAAAAAATTCGTGTTTTCTCACCATCTTGCACGCGCGCGCGCTCCGCGATCTATCCCAAGAAAAACCCTTTAAACGCGTCAACTCGATCGATATTCTGCTAGGAATCCCTATTCCGAGCAGTTCGTGACCTTCAGCAACAACTGTGGTGAAATCAGAACGCAGGCGGGTCATCGGCAGCAGACATAGCAGACCAAAGTACGTGCACGTGTTTTAGTTTGTTACTGCTGCACTTCCTGAACATCGTTTGTGTCATCGTCCAGCCTCTCGGGCTGTCCCAAGTGTGTGGTTACTCATCGATTTTACCGCGACTGTACAAATATTTTTTTTAATTGTTCCCATTTCGAATGCTAAATTTCGTGGAAAAACCATGACTTATAATCACAGTAATTAACTTATACATACTAATGATGCATATTTATATTAGTAATGACATAATCCTATCATTAAATAAGCAAAAAACTTATTGAAATCAATAACAAACGGCTTTACGTAGTTATTTCCTCGCGCTCATACATAGTCTCCCACTGTGCGACGCCAGCAGTTCGCATAGTGTGACCAAGCGAGGCGAGTCGAGCTACTGTCATACGAGTACACATGCACAGTAGCTGTCTACTGTCATATCAGCTGCTCGCACTGTGTAACCAATCCTTAAGTTTCATAATTATTTTTTTTTGTCAATTTATTACTATATAAAGGTACTTATAAGAAAAAAGCGTGTATTACTCCCTTAACCGGGCAATAACTATAGCGGTTACCCTACCTCACGCCACCTACGCATCATATGCGTTTGGTGTTTTTTTTTTCGTATTTATCAACAATATTTATTAATTGGTTTCTTATGTTTACGCGAATGTTAGACATTGAAATAAAACTACTTTTTACGGATTTTTTCGCGGTTTATATTAAGATTTTAGATCCCGACGTTTCGACACCTTTGCAGGTATCATGGTCACGGGCAGACTGATTTATTAATATTATTATTAATTACATCGTAAGTAATCTGTTTTCAACCACAATACGTAATATAAGCTGGTGGCAACTGGTCAGTAGTGTTTAAAAAAAGGTGGCATTGAATGGGTTAAGTGCCAATCGTATTTGTCCTTTTTAAATGACTCTTGGGTCGATATAATTAATGTTTTTATATATCTTTACAGATTTATGTGAACCAGATATTTTAAAAGTTTTAGAGCAATCGGAAACAGATGATTTCGTTTCTAGTGATGACGATCTGGGCGATGTGGAGTTTGTCGTCCATGAGAGTGAGCTTCATCTTCTGAATCCGACGACGGAGAGCGTGAAATTGTAAATATTCGTAACATATCTTTTACTCGAGGTAAACCGAATCCAGTCGGCATAAAAGCTTTTGTATTGGCTAACCCTAACGGAATGATATGTGATTTTAACATTTATGAAGGCAGAACTACGTATCCAGATTTGGAAGACACTAATCTTGGATTAGGAGAAAAGGCCGTACTGACTCTTACAGAAACTCTTGTACCAGGCCACACATTGTACTGTGATAGGTTCTTTACTAGCCAAAAGCTGGTAAATGAACTTGAGAAGAAAGGTCTGGGTTGCACTGGTACACTCATGAAAAATCGTATCCCCAAAGATGTGCGGGCAATGCTCAAGAGTGATAAATTGATGAAAAAGAAAGGTAGAGGAACTTCCCAGGTCGTTGTTAGTACTGATAAGAAGATGGCAGTCACAAAGTGGTTCGACAACAAACCGGTCATATTGATGTCGTCAGTCGAGGCCAAGGATGAAGAAGATACATGCCAAAGATGGTGCAAAATTCAAAAAAGATATATGCGACCGAGATGTGTGCGACGATACAACCAAAATATGGAAGGCGTTGATTTGGCTGATCGTTTGTTAGCCGTTTGTCCAAACCGATATCGTACTCGCAAGTGGACGCAAAGCTTCATCGCCCATATGATAGATCTCTCTGTTTCAAATGCATGGGTTCTTTACAAAGATGATCAAAAAGCAAAAGGAAAGAAAAAGATTGATCAACTAAGACAATTCAAATTAAGTCTAGGCGAATATTTGATTGAATCCAGCAAAATGCAGGCAGGAACTATTAATGAATCTAGTGAAGAAGCAGTTAATGTATCCGAAGCTCTTCTAAACAGACACGCAAACTTGAGAGTTCCTATTCCTTCACAGACAGAAAGAACGTCTTATGCTAAGCATTTACCGAAATTGGTTGAAATTCAAGGCAGGTGCAGAGTTTGTCATGAGAATAAAACCTTTTTTCAATGCTCCTCCTGCGGTGTGCGACTCTGTCTCACAAAAAAGCGTAATTGTTATGTTTCATTTCATGAAGATAAAGAATTCATATTTCGTTTTTTTTTTTCTCTTTTTTTACTATAAACAGCATACTTACAAGTATTAGATGAACAAGTATAGTTCCAATGAGTGATATCTCTCGAATTGTGATTTATTTAGATAACAAATAATTTGTACTTATAAGTTTTAAAACGTTGATTAGTAATAATAAAGTTGACTGTCAAAAATCGTTTTCAATTGGACCTACTTATGCAAGACGGAACCAATCCACACACATGCCAAAATCGAGATAAGTAAACAGAAAGCTTTCAAAATGCACCTTATATCGACCCTGTAAAGATCAAACTGATCTGGCAATTTTGACAGAACAAAACATTTTTATGACAAAGTTATCAACCCACATATCCACAGTTGTTCAATAAACTAACGAGATCCATGTCCCATGGTGACCCGAAAATCTAGAAAATCATTGAAATAGTTTTTTTTCATAAAGATCCATACCACATGGTCCCTTGTGAAATATATTTTTTAATCAATTATGTAGAACCATGCGGGTTGGTTCTTGTTTGCATATTATAAATGGCATAATACTATATTTTTACAAAGACTCACATTACTTGGTTCCTTGATGATAAAACTCTATTTACAACATCTAAGAAGTCATGTCCTTTGAATCTTTGTTGTATAATGAACTTCCTGATAAAATTATTTATTCAAGTCAGTGATACCTACGTACATTTTTGTAATTCACTAGTTTTTCTAGATTCAATTAATTTTTTCCTTAAATAGATACATTTTGTGTGGTGATTTTGTCTTGGTATGACTATGGCAACTTTCTAAACTGAACAGAACAGTGGGTAAGTAATACTGACAATGGCAACACTGTGTCAAAAAACAGAAACGTTCGGGTCGTTGTAGTGTGATTTGTAAAGTGAATCTACCATTTCCAACAATGAAGAGAGTAAATACCAGGATACAAGCTATGATTTTTAGCTGCATCAACCATTCAGATGATAAAACGATCGACAATCAAGGTACGTAAATAATTTTGAGGTTATAATAAGTTTTGTTGTTTCTTTAAACTTTGTGTAAGTAGTCATTTCTTCAGTTTGTTGCACGATTGTAACTCAATAATGTTTTAAATAGGATTGTAATAGTTCAGGTTCTTTGTAATTACATATATAATAAGCATCTACATTGTATGTAGGAATGTACTTACTAGTTTGCTTATATTATTCCTTTTTTCAGATTTTTATGATAACTCTCGACCAAGCAGCCCAATGCAGTTTTCTTCAGGTAATTTTTATGTTATTCCTGTATTGTTGCCTGTCCTGTATGCCTTTTATGCGTGCTGTTTTTTTAGTATTTAACAAAAAAAGGGTGAAAAAGTGCGTAATATTTTTTGTCAAAAATAAGTTACGCATAGTATTCGATTCAGCAAGTAGAGTATGGCATAAAGTTCAAAATCGATGGTATTCAATGATTAACAGAGGGTTATTATTCTAGATTTGCTGGGTAAGCGAAGAAGATTTAGTGCAGAAGTTGTGGTTAATAATTTGCATGAAAAATTGACTTGTAAAGGGGGTGATGGAGCTATACCGAATCCTGATTTGTCTCCTAAACTACTTACCGTCTCAGATGAAGCTTCTCAGTGTCCTCTATCTCCCAAGCTGTCTTTAGCTTCTAATTTGGTGAAGGAAAATAAAGCTGTACCAGCTTTTATTGGTAATGATGATACTGAGACTGCTGCTGAAAAAAGCATAGAACCACCTCCATACTCACCGTTGACCCCTCGTCCAGTCATTGCTAAAAATAACGAAATTTCTGAAGGTTTATGGGCAGATATCAATTCCAATAATGCTTTACTAACATCCAAATCGCTCACTGAGAATTCTGCTGAAAAAAGTGTCGAATCTATCAATCCGATTTCACCGCTTCCTCTTATGTCTCCGGATACGGCATCGTTGTTTCGTATTTTAGCTGATTCAATGGATAATTTAGAAGGTGTATCTGATACGTCAACAATTGCAAGCTTGAGAAGTGGCGAAGCTCCATTATTCATTGATAGCGATGATTCGATGAGAGATCCTGACTATTGTGCTAATGCGGACTGTGGCTCGAGTGATGATAGCTCTAATGATTCAATTTCTTTGATCACTGGTACTGCACATGCAGAAATTAACCAAATAAACGAGAATGCTAGTCATCAACCAGACCCAGGAAATTTCGGACCTCATAGTACTCAACAGGAAGTTGTTCAAGTCGATGAAATGGTCTCTGTTTTAGAGACTGCTATTACAAGTAATGATGCGTCACACATAAGAGCTGTTTCTGTTCACGAAACCGAATCATCACTGATTGAAGGACAGCCCGTGGGAAGACCAAAAAAAGGTAGAAAGCCAAAATATGGTGGGCTATCGCGAGAAGAGAGGAAAATACGAAAGTACAACAATTTGACTTACGTCAACTCTAAGAAAAAGATTGTCAGTCCTAAGAAATTTGTAGATTTTCAATGCAGTTGCCTAAAAAAGTGCCACGAGAGTCTCCCAGTAGAAAAGAGATTGGCTCAATTTAAAAAGTTTTATTCTCTAGGATCTTATAATGCGCAAAATATGTTTTTAACTGCTTTAGTAAAAGAACAACCTGTGAAGCGTCATTACGTTGCAACTGACAATAAAACCAAAGTTTCAAAGAAAAAGTCTTACTCACGCCAATATTTTCTAGATGGTGTATCAGTTTGTAGAGATATGTTTGTCAAAACATTACAGACGTCGGCAAAAAGAATAAATACGTCGCTTTGTAAAATGCGATCAGACAGTTGCATTATAGATAATCGTGGTGTGCACGGCGGGTGCAATAGAGCATCTCTTGAAAGCGAGGAGTTCGTGATAAACTTTATTAAAAGTTTGCCGACATATGTATCCCACTATCGCCGAGAAAAAACAGAAGGGGCTAAGTTTTTGAGAGCAGACATGACCTTATCAAAAATGTACGAGTTATACAGCGATGAAGCAAAAACCGCAGGGGTGAAAATATTGTCTGCTGCAAAAGTCAATAAATTATTTTTTACGAAGTTTAATTTGCGTACCAAGTCTCTTAAAAAAGATACGTGTAATAAGTGTGACTTTTTTGAAAGTCAAATACTGCACGCGTCGTCGGAACAAAATAAAGCCGACATTGAACAGAAGCGGGTAGCGCATCAAGAAATCGCAAAGTCTCTACAAAACCAATTGAGAACTGACATGAAGCTAGCTAAAGATGATCCCTCTGTTGAAACCCTGACATTTGATCTCGAAAAAACGTTGCCTTTACCGCGTATACCCACAAATATCGTCTTTTACAAAAGACAACTCTGGGTATACAATTTAGGTATACATAATGGGAGCAAAGATGAAGCTCACTGCAATGTGTGGGTAGAAGGAGAAGCTGGCAGAGGTGCTCAAGAAGTGGGGTCCTGTCTCATGAAACATATCACAGAAAGGCTTGATGGCAACGTGAAGCATCTGATTTTATGGAGCGATTCGTGTGGTGGTCAGAACCGCAATATAAAATTAACATTAATGCTCAAAGCCATGTTGAATGAACATCCAACTTTAGACCAAATCAATATAAGATTCCTTGAATCGGGGCATAGCTTCCTCCCAAATGATACAGATTTTGGGAAGATAGAGTGTGCCTTAAAACGCCAACAGAGGCTGTACACACCGAATGATTACATTCAGGTTATGAAAACCTGTAAAAAAACGAAACCAATGCATGTACACAGGATGAATAATAAAGATTTCTTGTCATCCTTAAAGTTAGAAAAAAATATAATTAATAGAAAAAAAACGATAGATGGAGAGAAAGTTTCATGGCTTACAACTAAAGAAATTATGATTAAAAAGGATGAAATGTTCAAAATTTACATGAAAACTAATTTAAATGAAGATTTTAAGGTAGTGGATATAAAAAAAAATGTTCGTGGAAGACAATGTTTTGTTACAAAACAAATAATGGAGCCACTTTGGCCAACAGGCAAACCGGTCCCTGACGCTAAATTGCAGGATTTAAAAAGCATGCTGCACCTAATTCCGCAAGACTCGCACGATTTTTACGTAAAGCTCGTTGGAAACCCAGACCTACAAGACGATCTTGAAGGTTTTTCCGGACAACCTGATTTTGAAGTTGAAGATACATAAGAATTTAAGATTTGTTTCTATTTTCAATAAAATATTTAGAAGAAGTAAAAGATTTTTTTATTTTTACTGTAAAATTATGGCATGGTAATAAATTAACAAGGAACCAACCCACACACAGACAGTTTTGCAAAAAGGAACCAATGAGTTTTTTTTTTAATTACTATGAAAAATATTAATGATTTTTATCAATATTATATTTGTATACATAGAACAAATCATTTGGTATAATATTCTAAATAAACTTTATTCAAAATAACAAATAATTTCATTGTATACACAATTTTGACAAAAACGGCTTTATCTTAAAACTATCATTATGTGGGTTGATTCCGTCTTGCATAAGTAGGTCCAATTTTTAACGCTTAATTTCTGTTAGAAAGGACAATGTTTTTTGACCTAGTTATGTAATAAACGCCCAATGTCTATGTAAAAAGACACGAGTTATTCCATTAAAATCTACTTTAGCAAGCTCTTTAATCCATATTAATACCCATAAAAATGATAAAAAAATCTTCGGCGTTTACTACATTACAAAGAATGTCAATCAAAAATGACTTTCGGGCGCTTTCAACGTACTATCGAAATAATTGGGCTGCAGGAGGTTATTAACAGGAAAGGACAGATCAGGGGCTCCAAGTGAAGAAGGTCTGGGATACAAAGTTGTTTGCTGGGATACATATTGTTCAGCACACTTCATGTATAACATATTTTTTTTTCAGAACATGATTACTCTATTTCAAGGGTAGCCTGTTTTGAAGAGTGGTTAAAAGACACGAAAATTTATAAAAGGTCGCGTATTTATGACTATCTTTTTTCAAAATTTTACTTTGGTGACATTACTGAAAGCAGCCTAGGAGAAATAAAGTTGAAACTATCAAACTTTTCTACTAAGATTGGAGCGAAGCGCGGTTAGCTTCGAGAAAATCGAAGGAGCGTTTTTTTATTACAAATATAATTAAAAATAAAACTTGGCAGGATGAAGGAGACATACAGTTTACTGTGAGTTCTTTAGTCCCACAATCTTCGCCTGATTTGAAGACTGCTTAGAAGCCAGTTTCAAATCCGTTGCAACGACGACTGTTTTCTGCAACAGTTTTCGTCGTCGGAAAAACGGTTGCGTTTCGTCTTCAAAAGTTCGACAACGACCCACCCCTAACCCAGAGGTATTAAACTGAAAGGTAGACTACTTCTACGATTGGCAGAACAACCCCTGCAACAAAATATGCCGGAAAATATTCGGGAAGGTGTTGGTCGGTGTGTTTTTTGCAACAGGGCTCGCGACCGTAGCACGCGCAAGCAATGCAGCAAATGTATGAAGCGTATTTGTAGCGAACATCAGACAGTCGTGTGTCCGGAATGCATGCCAAAAGACTGATTTATTACCCGTTACTTTGATAAAAGATTCAAATAGGTTAAAATAAACACCTTTTGTGATAAATATTACGTTCCTAAATGAAAATGAGAGAGAACTTAACCCTTCCAAATATTTGTTGATTTTTAAGAAGTTTATGTTTAAGTTTCAAATTATTAGAGAGCCACTTTGATAAAAATAAATATGGTTAGTAATTATATATGTATGATGCTGTGTTTTACTCTTTTTTTGCCTTATTCAGAGAAATAATTGACTCGTAAGTGGCGAACACATGCCCGCGCATGCGCTCAAGGACTATTTATGGGCAAGTGCAGTCAAGTCTTAAGAGAAAATAGTAGATGATGGCTAGAAGTAACCTAAAGTACCAAACTCACTACAGACGAATACGAATAACGAAAAGAAAAGACAGACTTTTTAACACAAATACATTCAAAACTTTTGAGCCCAACAAAGAAAAAAAATCTTTTTATTTCTCTTCCGAAGCGACATAGATCTTGATGGCGTTTTCCAAACATTAAAATATCGAAACAACAGACTTAAAGCACAACAAAAAGTAATTCAATGTATTAAACTAAGTCATGAACTGAATGAATTGATCTGACTGAACCTCTGAACAAATATAGCGTAGAGTTACAAAAATCGATCCTGCACTCCTGACCAACTTAAGGGACATTTAAGCGTTTGAAAATAAGAAAAAAATGTTCTGCAATAAAAAAAAGATAGACGAAATATAAAGAACTTAATTGTTTTTATAAACCAACCTCTGAAAATACATATAATCGTATATTTAGCATATTTTTGTTGATGTGGCGACTTTTTTGGTATTGCATGTTAGACTGTGTTACTGACTTTTTTGTTACTGTGTTAGTTTTGTATTATTTCCCTTGTGTTATCTGGTGTGCTTTTTTTCTTTTGATTTACCTTTTGCGACATATATTAACTTAAATAATATAAGACAATAACGGCTTTACACACGGATCACTATCGGAGATGTTGGAATAGTTACAAGATCAACCGGGGCCATTATCACGAGCTACTGACGCGAGGGTGTTAAGCGTCACTGCCACGTCATGACTTCATCAGGCATCTCCATCATAGAATAAAGTGAGAAAAATCCTTACCATCTTATATTAGATTTCTTATACTAAAAAGTTGAAAGACCATAAATAAAAAACATAAATTCGTGTTCTGATCTATGGCTCTGCCATTTATTTAATTGCCTTTCTGGCAAATTGATTCATGTTATCATTAAACATCATAGATGACGGCTAATTTACATCCATAAATATTAAATTTCTAGATTCTACTTAGTATTAAAAATATGACAGGATAATCAAAATCTATTACTTAAAGTAGTATAAAAAATGGATTTTCTGATCCATTGGTTACAATAATCAAAATATTAATTGATGGACATTAGCACATTTAAAACATCATATTTATAAGAGAATTGTATGTCAATTTTTAATCATGAATGACAATTTGCCATTCATTCTTGTACTTTACAGATAAACTTTTAATGGTCTAAAATAATAGGTTTAAAAACCTTTGCTTGGGTCATATTTCATACAACCTATAAATAGTACCATCATTTTGAACATGCTAATGCAATATTAAACTACTGATAGTAGTGATACTGACTATTGTTTCACATCAACCTTATTAATGTCAGTGTCTTTACCCTCCTCACTAACTCCATCTTTACTGTTATTTACTTCATCTTTGGCAACTTGACCGTCTTTCACATCACTAATCACTGTTTCACTCTCATCATTCTTCTCATCATCACAGTCATCATCGGCATCATCGTCATCATCAGCTAGTTCTTTGTCATCAACTTTGTCTGCAGTTTCTTCTGAAGGCTCATAGGAGTGTTGACTGAGTTTCTCGAGCCACATCGCCATAGATTTATTTTCTACCTCGCCTTTCACTATAACGGGGTATATGTGTTCATGCTTGAACTTGTGAATCTCTTCCTCTTCCTCTGACCACGTCAAACTGTCGTGGCTATCCTTGAATTTAGCGTCGTATCTATCATAGTGGACCTAAAACAGAGTTTGTTACAGTTAATTTTTATCAGACAGACAATGTAGCACAAATTCTTTCAAATTTATATAACTGACGATTGATTTAATTGCAGATATTGTGGTTTCCGATACAATTTCTGTACGCCACGGAATTAAACACTGGTAACAATTATATTAAAAGCAATTGGTAGTACTTATAAGATAAATAGATACAAAAATAATATAAAAAAATACCCCATAGTTAGATTTTCAAAACTACATTTTGACAAAAATCCGAAGCAATGCCCAGTAAATGAAAATTGAAAACATCCTAAAAATACACATATTTAAAATATAACCATGTTCTGTAACTGATAAAATAGTGAAAGAAATAAAAAATCGGTGGGTAAATACATACTGTGTCCAGTACGAGGCCAAGTCCGGGCGCAGTTGGTATCATAACCTTATCCTTGCCGAACGCTTTCTCCAGTATCGAGCTGTCAGTGTGGCCACGTAACACCGCTATCGCAAGGCCCACCATCTTTCTGATCTGATGCAACATGAAGCTTTGACCCTGGTGGGAAAAGTCATTGGTTATGTAAATCTTATATATAAAATTCTCGTGTCACAATGTTAGTTACCATACTCCTCCGAAATGGCTTGACCGATTTTTAAGAAATTTTATATGCTTATGTAGGTCTGAGAATCAGCTACTATATATTTTTCATACTCCCTAATAAAATGGTAGTAGGTAGGAAGTAGGTAAAGAAATCCGATGGCACTGTAACTTTAGATGAGCGCTAATGTATTTTTTTATTAGTTCTTTAACAAAAGTAGCCTAAGTTACCCCTTATAACATTAGCTATCTGCGACCGTAGTTCCGCCAAAATCAGTGAAGCCGTTTCACAGATAAGCCACAAAAAATGAGACTTTTACATGCCTTTAGTGAAGAGATGTTTTGAATTGAATTGAACAAGGAAGGAACAAGGGCTATATTCAGTAATATTTTACCTTCACTAGTAGCACTGCAAACTCCATATCAGAATCAACAAACAGCCTGTCTAACGTAAAACCCATCATGAATCTCAATGCTGAAGGATCTTGAAAATGCCTAAAACAAACAATTCATTAATTAATATGCACTTCTTCATTTAACTACGGCGATTGTGCATGAAATTGCCTTAATAAGGTAAATTCAGACTAGCGCAAAATCGCGTAGGAACGTTCAAATCTTAATAGGGGATTATTCACCTTAAAGGTCACAGCACATAATATATATCAACTCGGAAAGGGATCGTAACCGTATCAACTCGAGCCGTTCAGTATCATTTTTATGAAACTCCCTACTGCAACGCAAACTAATGGGAATCGTAACGTAATCTCCTCGTCTCGGGACAAGCTCATGAACGCCGCGCTTACGGATAGTCGTCGATTCACCGTTTAGGTACCTATCTGTATGGGAATTTTATACATTAGATTTGATAAACCACAGATTCTCGCTAAAGAACCTAAATTCCTACCTAGGATGTTTCGCGAGGCTATTGAGATTAAAAAACACCCTAATTTCAATAGAGAAGACGGCTGGAAGATATCACCTACTTGGGATCCAATAATTAACAAACTCAAAATCAAACCCAAGAGCAGCGCTGCAAGACCTCAAGACACCGTGAGCCCATATTGCGTAGGCCGGAACACAAATAATTAATAAAAATATGAAGGTAGAACGAGCAACAACAACCGTCAAGACGAACACCACCTCAGTCTGCCCGTGACCATGATACCTGCAAAGGTGTCAAAACGTCGGGACTTAAAATCTTAATATAAACCGCGAAAAAATCCGTAAAAAGTAGTTTTATTTCAAGATAATTATTTGTTTAATAGTTATTATTAGTAAGTATGTATATTAAGGAATTAATTGAGTATTTTACAGAGATATTAAGAAATAAGATAACTATTTAGAATTAAGAAGGTAATAAAATGTAGTTGTCACTGTTCGTTGTTATATTTTTCGTTATTATTTTACTTTGATGACATATGAAAAAGTAAAGCTTCGACCCCTCGGCTCGTAATAAGGCCTGAACACCTTGCCATCCACCAGCGGTCGGAAGCCGGCCGCGGGGCGTGTACTAGTCGTAAGCGCGGCGTCACCTATCCGTAGCCGAGTGGATGTGCTTACGTAAGATTGACGCCTGGTTGACGGCGAGGTGAAAGGCGATACGGTTACGATCCGTTTACGTTACGTTTATGTGTGCTGTGACCTTTAATTCAACAATGTAATGGACATATTATATCTGAGAAAACTACTTTTTTTTTAAAATTATCTCTCCCATTGATCCTAGCATGATTTGACCCTAAGTAGTAAAAAATTTATGACAGAACGAAAACTCACTTCTTTTCTGTAAAATTATGGTAACTCTTTGTCCCTTTATAAACTTCTAACACCTTCTTGATTTGTTCTTGTTTCTCATCTGTAATTCTATATTGCTTTCTCTCTTCATCGCTGACTAGACTGGGCTCCAACACGTAAGTGGGAAGAGTATAACTGTATGTGCGGGCGTTGCACTTTGATTTTGAGTTGAAACGGTTTGTAACCCTCTTTATGCCAAAAACTCTGATGCATTCTGGCAGTCTTTTGTTTATTTCTCCTACATCCACTTCGAGAGCTGTTAACAAAGGAATTCATTCAGAAAAATACCCCATGTTTAAATATTATGTCACAAGAAAACAGACACTGTAAAATGTTTAAATGAAATTACTGATGAAAAGCTCAACTCAAGTGTAGCATTATAGTATAAGTAAGGTGAATATAATGTTTTATGTATAATTGATTGTACAATCTACTTATACACTACAATTATACCTTAAATGAGCATAAATTACTTCCCAATAATTCGGTTATTATAGTTAAGTGGAGTATAAGTTCTGTAAAAAAATAAAGTATAATACCACCTACTTTTTTTATTTTCACTCTTTTCTTAACCAGAAAAAAAAAGCCTTTTAATTAATATTTAAATTTAACTTTTTTATATAACTTTGGTTTTGAATGTATAAAAAAAAGGAAATGAATGTTCCTTCCAAATGACTCTGTCATTTCTGACCACTAACCACCGCACTAACTTTTATAATAAAAACATCCACTCAACAGAACAGTTTTCATTCAGGTTGATTCATAACTACGAAACTAGGCCCATTTTCTTGCAACATAAATATTGGTGTTAATAATGTGAACGATACTAACGTAGTTTAAGTGACACAACCTGTCTGGCAGCAGACACGCCCTTATCGGTACGGGAGCTTCGCTGAAACTGTGCGTTCTGTTGATTGTTGAAATCCTCTTCCGTTATATATTTAGCCTCCATTAAAGCTCTAAGAAGGTCTTCCTCTATGGTCCGTACTCCAGGATTTCTGTACATAAAAAAATGTTCTACGTATTCGGCAAATCGTTTGCTTACCTTTCCTCTATTTGACAATTTTCATAGCCTCATATTCAAAAGTGAAAACTCACCTTTGCATGCCGTAATAATCAACTCCGCAGTAACCAAGCAGTAAAGCCATTTTCTTCCTCTTAATTCGTTCCACAGGTTTATCAACTTTCCTTTGCTTTGAATCTCCATTCTCATTTCTGTTTGTATCTGTCTCTTGCCACTGACGCTTCATAAAACGTTTCTTGAATCTCGTCAAATTCTTGTTCGGAACTATGTCCTGTGTTTCTTTAGTCTGTTCTTCAGATTCTTTTTTCTCTACAGCAACTACCTCCATGACTGACAAATTTCGTACTGGTAACACTGTAATAAAAAAATCTTTCATTTTTTTTGGAAACAAAAAGAGCATATATCCATATTGCACCACATCAGTTGTGAGTCTCTCAATCCTTCCATCTGCTATTACACTCCCACAAATACTTCTCTTTCTTTCATCTGCTGCATTCAGTTTTAGCAATATTATTTATTAATCAAAGTATATTATTACAACTTTTAAACTATCGCGCTGCATGTTTATATTAATATTATAGAACGGGGATTAGCGCGAACATGCATAAATACCTTTAGGGCTTGACGTTTCGACCAGGTTACACCGGCCGTGGTCGCAAGCAGACTTGCATAAAGGTATTTATGGATGTTCGCGCTAATCCCCATTCTATAATATTAATATATATTATTACACCCACAAATGCAAAAGACAAATCACTTAAATTTGTTTATTTAATCTACTTATAATATTCTCTATTTATAAAACCATAAATCATAATAAGTATAAATAAATTATGCTGCATTCATTCTTGAGCTTGCTAAATATGATTATCCCATACACATTGTACAGACAAAATTATGACAATCCTGTTTCAGGTTCAAATACAAAAGTAACAGCACTTGTCCTTAACGGTCAGAAATATCTAACTTTTGCATAAACCTCAGAAATCAATAGGTCAGAAATATCTTAGAAAGAGTGAGGATTACAATAAAATTAAAACTTAAAATAATTATATGAGCCTAATTGTAATGATTACATTAGCCTAATTGTAATGATTACATTAGCCTAATTGTAGAGATATAGCTATAAAATGATGTAATTTTTATTACAAAACACCACAACACACAAGGAACGGACAGAGTTTTGGTTTAGAAAAGGCCATCCAACAATATCAGGCCTAGTTCTGGGTTTCAAATTCAGTAACTAAATACAGTCAGTAACTACCATTGTGCATAGGTACTAGATTGAAAGAAAAACCACCACTTTTCTTCAACTATAATGATTGTAGCATCCAACAGGTATATCACAAGGTACTAATGATTTGTTGTATTTACCAAGTATTACAAATAGGTTAGTCAACAGAAAATAACAGGGATATCTTGTTTTCGATATTTCATCAAGTCAAGAAGCAAATGAAGGAAACTATTTAAAATTATACAACTATTAAATACACTTTGTCAGTCATCTGTTTTTTTTTACAACGCTATTACTGTGATACTAACCTTAAAACTGATTTCAAATGTTTTTAATTTAAGTAACCAAATTTACCAATACTATTTACGAGAACGAGTTTGTATATTAATGAAATTTATGCGTTTTTAGAATATAGTACTCTTCTGTTAGTATTATACGTTTGCACTGGGGTTCGAAAAGTAATATCGATCTTAAACTTTTTGAGATATGCCGGCAATATGTGCTTGTCAAATTATACTATTTACTGAATATATAAACATTCATTGAATTAGTTAAAAAATAAAACAGACAACAGACCACAAAACATAAAATTAGAATGAGATTTTAGCACTGTGAATTTAACAAAAAAAATACCGCGATTCCCCGTGTTATTTAACTTTTACCTGCTGATCTAATGGGATGTCTCGGCAGATTCTGTCTCAAGGTATTAACGAATAATCTGAATAACGGGACGGACATACCTAAAGGTGAAAGTTAATTTGTTAATCACAACTTATCACATAAAACAACGTGTTTTTGTAATCCAGACGTTTTAGATCGATTTGACAATAGTCAGCCAATGGCCATTTTGGATTTTGGAATGCTTCAGTGTAGGGACATAACAAGATTATCGATTAACTAGGGATGTAAAAACTAGTTTAGTTACTAAAAAAAGTTCAGTAACAATTAGCCAAAAAATAAAACTAAAAGTTAGTCCATTTTAGAGTTAAAGTTAGAGAGATTTATTGGACATATAAAATGTGTTTTTATTTCTGTGTATCCTCTAAAATTAAATTGAATTCATTTTGTTCAATACCCGATATTAATTGGAATACATCTTCGCGAAATTCCGAAATGCTAAAAGTACTAGTAGTAGTAGTACTAGGTTTAAATATTTAGTAATTTGCTTTCATTTGATTCTGCTATCTATTTATTACCTATGTAAGGTGTAAAAAAACTGATAGATTTATCATTATCATAGTTTACCACATCGTTCCAAACGCGCATGTTTTATTTGAGCGCATGCGTATTTGTCTAACAGAAATGGGGCAAGGTTTTTAATACAGCATGGGTTGACGCAGTGCTTAGAAAATGAGGGGTGGAAGTTCGGAACGTTTGGTCGTACGACCATCCCGCCGCAGAGGAGAAACTCGAGCTAAATTAACGCGATATATAACCGTGATCTTAGCAACATTGCTAGGTGGAGGTGGGTCCGCTCTGCTATTCCTAGTTCCACTGTACGCTGATCCAGCTTTGAGTGCTTTGGCAGCTGACTTCGATCCAGTACCCGCAGAATGCGTCACTGAGAGACGCGACGACAGACTCGGCTTAGACAACTGCACTTGGGCATCATGCAGAGAAGGATGTACCAGTGACGCTTACAAATGCACGCAGCTACACGTTAAGTACAAAGCCCACTCCGAAGATTGGCGGCCAGCAGTGTTGTTTGTGAATATAAAAGGATGTGGCTATCCACCGTCGGTCGACTGTGAAAACTTTACAACGAGCTACGGATATGTGGGTGCCAAATACCCTTGTTTTTGGTCGCGAGCTGATACATCTGTGGTGGTGCCGCGCTGGTCTCGAGGGGAGCAAGTGGCGACTGTGACGCGGACGCTGGCGGTGCCGCTGTTCCTGTCGGGCTGCGCGGGCATCGGGCTGTGCGCGCTGCACTGCGAGTGCAAGCCGCGCCGTCGCCGCCGCCCGCCGCGCCGCCCTCCGCGTCTGCCCACTCTCTCACCCGATGATACCTCGGTCTACCGACTAGCCTAGTCCGCTTAGTTATAAGAGCACAAAATTATATTTTCAAAGATGTAAATAAAAAAAATCTGTGTAAATATACAGTAGTTACCGATATATTATTTTAATATCTCTGTATGTACGGAGTTTAAATATTATCAATTACCTATTTAAAATGTCACTAAGAGAATGGCAATGAGAAAAATAAATACTTATTTAAAAATACCACCCTTTTTTATTTTCCAGACCATAAATTTTGTACACTATTATTCTTACTATAGACTAAATGATAATAAAAAAAGGAAAAGAACCTTTTTTCCTTTCTAAATATTTTTTTATATATTTTTGTCATAAAGAAAATATATAAGTTGGTTTTTTGTGTTTATCGAAATCAGTAGTTATTGTGATCAGCAAAAATAACAAATGATATATTTGCAGTCACTACTTAACTGCCATATTTACGAAATCTCAATACCTAAACATGAAGGGAAAACTAAAACAAAGCTCATAAAGAAGTAAAATATTTATTTCAAGGTTTTAAATGTGTCTTTATCTTAAGTTTTTAGAGGTACAAAATAATTTTCATCTTCAGTTCAGTCCAATGCCAATGTATGCTAAACCTTCAGTCTTCGAACAATCGTCCATTTACTACACCGTTACAATGTACTTATAATTTAACATTTTGATGCTATTATTGCTATATTTAGTACTAGACAATTTACATTGCGAACACGTAATTTTTTGGTACATTTTGGGTTTTCGTTCGATGGTAAAAACGCAATGTAATTATTTTCTATTTTATGTATAAAGCAAATTCACAATCGTAACTGGTACATTCATTTATTTTTCTATAAGGTTATCGATAGTACATAATACACCATAGGAACTTAAAAGCATGACGTTGCTAATTAAACGACATTTAAAAGTTGGTTATTTACGAAAATATATATACATGCCTAATTCGTTTACGTATGATAAAACGGTCAAACTGATTGTAAGGCAGTATGATGTAGGAAGCACAGTTTCTAATAAGTATATTTACTACAGGTGTTACATTTTTACATAAGTTACAGATACATTGATTAAAATTTAAATACATTGGTTTTTACTCTACTTAAATGATATCCTCAAAAAAAGATTTGGTAACTATTTAGGCCCTGAGTATTAAGTTCAACGAGCGACACATATTATATTGAGTATATATCGGATTATAGTTATAAGCTGCAAACAAGCTATGTTTTGTCTTTTTCTATCTTATTACTTGAGTATAGGTAATGAAAAAGACAGCACAATTGACTTAGCATTATATTACGTTGTTTGGTCTGTAGGAAAGCCGAACACTGATTATATTCAATAGATTAGTTTTTTAAGTCTGAAAATGTTGAACATATTTTCCACACGAGTGTATTTTTTGTTAAATGGGTACTTCCTAATATAATTAAAATAATTATTTATTTTAGTTGTAAGGTACTGCGTCTACAAAAATCAGCGTCAGCAACTTTACAAGTAGGTATGATTAGTCAAATCTTAATTTAACATCGGATCTGATTTAATTTACAGTAAGTAAAATTCACAAATAATTTGGTGTTACAATAATTTACGCTTTTGTTTTTGCTTCTAAAGGTTATTAAACGCCTTAAATTAAAGAAAAAAATATACAATTAGCATGAAGTAGTAATGGCGAAATATGTGATGTGCTCTATTTTGACACAGGATATAAGGACATTTAAGCTGCGCGCATGAACTGCTCCCACAGTCAGTCAGTGAGCAAAGTTACTTTCGTCAATGGCTTGAGGCAACGAACTAGTCTAGTCCGTGCGTCAACAGCCTTACACGTCTACTTTGTCAATATAATAGTCGATTAATTCTTCTTACATCACATGCTCACTTACACAATACATGATAACACAAAATGAACATGGAATGGAATCTTAGACATTTTTCAATAAAAGTAGTAAAAAATAACTTAACAGTGAACAATAAATGAGCAATAAAAACGATTAAAACAAGATTCTATTCCACAATTCTGCTTATAAATGTTGTCTATACCTATGTCAGTTTCTAAATTCAAAAATATATGGCCGAGACAAAATGGCGCTGTTTGACACCTCAACTAAACATATTTTATTAAAAAAGTAAACGAATTCATTTTAAATTTTGTAACAAGGTTGTTAAAGCACGCTATCTAGCGTGCTTTTATGTCGCCATATCTAATACAAACACCGGTGACATGAACAGTAACATTTATAAGCACACACAACTTCATAACAAAGGTACAATAATTTAAAATGTACGTAATCACAACCTCTCTACACCCAAAACAGCAAAATAATTTATCTTACATGACTCGCATTACAAAAGAAATTGGCATAATTTACTAATTGCTATTTCGGATACAATGTTTAGAAAAATATACTACGTTGTTAAACTATGGTGAAACTATGTATAAAGGACATATTTTCTGTAATTTATTAAGTTATTTATCGGCATGTAACTTGACTAAAAACTGTTTAAAGGTAGCGGAATTTGTACGTTGAAATAAAGTTGTTACGGGGTTCCTGCAGTCACAGAGAAACATATTAACTTATCACATAGCGAGGGACCATCGAAACCCCGCAAGGATGCAAATTTGCGTCGAAAGAAACTGCGGCAATGAATGTTCAACTTACTTGCCGATATACTAAACACTTATGAAATTGTCATAGCTTTTAAAAGATAGAATTAAGAATTCATTAGAATATATTGTTTTGCCCTTTAAACAAAGTTCACCTGGATAACATACACAATAGTCCTAATAATAAATTAAGGAATTAATGTTCTTCGAAATCGTGTCGTATTTAGTGATACGTCATTATAATATTAAGGCAGTCAGTAACTTGGGTTGACATAACATGTTTAACGGTTTAATATAGGTCGCGTCAGGTAAAAAGAACGCTGGCGGAAGGTAGGGGGGGGGGGGGACGTTTGCGCATGAGTATACCATTCGACAGGCGAAGGTCGTCCTACGAACCAATAGCGCACCGGCAAACATGCGGCTCGTGCCCCCCCGCACTTCATACCACCAAACAGACCGATAAATCGCGTTCTGCAATCTGCGCATCTTGACAGCTAGCGTTCTTTTTACGTGACGCGACCTATACCTAGGGTTTAATGCTTTTATATCGATGTAGAATGATAATTATGTAGGGATTTATTGCTTTATGTTAACAGATAATATTATTTTAGGATGTTAATTTGAAGTCAGATAAAAAATCCACAAGAGAGGGAATAAAGTTTTCTTGTCTTATTGCAAGCTTTTTAAACTTATATATTTGACAAACTAGAATCTAGTGTATTAAGTTTTTTTTTTTAACATAAGCTTTAAATAGCTTGGATCACAGAACTAATGAAGTCAAATCCAACAAGCCCAAATACCATGGTATTGTGTCGTTCAGACTTCGATTTATCGAGACCAGTTCAAAAGTACCACAAAAATTGACTCTTGGTTAATAATGAACTTACTCAAAATAACAAATTAAAGGAACGCTTGTAATAATAAAAAAGTTTGAATCATTTATTTATTACCATTATGAGCATGTTACGTCAACCACTTTCGATAAACTTTATAAGCTTATTCGATATCACTATTAAATGCTAACCGGCATAACATCGCGTTGGTAATTCGAGATTTGATGATCATTAGACAATTTGTCACTAACTATTGCTAAATATGAAATTTATAATTGAGAAGTTTGAGATATTGAGAGCAGTCTGATCTTTTTTTGTCCCGTTATTCATTTCAAGATATGGGATACTGTGTTACCTAGTAAAATGGGTTGTGGAGGTCAGATAGGTAGTCGCTCCATGAAAAATACGGTATTCCGCTGAATCTGGTATGACTGGTAGCCGATCCCAACATAGCTTGGGAAAAGGTTAGGCAGATGATGATGATTGCTATCAAGAAATAAGTAGTGGTGAAAGATGGTAGAAATGCCAACGAGTCGTGGTTTAGATTTGGCTATCAAAAGAGGTTGGTAGTTGATATACTGTCAATTGGACCAGTTAGTAGGGTACTTGCTAATATAAATGCAAAGGTGTACAAAACTGATTTTGATGGGATTTGTTATGTACCTAGTTTACTCCAAGAAAGGATATAGCCAGCTTTTAGCCATGATAATGGATGTTCACGGAGCCGCGGGCAACAGTTAGTACAGAGCTAATAACGGGACATTACTGGCACTTTGGCCCCTAAAGTTCATTGTTTAAGCGTAGTTACTAAACTTCTCAATTATTATTGCTACTTGATAATATATTTCATTGCAAGTGGATTTAATATTATCGATCATCTTCACATGGGTATTTTTGCATATAATTGCATAAGAAAAAAATGTTTGCTGTTTATAATACACATTTTGGTATATCATATTGTTGAATAATTAACGAAATATTGAAAAAACATTATCTCCACTTGCAATAAGTAACGCATATGAGCTTGAGCTACGCTTTATTCAACATATTTTGGAATATAAAACTAACCTAAATATTGAACGCAAATACTTCCGATCGTAAACATAAATAAATAGTTTAAGTATAATAACGTACAGCGTAAAGATTTAAAATTGACAATCAAAAGTATTCGCAATCAATTCTGTATTCAACATTTTAAACACATATATTTTGTTATATAATATTCTCCGGACATTGCTAACGAGGTATACAAAGTTTATTTAGTGAAATAAATATTAACAAAATAAATAACGCAAAGCAACCCTCTGTAGCCAAATGGCATAAAATGTAAATTTTCTACAGGAGGGTAGGTCAAATATAACACGCGAGAATGTTATACAACAAAACGAGTGCCGAATACAGAGTTAAATAAAGACTAGACGCGATCATAGAATGACTTGCGACATTTGCGAGGCGAGTCTGTACCTTTTCCTCTCTATATCGACATTGGTATCTATGCCACGTTTCACAGCCATGGACGTGGAGGGTTGCACTTGGACTTCTAAGCTAGCGTCGACGAGTCGTCGAGAGCGGCAGTACCTGTAGTCAGTGGGCGTGTCGACGCGGTGCAGAGTCATGTCGAGCGCGGCGGGCAGCGACGGGAGCGCGGACAGCGCGGACAGGGCGGCGTGCGGCGGGTCGCGCAGCTCCAGCACGGAGTAGTCGGCGTCGGGCCGCCGCTCCGCGCGCACGCCGGACACGCCGGGCGACGCGCTCGGCGTCTGGCTCGGCGACGTGCGCGCGCTGCTGTACCCCTGGTCCACTTCCGATTCCACGGACGTGTCGCGAGACTTCAGTATTTGCATCATCCTGTAGAACACAACAACAAACATTCATGTATACTCTTGAATATTTTTGTAAGTTTATGTAGAGGGTGGTGATGTTCAGGTATTTCGCTTCGTTGTTATAACCATAGAGGGACATCAACCGAAGGGATATCGACCTCAGCTCTTAGAGCGTCTTTTCGGCCTTTTTGTCATCATAAAAGAAAATGAATAAAATATGTAGTACAGTTGCAGAATAGTCTTGTTATGTTGAATGACCAATGAAATAAAAAAAATATACTTCAATTAGTAACTTAACCATGAATAAAAATAGCACGAAAGTACAATCATTATGGTATGTTATGTTACCTCTGCAGCAGTCTCGCGAGCGGGGCGACAGCGGCGGGCTGTCGTGCAGCGCGCGCGGCGAGCCAGGCGGGCCACGCCGGCAGCCCCAGCTCCGCGCGCGCGCACGCCACGCACGCACACCCCACGTCCACGCACTCCACCACCTTCAGCCGCACGTCTGGGACAATTACCACACGTTATATAACAAACACATCAATCATTTCAAAAATAATAATAAACAGATTTTCATAATTTTAAAATACCTAAAGATAAAAAAAGATAAAAGATAAAAGACATTTATTTGCAAGAATATGGGTTACAGGGTTGGAGAACTTAATACATTGAAGCCATCACATTCTACCGTAATTAATACAGGTGTTGCAAATATGGTTATAATTGATTTTATATAATAATAGGCATAAACTACAAGCATTCGTGAACATAATTTTATCAGATTAATATATATAGATTACAGACAGAACAAAAATAGTTTTTATAATCTAAATTACGGTTAAAGACATTTATTTTTCTCAAAAGATTACATAAATCACTTACAGAGAAAAATACAATAATTAACAATTTAATTCAAAACATAACATAACCAATTACACAAGCAATTGACAATTTAGGATACATTTGAGTTATAATTTACTCACATAATATTCTGCTATGCTATAAAAACAATTAGCTACTAAAAACTTATGCAATCGTCGCTTAAAAATATCAATTGAAGCGATTTCTCTAATTTCTTTTTTCCTAATAGCTAAGAGAGTAAGGAACATTTTGACATGTTAGTTTCAGTAAAAAAATCTGATCATAATCGTTCCATAGGTGTGTACGAACTATGTACTACTAAACTCTTTGTGTGGAGAGTTAGAAATGAAGTGAATAGGATTGCCGGAGTACATCGACTTTACATTTTGCAAGGCTTCCAGATATATAACGGAATACAGCAATAAATAACGAAGTATCTCATCATTCAAAAACCTTTAAATAAAGGTTCACACAGTAACTCATTTTTATACAATACCTAGTTTTCCAAAGAAAGCTTTTCACGACATCAAAAAAATTAAAAAAGCAAATCAAAACATACCAGATAACGTCAAATCCAAGTAAGCCTCGAGTAGTTTAGCGCCATCCCTCTTAAACCTCCTGACGAACTTCGGATGCCTTGTGGTCAGGTCGCTGTCAGTCACCACATACTGGGCCAACAGGGCCGCGTATGTGACCGGCGTTGGCGCCAACAGCCTCCATCGCACATGTTGGCCGACCATCCATTCGAGCTGCCTGAATGTCTTGCCGCATAATTGGACCCCACTTATCTTGGATAGAGTCTTTAGTGTGGGCGCTCGACTGAACTTCTCTTCGCTTTTTGCTGTGGGAAAGAACTTTTATAAGAAGGGCAATCTTTACTGCAAACAGTCGGGGGTGATTTGAAGAATAAAATTAAATTCACAAACAATATGTTGCAGTTCGCAGTAGTTCCTTGTTTTAGTAGTAATTGAAAAAGTAACATACAATAAATATATATTAGATATTAGCGCTCTTCAATAACAATATAATTTAGTTATTGTGTAGTAAGTAGTAATATCTATTATACTTATTTATACTACCTTCTTGCCATTTTCCTAATTTAATTGGAGTTTGCGGACCATGTTTTTTCCTCCTATTCCACTCTATTAGCTGTCATATTCTCATTCACAGATTTTTCATTCATATTATCTGTCACACAGTCAAGCCACTTCTTTTCAACCTTCCTCTTCCTCTCCAGCCATCCACATCCAAATTCATCACTATTTTATACTTATCTTCACAGTAATTATGTTATTTACTAAGACTTCAAAAAGGAGGAGGTACTCAATTAGTATGTTTTTATTTATGTTTATTACCTCAGAACTTTCGACTTGGTGAACTGATTATTATGTTTACTTTTCATTTGAAAGCTTCCATTGTGGCCCTATTTTAATTTGGTTTAGTTATGACAGTGGGATCCATAAGCAAACCATATAAGGCATTATGAAGTCGTTTTCTTTTTGAAAGATTTTTTACATAAATTATGTTTACCTATTACAAGTTATAAAAGCTTACCTGCTAAACTCAAGCAAGCTAGAGCGACATGTGTCAGGCGATCCGCCCTCAGTCTATGTGAATCCATGAACAGATCTAGCTGGGCGACAGCAGAGTGCAGTGTTGCAATGCTGAGGCCCAACTTCTTCGTGACGTCACGGAGCTGCTGCACCAGCGAGCCGCGGAACTCCAACTGCAATGGAATAGGATAAAATAAATAATAAATAAATGATGAAAACATTACATACATAGTTCTTAACCCAAAGTAGATAAAGCACTTGTTTTGTAATTGAGGTACAACGAAGGTATTTGTCTGCCTGTGACCAATGCAGCTTAAAAGGAGTCAAAATTTCGGGACGTAAATATAATCAAGCCGTTATAAAATCGATTTAACTAAAATAGCTCCTAAATACTAATTTACTACCAAGTGTTGGCCAACCTACCGAGCCTTTGGGATTCCATTATGACATTTAAAAAACAAGCTATAAGGCTTAAAGTTACACATACAGAAAAAAAAACAAATTCAAGAACTCTTTGCAGTTAGCCTGAGCGCAGGCTTTGACTGCTTCGCCGGCCTTTTGGCGAAGACCTTAAGGTCTTTAGCCAGACTAAGACTCTTTGACTAAGTCAAACAACGATGTTATTGAGCCAAATTATTATTATCCGATCTTAAACTTGCTATTTAGGTTCGAGGTAAGGACATTTCGCTAGAAGAATATTGTTATTAAAATGTTAACAATTTCACTTATGAGTTATTACGAGTATTATTACTAGCGGTTTCACCCGCGTGAATGACAATTCATACACTATCTTTATAAATTATAGCCTATGTGTTATTCCGATGTATAAGCTACATTATTGTAAAATTTCATTAAAATACATTCAGTAGTTTTTGCGTGAAAGAGTAACAAACATCCACACATGCATTCTCACAAACTTTCACATTAATATTAGTAAGGATGTATACGTATTTTTATAAATCTGTGAAAGAGTTTTCCTCCTATACGTCATAAGAACAAAAAATCAATCAGACAAACGACACGTTAAAAACTGCGCAAATAACGGTGCCCGATCAATATCGTACCTTATGTCCTTGAGAATAGAGTTTATTTCGATGCGAAAGGACGCTGACCCTTAAATGTCTGCTAAGTTCATTAAACCCTTGTAGTACGTTTTTTTGTGTCTCAGTTCAACCAGGTTGTTGACTGATTAACCGGAATTTTGTGTGTAATCCTTAAAAATTAAGAGTTAACAAACCAAATAAATATCTAAGTAATCCATATACCTAGTACTGGCTGGATCAATAAAAAAAAAAAACATTTTATTTTCGAGTTATTTTACAAGGGGGATTTGATATTCTTATAAGAGAAATGCGAACATAACTCAGTAAACCTAATCTAAACCGATTTTGCTAATATTTATTATTTATATCTCGGGCGAAGCTTGTTACAAAAGCAACACGGTTCCACATTAACGCAGGTACTGGGGATTGTATTTTTTTGTAATTTTATGTACCTACAAAATTTAATGTACCTACCACCTAAGTTCACATTTGTGGAATGCAATAAAAGTATTGAGTATTGAGTATTGTATTCGCAGAGATATTTGTTCAACAGACTATTCCAGAATAGTTTAACCAGAGAACAGTATCAATTGCATGAGCGAAATAAGATACAAAACATTTTTATTTGTATACTATTTAAAGATGAACCAAAAAAACCTTTTACAACTCTGCCCTTGTTGTACCTGAGATATATTTGAAATAAGAATAAGGACTTTTTTTTTTATCCATCTTTACCTTCATGCCAGTAAATACTCTTTTGTTAATACGCAGCTGTACCATGTATTACAAACTCCTTTTGAATTTCTTTGAATATAATTATCTTTGTACATGTCACAGAGAGAACACAAATGTATCTTTCTATAGGGGAAGCAACTAACCGTTATGTGGTGCAATAAATGCAATAGTCAGGTAATAGTAGATGTGTTAAGCGATAATAAACCTTATTCTCTACCATTAACGGTCGGAGTTGCAAGTTGCATTTTATATTATGATGAAATAAAACAATTGCACAGATCACTTTGGATATGAATCATGAAATAACATTCTATTTACTTACAATAAGAGCAAATGTATTCATTTTATAATGCATGGATTCTAGTACATAAGACTTGGATGATTTGTCATTTGTAAATAATCGGCGAAATCGAATGAAATAATTGGCAGATATGTCTTAACACTTAGTAAAAAGGGCATTTAGGCATGTTTATTATGCTGAACGGATACTTTTACAGTAGTATATAGTATAAAATTTAAAATAAATCGATACGTTTACAGGCATGAAGTTCAAGGACAAACTAAAAACAAAAGTATTAGATATTGCGTAATGAAAAGCAATACATACATTAAGGTTCATTAATTATTTCAAGAGAAATACCACATGTTTAAAGTTTTCTGTACTACTAATATCATTCAATATTCGGAATACATATAATGAAGACTCAATGTTTACCAGGTTTCGTAGCGAATTTACAGAAATCGAACCAGTGCTACAGTATAAAGAAATTACACTACGGGTTTTTAATAATAAATAAATGCAGACAGCATCACATACATTGCTCTGAACCCAAAGCAAGTAGCTAAAGCACTTGTGTTATGGAATTCAGAAACAACGAAGGTACCACAAACACCCAGACCCGGGACAATGTAGAAAAGTTGGTTTCTACATTGACCCATCCATGGATGGAACCCAGGACCTCAGAGCTAGCGACACCTTGAAAACCAGTGCGTAGGTATGCCATTTGACCACGGAGGCCGTGAAGCGTCAGATTGTGTTTGTCGGATTTTGCAGCTAAAACTGTAGACTACAACTACTAGTAAAATTTTAATAATCCCCGAAAACTGAAACGTCTTTCAGTTTTAGGGGATTCCGTCAAGACTGATACTGATTCCGTCACTTGTGAGGTGTAGAGACAAATGGATATTTGAAAACGTATCTCGGTATGTGGCGTTCCAAAGTGGTAAGTGTCGGAAGTAAACTGTCATTGCAACAATATCAGATAGAATATCACTTAATTATCAATTATCTTACTGGAAATCAATTAAAGTACCAATCAATCATTGTTATACGGATATAAAGTACACACAGTCTCTAAATACAGATTAGATATCAAGGAATTTCCAACTTTTACATTACACTGAATATATGAACATAATTAATTTTAACCTAATATACTGGGACAACTCACACATACCGATATCTGATCCCAAAAAATGTTTGGGTAACCAGACAACTGATAAAAAAAAGTAACATATTTCTAAATACCCATATAAATGATCAGGCTCATCACACAAAAATTTATCTGGGGTGGTAATTGAACCCAACTATGGTATAGCACTCAGGGTCACTAACCACTAGACCAGCAAGCATGTAAGCTCGTCAATTATATTTGCGGTCCTACTGTTATGAAAGACCAAGAAGAAATTATTACTACTTTTTCTTAGAATAAATTGAGTTTATGGTAATAGTCCAGCAACCACTCTATTCCCAGATGCAGGGCAAAGTTTATGGTGTACCGTTAGTGATGTTGTAAGTATCTCTCTGTGACTGACCTGGGGCGACTGCAGGTGTATAGTAGGCTTGTCTGCCTCCTGTTCCAGCAGGTTCTTCCATATTTCCTCCTTGTATTCACAGTGGTACTCCTCATCTTGGTCAGTTAGAGACTGTAACAATACAAAGTTATTAATGTTACATTCAATTGTGAGTATATCTTAAAGTTATTGGATATTCCTGTGTGGTTTTCTGCAGCATTTATTCCTAAATTTTTAAGTTCCTATCTGATCTCCAACCTATTTTACTGGGTACACTTCAGGGCTGTCAAAGATTCATGTGACTTGGCTTAACATGAGTGTGGAGAAGTCTTGGTATGTATACAATTGTTTACCTTTCCTTGGTTAACATTTAATATTGGGAACACTGACATTGGGCTTGCAATTTCTGATAGACACATTTAATATTAGTATTATCATTTTAGGTAAAACAATTAGATTATAGTCTATGCAACAAATTATTAATATTCTAGCAAGGCTGAGATTTTATTCAAGTTTTTTCAACATTGAAAATTTTAATTTTACAGGATACATTAACAAGGCTGTTGATTAATAATTATATTCTAAGAAAATGAAATAACAAAACCTATACGTTTTTAGTTGGTAAATAAAATAAGGAACTCACTCTAACATGTAAAACATGCATAGTATTGAGAAACATAAAAATATTGATAATTATAACCATTTCATTCAGTAACTTATTCACAAAATAAGTGGATACATAATAAGCTGTTAAAATAAAAATATTTCAGAAAAATAGTAATACGTAGGGGGCGAGTTTCATAAAACAGCTGTTTTGTTTCATCACACTTGTATCAGTGCATTTTTTATGCATATTTTGCAACAATGTTGTCTATTGGCTACTAATTAAACTGAATGACTTATTTTTCCAAAAATAACACGATTCGATTTATTTTTGTGTAGTATCATAAATTTTGACAGCTTAATTTGGTCATGAAAAATGATATGATTTTCACGGTTTGAAGATACTCCCAAAAGCAAATACACAGTTTGGTAAATCTAAAGATATGTTGGTTTCGTCTAAACTAAGTAACTGATGATGTTTTATTCAACAATTAACATTTTAAAAGATTTTTAACAGCATGGTATGTCCTTACGTTTGATTCGAATTTTTCCTCATTCCTTTCGAACTTAACGCCATTGTGGCTCTGACTCCTGCCGCTGTACAAGTTCAGCTTGGAGATGTTGAGTGACTCCATTTCTTCTTGTTAATGCGGCCAAGAAGTTTAAATTAAAACAAGAAAATTAACACGTCGACCAATCGTGACATGAACCACGTGGAAACAAGTGTCAAATAATAAAGCCGAAAACTGCAACAAAAGTAAGTCTGTCGCGAAAATATAACGAACCGCACGCAAGCATCACTCTTCCTATTCAATTAAATCACAAAAACGCCCAATAAATATCACAAAAAAACTATATTTTATATTAATTTCGTCACATGGCGTAGCAAGATCATTCGTAACATTTTTGACAAACAGAAATGCGAGTGACGAAGTGAGTGCAGAATATTTCGTTCGAAAACGAAGTTTGAAATTCTGGCGCGCTCTATATTCATAAACTATCTATTTATCGATCCATAGACTTGTAATCGACTAATTTTGATTTCGCTCGATCAAACTTTAAGAAATGGCGAGCAATTTAGTTTTGAAAAAAAATAAAATTCATTTTGTGTTGGAAAAACATTTTTGTATTTGTTAATTAGAAAAATCGAAGGCAGCGCTAATAAATGGAATGGTATTCCTCTGCCCATATATGGTAATATCAATGAGCGACAGTCGTGCCAACATAGCAAAATAATATTACTATACGTCATTTTTTTGGTAGGCTATGGGGCATAGCGGCTGACTGTATTTCTCTAAAAATAATTAAAAGTACTGAGTGACCAATAGTTTTAGCATTATCAAAGTAGTGTTTAGTTAGTGAAGTGTGCTAATACAATGTCTTATTCTAATAGTAAGTTCTAATTTGAATCTTTTACGGGGCAGCATGGTAGAAGTATCTTGCGGGTGAAATTGATGATAAAACTGTCTGTGTTTAATTATTATGGTGATCAGTGATTTAACAGTGTGGTTTTGTGTCCGCAGAGTATACTTGGGCGGCTCTGCCGAGGACCCAGAGAGGTACACCGTTAGTATTAGGTGGAGACCCGAAAGGCAAAAACTTCCTGTATACTAACGGCAATTCCGTTATCATAAGAGATATTGAGAACCCCGAGATCTCGGATACATATACGGAACATTCTTGTCAAGTTAATGTCGCTAAATACTCTCCGAGCGGTTTCTACATTTCTTCTGGAGGTGAGATCTTTATTACTACAATTTAAAATTTCGACATTTTGAATGTAGAACTTGTTGCTGATGAAGAGTTATTTTTTTTTGTCATGAGCAATGTACCAATAGCATTCTTCCTCTTGTTTATCAATAGTTACGCATGAATTATTTTATTAGTCACAAGTAGTGTTACATCAAGCATTTACACTTTGGGTAGTTTTCCTCTTATGTGTAGCTTTGTTTACTTATTTATTACAATTTTAATGATGTTATTGAACCATTGGTAGTATAGTACAACTCCTGGCCAATGATAAGATAGATGAATTGTGTAAATAAATAATATCAGTTACGTTTACTTTTCCTCTTAAAACCTTTAATATTGGTTAATGCAATCTTTCTTACACTTTATTTTCTTACCTATTACTTGTATCTGTAAAACATACATATTTGTACAAGTATACTAAATAGTGTAGTCAAACTTAACTAAAGCTGTAAGGTTCCTAGACGTTTTTTTCTTCTATAATTTTCATAAAATATAGTATGTTCCAGTTCGGTATAATAACATAATAATAAATAGAGTTCCATAACCCATTGCCCATATTTTTATATAGTTTGTCTCACTACTACACAAACGCCTCCCACCCATTCTTCCATTTACTATAACACAATTCCTAATAAAAGTTATCTCAATTATGTTAACATTCAAGGCATTTTAAACATGTTAAAATATAGCTCCCAACCAAACCATGCCCCATTTACTGAATTGCCCAAAGTGTTCGTACACCTGCACTTCGGATGACTTAAGGCAGGCTAACGATGCTGCCATTAATGTCGCAACTTTCTGGGCCAATATACTATAATTTAAATCTACCATCAACACGAAAAGAAGAAGAAGACATGTTAAAATGCTACAAATATATTATATTTGATGATACAGAAATGCATCTAATAAGTATTTATTTATTTAATAAAGCATGGAGGACCTACAGCTATACAAATATAGGGTAGTTATAATATAGGTTGGGTGCACCAGTGCCACACCAGGAACCAGTAGTACACCATTTCAAACTTCACATAAAAATATTAACCTTCTGTCGAATTACTCGCCACTTTTTTATGTTTGGAAGCACTGCCATAGTTCTACCAATAATTTAATCATAAATAAGTGCGATCAATACGTCATATACATCATCAAACAACATATTTTCACAGTCGTTCACTTCGTTCAATTTCGCTTAATCGCTTTGCTACTGGTACATCCACCCTAGTTTACAGAAAGCCAATTACAAGTCTTCACTTCTAGTATTAAAGAACATTAGCAATTATCAATACTTAACTTGCCATCAAAATGTTAAGTATTTATAACAACAATTATGTAACATATTGGCATGTCTAGATAATTAAGTTTATCATAGTGTTATTGTATTCAATATGAATGATTCATAAATTATTGATAACAAAACTCTTTATTTTTTGTTACTATCAGCCCCTCTAGCCAAGTGACATTTCTACAAGCGTTAACGATGATATAAATCGCTTAACTGACATTAAATGAATGGAAATGACATTTCATTTCGATAAGTCACATGACCTTGACTTGTCACTTCCATACATTTGAGCGATTTGTTATTACTTGGCTAGAGGGGCAGAAGTACTTAAAAAATAATCTCTATTATGAACCTTCATCTTTCATGTTCTACAGTTTTTCTATTCTGAGTTTATGATTATGTACTTGATTTTTAGTTTACACCAAAATCTATTTAGATGTTTCATTAATGTGCTAAAATATACAAGTACATAATTTTTTGCTTAGAAGAGCAGTATATGGTACAATATAACTCTAACAAAAAAGACTCACTTCAAAATAAGTCTTATATTTATTTATTATAGATCCCACTGTTAAAACTAGATCAAAATAAAATGAGACCACATGGGAACACTAACTTTAAAATAAAAAAAGAATAATCAAAGTTGGTTTACCCAGTGAAAAGATCTGTGGAAACGAACAAAAAAAAAAAACAATTCAAATTGAGTATCTCCTTCTTTTTGAAGTCAGTTAAAAACAAAGAACACCCAGGCTCACAGCAATCATTTGTGAATGTCTAAATGTCTTCATAAATTCTTAGTTTCTAGAGTTATTTAAAACAACTTCAATAATGTAATTACGAGAAGCATTAGCACTGAAAACAGTACTGCCCTTGAAACCGCTGCCAAAGTTTGTAACGATTCATTAACTAGAGAAAGATTTTCGTAACAACAAATAAATATTTATTAATATTAGAGGTTAAAGAACTCTTAGCAGGATTTTCCACGTTCCGTGTTTCGGACGCCCGGTAATGGCTTGCCGATTCAAGTATACTGGGCCTCGATTCAGCTATTATAAATGCATGGCAGTTGTCGATCAGTGTACTGGTCACTGCGCCTAATTTTCGTATTCCGATAACCCTACAATAAAATCTCGTTGAAATCTCGAATAGAATGATCATAATTACAGTTAGCAGAATGCAACCATCGTAAAGATGACCAAATGAAACAGGTCATTCGGACGATACGAGCAACTCTTAAATCGAATCGAGGCCCTGCTTAAATGCTTTTATAAATACCGGAAAATTTTATATGTCCCGTCCGCCACTATCCATTGAAAGTTAAAAAATATATTATAGCCGCCGAATAAACCTAAAAAAAACCTACCGTATAACTTTATACATCATGTATAAAAGTTTAAATATATTTCTAAAATTTTAGTTAAAGACTTTCTTGATGAAGTCCACTTCCAAATATTAATAAATAATCCAAAATTCTAGCTTTGATGCACGTTTAATTTAAAAATGTCAAAACCTGACTGACCTGCGATCTTTGTTAAAAAGATGATAGAATTCGATTTCTGATCGGCGTGATTCACGCGTCTCGAAAACCTAGTGTAAACATTCTCTTATTCTTTTTATAACTTAGGCTGTTGCCAAATTACAGCTAATTTGCTCTAAACGGCATATTAGTTTTTAATAGTCATTAGAGACGTAGATTACATTTAACGATTTCATTTAAACCCTTACTTACAGAGGTGTCTGTTTACCGCTTACAACAAAACCGCTAAAACACTCTTTATAAATTAGAAACTAGATGGATATTATTTTCTGTTAAAACCGCAATTAAAGTAGGTTAGGCCGCAGGCGAAGCGAAAGCGTGCTAGATTTTTTTAATATATTATAGTATTTAAATAATATTCTTATAGTTTTAAAATGCATTCACTCTTAAGTTTTAGCACATCATCACGCTTGTATCCCCGAAGGGGTAGGCAGAGGTGTAGCAATGTACACCCACAGTTCGCCGATATGTTTAGGTCCCATGTAATAGGGGGCGAGCCTATTGCCACTTACCGGGCACAAATCCAAACTCCGACCTGCTACTGAGAATTTCATAGAAAAACCCAATAACACCTTGGTCGACTCGGGAATCGAACCCAAGACCTCTAGCGTAGCAGTCGCGCTTAGCACCACTAGACCAACGAGGCAGTCTTAAGTTTTAGTATACTCAATAAGAAGGTTTTCATTAACATTCTTTTAATAATGTTGTAATTTTTCTATTCTTACTTAGGGTTACATTCAAGGTACTAGATCGTAATAGCCAGAATAACTTTGTTAGGAAACTTTCAATTCGTCGAATCCGTTAGTGTTAATGGTCAGTCTGTTTTTTTAGATGATTGCTGCCGGATCTAAGTGTTCGTATTTATATTATATTTAATAATGCTGGGCGATTATAAACACCAATAGGCGATCTAACAACGGAGAAAGAGACATAATATAGATAAATAGACACAAACATACATTTACTATCGCCACTTGTCAGCCGCAAGCTCGTCATAGCATCTTGAAATACGTCCTGAATTATAACTGTAATAATATTAGTTGTGAAATAATCTTAAAATACTATGATTAATGGCCACATGCTGATAGGTATAGGATTTTTTTGGTAGAGTTCTTTGCAGTTAGCCTGAGCTAAGGCTTTGACTGCTTCACCGGACTTTTGGCGAGGACCTTAAGGCCTCCAGCCAGAGATATAGGTATTAATAATCCTACTTTTCTCAATGGTTATGAATATAGATTATACATAGATGCTTTACTCTTTTACACAAAAGTAGATTACAGCCTGATTAGCACGTTAAATACTTTCATCCTTGGATAAGACACTAGAATAACTTTGTAGGCTACTTCGTCAGTTACCTAGGTCTTCATAATTGTTCACTGAAACCCAAGTAGTGAATTCATTAATCTAGCTTAGACTTCTATTTTATTTAATCAGATTACACATAACATATCATCACGCCTGTATCCCCGAAGGGGTAGGCAGAGGTGCACCAATGTACACTCACAGTTCGCCGTTTTTTTGGTCCCATGTAATAGGGGGCGAGCCTATGGCCACTAACCGGGCACAAATCCTAACTCCGACCTGCTACTAAGAATTTCAAAGAAAAACCCAATATCATCTGGGTCGACTTGGTTGACTTGCATAGCAGTCGCGCTTAGCGCCACTAGGCCAACGAGGCAGTTACCTAGGTCTTCATAATTGGTCACTGAAACCCAAGTAGTGAATTCATTAATCTAGCTTAGACTTCTATTTTATTTAATAAGATTACAATAATCCAAACATACATTTCGAGTTTCTACCACTGTTTTCGTAAACCTGTAGGTCGTATGCCATCACTTATCAACATATGTGTAGCATTTATTATGATTTCACGTCTAATAGCTCCCATTGGCGCCAAGCCAGCGGGTCCGCGATCGCTCCAGAATTAAACACAACTTCTGTTGCTTGTTTACTAAGATTTGTATTAGTTGTTCACACTAAGATCTAAGCTAATAATATCATAGGATTTCTGGCCTAATTTTGCTTCTATCTATGATCCAACGGATGTAACCTTTTGAAATTCACAGAGGAATTTATAAACCTTGCGCCCTTTATACAATTGTGCAATTCTGTTTTCTGTTGTTAGATAAGTAGTGCTTTTCATCTTATTGGGCTGATTGACTTAAAGTTACCTAACATTTTTTCTTTTTTTCAATGATTCTAAGCTGACGATGTCGCGAATTCGGCGTAATAGTTTATTAAGAATTGTGACTCATTGCACTTCGATTCTCAGTATACATAACTTGTATACCTACCGTTACATACAAGTAAGATTACTCACATATATAAATAAATAACAAATTCCGTGGCGAAAGTTTGTGTGGATGATGGAATTTTGTTACTCTTCCTCTCTAAAACGACTAAACGGATACGGATCAATTTTAAACTAGTTTAAAACCTCGAATAACACATAAAACACTTTTTAACCCGATAAGTATGCAGTTAGAACCGCGAGTCGCTACTAGTGCAAACAAATTGTTTCGACAACAGTCTTCAAGACTTCAAATGTTTGTAAACATGTATATGTATAACATTTCACTTACTATAATTGGCATCTTATCGGGCCATAACGTTATCATCAATTACGTTGACAGTCTGACCTTAAAGGTTCTATAAAAAGGTTTCTTATCAATCGATCAATACCTTTTAGCGGTTTGCGAACCTAGGCAATGACACGCACAACGTTATAACATTTAAGCTTATAAAATATCTCTGTATCTTTTGAAGTGAAACAAATTATAAAAGCTTCTTGCAAAAGAGATTTCTAGACTCAAATCTTTAAAAATAAACAGTTAACCTTCATTGAACACTAACCGGTCTGCTTAATATGGTGATGTGTATAATTTAAATGTTAACAAGACGATTATCCTTATTACATATGTATATTATTTACGCTACAATATTAGTATCATAGCATTTAGAGAACTCATTCCGAATGAAGTTTACGACTGCTTGTTAAGACGCAGGAAACTGGTAACGTTTTATAATCCGGCCAATAGGACATCTGAACTCGACTGTTTTTGCTGCCACTGAATTCGTGTAGCATTTACCTCCCAAATAATAATATTAATCCAGCCTAAAACGTCCTACCGCTGGGCACAGGCCTCTTCCCATTTAGAGAGGCGCGAGCATTGCTCACCTCGCATTCTCTCTGCAGGTTGGGGATGACCCAAGTATCATCAAAATATATTTAACTGTTTAGGTTTTATGAATTATATCTGATATCCAAAATCATAATCACATCAATACTTCAAGAACTATGTAAGCTTACGAGAATGTTACTGTGTCTTTCTCTCTGCCATGCTTTCACGGCTAAACCTCATAACCGATTTTGATAAAGTTTGTACTGATTCGAACCCGGGCAAGTACCAATGTAACTTTTCAAAAGTTATATGTACTTTCTTAATTATTCTAAGATACTTCTGACAAACGGTGAAGGAAAACATCGTGAGGAAACCTGGATTCCGAAATTAGGGATCTGAAATCGCCAACCCGCAGTGAGCAAGCGTGGTGATCAATGCTCGTGCCTTCTCTATATGGGAAGAGGCCTGTGCCCAGCAGTGGGAGGTTTATAGGCTGGATTATTATATTATATTATTATTTGACTGATATATATAACTGATATTATACTTTTTGCCTAAAAAACCGACATCCACGCCTCTTCTTCTTAGCGTGTCGATAAATTATATTTTCCCAGGCCCGTACTCAGCTACGCTTCTAAACCTGTGGATGGTACCTAGCTAGTCTAAATAATAATAAAAAAACACCTTTCTTGTTACTTGTAAAATAATAATATGAATCAACGTACCGTAAAGGATTAAAGGGATAAAAAAGTAACAACCAATTTAGTTATATTTTATCGCACGATGTATCGATAATGTTATCGATTTTAGTTGTAATTTATTGATTAAATTTTCAAGTGGACACTCCTTTCTCATGGATACTTAACTTACAGTGGAAAATTGATATTTTCTATAGTTGCGATACCTAAGTATGAGTGATACGACAATTTTCATAGTGATGGTATATATTTATTTATCTATGTACTAGCTGTGCCCCGCGGTTTCACCCGCGTTAATACTCCCAGACAACTATTTATTTTCCGACATTGTCAACATTTATCGTTACTTAAACGCTTTTATCTCTGTTGACCGGGATAAAAAGTAACCTATATGTTAATCCAGGGTATAAATCTGCATACCAAATTTCAACCAAATCGGTCAAGCCGTTTTTGCGTGAAAGAGTAACAAACATCCACACATCCATTCTCACAAACTTTTACATTTATAATATTAGTAGGATGCGCCCTGGGTGGTCAAAATCGAAGTTTACTCATTTAACTGTAATGTTTCGATCAAAATCAAAATGTTCCAGAAAAAGATTTTAACTCACTGTCAACTTGCTTCGTTACGTGACTTTCATCTCTCAAAACATGTCCATCCACAGACGGTTACCTTTCATCTTTTAATAAAAGAAATAAATATATGTTTATCTTCCTACTTTTTTCCAGACATATCCGGTAAGATCCGGATTTGGGATACGGTGAACAAGGAGCATATCCTGAAGAATGAGTTCCAGCCAATCGGCGGGCCTATCAAGGACATCGCTTGGAGTGCGGACAACCAGCGTATGGTTGCCGTCGGTGAAGGCAGGGAACGGTAAGGGAAATAATGACGTACGTCTTTTTTTCAGCCTTCGATCCTGCTGCTGGGCGAAGGCCTCTCCTTCCGTCCTTCAAAAGTGTCGCATTTTTACCGACGCTGAAGTAGAGGAGTTTAGTTAGTTTAGTTTCGGACCACAAACCGAACAGCATGTATGAAGGGAATAATTCAAGTAGACAAAGCGAGACAAGTGTGTAAGGATCGTAGCAAGTGGTAAGAAGTGGTCTCTGCCTACCACTACAAGGGAAAGAGGCGTGATTATATGTATCTATGTATGTAGTAGAGGAGTTTTGAGTATGATGTGCTAGTCTGTCTGGCATGATGAATTTCGAGCCCTATATACCTATCTAATATGAATTCTTGAAGAAATTTAAAAAATTGCTGATTACTTTCTAAATAAAGTCAAGAGTTGGTTAAATGTTTTTTAGAGTTTACATTTTTTATTAATATTTAATTATATTTATTTATTATTCCATCCTCCAAATGTTGGAACAATTAGATTTAACACTATTTGCAATAAAAAAACAATTCAGGGCCACTTATCCTGAGTGAAAAGAGCGTGACGATGGTGGAGGTGATTAGTATTGTTATAAAATTCAATGTCCTTGTACGAGCACCGTAATGGTTGGCTGAGTAACCAAAATTTCGCGGGTATAACATATTACGTAACGTTTATAGCGTATTCCATGACTTAGTGAAAGATTGTTTTTTTTTTGTTGCTATATTTTGTTGATTATGAACAAACTATACCCCATCACCAAAACAGCAATAGGCAAATAATATATGCGTTTTTTGTCATTAGTTAATTGGCACCGTGGATAGGTTCGATTCTCAGTCAGGACAAACCATTTGTTCAGTCTAGGTATAATTTAACTTTAATAATGTTTGAATTTAGAAATATATAAGTATGTTTATTAATTGATTCGTTGCCATAGTACAGGTCCTTCCTAGTTTGGGATCAGATGGCCGAGTGTGATTTGTCCTCAAACATAATAGGGTGGATGACGGGGTATCAAAAACGATTCAGTCAGCCAGTTAGTAAGAACAAATTAGAAACATTTTTTATTAAATACGAAGCTAAATCACCTTAAAGTTTAGGAGTGGGGGCTTGTGACATCACGGCTAGGTTCATATTTTTTTGCTTACGGGACAAAAGAAAAAATACGTCTTTAATCTTTTATTTATTATTTAAAAGATCTACATAAAAATATAAATTAGTTATCGTACCTATTATTATTAATGTTTGGCTTTCATCATCATCATATCAACTTCTTGCAGTCCACTGCTGGACATAGGCCTCTCCCAAGGAACGCCACAGCCCACGATCTCCCGCGCTTTGCGTCCAGTCAGTGCCAGCTGCCTTCTTCAGGTCATGTTTGTCTTTGACTTATCTTAATTTTTAATTCTTAGATTCGGCCACGTATTCATGTCTGAGACCGGCACGTCAGTGGGTGAGATCAGCGGCCAGTCGAAGCCGATCAACTCGGTGGACTTCAAGCCGACGCGCCCCTTCCGCATCGTCACCGCCTCCGAGGACAACACCATCGCTGTCTTCGAAGGACCGCCTTTCAAGTTCAAGTGCACTAAGCAGGTAATGGAACGAATAATAATCTTATGTATAAAATTCTCGTGTCCCAGTGTTAGTTACCATACTCCTCCGAAAGGGCTTGTCCGAAATTTTATATGCATATTCAGTAGGTCTGAGAATCGGCTAATATCTATTTTTCATACCCCTAAGTGGTAGTAGGTAGGTAGTAGGCAGGTGATAGGTAAAAAACAATGTATTGCAACGCATGCCGGGTACAGCTAGTACTAGTCTATAAACGTCCCACTGCTGGGTACAGGCCCCTTCTCAAATAGAGAAGGCACAAGAATTGATCACCAGATCCCATATATTCAATCCAGGTTTCTCATTTAGCAGGTAATGGAACAAAAGTTATTACATAGTTTCGTTTAATTTCGTTTATTTAAAGTTTTTTTTTAATAAAATTAATGGAATCATATTTAAAAACAAAACGTTAATATAATTCGTTTTGTTCTAATGATTTTGATGGTATACCATATAAAAGTCATCAAAATCGGAAAATAAAGTTTTTTCTTTTTATTAAACTAGTATTTTAGCTTCTCCCTTCTCATCAGCTCCATTCTGCAATACGCTTTGGTAGATGTACTCTTCTTTTTATTTTATGTTTAGTCTTGCATGTTTTATGTTCATACTTGCTGTCTCATTTTTGTTTACATTTATGTATAATAGGATAGATGACTAGGTATGATAAGTCAACATTTATTTAGTCCGTCATTTAGATATATAACAGACACGTATTTTTTCTTTTATCCAATCAATAAAAAAATAGGAAGATAAACCGCTTAAAAGTTCAGTAGTGGGGGTTTGTGACGTGTACAATTTATACTAAAACGTGACGTCACGCAAGAATTGAAATCGCTGTATCTTCGTCATTCTTTGTCTATGGGACAGAACAAAAAATACGTGTCTAATATATTTTTTTTATCAAAAAGATGGACTAAAAAATAAAAAATAGTCATCATACCTATTAAGAATTAAGTTGCAATTTATGTTTGTTTGTGTAGGAGCACACGCGGTTCGCGCAGGCGGTGCGCTACAGCCCGGACGGCAGCCTGTTCGCGTCGGCCGGCTTCGATGGCAAGATCTTCTTGTTCGATGGAGCTACCTCCGAACTTAAAGGAGAGGTCAGGATTTACATTATTATTATCATTACATTCTAGCTTGCCGTGTTATTTCCATTAATCTCTTTCTTATTGAAGTTTACAGGTTAAAATTCAGTTACTCATTTTAAAAAATGAACCTTAAGCGCAATACACATTGAGCCCGCCGGGCCGCCGACATATGTCGGCAACTTTTTGTTGGCTGCTTCACTTATTGCAAGTCGGAAAATTTGGTCGGTGGCATGTCGGCGAGCAACACGCGCGGGCGCATGTTGCTGACTTGATTCTTTTCATACAGGCCGCCGGTTGTGTCGCCGGGCTTTGTCAGCGGCCCGGCAGGCTCAGTGTGTATTGCGCTTAGCTTGTGAGATTGTTCAACCCCTTCATTATAAACAGATTAAGCACATTATAAACGGTAATTAAAAAGTACTTATAGCTTGGAAAAAGTCACATTAGTACTTGCCTGCTTGCCTTAATCTCGTGCATACAAATCCGTTCAAAGTACTGCTCCACCATCACGTTATTAAAAAAAGTACTTGAAAGTACTAACTCTTAAACTACCGCGCTGTACGATTATTGCAATATTATTTAACTTGAATTAACGCGTAAGCGAAAACGTAAGCTGAATAGAATAGAATAGAATAGAATAGTATTTATTTCTCAGTATATGGTACATTCAGATCTTACAGTATAATACAGTTTCACACATACTACCGTTGCCGGTGTAGAAATATTTAGTTATAGAAAAATCTGATTGCAACTACGGCCAAGTCTTGTAAGATATTTAAACATGTACACGCTAATTCCCGTTAAATAATATTACTACACTTAAAAGTGTTTTGGAATACGCGTTAAACAGTAGGTCCCGGTCATACATAGATCTTTGGCAATCGTTAAATCAATTCTGACAACCAGTCTTACTATGGGATACTGTGTTTCCCAATAAAATGGGTTGTGGAGGTCAGATATGCAGTCGCTCCATAAAAAATACGGTATTCAGCTGTAACAGGTACGACTGGCAGCCGACCCCAACATAGTTGGGAAAAGGCTCAGGAGATGATGGCTATACTTGAAAGCAAGTGAATAAATAGTACATGTATCGTGCAGATCGGTTCTCCGGCGCACAAGGGCGGCGTGTACGGCATCGCGTGGTCGCCGGACGGCAAGCAGCTGCTGTCGTGCTCCGGAGACAAGACCTGCGCCATCTGGGACGTGGACACGCTGCAGAGGGCCGTGCTCTTCAATATGGGCACTGCCGTCGAGAACCAACAGGTAAACACTCAACAGCGATCATGACTCATTTTTATTTTTATGTCCACCTTTTTTTTAACAACCTGTTTTTTTTCCCACTGCTGGGCAAAGGTCTCCCCCAATTTTATATAATAAAAAATATTAAACGCGTTTTTTGTTTTGCGCGTAAAAAAAAATTATGAATATACAGCTAGTAAAATTCGTACGTGACGTCACGTTCACGCACAAATTGTACGTAACCGTGACGTCACAAGCGTCACAAGACCTGACAAAACGACTTTTTACGGATTACATCGTAAGTGATAAATCTAAAATCCAATAAGCCAATGGGCGATAAAAACGCGTTAACCGCAAAAAAGTTAGATAATCCGAATAAAAAACTTAATTACATAAAGTTAAGTACTTTTTACGTGTTGTACCATATTTGCCATAATACGACCTGTAATGGAAAAACTTAAAATTTAAAGTATTATGAGACCTAGTCAAATGTTTGCTGGTTACCATTTATCCTATAACAACAATAAACTTCCAGGTATCATGTTTGTGGCAAGGCAAGCACCTCCTATCGGTCTCCCTCTCCGGAGTCATCAACTACTTAGACGTAGCCAACCCGGACAAGCCTCTCCGTGTGCTCATGGGGCACAACAAGCCCATCACCTGTCTCACCCTGCACCCGGACCGCCATACTGTGTATACCGCCAGCCATGATGGATGTGTCACCGCTTGGGATGTTACTAATGGTAAGATAAATAAAATTGTTTATTATATTTTAACTTTTAAACTATCGCGCTGCATATTTACAGTAATATATTTCAACGGAAATTAGCGCGTACAATCGTACATGCATTAAATACCTTTTAGAACTTGACGTTTTGACCAGGTTACACTGGCCGTAGTCTTATTCCATACATGCCAAGCTTAACCAGTGATTTTTAAATTAGCACAATACTTAGTTAGATTATGCATTAAAATTTAGTCTAATCGCAGGCTTTGTCTGCTTCACCGGGCTTATGGCAAGAACCTTAAGGGACACGGACCTTGACTTAGCTTGTTGCTGATCTTAATGAGGAAAAACAGCAGAGGATTTCTGGTTCTAATTCCATGTGTTAGTTGTCCCAGGATAATCTTACTAGAGTCAATTTTACAGAAGAGGTTTATAATGTTTTCCCTTAGGTTCGGGTCGCCACATAACTGGCGTGGGTCACGGCAACCAGGTGAACGGCATGCGCGCGGCGGCGGCGGGCGCTCTGCTCACCTGCGGGATCGACGACACGCTCAGAAGGGCACAGCCGTTAGCTGAAGGTACGTACATATGTACTACTATGGGACCGGTCAAATATTACGTAAGCAGATTTATTACAATTATTTACCACTTACGTAAACCATTTTAAAATAAGACCCCGAAAAAAAGGATTATATTATTTGTTTATAAGACAAATGAGGGATATTAATATCCCTAATTAGCTATTTTACTTAAGTTATGTCTAAAAAATTTTGGGCCACGGTAAAGCTATATCTTTCTGTCGAACACCACCTGTGGAGAAAGCAGTGTCTCAGCGGCTCGACCATATAAAAATGTGTAAAATACTAATTGTTTTATATGATCTATGTAAAATAATGTGTGAAATAGTTTATTTTAATATATTTGTTATGTTCAGGCGAGGTTCCGTCCTACACGGACGTGTCGATCCCGCTCGGCTCGCAGCCGCGCGCCATGGACCACATTATAGACGAAGACACTACCATCGTCGCTACTGTTAAAGAGGTACATCATTATAATAACATCCTATACAAGTCCCTTAGCTGGGCACAGACCTCTACCCATATAGAGAAGGAAAGAGGTTAGCGGTACATACAATCATCGGCACGGATCTTGAGCGCTGACCTTCACCTGCGCAGAAGTGATATTTTGGGTCCTATTTGAGGGACGCGTGAGGCGCGGGGTGGGCTAAAAGGCGGGGATTGGCCCGCAGCACATCGCGTCATAGCTGTCACTCGGGATTCGTTCTTTACTGCGCTTGCACCTACCTCACGACGACGAGTACACTTCCGGCCAATTTAATTAAAACAACTATTAGTTTAATTGTGGAAAGCGATTTAATGGAAGGTGTCACACCGCCGAGCGCTCAAGATCCGTGCCGGTATCTGTAACTGTAAAACAAGTCAAAATATAGAGTGTGCCTAACAGTTTAAGGCCATTGCGCCGAACATCAGCAAATTTTTGTTGAATGTTTAGTCTTTTACCAATTTAAGTTAATTTCCGTGCAACGACAGACATTTATGCGAAAATATCGATGGTTACGATATTATTAGGCTTTGTCTTGATATTATTTTTACGAAGATACAAGTTCATACAAGTGCTCATGGTTCATACCACGAAAAGCGCACTCTATAGCACTTATGGTTTTACTAAAAGCACAACGGCCTGGTTTTTTTTTTTCAAAAATATGAAATTAGCTACTTGGCATTTCGACTTTATTTAAAAAATACACGAATATTTGTACATAACGAAATCATTTATATGGCTATTGGATTAATAATATAATTTGTCGTATTTCAGTTGGCAGTGTTCATCGGGACCAACAAGCAGTCGACTCTGCCGCTTAAGTACGAGCCGACTTGCGTCACAATCGATGCCAAGACGAAACATGTCGCTGTTGGAGGTAATACATACCACACATTGCCTGTTAGACTGTGTCAAGATTAAAATCATACTTGACGAATAAATTGTAGAAATAAGCTGGGGGAAGACAACTGTTGGGCAAAGGCCAGAGTTCGCCGATAGGTCCCTTGTAATAGGGGGCGAGCCTATTGCCACTAACCGGGCACAAATCCAAACTCCGACCAGCTACTGAGAATTTCATAGAAATCTAATAACACCTTGGTCGACTCGGGAATCGAACCCAAGACCTCTAGCGTAGCAGTCGCGCTTAGCACCAGTAGGCCAACAAGGCAGTTTGTTTAATTTTTGACCTAAAGTTAAAAGTTTTACCCATGGTTTCTGAGAGGCTGCTCTACTTATTCTGTGGACAAATTAACTGATCACGACTGTGATTGGTTGGCCAAAACACAAACAGCCAATCGCAGCACGGATTTGACTAATTTTTGTGATGATCAACGCTTTAGAAACCGGGGGTTGGTGTTAAAGTTCAAAATAATGTGGGCTTCTAAGGGGCATTGCCAACTTAAGGGTTGAATAAATGTAGATATCAAAAAGCCTTGTTCTAAAAATAGCAATATTGTGTAGGAGCCGACAACAAGGTGCACATCTACACGCTGAGCTCTGGCTCGCTGACCGCGGGCGTGGAGCTGGAGCACTTGGGCCCGGTCACCGACGCGCGCTACAGCCCGGACTCGCGGTACTTGGTGGCCAGCGACGCCAACAGGAAACTGATACTCTACTCCACTGACGATTACAAGGTACTGTCAAGTCTAATTGAATTTTGCAAAAATAAAGATGTTTTTTTTTTTGATGATGAGTTTGTTACGCGATACTTACAGGAAGTGAGGATCGATTTAAAAAAATAATCTCCTCAAATATAATTGAAGTCGCTATTTAGGGTTCCGTTCCCAAAGGGTTCCAACGGGACCCTATTACTAAGCCTACGCTGTCTGTCTGTCACAGACCTTTACAGAACAAATGATGAAAGATAGATAGCCGTTTTTTTTTTTCAAAATATTTGTTACTATGGCTCAAAAAAAAATATCATCATCTACATTCATACTCATAATTCGTGTGACTTTCATCCCTTGTCATCACATGTCCATACCACGACAAACGGTGTCCTCTCACGGGCGCAAATTTCAAGCTTCCTGTAATATACTAATTTCTATATTTATAAGTAAATTGTCCCGGGAGATCAAAAATAAATAAATAACTTATTGAGAGTGTCATAATTGTTATATTTGTGATGTCAGCTGGCGCACAACAAGGAGTGGGGCTTCCACACGGCGCGCGTGAACTGCGTGTCGTGGAGCCCGGACAGCGCGCGCATCGCGTCCGGCTCGCTGGATACCGCCGTCATCGTGTGGAGCGTGGCCGCGCCCAGCAAGCACACCATCATCAAGAGTAAGCCAATATCTATATCTTATAACACGCAGCGTTGGCAGCCCTCCCACCAGGTGGACCGACGATATCGTCAGGTGCCCGGTGGATGCAATTGGCGAGTTGTTGTTCATTGTGGCGTTCTAAGGGTTCCTTTGTTCAACAGTGGACGTCTTCCGGCTGATAGTTTAAAGTCCGATGAAGCAATCAAAGTCTGCACTCAGGCTAATTGCAAAGATATCAACAAAAAAAAAAACCGGCTAATAGTGATGATAGGGCTTTTAGTACGAATTTAGTAGGTACAGATACGAAAAAATATGGATACACATAGCGAATTTTAGAATAAAGGAAAACGGGCCGAAATGTATGGAGGCCTACATAGGTACCAATAACAACGTGCTATATTTCATTGGGAAGCTTTTTTTTAGGTACTTTAAATTTGTTAAGGGGGAAAAAACCTTTAAAGAACTTTCCAACGGTATATCGCACGTTGTTGTTAGTATCTAGGCAGGCCGGTACGATTGGCTGTTAGTCTTTGAGTCAACCAATTGCAGTTGTGACCAGTTGATTTGACAACAAATTCAGTTGAACAGCTTTTTAAAAGAACCGTGGTAAGCCTTAGAAGTTAAGAAGTAAAAACCCATAAGGTTGATCTGAATAATAATAATTACGCTATATAATGTGTAATTGTTTCAGATGCTCACCCTCAGAGCCAGATCACGGGGCTCGCGTGGCTCGACGACGAGAGCATCGTGTCTGTCGGGCAGGACGCCAACACTCGCGTGTGGTCCGTGCCCAAAGCATAGACCACTGCCGCGGGAAGGAGGAATATTCTTACCTACCGTCACCTCACTACAAACTAACATGGCGGATTCAATATGGACGCCATACAAAACGGATTAAGAATTATTTGTATATTTTGATGGCACTTTCTTAAATATTTGTGTTGTTTTAACTAGTCTAGTTACTAAATAAGTATATCGTGTGTGGCCAGAATACCGAAGTCTTAAATCATGATGACAAATTATTTCGTTAAAATATATAAATAATTCTTGATCTGCACGCAAATAATAATCTTGTCTCAATATCGTAAAATTATTTATATATTTTTGTTTTTCGATATTAAAGTAACCGAGACCAGTCTATATTATAATATTAAGAAATAATTTTTAGTTTAACTACAAAACATAATAAAAGAATATTTCTCCAAACAAATAGTTATACAGATAGTGCATATAAGAGAAATACTAACGTATTTATTTCGCTTAAATTAAGTTAATGAGATGACTCCATTAGTTAACAATAAATATGATTTTTGTTACTAATATTGAGTGTATGTTGTTTGCTGGAACTTAGGACTGATTTTTAATACTTAATATACTTTTTATTCTACATAAGTCGATACAATTCTGAATTTTAGTAGGTTTAAGGGAAAGACTGTGTAACCTACTTGAAATGGGCTTTGATGATCTTAGAAGACCTACCTATCGCTTCATGCAAACCATAAATATTTTCCCCCGGGGAAATACTTGGAGACTGGATGGAGACTTTTTACGCCCTGAGAAGTTCGTATTACCGGGTAAAACCACTTTTATTCAATCTCGGACTAAGCAGTAAAGCTTTGAAAACTACTGATATCCCCGGCAGTGGTTGACGAACCTAGATACGCAGGACGTATTTAGGAATAGTCAACCGACAATATAAAAATATATCATCAAAATATCTTAAAGTTAGTCTTTATTTCATAAAGGTAAGGTCGGTTTTTGTAAATCATCTATGTAATTGTTCACTAGTCATTACTAGTTGTCTCAATTTAATAAAAAAAGTGCATTTTTAAAAACAATTAACAATCAGTCCTAATTTTGTGTGAGCATTGTGATTTTTAGTTTTTTTTTTTTTTATATTGAAATGGTGCGATCTGAATGGTCCTTTTTTACACGTTGCATACTAACGGTTTGAAATCGCATTTATATATGTCCTATTAAGAATTAAATATTATGTAACTATTTGGAAAGATAAATATATTATATGAACATAATACTTCAATTTTGTCTAAACATCTCATGAACTAAAGTGGAAAAATTGCTATAATCAATTGGTTTGTAAAAGAAAATATTTAATATGTCCAGTATTAAAATTAAGGTATTTAAAATTGTAATGAACTGTATTGTCAATGTAAGTAAAATTAGGGCTTTGATCATTTACATTAAATTTATAAGTAAGTCATAATTTATGTGTATATTGTAAAATGAATTTTAATATGATCAAAGTTAGCAGCTTCAATGCAAATAACAATCTTTTTATGCTTAGATCTCAAAATTACTATTTAATTAAATAGAACTGAATAAATGAGATTTTTACTAACTTTATCTTTCCAAAATAGTCGATAACGTTTTCTAAACAGTATTTTTATACTAATTTCTGATGTATTTTTTCTTAGTTTTACGCGATTTCTACTAAAATAAAGTATGTAAGATGAAAAATAAACTTGTATACACTTGTAAATGAGCATTTTTTATTATTATTTTACCTACCTTGATAAAAATATGGCTTCAAAGTACCATATGGTCATCTTCACAGCATTCAATAAGTATATAGGTTTTAATTAAAACCGTGGTGTCTCTACTAGCGGATAAAAAACTGGTAGTGGTTAAAAACTGGTAAGAACGCGGGCAAACGATGTGTTGCGGCGCCGCACCGTTTCGATTTGACCGTGTCAGTGGGCACACCGCTCAGTTGTTACGATCCATATTCATTAACAGACTATCCAATGCTACTACGGGACCGCTGTGGCAAGGCTGTGCCGCACCGGTCGTGTGCCCACTGACACGGTCAAATCTTTGAGTCAGTTCTCAGGTCTGCTCTAAGTCAGCTCTACTGTATTTATATTGTTATACATATTTGTTCATGTATATCAATATAAATACATTAAAAACCAAGCCGCAAAAAATCAAGATGCCGTCTTTGTCTTACAGGTTTCATGAGTAACTGAGTAATTACTTACCTCTCGCTCTAAATCTTGTGGCTCTTTTCAGCGCCTTACATCGCCTGTTTCGTTAATACTACGTATCCTTAGGTGGGGAAAAGGAAAGCAATATAGTTTTCAAACTATTTAATAATAACTAAATTGTCTTTTATTAATAAAATGTCTTTTTAGCTAGCTTTCGCTAATTATATAAATGTAGGGACTATTTAACTTGACTAGAATATGATTATAATGAGAAATGTCGCTCCAGCGTTCAAACGAATAACAATACATAAATAATAATTATAAAATGATTATAAACGATGTTTATATAAATAATAATCCATTATTTTCAAAATTCTTGGAGCGACAATATTCAGGAACTAACGGCAATCAATTAATTCAATAATTAAGTTATATTTTATAATTAGTTTTTAGAAGATTTAAATCATTTTCAAATCTAAATTAATAAGCCAATGCTTGCAGTTAGTTCCCTGTTGATTTATCACAGTAAATAAATAAATAGTATAATATTTTAACAAAACACTCCTATTTTATATATGACTTACAATGGATAAATATATTTTTATTACATAACATTACTAGATTTACTAGCATAAATAAAATTGTTCTAGATTCTCATAAGTCGTACACCCTAAAAACGGCAAAAAATAAAAAAAAAGATTCTAAATTCAAACTGCGCCGCGTCATGAGGCAAGGTTGCCTTATTAAAAAATATAGGTGCACGACCGTTGCAATCGTCATAAAACAAACTGACGAAAAATAATATAAATAAAAATATCGTGTAAAACAAAATGTAACTAAAACGCCTTTTACGTTACTGGTATTATACCGTCGTCGGTGGGTATTCAAAAGTATTTAATAAATTAAATTATAAATTTTATGAATTCGAAAATGAGGGTTCCACAAGGGTATGCTGCTTCTTGAGCCTGCTTTGTCTTTAATAGTGGTAGCATATGAGACGCGACTAAATATGGACGATACATGAAAACTTCTAAATATATCTGTCTTTCGATTTTTTTATACGTAATAGTGTATTGTAGAGCTTAATAGAATCGTAACACTTTATAAGCACAAGCGTCTTGTATACAAATAATACTTACATATTGATTGCAATTTTAGTATTTTTATAAATCTACCTGTGACGTCAAAAATGTACCTAATAAAATAAATAGTGTTGCCCCATTCCCAAAAACCAACATTATTTTTGGGGATTTGTCAAAATTATACCCAGATTCAAAACCAAAAAATTCGTGATCCTACCGTTTTAAATCGCATCCATTGCTACCAACATAATTCCTTCACAAGTCAGCCCTCCCCTGCCTATGCTGCGGCGGGGCGTGTCGATACGCGACGTGTTTCCGGAGCGCGTCCCTGGAGCGGGACACGTGCGAGCAAGCCCGGCAGGCGTGGCGCCTCCCCGCGTGGGTCTCCATGTGCACGCGCAGGTTGTACTGGTTCGAGAGCCGTTTGTTGCATATCGTGCAGACTGAGCTGTTCATACGCCATTTCCTGTCGTATGGCTCGATTGGTTCTGTAACTGATTTTATGTTATTTTGTTTATGTGCACAAAAAATAATAATAATATAATATTGGTTTCTTAGGTTTACGCGAATGTTATACATTGAAAATAAAACTTCTTTTTACGGATTTTTTCGCGAGTCTGCCCGTGACCATGATACCTGCAAAGGTGTCGAAACGTCGGGACCTAAATTTAAAATTAAAACCGCGAAAAAATCCGTAAAAAGTAGTTTTATTTTCAATAATATAATAATAATATTCCGAAACATCTCACACACGCTTATCTGTTCCCAAGCTAAGCAGAGCTTGTGTTATGGTAACCAGACAACTGATAAACATACTTATATATTTCTAAATACATACATATTATAGATAAATTACACCCAGACGCAGAACAAATGATCGTGCTCATCACACAAACATTAGTCCTGGGTGGGAATTGAAGCCACGACCTCCGGTATAGCAGTCAGGGTCAATAACCACTAGACCAACAGGCCAGTCATATTAAAACAGGTACACTAGTTAGACACAATTCAGAAAATATGATGTAACGGGAATTGGAGCGGAAATGCATGTTCCCCTTTTCAATCAATCAATTTCTGACAATAATACAGTGAGTGGCAAAGACCTTTTTAAGCAATTTATCTTTAATAAAGTAAGTTTTGTTAAGTAGATAGGAGCGGTGAAAATTTCGAAAAGAGCTCGTCGACATTTTAAATCATATATTTTCAAAACTCTGAAAGTTTATGTCGCAAGTTGTTATAAAAATTGCCGTTAAGTTTTGCAAGTATACTACCTACCATACTACATAAACCTCTATTTAAACTTGGTATGATGTTGCTTCGTACCCAAAAAGCTTTGAACTTATTTTTTAAATATTATCGCATCTGAATTAACTTATACAATAACATGTTTGTAACTGAAATCTGTTTAGAGTTGTTAGTCTTTATTAGATGACATTAAATGAAAAGTTAACATCTAAGTACCTAGTAGGTAGAATCTACTCGTGATCAGAGGGCTGGTTTGTTCCTTGCACAGAGAATCGGCATAGCCATTCAACGTGGCAATGCAGCCAACCTTCTGGGCACGTTCCCCGCCATTGACAAGGATGACGATGAGTTCTTTGACGCAGTTTAGTTTTTATTTATGTAAGTTTTAATTTTAGTATAGTTAGAGTTTGTTCTTATATTAGATTTAATTGTGTATTAGTAGTAGGTAACTATATTATGTTAATTGTACACTACTTGAATGGGTTCGAACCTGCAACCAATGCGTACAAATGTGGTCATTGTTACTACGCTAGTACTCAAGCAATTAGGTACTACGATAATTTTTATTAAAAACTGTTAAGTGGTTTAGTAACACGAGGTAACAAGCATACAAACAACTTACTTGCAGAATTAACTATACTAGCGGCAGGCGGGTTACCAATCTTGTGTGTGCTGTACAGATTCTGTACAATTTGATCCAGTTTACTCAATCTGTCTTTCTCACATTTCCCCATAAAATCGCTGACAAAATTCCCATCTTTTTCGTTCGTTGGCGAGAGAATATCGTCGTAATTGAGTTTTGAGCTGGAACTGGAGTTGTCATTTATAATCTGTGGTGTTTCGTTCTTATTTTCTAGATTGACAGGTGAGTTTAGTTCGTCCGGGAGGTCGGGTTCCGTCGGCGTTAGAGTTGAATTCTGGAATTTTTGAGGTTTTATATTATGGTCAGTTGTACCAATGGTAAGTTAAGAATGGGTGGACTGAATTTTTTATTTTTGTATGTCCGGAATAGCAGAATAACAACAAAAACAAGTATATAATTAAAAAAACTGAAAAAAACACACTCGTCAGTACTATGGAACCAGACAACAGATAAATATATATTTTTTAAATACGAACATAATATTACAGGTAATTGACACTCAAATACAACAAGTAGTTTGATTTGCGTTTTTAAATGTTTAAACCCCTAACGAATCCGTCAATGTAGGATAATACCTTTTCACACAAAGATTTCCTGGGTGGGAAATAGTTGGAATCGAATACACGTAATTCAGTTTACCAGTGAGGGTTACTACCCGCTAGACCAACAGACCAGTGTGCCAGAAAATTAGTGCATACATACCGTATCAGCATCAGTGAGTCCCGAAACCTTGAGGGTCTGCGCCAGCCGCAGCAGCGAAGGCAACACCTTCTTGGAGGCCGTCACCTCGCCAGTGTACATGAACGTCAGGAGCAGCCGCAGTTCCGTGACGTCACAGCCTAAGACCACCACGAGAGTGTTGTTCTCTGCTTCCACTTCCTGAAATGTGAGATTACTGATTATTGTTTTGAAAAGCATTGAACGGATTCAATTTAAATGAATATCGGGACCCATGGGCCAAAAAATGGTTATCAACTATTGCGGAAGGTATCGTACAAACATAAAAATTCTTACAAAAAAAAATCGACTTCAAAATAAGTTTTGTATTTATTTCTTATGGATCCCACTGTCAAAACTGGACCAAACTGGGGACAACCCTGGTAGCACTAACTGGATCTATCAAAATCGTTTCACCCATTGGAAAGTTATGAGGTAACAAACATAAAAAATACACTCCTTTTTTGAAGTCGGTTACAACATATACAGTCAAATTAAGACCCTCTTCCTCTTACCCTAACCATTTTCGACATGTGATTTTGAACTCAATTACGGGGAAGGTACATACTTGCTACTTATATAAATAATTCTGAGAATCTAAGTTCTGAGTACGAACCGAAAACACCAAAAACAATCAAACCGATTTTGTTACAACAATCTCTATCGATAGCTCATCTCAGAGAGGTGTGTCTCTATAATTAAACATCAATAGTCTACCTGAGCGACTCGAGTGTCAGCTGATGCAGTAATTATAGATCAAGTCGGAAAAAGGTTAGCCAGTCACCAGGTTAATGGATCTAACTAGACTCAGGAAAGACTGATTGAAATGTGCCGTCAAACTTGTCTACTGTCAAATTAATCACAATTTAGTAGGGTTTCTGTTATTCGAGGTGGAGACGAAGACTTTTTTTCGACGTTTTCAAGCAATTTTAAATTTTTCCCTCCTTAAGAACATCCTCTTACTTCAATTAATATTATATAAAAGAATTAGCGATATCGGTTCAGCTGCTCTCGAGATTTGCACTTAGCAACACATTCAGCGACTTCTTTTTTATGTTATAGATAAAGCATCCCTTGTGTGCCCTGTTTGATACATATTCACTAAAAACATATATCCGATACCCACAGACTTTGTGACATATTTTGACTAAAACAGAAAGGGTAGAAAGAAAAATAACATTAGGTTACGACATTCGTGCTTTCGAAAAAATACCCCTTTTTGAGAATATCATTAATTAAATAAAAGGGCTTTATTTAAAATATTAATTAAAATAACGGACATAAACAAAGCATAAAAAACATAGAGACAAAACTACTATTTTAGCCCGATTATACAGTATTCCTCTCACCTTGAACAGTTGAGCGAAGTACTGGCTGCAAGATGCGAGGACCAGCCTATGTGCCTTCACCGTGGTACCACTGGCACTTAAAGTGACGTCAGTCAGGGTCCCAGAGCTCAGCATGCGACCTAACGCGCCTATTAAGCTGTTCTGTTAAATACAATACGAAATTAATACTGTTACACGCAGCAGCCATTTTGGGAAATCCGTCGCTATTCTGAATTTGAATTGGTTTCAAAATACTGGTTGTTTTTTTATTTTTTGGGTTGTAAGTAAAATGTGTAAATTAAAAATATTAAGATTGTTTTCTTTTTAAATATCTTTTCATATGTCGTTTTAAATCGAGTGCAATTCTTTAGTTCATTGATATTATTATGCAGGTACTCTTACTTCAAAATATTGTTTGTTTGCAGGTATATTAATAAAATGTGTTTATAGTAATTTGCCGGAGAATTTTGAGTTTATAAATTTAAACAAAAATATCGTATCATAAAACTTGATTAAAACGAGTAAGAACCCAATAATGACGGATTTCGAAACAGCTGCCAATGACCAATATTGAAATTTAAATAATATTAATTAACGATATTAGTAGTAGCTGAATAGTCGATTAGTTTGTGTGCGTGTGATAAATTAGTAACCTTACTAATTTAGTTGTAATTCGCATAGGTTCATACTGGCTAAGCAAAGGGTAGCACTATTTATTTACATCTCAATTTATACGCCAAACACACGAATAAAATATTTTAATTTAAAATGTAATTAAAGCACTATCTAAATTTTAAAGCGGCTATTTTAACTGTGACCATTTTTATTGTGAGATAGTTTTATTTTTATTTATTATTTAATTAATTGAGTTTTAACTTGGAAAATTAAAATATAATTTACATATAAAAATAACACTTTTGCACTATCATAACAGAGCAATTAAAAACTATTAATTAACAGAATTAAATAGAAAGTAGGTCAAATATAGGCTGCATAGGCTTTATGGCTGAAGCAAAAAAAAAATGTAAAATGTGTTCAACGATAAATATGTAAGTGTACCTGGTCCTCTGTAGTGGGTGTGTTGATAAAATAAATTATTACTCACCTACCTGATGATTGTGCCAGCGCAAAGAAAACTGTTGGACATCCTCCTCATCCATTTCCACAATTATTTACTGTATAAAAACCACTAACAATGATGTTACACTCACTAGTTCGTCGCACGTACCAACCCGAGACAATTATATTGTTAACGAATCCAGGCTGCTTTATTTTAGGTCGGTCCGCCTGGAAAACCTGTAGCCACCTATTTCTGGAGCTGATTGTATTTATAAATCCAATGACATTCGGCGTGTGACGCGGCTGACATACCAAAACTCATCCAAAAACAGATTTAGTTCGCTCGTACGAGATGATTGGCATCATTGTTCGACTGTTTGCACTAATTGATCGTTATTTCATGCATTGTGATCAATTTTAACACCTAATATTTGATTGTTGTGTTGTACTAGGAATAATGAGTTGTTGTCGTTGCCCCGTATGACACAACTTTTTTAATTGAGCATAAAAACTGTGTCAGTTAAAAATAAATCGCTCTTTTTTAAATTCTGCTGTTTGTGTAATGCTCAGTTCTGTTTTCTTAATTGAAATGATTCGTAGCGTTAATTAATTTTAAATGTGTACCGAGACAGTTATAGCTGTTTGTAAGATAATGTTTACTTTTCAATATAATATGAACAGCGCTTGGTAGAAAACATGTCTTAATTACCTGTTTTTTAAGGTCTTTTTTTTAATATTTTATGACACTGATAAGATACAAATGTGTTCGAATTTGCAAAAACCTTTGGTAATTTTGGGGATTACTTCTTTTTGTAGTATTTTCGATTTTTTGGGTGTTTTTTTTCCCATTTGTAGGCTACAAGATTTACAATTTCGTAAAAATATATTTTTTTCATCTAAAAGATAATATACTTATAGATAGGTTACTACATATAACTGGGTACTTCCGGATATTAGCAGCGCGTTTTTTAATTTCTGTACGAGAAGTTTCGGTGTTAAAAACTCTTTTGTATAATCTGGCTGTTTACTGACGATCGCGTGCGATCGCTGACCTAATTCTGATTTTAAAAGTTTCGTACATTTCCCGCCCGCTTGCGTTTCCGATTGTCAAACTTTTTAGGGCGTCGAGTTAAAATCAAATAAAATTTTTATATTTTGTGAAAATATTCTGAATTTGTTAGGATTAATATAACAGGAATAAACATATTCCGCTTGTTGATTCGTAAATGTCAATCAGATTTTTCCGTTTGTTAATTCTGTTAACAGTTTAATTTGTTTTGACAACATTTCGTACCGGCAAATTATTCGCATACAAGACCCTTGTAATTTTGCTCTCGACTGAATTATACATGAGTTTGAATAGTCGATTTGAGAATACAATCCGATCTCTGTATTTTGAACTATTTGTGGAATAGATTGAGTGAAATGGAAGGTTGTAGCAAAGCCACAGAAGATTGCGATCCGGATTTCTTCAATAACACCAAAGCTGCTATTGAAAAGGAACTTGATAAGATGAAGAAGATTGTTAATAATATCAATCAAATGAGAGGTAACCATTTATCGTTGATTTAAATTATATTTAATACAAAGAAAACTAGTGTACTATAGTCTATAATAGATAACAAAAATATTGAAAGTAAAGCTTTATTTGCCTTTATGAATAAAAAATGTAAGTATCTAAGATAAAAAAATATGCTCATAGAGTCCTGTTAATCAATTTAATTCATAATTACCAGGATTTTTAAATCCAGGATTTCTTCGCTAGAATTTAACCGTTTAATTATCAATATTTTATTAAATAAAGAGCATGATAAATTACGTTAAAATATCAAAGCGAGAATGTATTCTTAGTAATTAACTAAATAACTTGCATTCTGTGAAACAGTTTGGTCTTATTTGTTTATGTAGCAAGAATTTAAAGTTTGCACGGTTTACTGATTAAAACTAGATACATAGGTACCGACTCACATATTTATATTGTATCCAATAAGTTAAAAATACATAAAATTGTATACACGTGTAAGTTTTTTTTTTTAATTTTTTGGCGATTGCTTTAATCAATCAATCAATCAGCCAATCATAGTCCACTGCTGGACATAGGCCTCTCCCAATTTGCGCCACAACACCCGGTCCTCCGCCTTCCGCATCCTTCGCATCCTCCGCATCAATTGCTTATTATCTATTATTTTTTTTTAAACATCATATTTAGTGCGAAGCCGAAATAAATCAATTTCTCGTCGTTTAAAAAGTTTTTTGAACATAATTATGTGTTTTTCCTTACAATTCATAACATTTATATTTTTATTGTAATAATTAATTCATATTTCAGTGGAAGCCGCATATTTGGAATCTGACCTAGTGTTAATGGTGGATGCGTCTACGTGGGATGATATCTCTGAACTGATAGGACCAGCTCGAATGACCATGGATGACGTCACAGTTATAAACAACTCTAATTAATGGGAACAGATTAAGATAGACTTTAAAAGTTGCAAATATGTGAATTATTTTTAATTTTTAACGTTATTGACGTACGATACTGCTTGCTTTTTTATGTTGAAGTAAAAATAAGATGGTTTAAAAGTAATAAATCAATTTCATTCTCGTAAGAAACTTGAAATGATTGTATTTTAATAAAACATAAGAAATAATTTTAAATGTTTCATTTCATTGAGCAATATTTGCGACAAAGTCTGGCTATAATCTTGAAATTGGGTTTCACAAAGTTCTACTAGACTTAACTAGACAAGGTATCTATCAATTCTTTTCAAAATACAGAAAACACAAAATAAATGTACTTTAATAGAAATCTAAAACTTATATTAAAGCAGTTTTAAAGTTTAAAGCTAAGAGATATATCTGCTATAACCATATTATTGGCCATTTGTAAGACTGAATCCTACCTTTCCCGTGCCATTCATGTGAAATTAATCTTGTTTACTCTCTATACGAGTATTAAGGTTAGTTTATTTACAGACGAACCCATCTATTGATACTAAAGGCTTTAGAACACATTATAGAATTTATTTTGGTTTGATTTTATATTTTGTGTTGATTCTTGAGATATTTTTATATAGGAAAATCAGTGACGAACTTTTTTTTAATGAAAGGTATTTTAGTATGTTTTAAATACATTATATAATATTATAAATGTGAAAGTTTGTGAGAATGGATGTGTGGATGTTTGTTACTCTTTCACGCAAAAACTACTGAATGAATTTTAAGGAAACTTTACAACAATGTAGCTTATACATCGGAATAACACATAGGTTATAATTTATAAAGATAGTGTATGAATTGTTATTCACGCGGATGAAACCGCGGGACACAGCTAGTTATACATAAAAATACTTTAGCTATTACTTTTTTACAACAGTAAATCAGTTTTAATGTACAAAAAAAAATCGTGTTAAAATTTTTAGACACCTAGCTAGATTAGTTAAGCCTCAATTAAAGAGCAACGATCTTTACTCGACCAAATAATATATTTATTAGTCTAAAGTCGAAATTAATCAGTACATAATATAGGTAACGCTCATGGGTAAAGGAATAATATCTACCTACATAAAAACACTCCTGGATTCCGGCTTGTCCCATCTCCATAATAAATGCATCGTTCCCGTAATTTATTACAATATACAGCGCTTTATATTTTAAAACTAATATACTATGTAATATATTTTTAAATAAACCTTTATCTGTCCAAAGGTTCGCAGCAAGGGGACGCTCAATTCTTTTTAAAAGGATTTTCAAAGCGGCTGCTTGCTAGAGCCGGTTTCTGCTAACTTAACATTGATTCGTACAATCAAAAAAGGTTCTTATGCTATTGTGATATGGTCTATATAGGTAGTAAGTGTAGTTTTGTTGGGAACTCTCGTGAATTATTCGGTTCAGAGCTTCAGCGAACGGGAACGGTCGGCAGGGCGACAGTAGCTTGCTATTTTACGGCACTCGGCAACGAAATTCTTTCCAACTGAAACGACTAAAAATCGAATTGAATTTGATGTTGACAATTGGTATTTTATTTACTGCGAATGCTTTGACTATAACCGTGATATACTGAATACTAATTCTGTTTTACAGTTTTCGAGATGTACAATAACTTGCGCTGTTTGTTCTTAAAACACATCAATCTGTTATCTAAAGATAAAATTACGAATAAGAGATTTTAAGCTTTTGTACAAGTTCTGTTATAAATCTTGTAGGTAGATTTTATATATTTAAATCAAAAGAAAAAAAAAATACGTTAATTCAGAAAAGCGAAACAAGTGTATAAGGATCGTAGCTAGTGAAAAGAAGTGGTTACTGCCTACCCCTACAAGGGAAAGAGGTGTGATTATATGTATGTATGTAATTCAGAAAAATATACAGAACACTTCAACCAAAAACACTAAAAAATAATAATAGTTAAAAACCAACAAACAACACACAATTCTCTCGTTGAAACCATTTACAGTATTTAGGAGCCCACGACCTATTAGGTGGGTTAACCAGTAATCTCCCAACAAGGGCTAATCCTTCAAGAACAGGGGTTTAACACCGCGACCAGATTTGAAGAGGCTTCGAAAGGCTACGTTACAATGAGAGAGGTATCTTGTAATAGCCACTTACCTCACTTGTGAAAGTTATTGAAAATATGTGTCAAAGGAGATAAATTCACTGTCGGCCGATTATGGTAATTTCTGCTATATTTCTTGTAAAAGGTTTAAAAGTATGTAACTTCGCAAAACTATTTTAATTCCACTTTAACAGTACTTTTTATGTTTTCGTTTCTAGTAGGTAGGTATCTATAGCATTCTTGTAATAGCAAATTGTAGGCATAAAGCAATGAGTAAAATTATAGGTACCTGTCATTACATGGTATATACCCAATAACAGTACTTTTCTATATTATCGTTTCTTGCCAGTTTTAGTCTAGAATTGAAAAAATATAATATAAAGCAATGATAAGAACTATGTCTGTCATTACATCAAATTTACAATTAAAAAGAAAATAGGTAACAACAGTATTTTTTATATTATTAAAGTTTCATAACAATGTGTGTTATTCGGTGTCTGGGTGTAATTTATCTAATGTATGTATTTAGAAATATATAAGTATGTTTATCAGTTTTCTGGTTACCATAACACAAGCTCTGCTTAGCTTGGGATCAGACAACCGTGTGTGAGATGTCCCGGAATATTATATTATTATTATAAAATATTGTGTTGTAAATGATGTTAATTTCAAATAAGCAACTAAATTAAGCAGTATTTTATTTGCATCGCAAGCAATAAGCTTTTCTCTCACAGGAGGCTAAAGTAGTAAGCTCGTAGTGTATTCCATTTCGTAAATACCCATCGTACACGATTTTGAATTCAATATGGCGGAGATTCGGCATTTTACTGAAAAGGCTCACATTATTGTGCCGCTGTTCTGCTATACTTATGTAAATTATGATATTACTGAAATAACTTCCTTATTATATGTTTTACTGAACATTTTAATTTGAAACTTGATCTTGTATTGATAATGCTAAAACTATAGAAAGAGCGGCTAACATAACCCTGTATGTTCGAAGAAAATATTTTAAAAAGTGTTTATGTAAATATATTTTAAGCAAGTTGAATTATTTGATTCACATAAGGATTAAGAGATATCAAAAATAAAGTCAATCATTGTACAGTCACGAGCAAAAATATGTATACGCGAAATAATAATTGTAAATAATATACGGAGATTTTTTATTCAATACCTTCTAAATAAGACGTTTTACAATATCAATATAGATTTGGAGTAAAAAATAAAAAATATGGATAATGTATACATATTTTTGTTTGTTACTGCTATGTAATCTATTATGTTAATGTTTTACATCCTTAAACATAATGGTAAGAAAAAAGGGTAACAAACCTGCCTATGACGTAGGCAACATTTAGATACGGCAAATAACACGTCGCTCGGTGAAGGATTGAAAATTTATTCGTTACCGCGACGGCCCACCAGAGAAATAATTCGTGTATTTTTCATGATTACCGCCTGGAGTTTTGACATGCGGGAAAATAACAATTTACATGTAAAACGCTTGGAAATACATATTATATTACTTTGGTTTAGTAGGTTACATACCATTTTTGATTATAGCTGTTAATTTGATATTGCTTTATAATTTGTAACAAGAAAAATTACGCTTAATTTATGTTTCAAATTCAGATATTTATTGCATACTAAACTGTTGATAAAACAATGTAAAACTTTGGGTATGGATAGAAATCGCAAAAATCAGAGAGGTTTGGAAAAAGAAAGCTGACAGTTTTGCCCAGAAGTGGGATCTAGAATAGGCCAAAAGAAAAATGCTTTGGAAGTAAGAAAAAAATAGACTCAATAAATGATTGCAGTTATAAATTACTGCAATTAAAATATCCACAATTCTAAATCACTCTTTCTGGAACATTAGAGGCATCAAACCTCCCTTCAAAAACGAAATAGCATGAAAATACATTAATAGACCCCACTAGTTGGTCCCTGTAGTGCTTTAAAACGTTTTTGTGGTTGCCAGAATGGCATTTCGGCAAATAGTCTACTGTATTCCCATATGCCCTGTTGAAATGAGCGGAATATTATTATCTTACGGTAAGACTTGATGTGGTTAGTAACGTATTTAAATAAACACAATTATGAAACATATTTTCTTTAGTAGTAGATTTTTTTTTAATTAAAATGTATTGGGTGATTCCATTATGTATATTGGTGAATAGGAAAGAGCGCGCTCTTAGACTATGAGAATAGCTTCGACAAATGAAAACCTAAAAGTGGAGGTTTTTAAAAAATGATTTTAACTCAAATAATGAAAGTGGACAAAGCGAAACAAGTGCGTTAGGATCGTAGCTAGTGAAAAGCAGTGGTCTCTGCCTACCCCTACAAGGGAAAGAGGCGTGATAATATTGATTTATGTATGTATGTAAACTCAGGTTTCAACCTTTATAACGTTACACATAGTTATTTTCAGCCATGAGCAGCTCAGATCAGTGGTAGATTGTCTGGTGACTTACCACTGCTTACAGTTATATTTTGGAAGCATTTTGTCTAAGCTCAGGTTCATCGGAGTTTGACTGGTTCATCGGAATTTAAACTGACCAAACATGATATAATTTTCAGTGTGTCGTGTAGTAAAAATAATGCACCTAGACAGACACGTAATTAAGCAATATCTTTTGTCACCCAGTGTTTTTATTACATATTATTTGATTAAGTATTTTTTTACTTCTCGACTTCAAAAAAGGAAAGCAAACACATTTTGGTAACGCATGGAAAATCAAATAAAAGTAAAAAAAAAACATTCTGTAGTCCTGTTCTTATTCCAACCGGATCAAGTCCTACAAAAATAGGCCAGTAATTACTTATTTAGGTCTCACGTTTGGGTCTAAGCCTAAACTATATTAAAAGCCTAATGTCTGGCTAAAGACAAGGTACCAACGTTATGAAGGTACCTTTAACTATAAATTATAGAAATGTCTTAAAACTGACAATCGTGCCTATTAGCAATTGACAGTCAAAAGAGGTAATAAATGTTGCTATAATTTTGTTAAAGTAGTGTTAATTAATAATATTTTGGCATATCTGTCGCAACAGATTTTGGACAAATCAAATTTTTTTTTTTCTATAGTTCATTCATTGTGAATATTTCCAAAAACACCAGTTACCGTATAGTTTGTTTGTGTTTATAAATTAGCATACACTCTGTTCTCTACGTAAAACCTATCAATATATAAAGTGACATATAGAAAAGGAAATCAAATTCAATGAAGTGTCAATCACGAAAGCTATAGCCCGTAAACTGGGCGCGACATAACACATTTATTTCCTCAACAAAAATAAAAAACAAAACAAGGAAACATTTCGTCAGCCATAAAACTCACCTTTTATTGTGAATGTTCCGTATTTCACTTTATTTACAACTTTCTGAAAGCCATAGAAAGGCAATAAAAATGTTTTGACAACCTCTGTCAAATGTTGGTAGTTAAGCCTTCGTTTAGGCCGAAGAGCGCGAACATGTATGAATGCTGTTTCGACCAGAGTACATCAACTGTGACTGTGTGTGTCTGGGGCTCGATTCTGCTATTGACAATTGTTTAAATCGTCTGAGTGGGTGGCGTTAGTAGGTCCATTTTAGGATAATTACGTAGGTAAAACGTCATTTTAATGTCAAAATTGGCCATTGGGACGGCCAATTTTGACGTTCTGAAATTTATTAGAATGCTAATTATCCTAAAATGGACCTCAGACGATTTAAACAATTGTCAATGGCAGACTCAGGCCCCTGTCTATATTTTTCGCTAGCAGTTTCTACTCCCCACTGCATTTTAATGTAGGATGCCCGGATGCACCATGAGCTAGGTTCAGAGAACTTAGTTAATTTAGCATACTTTTACTCACAAGCCTTGAGAAAGTTGGGAGTATTCTGAGATGATGACATCTTAGCACACTCCTATCTTTCTCATATCATCTTTCACACCATCCATCCATCTCTTTTTTAATCTTCCTCTGCATGTATAACATTCACAGTCATACTCATAACTTGATTAGTTACATCCTTCATCCTTCCTCATAACATGTCCATCCACAGACGGTAACCTATCATTATCATTCATGCACACTGCATTCTCATATTCTATCTACACTCATTTCATTTTGAATTACCAAACTTCCAAGTGTGTCAAAATATGTCAGATGATGGATGTTGAGACTAAAATTAAGGAAGGTATGCTGAGATGGTTTGGCTATGTCGAGAGAATGAATGAAGAACAATTGACAAAAAAAAGTATATAAGGCGAGTGTGAATGAAAAAAGTCCATATCAAGAGTATCATAAACCGAACAGCATGAATGAAGAGAATAATGAAAGTGGACGAAAAAAGTGTGTAAGGATCGTAGCAAGTGGAAAGAAGTGTTCTCTGCCTACCCCTACAAGGGAAAGTGGCGTGATTGTATATATGTATGTAAACTTCCCAGACATATTAACAGTTCTTAACACCATCTCGTACTATCTCCTATCTCTTTATACCATGACCTAATTAAGGGGACATTACAAAGATAATAGATTACAAATATACAAACAGAGGTTATCGAATTCGTGACTTATCTGCGCCAGCGTCCGGTGATCAACCTTCGTCACTGGGACCTAAATACATCCAGAAGTAAAACTCAAAAGGTTAACAAAACAAGTCTACAAAAATTAAAAAGTTTTTTTTTTGTCAAAAATTTAATACATTTTAAGGATTATGTCGCTGAAATAAACTATTTTTTTTACGATTTTTTTTCCGCGGTTTGTATTTTGATTTTAGGTGCCGACGTTTCGACACCTTTGCAGGTATCATGGTCACGGGCAGACTGCGTATTTTATTTGCTATGTCCAGTCCGTACTGGGTTACATATTGGTTTCTTAGGTTTACGCGAATGTTAGACATTGAAATAAAACTACTTTTTTACGGATTTTTTCGCGGTTTGTATTTTGATTTTAGGTCCCGACGTTTTGACACCTTTGCAGGTATCATGGTCACGGGCAGACTTAACAAAATACAAACCGAGAAAAAATCCGTAAAAAAGTAGTTTCATTTCAATGTCTAACATTCGCGTAAACCTAAGAAACCAATATGTAACCCAGTACGGATTATGTCGCTTTATTTATATTTGGTTCGATACTTGCGAAACCGAAACGTCCTAAATCGACCTAAAAACTAAAATTAAACCGCAACAAAATCCGTAGAAAGTAGTTTTATTTCAGACAGAAGGAATTTTTCAAGTATTTGGGGTGGAAAAGGTTATTTGGTATCTACGTTGCTTTGTAATAAATTTTCAGGTTAAGTTGAAATTAATTATTATTATAGAAAAATAATGATTCCTCTTTTCTATCCATAGTTAACTACCGTATTTTTTAATTTATAAATATTTATTATATCCCTTAGACTTGTTTATTTGGAACGCAGTACAGAAAGGTGTATAAAGAAGAAAAACCTTTGTCCTGAGAGGAACTATGAGATAGTAGGGACAATTAGTAAAAGTTTTGATACTTCTGTTTTTACCTATATAGTGGTGACACCCGGATGAGCCGGGTAGATTAGGTAAGGGCCGGTTCGTACCCAACTTCATCGTTGTAATAGTGCAAACATTTTAGGAAATTCATTAAGGCTATACAATTTTATATGTTGCTTTAAAAATGCTTGCATTTAAGTTTACTAGGCTTTCAAATTTTTTTTTGCTCAAAATAATTTCTTATTTAATATGTCAAGTAATTCTTTTTTTAGGAATATTATTTATTTTCTTAGGAAGTTCAGTTACTGATTTAGTACATTAAAGGCTTATTTTTGTATTGGACTTACTTTTAAGCAAAAAAAGTTTTTGGTGATTTTCGAGACCTTTTCCACTAAAGAGGGCTTTCGCATTTCGGTATTAGGACGATGCGAAAATGATTCTTGTACTTCCCATACAATTTTTGCAAAACTGTATTTTAATTACGAACAAATGAAACAAAAAACGCCGCAGTGCGTGTAAAAGTGACGTCATAAATATCATGAACATAGTTTGATGCAGCAATTATAATAAATTTAGCGGGAACGAGGTTCGAGTTAGTTCGGCTGCAAGCGACTTATACTGTACGGGCCCCTTGGGCACTGCTGAGGTTAACCGTACACTCAGACACGACATGCAAAGGTATATTAAAAAGTTAGATGAATGATTTAAAGTTAAGCTTTCTAAATCGTTTTTTAGATGATTATCTATTAAGGAAGGGAGTGCAGGGGTTTCGAAAACATTCTTCCGTGAAAATACAAAAAGTTAATAAGTTGTGTTTAGTACTAAACTTAAAAAAAATCTTACTGTAAAAACGGGTTATGTAAATTGCAACCGGCAATATAAAAAAAAAATTGTAAGATTTTTTGAGGAATTAAGGAAATTTTATCATTATTCTTATTTTTTCTTTCCTTTTTTTAGGTATTCTAAAACAATGTATATCGCAGTTAATAGACTTGTTTTAGGAAAAGTGCGTGAAAACAGTCAATATTATTTCAAATATCAAAATAAAGCCAACAATTCATCTTAGCAATATGAGATAGTGTCAAAACTGTCAGCGACTCGGATAACGTCCTTCGAACACCTGTGAGCCCGACAGTACGGCCACGTTCAACTTAAATTAACTTTGCGTATATCAGGTCTTCCGTTAATCTGACATCTACATATGTTGTTGAAACGAAGAAATCGTTGTCTGTCTCACTCTAAAGCAATTTATCCTTGTCTCACGTAGATATATATCAAATGGAACTAATTTGTGCGCCGCTCCCTTGCCGAACGACTTTACAGCACTTGAGATTCGCTTCAGACTTGTTTTTGACTGAAATTCAAGGAAACTGTGTTTTGAATTTGAAATCTAATGCTTTATGATTTATTTTACGAATAATTCTCGAGGGGATGAGAAGATTATAATTTATACGTGATAATATTAACATACCACAGAAAACTTTTGTTTTATAATTATCTCTATGATTGACGAGAAAATCTGAAAGAAAATCTTCAAACAACAAATAAATTGCGCAAAGAAAATATATGTTATTTCAGTCACGAAAGCCAATCTTAGAAAGGCTTTTCTGGTTACTTGGATACCAGATCTATTTCTTTTCTTCTTGATTTCCATAGTCCAATGGGACCACAATCTACCAACGTAGAAATATAGAATAAGAAATTCCTCTAATTATATCTTTCTAAAACAGATTGATCAATAACAATAATAAAACCAGCCAATAAACGTCCTATAGCTGGGCACAGGCCTCTTCCCGTATAGAGAAGGCATGAGCATTGATCACCACGTTTGCTCGTTTGCGATTTCAGATTACAATTTTGAAATCCTCATGATGTTTTCCTTCTCACCTGTTTGCCTTTACAGTTTGTCAGAAGTGAAGTGTCTTAGAATAATTAAGAAAGTACATATATTTATCACTATTATAAGCTATCCACTAGACCTAGCCTACAGATAATTATATGCGGTAGTTATGAATGTGGTTATAACATTATCCAATGTGGGCTAAATCCTTCGCGTTCCACATTTTCCGTTATAAATTCCACATTATTACAGACACCAACTTTTCAAGTAAACAGTGCCCTATTGTTCGCTAATTCGTTTGTACTTGGTACAAGTTATAAACTGACTACTTATTTTAGTTTTGTTTTATTTTCAGATTTATATTTCATTCTACATAGCTTAATTGGCTAAGTTGTTGAATTCCAAACTAAATATTTTCAATACACTTGCATAAATACTTAACATGTCAGTCATTTCCAAACAGAGTACTGGAGCAAATGTCACTGTAATCTCACCTATCAGTCATCTCCATATAACAATAATATTACGAGAGAATCTCAATTAAATTCCACGCTAACTAACTGTGCTTGATGAAGTTGATCAGATCATGCTTCTTTATACTTCAAATACACATAAACGCTGGTTGCTGTATAAGCTAGCTAGTTACAAATAGTTATAAAAAAAATAGTCTTTTAGTAAATCTTCTTCTTTTAAAGTCGATAGTATATTTAACATTAAGATAAATCATGTGGCATACAGGTGATCTCCAACTCCCCTCGTATCTCTTATAATTTGGGCCACCCGCCACATATCGCCGAGTCAGGCGCGCGCGGGCTCGCGGCCGGGACTCGCGCAAATTCCCGGAAAATTTCCTGGCAATCAGACACAACGTCCCCCAAGAGAGCGCAGCTCTTGTGCCCATGATCACTGCTCGACGGGATTTCATGCACTTTTCTAACCACTTGATAAATAACCTCAGTTCGCAGTAATATAATTTGGAGGGGATTAGCGCGAGATATGCATAGCGACACATGCATAAGTACTTTTTTGGACTTGACGTTTCGACCGAGTTATACCGGCCGTGGTCGCAAGCTGATATTTTGTCTTTCTTGGACTATATACTTCAAACTAAGTTGCATCCAAATCGTGTGGGTGGTTTAGTCATACTCCTGTCACAGAAACTGCATTATGTAGCACTTAGTAGTAGAGTTTGGACATACTTACCTACCTTTTGTTGGATGACTATGTATTCTAAGTATTAATTATAAGAAATTCTTATTTAGTGTAACAATGACTACATAAAGATGGTATTAATAGAAAAAAATAGGCCATCTCGTACCAGATAATAGTGTACAAATTAAAAACATTTACGTACCGTTATGAATTTTAAATGAATAAACATTATTTTATTATTATCTATCGTTTTAGGCCAGCATATTCATACTACAGTGAAGCAGGCATCTGTTTCTCACTAGATTCTGATGCGGTGCACTATTTTACTTCAGACTTCGATAACGTATTTTAAACGGCTATACGGGTGGATTTTTGCGCTTTGAATTTCAAACACTTTTTGTCGCTTTTGTCACACGACACAGAAATTCTTGCGATCTGGGAATTTGCGGCGACACTGTATATTCGAATGCTAGTGCGAGGTTTTTTAACTATTGGTCTCAGATATTGGAGCATTTAAAATTGTATGCCTATTTTTTTTGTAAGAGATTTTTTTTGCTGTACTCTCCTGCTTCAATCAGCGCGTATTTCGTTCCTGATATTTCTTTATACATAGTTATTCTGCTATTCGGGGACAAAACGAAGGTCATGAAAATTGGTCTACCAGTACTTAAGTTATGAATAATATTAATATTAAGAGCCCACTGGGTAGTTTCCTAAGGTAACGTTTAGGTAAATAGTAAAAAATAACATGATTAGTAGGCACACATATTATTTCGTAAATGCAAAGAATATGACAGCTTTTACACGCTTTTAAACCCTTTGGTTGATGGCAAACCGACAATTATGATTGTAAAAATTTTAGGATGGTATGAGAAGAAAAGTACGAATACTGTTTATTCATAATGTTGTGTCTTTACTCAAATATAACTAACAATTGATCCTGACCCCCTTTAATTTTGTTTCTACTCCTACGAGACTCTTCAATACTCTTTCAATTATAAAAAGAAATTACACAAGAAATTAAATAAATTATGTATAAAGTTTTCATTTCAACAGTTTTCCAAGGCAAACCGGATTAGCTACAATTAAAAAAGGTATAACTTCAAGAATAGAGCGTTTACTTTAGATTCCTTGATATTAAATGCTGAAGATGTTGGCTGCCCGCCAACGTTCAAGTAATCCATACTTTGTTAAGTGTATTTAGGCAAATAGTACTTGGAAATCAGACTTACATGGCTACATATTTCTTGGAAAATGTTATAATTTTACGCAATTAAAATCATACTCATTTAATTTTGATAATTTGTATGTTTGTTTCGCCTGATGCATTTTGATAAATGCTTTCAATATATTTTCGTTTATTTTTTTTTAATTTAAGGTTTTTATAACGTTATTAAAGTTTGTTATGTTTATGTTATGTAAAAGTTTTTAAAGTTTCGACACCTTTTCCTAAATCATCGTCATGTGGATTCGATTCCCAGACGGTTAAGTATCGAAAACTACGTTTCTACATTGTCTCGTATTTAGGTGTTTTTGGTCCATTTGTTGTCTTTGAATTCCATAACACAAGTGCTTTAGCTTTACTTTGGATTCAGGGCAATGTATTTCATATTGCCCACATTCATTATTTATACATAAAGGTAAACTGCAGTATTGCTGATACTGCAGTTTACCTCTAAATCATTAAGCCTTATATTTTTTAGACGAAGTACCGTGCATTCACTAGTTCAGGCATATTTCGTTAGGAACGCTACAAAAGCGGTTTGTGCAGGTCAGACAGACCCCAAATTACGTTGGTACAATGCTTTTGTATTTCCTCGGTTAAAATAGTTTTAATAGCAAACGTTACGCGGAAACAAATACGAAGCTAACTAGAATGTAATAAAATTGGTGAGAATGTTGTTATTGTTTTGAATGAAGATAATTCTGAAAGGTAACAGATACTGTTTTTGTATTTATATGAGTAGGTTAAAGAAATATGTGCTATAAGTATACTCAAGAGCAAATTATTTTAATTAACAATTCAATAAAATCTACTATGCAGATCGCTGAGGCAAGCTAAGTTTTACTATAGTTCAATATATTATTAAAAACCTGTATATTTGATGAACAGCTAGCAAGCTACTGGTTCGCGTATCGACCTGTAAATGCATTTTTTATTACTCACTTAGTTTTATGGGGAACTTTTATGCCATGATTTTTACCTGAATAAAAGAGCGATGGGTTATTTTGAGATATTTAAATAAAATAAAAAGGTTTATTCCATTAATATTTTTTTATACAATATATATTAGGTTTGTACCATTATTTGATAATTGAATTTATGGTTTTATTTGTTTGTTTATTGCTCCTAAGTCGATACCATTCATAAGAATATTATAATACTGTGCCTATTTGACATATGGCACTTTAGAATTTATTATTTACATTTATAGAAACAGAAAAAAAAATAATGTCAAGATTTTTTAAATACCTTTTATAAATGATAATTTATTATGTCAAACGTTTATCATACCTAAGATATGATAACAAATAGCTGAACCGTCTCAAAATCGTATCAAATTCCATCTCCTAAGATATATATATATATATTTCTGTTCACATCGGTGTAAAAACAAGAAGCCAATTAAACTGGATCATTATCGTCGGAGATTTGTAGCTAGGAAGGCGACACGGAGGCTTAATTACGATCACAATGTCTCTAACAAACTTTCGAAATAAAACTCTAATATTGAACAAATTTGGCTCAAGTTTCTTTGGAGTTAAAATTTAGGAAATTTTCAATTACGAGTGTATTCGGACTTTTATTGTAACTATCGGACGGACGTGTAGTCGAATGAATGCCATGCTGCTAGTCTTTTGTTTTTTGATGCAATACTTGCCTTATAGAAAACGATAATGTCTATCTGGGTATGAAACCTAGAAGTACCTTCCTAGCTAGTTGAGTTTCTTAGACACGATGCAGCTAGATTTTGAGCATTAGATATTAAATAAGCTATCATTAAATGGGGCATACTAAAAAAGAACCTACGTGTGAAATATGCACGCTAATTCAGAAATACGTAAAAAAATATTCAGCAAAAAACATTCAACGAATCGCTCAGTTTCCATCTATTAACCCGTCCATATTTTTCTTTGATACTAAAATAAGCATAAAACAGGCTGAATACGTTAAACGGGATTCTAATTGGAAATGTTTTACAGAGAAACTTCTCACAAACGTACAACATTTTAATTTAGCTGATTGCATACACGAACAATTCTCCATCATTTGGTCTGAGTGCCCAAATTTAGCTGATCAAAAAGATCTTTTCGATACATCGGGCGAAGGAATCTGAAAAATACATTTGTATCGAGTATATCGTTCAATCTGTTCAATTGGACTTTCTACTTACCGATCAATACACGATATGAGTAACATTATCATTTTCACTTTCGTAATCATAATAAGGAAAGTAAAACTGAAAACAGTTATATTTATCCATCTCTTCAGGAAGACTAAAATTGGGTGCATCGTAAGATTCAGGACCATTTTAAGCGAAGACTGGTTAGTTACTCAGGACATATTCGGTAACATATTTGCTTAGTGGCACTTTTAGTTTGATTGAACTAAAATCTAACACAGGATATAAATAGTCCAGATGCAGACATCTGATATTTCTGAGATATGTAGTATTGACTAAAGCAAATTCTCCGCTTCGCATGGCTAGTTTTAAATCATGAGCTTCGGACGCAAGTATCCATAATTAACTAAAATTAAATTAACTTGGAACAGAATTTTCTCTTTATTATTTCATCCAGACTTCTTTGATCGGAACAAAACTTTAGAAAAGATACAGTTCTATAAGCAAGGACTAGAACGTTTGCCTCAAAAGTCGATATCCACGGGCCAAGCCGCGGGCAAAGCTAGTGCAAAACAATCCTTTTTCAATTCAGTTGGATCCTACACGCTCGCGTGTACTGTAATCGACTTTTTACGGCAAACAAATGCTTCTGTTTTCCTTTCCTTTCGTAATAGAAATACAGTGGAATGACGTCACAGGAACCGGGTAATGGAGAATGAAATTTTGTTGTTTTACGGCTAAGAGATGTCACTGGTTTGCACGATGTGGTTTTATACCAATTAAACGATTTTTGTAGGTTATAATGACTCGTAAATTGTTAAGGAAATTGTAGGACTTTTAATTCGATTTTGTTTTCAAATCGAGTACATTTATTCTCAAATTACTAGGAAGTAGTGTGTTATTAAGCAATGAGAGTCTGGATGCGACTGGCACAGGACCGTAGAAAATGAGAAAGGAGACGGCTATGCCCAGCAGTGGGAGGACAAGAGTTGCAGATAATATGCAATAAATATCCGATATCCGGATAGATCAGACTGAAGACGTGAATGATAATATTTTGACTATGTTTTGGAAAGATTTTTAATGTTTCTAGTTACCCTGCTAGTCAAAGTTTGCTTTCAAATGGTTTAAAGAAAGCCTAAATATTTTAAGAAATTAAAATGCCATTTTCATTTAGGTATGGATCTGCACTTGTGCATGTAAATCCAGAAAATCCTAGGATATATTTAGAACCTAACAAAGAAAAAGTAATTTTCTTAAACTACTTATCTAAATGCACATAATTAAGAGTGTAGTCTTGGCAATCCTAGCTGCTTCCAGCCTTAAAGGATACCCTTATTTTTAGCTAAAAGGTAAAAAGCCCACCTGACGATAAGTGGTCATTGTGTGGGGTGAGGTCTCACTGGGAGATGAGCGAGAAATGAGCGAGAAATTACGAAATGAATATTTGTATTATAAATGATTATGTTTTTGATTGTCCAGCTACTTACTGTTAATACCTTTTTTTGTATAATTGGAATAATTGCTGCAACGGAAAGCACTATCAAAGGATCAATATTTTTGAAGAAAAACGCAATATAAAAGAGAGAAAGCTTTTGTTACAAAACCTTGTTACCATTTAGAACATCAACCTACTTATATGTATAATATGATGGGATATATATTTTGAAGATATCCACAACATACATAATAATATGTTTATTATTTAATCATTAAAGTCATATGTTTTTTTTTTCTGCGTAGTTTTGAGAAATTGACATTTATGATTGGAGAAATTAACGATAATTTCTCCTATTGCAGGTCATTATATAAGCAGTGCTTTGGTTCTATTCGTATATTGCGTATTATGATATCTTTAGTTATAAATTGTTAAATAATAAATAAATAGCATGTAAATTATGACGCTGAAATTTTTTGAGATAAATACGCGAAGTAACTCAAAATAAATTACATCTCAGCTTACAGTGAGACTTGTGTTTATATAAAGGCCAAGCAAGTTTCTCATATACTGCCTTTTGTAAGCACTTGCTTAAAAGGCTCTTTTACTTAGCAACAATTTTGTTAACTTTGTCCAAGATATATGCATTAAACATTTCTCTTTTGGGCAAGATTCTTTGCTGATGGCGATCGATTGGAAAGTGTTTTTTTATTGTAGATTCGTTCTGTTTTGATATGAAATAATGTTGTTATGCATAGAACTTTATGCAGTTTACTTTTATTACTTTTTACATTACACATTGCCTATGGACATTCACAATACCTGCTCTTAGACAATTACATTAGCCTATAAATAGTTATGTGCCTGAATAAAAAAATGTTTAAGTTTAATTCAGAAATAGTAAAGTTGTTGCAAGTGTTTGTTGTTATATTAGATTTAAGTATTGAATTGTAAAATGCTAACAAAAAAGCCGTTGAAAAATTTAACTAACCCTTATTTTATTCAATAGAAGCCAAAATATCTTAAAAAATATTTTATAAATCCGGACGAAAATAAATGAACATTCAACTAAATCGAACTAAATACGAACGTAGCTATACAAAAATGATATCACATTAAGTGCTACGGAATACTACTCTTTGCAGAGTTGAGATTCATTAAAATTTCACTAGCTACCCATTTCAGTGCGAGACGGAGCGGGCGAATTATTAATTAATTGAAACACTGAAAACCTATTTTTCTTACCTTCTATCTCAGGTTGAGTTTCGTATTGAAGGGTTGTGCTTATACTTAGGGTTTAGAAAGAATATGAGTTTAGTTAAATCAGAATTAGAACTAAGTATTTTTTTGGGTACATAACCTTAGTAGTTTTGACCTAAAATTTTGCTCATTTGAATATGAGTAAAATTTGTGGTCAACCTAGCCTTTTCGAAAATACCACTTGAAGGTAATTATTGTTAACTATCGATCTAAACGAAGGTTGTGTTATGAACTAGTGAGAAATGCAGGGAACTCGAAGCTAGAAATCCCAAAAAACAGAGGGATTTTGAAGAAAGAGCAGCCCTTTATTTATTTATATGGATCACCAACAAAGAATAAGATAAGTTACAGAGTTCTTGTGCTTTCTTAATTACAGGTGACCACATCAGGTAAATTAAACCTTATGAGTATAAAAAAACTTGGTAACACATACAAAAGATGAAAATAAAAATTAAAAGTATGCAGTTGACATAGTACAGTTGACAGAGTACATACGTCAATAAGTTAATAAAATTATTGCCCAGCAGTGGGATCTAATATAAAATTAAATGCTTTTCTCGTGCCCAACAGGATTCGCTACTTTTGTTTCTAGGTATCAAAATATAGATAAGTATATACATATATAAGTATAAGTATGTACATATATACTAAACTGATTTATATATAAATATAAATCAGTTTAGTACCTAAAAAAATTATATTGCGAAATGTTTTAAAGTAGGTTGATTAAGTATTGGTATTATTTAATTCTTGTTCACAAAATTATACGTAACTAGCTTTCGCTCACTATATTTTTTTCAGTAAGAATTCCCCCGGGATCTCCAAACCCGGATACGTAAGTAACCTTTTCTGAGGCTATCTTTAACGATATTTATCCTGATGAGTTTAGTAGTGTAATTGTTAGGATATAACAAACAAACAGACACGGTCATTTATTATTTAACAATCTTCAAATAACAAGATAACCTATGCAAAGATTCACGTACCGTAATTTTTATTTCATCATCATCATCACCCACAGCCCTTGTCCTCCACTGCTGGGCAAAGGCGTCTTCTTTTCGTGCCACTTTCTACGTACCTGTGCCAGCCATTATATTCATTTACTTCTCCAAAATGTTCACTATATTTCATTAAAAGTAATACATAAAAAATACGTGATGTTTTAAGTTCAAAACGAAATGGATATAAACACTCGATGCGAGTATTCTAGGATATAAAAATATTGGTTTTATGCGCAATTCGAAAGAAAACTATTTAATCCTGTTAACACATAATCAATGCTATTTATGTTAGCAGTAATACTGAGTTCGCGTGAAATGTAAAGGGTGTGGTTGATGACGTAACAGAAATATTTCATGAAAGATTTAAATAAAAGGAAATGCAAGACTTTGATTATAGCTGATTCTGTTTACGAGGAAAAGTACAATAAGTTAGTGGTTGAGTATAAGGATGTTTGTTTCAAGATTGTCAAGAAGACTTACCTTTTAACATCGTCATAATTATCCATAATAACTAATTTGGAAGTAAGAAGGATCAAAGTCCCACGTTGGGCGCCAAAAATTTTCTCCAGCTACCCTCAAATTTACTAAAAATAAAACCCCTGTCGCCCCCGGGCACGAACATAGTCTACCTAAAAAGCGTAGTTGTATAAAGAAAAAAAAGGAGTTTATCTAACCGAAAGCCCCCGAAATCCCGCAGCATTACCAACTACTACACAAGATTACTGAGTCCATCATGGAGATGGTTCGGAGCTTCTCAAACGAGGATATCCCTCAGTGTTTACCGCAAACAAGTAACAACTGGCGATATTACTTCAATTTCTTCGACGGCTCTTATCTGCGGATACGAAATGAGACACACGGATCCATAGCGCAGCCAACAAGTGTGATTGGTTGGGTACACAAGATGGCCACCAACAACTAACGGTCGATTAGTTTTCGATACTATTAATATCCATTTAGCAGTAAAACAAAAATAATGGAGAAATTACACGCTTTGCTATTCCCTGTGCATACATTTTTCGATCATAAAATCAAAATCAAAAGCAAAATGTTTTTATTTCTTATAAACCAAAAGAAGGCGCTCAAGAAACGTTACGTTAACACTACTGATTCTAGTTGCTCGGTTCCAAAGTGTCGATGTTACAGTTACTCCGTAAAAAGTGGTTGAGTGGTGTACACGCCGGTTTACATGGTGTCGCGGCTCTGAGGTCCTGGGTTTAATCCCCAGGTGGGTCAATATAGAAAAAACACTTTTCTACATTATCTTAGGTCTTGGTGTGTAGTAACTTCGTTATCATTGATTCAACAAAACTAGTTACTTATCTACTACTTAGGTTTCAGAACAATGTGTGTGATGATGTTTAATGATATACCTAAGATCCAAAACAATAAGAGTAGTGTAACGTATGGTACATAGTTATCATCAATCATCAACCGTATTCAGCTTGCATTCTTATCATTCACTCCTTTCTTTCTCTTATCATCTTTTTCTGTTTTTTTTTCATATATGATTATTTAATAACTTTAGTTGTCCATCCTTCCAGTCCGTACGTCCGATACCTAAGGGCAATCTCAGTGTAGGGATGCGATACGGAATGCGGCGCTTGCCCAGGGGATCTCTCCTCTAAACCTCTAACTCTCAAAATATATAGGCTTGCTGGAAAATATTAACATGATTCGTCGAGGTTTCCAGCCTTCACCGAATCAGCTCCCAACTCAAAGACGTTTTCATGTGAGATAAGCATTTTCGTTCCTTTAATAAGATTTGGGATGCTCTCTTTTATTGGTCGAGACGTTTTACATTTGTTTTATATGATTGAGTGATGTTGTGCGTTCGTGTATACAACTTTATGCTTATATTGTCGTCTGGGTGTGTTGGTTACATGTATGTTCAGGGCATGTTTTATTAGTAATGTTTAAGCCGTTTTGATGACGAATCAGGGGCATGATGAAATATACTAAAATGCATCGGGAAATGGATCAAATCTGATCAAGTGTCTCCAGAAAGGGGAACTCCTCAATAGAGGCTGTATACACCAAGATAAGGTTTTATTATTAAGTATAAAGCATTATTTCCACAATTTGTGTAATAGTAATAATATAGAACGGGGATTAGCGCGTACATGCATAAATACCTTTAGGGCCTGACGTTTCGACCGGGTTACGCCGGCCGTGGTCGCAAGCAGACTCACTCAGTCAGTTAGTCTAAATGAAAATAAAGGTATTTATAGCCATTTATATGCATGTACGCGCTAATACCCGTTCTATAATATTACTATAAACATGCAGCGCGATAGTTTAAAAGTTAATTTGTGTAATTTTATAGATTGACAAAACAGTCGTGTAAAAAATACTTAGGTATAATTATTGGGAACGTCAACCAAACTAAGAATACAAATATCTAGTAGTCTCTAGGTCCATAGAGTGCAATTTCTCAAAAATAAACTTTCTATATCATTCAAGCTAGTCGAGGACATTTTTCTCAAGTCCTGGCAGTATTTCCCAAACTTCCTACTAAAGGGATTAAGATCTGTAACGGTTTAAAATAAATGGCGCGTGAAACTGGTCGCCATTCTTTAATATTCCTTTCTAGTCCATTAATTCGCGATCAGACTGAAAGAAAGTACAGCTATTACCGCTATTTTGCCTATGGGATTAACTAAAAGGAAATTACATGATACCTTCATAAGTTTTTTTTGCTATATGATGAGATTGTATGAGAAACTGCATTGTTCTTAATTAATAGGGGTAATTTCAAAGGGACTGTTCTTAAGGTTTTTTAAGTACGCTTTGAGTGGTTGGCCTGTTTTCCATAGCTGTTGACTGCCCAGTCCCTTAACGAAGGGAGTATATTTTTTAAAATCTAAATTGGTGTTGATACAATTTCCATGTGAAAATTTTGCTAATGCTGATTTATCAGGCGTTTATCTAAACGATATAAACGAAAAATTTACTTATTGCTTCTAAATATGTAGATGTCTACAAAAGTAATTATGTATGGTTATAAATTATATTATTATGATGATGGCTTTCGTTTACTCACGTATTTTGACGGAATAGGTGAATATCCTTAAGTAAACTTTACATTAGTTTAAACAGAGATATTCAAAGAACTCAGAATAAAAAATATACACAAAAAATTATCCCAACAAAGTTACCTACAACATACATGTAACCAAACCAATTAACCAGACAGTTAAACGAACAAAAGTTAAACAATAATTAACCTCAAACACTTCACATAACCAACGTATAACGATTCTAACCCCAACTGAAATAACACAGTTAATTTTGATAAATTATACTGAACCTAAATTAGATTCGCGAACATTGTTTAACTGTCCAAATTTAACCGAGACGCCATCAATTAAGCTCTGAGTTAACTATTGTAGTTTAATTTCTCTAACGGTTAAGTTTTAGATTGATTGCTACCATGTTGCTTAACATAAGATGAATTAAATTCATAATTTTGTTTCAGTTTTTTGATGTTTGAATGTATGGAAATGATAAAGAAAAATAGTATGTTTAAGCGTTCGTATCTCATACATAGAGAATGAAATAACTGGTCATATTAAGTTTTCAAAATATTAAAGCAGTAAAATTTTCTTCCTTTCGTATAGATTAGTCTACGGAAATAATGCCGTCGCAAGGAATCAGTCGTAATTAAGCCTCGAATATCGAAGATTCCGTATTTTATATAAATTAAAAACCTGTTGACTGGTAGATACTGCCTTGCGGTATTAAGTCCGCCTTATGTACCACAATTGTACCCGAAAGTTTAAATAAATAAATATTAACAACCTGTAAAACAAGAGGCAAATGACTAACATAAATGAGAAATAAGCACAAAATAAGATGTAGTACCGATTTGTTTTTCGCATTGAATGTTTATAGTAATATAATTCACGGGATTAAGCGCGTACATGCAAAAATACCTTTTTTCGGGCTTGACGTATCGACCGGGTTACACCGGCCGTGGTCGCAAGCAGACTTGATTTCCCATTATAGATTTTAGAATTTTCATCATCATCTCCTGAGCCTTTTCCCAACTATGTTGGGGTCGGCTACCAGTCTTACCGGATTCTGCTGACTACCGTATTTTACATGGAGCGACTGCCCATCTGACCTCCACAACCCATTTCACTAGGAAACACAGTATCCCATAGTAAGACTGGTTGTCAGCGACTGCCAAAGATCAACGTATGACAGAATTTTCTTGACCGTTTTTTCTGATTGATGCAGTGAGCGTTTGTCACGCTTCTCTAAATCCCAATTAACCCGAAAGTTTTCAAACACGAACATTTTACACTGAAATTGCGGATATAGTTACTTTCAATAGAATTGGTGATAATGAATGGTGGAAATGGCAATTAAAAATTAGTTCTGTATTGAATTTTGGTTTTAATGTGGCAATATTTTGGATGTTTTTACAGAAGTGGTTTATCTCTGTTACGATAACAAGCAAAGCTGTTAACTGAAAAGGCACAATAAGTATAAATATTATATTCCTAGCGAAAAGTATACTCGTAGTTTATTGTACTCGTAAATCTAATCTGCGAAGAATTTATCTGTTATTACTATAGATAGAGTCAGCTAAAAGATAAAACTACGACACTTGATTAGAGCTTTGACATAATATTCGCAACTTCTGAAATGCTATTAAATTATCTTTAAGTCACCCTAAGATGTCTTTCTCTCGCTACTTTACAACTTATATCAAAGTAACTGAGTCACGGTAACTAAAAACTAATTGAAGTTTGAGTATATCATAAAACCTTTTTCAAATATGTTTCAGATACCGGAACATAGGAAAATTAAACCTTTTGTAGTAGTGTTTAATTTAAGGATCGGAGGACTAATTATAATAAATTATTCTATGACCTAATTAACATTTAGCTAGAAGCTAGTCATAGGTCACGGCTGCGTGCTTCGTATTAAATATTAGAGTATACATGAGAAACTAGAGTGAGCCTATCAGAGTTTGAACGTAAGCACTGTGTGTGTGAAAGTGTGAAATGGTTTTGTTGTGAATTATGTATGGAGACGGAGCTTGCCGTTTTAAAAAATCTATCTTAAACACTAATATTATCCTAACAATGTCAAAACCATCGATATTTTTGTATATAAGTTTCTCGTTGCGCGAAAATTAACTTAAATCAGTAAACGAATATACTAGGTTCAGACTAGAAACTGCTCTCGCTTGGCACAAGGGGAAACTAGCGATAGTAGCCGTCTATGTTTATAGTACGTCAATGCATTAAATATTTATTAAACTCTGGTTTAGACACGCATGCCTTTGTTTGATTTGAGTAGTATTGAGGTTCGATTGATAATTATGGTTATGGAAGGAAATATGTTATTAGTAATGGATTTTTGGGAACATGGGAAGGAATGTAGTATAGGTTTTTGTCAATAGTTTTGAGTTATTGTTTTGAATGAGAATATTAGGCGTATGAAAATGTGTTTATACTGTGGAATTTTCTTGAAACTATAAGTAAATACTATGAAATAATACCAAGTAGATACGTATATAGTTAATGTAGATAGGTATTATTACTTAACTTTTCATCATAAATATTATTTTTTTCCTCACTGACACATATTCTTTACTAATGAAGACATGTATAAATAGTAACTCTAAATATTATTACCAGGATTTTTTACCTCGGTTACCAAAATGTAACAAAAATCTACAAGTAGAACAAAAAAAGAACATCGCAACTGAATGTAACTTTATAGTTTATTGCGCCAAAAGTTATAAAAATTCGGAAATAAACAACATCGAACATTAATTGCGGCATAACTATTTTAATTAAAAGGTAAATAGTGAACATTGTAAAAATGTTGTGACGAAGTGGAACTGTAGTGAAACTGTAATTACCGGCGCGAGCACTTTCAGCCTTATGCGCGATGAACAAGGATCTATAAGCTTGTGGATAAGATATAACATTATTATGTAATATAATTTCAACCGACTTCAAAAAAGAGGAGGTTTTCAATTCTGATTATTTTTTGTAAGTTTGCTGTATTTATATTATAATAAGTTTTTTTGACGGGCCTGTTGGTCTAGCGGTTAGTGATCCTGACTGCTATACCGGAGGTCGTGGGTTCGATTCCCACTCAGGACAAATGTTTGTGTGATGAGCACGATCATTTGTTCCGGTCTGGGTGTAATTTATCTATAATATGTATGTATTTAGAAATATTTAAGTATGTTTATCAGTTGTCTGGTTACCATAACACAAACTCTCTTAGAGCTTAGCTTGGGATCAGATAACCGTGTGTGAATTGTCCAGGAATATTATTATGTCCAGGAATATTATAAGTTGTATTTCGCAATTGTGGGACGAATAAATTATTTTTTCCTTCGATGGGTTATATTATTTGATGATATGGATGCAATCGACTTTTTCTTAATCACTTTAGAAGGCACCAAATCTTTACACTTATATGTTACAGTTAAACCCTGATGTTAGAATACGTTTCTCCTGTGTTAACTGCTTTTGTTAGAACTAGTATTTACTGTTGTAAAAATAACTACTTTTAACTAGGGAAGACCCGAAATGATTCTCTTGTTAGCATATGGGTTGTAATTTTCATTCTTTAAAAACATTTTAATTCTATACGCCTAGACAGGAGAAAATTAAATTATTCGTAATCTTCCAGATCAGAAGTTTCTTACATCGAAAGTAGGAGTGAACAAGAAAATTAACTAGTAACAAATTCATTCATTGACATAGAGTTTCTAAGTAGCGCTCGCAACTCAATTCGGAGGGAAACGGAATCATATAAGAATTATAGGATTGCTCTAATTGGGACTAATTGAGACACTTTATACTGAAAATGTTTCGGCGTTTCTTTATTAGATTAGGCTCTATTTTAAGACTTTCGCGGAAAAATGTGTGAAGGGTCTCGGTATGGTCGGTCTTTGAAATGATTCCTGTGTCCGCGTTTTTAGTTTTTTTTAAGTAAGATAACATTTCTTTCACTTAACGCATTTTATCAAAGTAGTGGGTTGATTTTGAGTATATATTTATTTAGTTTAGTATTGCTATTAAAATTTCCATAATTAAATTCTGTAAGAAAAAATTAGAATGCCGCTATCTTTTAAGGAAAATAGTAAATTAAATATTTTGACAGTATAAATATTATAACAAAGCCGATTTTACTAAAACTAAATTACTATTTTACTAAAGCCAATTTTCTTAAAGTCGAGTAAAAATTGCTTACAAAAAACTTTAATAACAAAAATTTAACACATAATTAAACACGATTAATAAACGAAATATATAATAACTAAAGCTATACTCAATTATTAATCCAACGATATATTTTTAATGTCTGAATTAAGCAGAAAGATTTCACACCCTCAATCACTAACTAGGTTCGACTCCACAGTTTTTGCTGTTCCAGTTAATTGATCACTGTTCATTGGTTAGCAAACTTTGGTTGCAACTAATTTATTTGCCACATCGCTGCAATGTAAAAGTTTACAAACGAATTGCTATGCTAAAAACATTGGGTAATGAATCTATCGACTTGCGTCCTTTAAAGAAAAATACTTAATTATTCCCTTAATTTATTGATCAGTAATAAATTGCAAATTCTGTATGATTCTGACTGACCTGGCACTGTCAAAAGAATGCAATTTATAGATCGACGTCCTATATGCATAGGCTGCTACTATCGCTAGGTTCCCCTTGTGCCAAGCGAGAGCAGTTTTTAGTCTGATCCTAGTACATTTCGTTTTTCATTTAAGTTAATTTTCGCGCAACGAGAAACTTATATAAGAAAATATCGATGGTTTTGACATTGTTAGGATAATATTAGTGTTTTAGATAGATTTTTTAAAACGGCAAGCTCCATCTTCATACATAATTCACGACAACACTTGTTCACACTAGTGCTTACGGTTTAAATTCTGATAGGCTCAATGCACGAGCATAATGTTTTTGACAGCTGTCAAAACTGACAGCAAATTTCAGCATCAAGATTATAGCTTTCAACATTATTATTTATTACTTCTTATTTATAAAAAATATCATACATCTTTATACCAAGTACTTTGTGATTGGTCCTCGTTATTTGCTGTTACGTTGACGCATGACGTGCGGTTGGCCATACCTACTTTATTGATAGTACATAATTTGACAGATTAATCCAAGTCTTGACGTTTCTGCGAGCAATAATCAAACTGTCTGAAAATATCTAGTTTTTATTAAACTATCTATAACCTTTACCTGTTGTCAAGTAAAAATCAGAGAAAGAAGAAAAAGAGAAAATCAGAAATATATAAAGAGTTCACATGTATCATCATCACATGTCGTGGTGGCCTAGCGGTTCAATAAACGGATTTGTATGCACAAGGTTGCAAGTTCGAACCAAGGCAAGTACCAATGTTACTGTTTAAAGGATTAATATGTACTTTCTTAATTATTCTAAGTCACTTCTGACAATCGGTGAAGGAAAACATAGTGAGGAAACCTGGATTCCAAAATTGCCAATCCGCAGAGAGCAAGCGTGGTGATTAATGCTCGTGCCTTCTCTATATGGGAAGAGGCTTGTGCCCAGCAGTGGGACGTTTATAGGCTGGATTATTATCTGTAACCTTTACATGTCTGTTGTAATGTGAAAATCAAATTACAGAAAAGTGAAAATACTTTTTCCTATTACATTTCAAACTTAAAATCTTTTTGAACGCAATAAGAACGCTTTATCTGAAACCAAGAAGATCAGAAAGGTTCAATAGTTAAGGGTAACTACCAAATCGGTCGCCAGTTAGTCGTTGAAAGTTAACGCTGATAAAATTAAACTTAGAAGTCAAAGACTAACTTTTGTAGATAAAGAGCGGCTTGATATCTCGGGTACGTATTACGTAAATTACGTCAAATTGCTGTTAAACGGTTAACGTTTTGTGAGTTTAATTGTTGAGTTTTCTTGAAACTGAAAATATTTTGTTACGTTTATTTACTTATGTAGGTTGTAGATATTCACATGCTCCAAAAACATCTGAATATACCTTATAGCTAGCTTATCCATTTTAATTTTGATTACTAAAAAACATGCGGACAACATCACATACTTTGCTCTGAACTCAAAGTAAGTAGCTAAAGCACTTGCGTCATAAATTCAGAAACAACGAAGATACCACAAACACCGGAGTAAAAATAATAAAATGGTTTTTCTACATTGACCCGTCCAGGGATCGTACCCAGTTCCTCAGAGCTAGCGACACCTTGAAAGCCACTCGCGTACGCCACTCGTCCACGGAGGTCGTCAAAAAATTACCGTAAAATAAAAGCACAAATAACTAAATATACATACCTATAGCTTACTGACCAACTAAATAGCTTTAATTTACCAAGATAAGTCCTCTATCAAGTCCAATAGTCCATAAGTTTCTACTTAGTTTAAATCACGATCAACCGCCAATCAAGATGGCTCCCACAAGCGTAGTACGTCATGTAAAAACGAAGGCTCATCGGATAAGGCCCTTTGACAAACAATCGAGCATTTGCCTCAAAGATAACAAAGGTTTTGTCTCATAACTGCGGTTTTGATAAACCGGCTCAAGACCGGATAATATTGTGAGGAAATAATTTGTTTTTCACTCGCTTTTGGGCCACTACGATTGCGTAATTCAGAAATCATGAGATTTATGAATTCAAGGGTTTTATAATTTTAGATTTAATATAAAACGATACTATAATATTCACTCTACATACTAATTAAGTAGATTTATATAAAAGTTTAAGCTGTATTCAAGTTAAAGCAAGTTGTTTATAGTTTTTCATAAATAAACTAGATATTACGAATATTGAATTATGATGAAAAACAAGAAAGATGTTTAACAAATTTTACTATTGTTTCATATCGATTATATTCGAACCGCGAAACGACTTTTATAACAGTTGCGTAAACCTCTGAAAATTTATAAAATGATGTATTATGTCACACAATCCTTTACTAATATACTAAGAAAGAGATAATTATATTAAATATTTAATTAATTCAATACCCCCAGTTCCATAATAGTCCTCTAAAGTTGTTACCCGCATGGCCCCACAGTTCGGTAATTAATCTGAACCAAATTTCCAGACAATGGATCTTAAGACTAAGTCTGTTTTAAACTAACTACTCTCGATAACGGCCTGTAAGAAATTGGCGGTCGTTTGTTTTCTAGACTAGACCAGCTTTGTGGTTTACATCTAGTTTTCAACTTAGTTTTACCTAAATATTATGATTATAATATTGAAGTTGTCAGCTAAGTTGTGCCTATAGTATGCTTATAAGTTTTTAAAAGTAGTAACCTACTGTGAGTATTAAATATAATTCATGACTTTTTCTAAAGGCTTAATCACGCAAAAATTAAAATAAAAAATAAACATGCTGTGGTTTCTATTAGAAATCGTTCGTTTGGTGTAAATCGACCTTTACTAGTTGAAAGAATTGCAGGTTTTCATCATCATTTCAATCTGTTCTTATAACAAAAATTTGACACGGTAAAAACTAAATAGTATATTTCTAGGTATCACGAAAATTAAAAAAACTATATTATATGCATTCCAAAATGGTAAAAAAAATAATTTATTAAAATATAACCCTAGATTTCGTTTAACAGCAATCGACCTTTTCAAAAATAGTTATTTTGTTTACAATCCAGCTAAATAAGGTTATCATTTCACACAGAGAAGGAATTTATCTCTAAGTTTTCACACTATGAGTTGGCGATTGAAATTTAAGTATGTATGAGAAGAATGACAGAGCAACGTGAACTCAAAGGAGACAGTTCCTAGACAATTTAAAAATTAGTTTTTACAATGCATCAGTTTTTTACGAATGGAGAATAAAAATCAACGTATTGATGATAAGATATTAGACAATTGAAAACGAATTCACATCAATATGTTTAATTTGTTATTTTTAAGTAGTTATGTTATTTTGTACAGACCTATAACTTGTGTGTGTGGTTTTAAACTGTAAATTCAAGTTGGTTATTATTAATAAATAAATAAAAATAAATAAGTAAAATATAAATCTAATTCATTCAACCTTGAAATATATTGAAATATTTTGGTTAAAAGATTATTGTGTTGTGTTATTAATTATGTACTTAAAATAGATAAATTTTGAAGTATACTATATTAACAGGGATAAACTTTCAACCCATAGAGTAAATGAAAGCGGTGTTGCCATTTATGATATTTCTTAAGCCACAAAAATAAAGTTAAAAAGTCGTTAAAAAGCTAACTTCAATATAAAATTTTAATTTAAAAACTTTACCAGCATTTAAAGTTGCCAGTATAAATGCAGACATCGCAAATCACATGTAAATTTGAAACAAATATCTACCGGAGTCATTCGGTTGAATCCGCATTTTTGTCCTAATGCAGTATTGAGCTTGCACCCTAATGTCGAATTGAGTGCAAAACCACACGGAATCTTAGTATTACGGATCTAGCAGGTTTTGGAGCTATGTTAGCTTCAAAATCCGGTACCGGATTTAAAAATTAATGGTCTATGAGCACCCTTTTATTTAATTAGATCATCATCAGCCGGAAGACGTCCACTGCTGAACACAGGCCTCCTCCTTAGAACGCCACAATGAACGACAACGACAATTTTAATACGTTATATATTAATTAATGAACACTTAAAACAATTTAAGGGTCACCCTATTTTTTCTCAGCAATTTGTCGCAATTATGATTTTATTGATAACTAGCTGTGCCCTGCGGTTTCACCAGCATGAATGCCTATGTCCCGTTCCCGGTCTCTTTATGTTATTCAGGGCGCAGATGAATCACTATCGTAGCAAAGGTCAGGATTACTTTTTTATTCACCGAGCAATTTTCCAATTTTTTTTTCATAAGAACCTTCTCCTGATAATAACTAACACAACAAAAAAAGAATTGGCGAAATCGGTCCAGCCGTTATTGAGTTATGCGCTTACCAACACACTTAGCGATTCATTTTTATATATTAAGATATGAGAGTGAGAAATCTTAAATTAAACCAACTTAAAAATTCTCATCTCTACTATATGGCACAAAAATTTAAATCCCTTATTTTGTTTGAGTTGTGCTTATTGTCACGTAAAAAAGGATTGTAGAAAACAAAGTTGTTAAAAACTCATTTACAAAAACTATTCTAAAATTAGGTACAATTACCGGATTTCGTATGTAAACTTGCAACAAGCCTAGTTTATGGTGTTTTTGTTATTTTTAACGTTTGTAGCGAAGCGTGTGGAGTTTAAAGGTTTCTGTGCAAATAGTCTGTTTGAACGTGTGTGGAAATTATAGTTCAGTAATAGCGGCATTCTTTATGCTAAGCTGGTACGGATTGATGTTCAAATTCCTTTGGAAAATGTTCTGCTAAAGAGAATTCTGTATGTTCCATTGCACCTTGTGCAATGAGGATGGCGGTATAGTTTTAATATAATTAATATGCAAGTAGTACTAACGTGGTGATCGCCTATTGCTATTAAAACTTGATTAAATTTAATATTTTCGTCAAATTATACGTAGGATTTTGAATTCAATAAAGAACACGAAGACAAAAACATTTTGTTTTTAAAAATAAATTAAGTTAATTTAACTTTGTTTTTAGTTTTCGCTTATTAATATAGTTACCTCTTCCATTTGTTTACTATTAGGACCCATAGAACTAATACATCAATTTAGTTTCAAAACCTATCTGAAAACGTTACACGAACAACTACTTACATAAATACAACCATACTCAGATAAATGTAATTATCGTTCCTATTAATTGCAAAATCAACATGAAAACATTTCGTAACTAAATGTCTGTTTATTAATGGAACTAATATTAAGCGCACCCTGTTTGAACTTGAATACCGACCGCATTCAATGTAAACGCTGTGTGAAAGAGATGGAGACATATAACTGTATAGCTCCGTCCCTTTCTAATGGTGGAGCGATTGTGAATGATACGTTATAGAGGGTGTTTACTGAAGCATAATTATGATTGTACAAATATCATGGGATTTTGTAATAGCTGTACTAATGGGCATGTGGTGCTAAAACATGCAACTAGGTTGTGATTGGTCAGTAGGAATTAATTAAAGTTTTTTTCTTAGTCATGTGCAGAATGTCCGTTTAAGAAGGATATGAGGTGGGAAAAAAAAAGTAATAAAAATACACTATTACTAGGCACTTGCTAAAGATGAAGATTATTTTATGTACTGAAACGTGTGTTTACATTCACACACTCTGCATGAATAGTAGAGAGGCAGTAGAATTATGAAATAAGAACTCCGCTTTATTTCAAAGTTGGTCTATAATTATTTGTGCGTAACTCATGACTTTGATTTAAGGCCTAGATTAAATAAAACTGCAATCTGAATCGTCTCCTATCTGAAAAAAAAACACCGCAGTCTTTTGAATGGATGACGAAACTGAGAACAGAAAAATAAATAAAAACAACAGCAAAAGTCTCAACAATGCCAGGTTAACCACTTTGGCACGTTACCAACACTTAATTTAAATAAACCTAACTAAGGATGCGCTGACATTTCAAAATAAAACAATATCGCTTGCCTTCAGTCGTGATAGGTTCCACAAAGGGTCACGACAATACGAGAATCGATATTCGAATCGATTCTAAGTGTACCGCATATCGATGTTATCGATTCAACATAATCGAATTTGTTAATATATTTGTCGCGACCTTTGTAATTACTGTAATTGGCTGGCTTGATAGACAACTTGTTAAGCTAATTACATTCCTTTGGAATATAATCGTGAGGATTTATTTATTTATAATTGGAATCAATTAAAATGGATTCAGTGAACAGCGAGCTCTTGTCTTCTGTAGTTTATTGGAGTATTAACATTAATAAATCTTTAATTGATTAAATAAAACGAACCAGAAATTAGTAAGACTATGGAAAAAAGTTTTGACTAAAACTTATGTAATAATAATTCCAGCTAATAAACGTCCCACTGCTGGGCACAGGCCTCTTCCCTTATAGAGAAGGCGCGAGCATTGATCACCACGCTTGCTCGTTGCGGGTTGGCGATTTCAGATCCTAATTTTGGAATCCAGGTTTCCTCACGATGTTTTCCTTCATCGTTTGTCAGAGTCTTAGAATAATTAAGAAAGTACATTGACTTTGAAAAGTTACATTGGGACTTGCCCGGGTTCGAACCTGCAACCTCGTGCATACAAATCTGTTCATTTTTTCGTTCAGACTTTGAAAAGTTACATTGTTACTTGCCCGAAAACTAATTTAAACATAGCCCCAAAAAGTAATCATACCCATGTTATATATACTCTCTCAACATATCATACAATTTAAACCTAACTTTGTTGTTACAAGCAATATTAACTTATGTGCGGTCAGGATACATACGCATTGTCACTCTATTAGGGTCTTTACGAACATAGTGACCACACTAGAAGCAATAACGATAGTTTAACGATAACACCTCTACCTAATCTAACAAATCCCTACATATAAACGTAAAACTAACCGACTGTATCTCAGCATATGCTTTCCATGGCCGGCTAAACAAAGCATTTGAGACTAAGCTTCCTAAGTTAGAACGCAATGGACGTCGCGCAAACAATAATTACGCGATGTAAAAGCTCTTAGTTTTACGCTCATCGTAAAAGTGTTTTATTTGTAGAGTAGCGGTCAGTGATGTGAGTATGGCTTTGTAAAGGATATTATACACTTACATAGTTTCTAAAACCGTTTACGGATTTCTTTATAATCCTATATTAGTTAAAATTTAAAATAAGAAATCATAAAGTTTAACTTCTCAAAGAGTCAATAAAATTATTGTTCAATTGCTAGGCAAAGATTTTTCCGAATGTTTTTACGCTACACTCTACTCTAAAGTGAAGGATAATATAATATATTTTAATATTAGCAACACTTAATATTCTCTATCACTTTCCCAAATTCACGATTAGAACGAGACAAAACATATCAGAAAATCAAAGTTACTAATCCAACAGACAAAAGACAAAACAAATGAAACATCAACAGAAACGTCAAGAGCTTTCAAAACCGCATCCGGCTAATTAACCGCACCGAAAACCGTACATGAAACCGTTCCGGGAAAATACAACATAATCACATAGATCTCGATAATAACCGGACGATGTTCCCTCTAGTGGCAATTAGCTCTAGCCTGAGTCAGCTGAATTGAGACTAGACTGAATTGCAATCTAGATTTTTATAGATTAAGACAGTTTGACTGGTCTTAAACGTTTGTAAGACTGTGATTGGAGATGATAAGATGTTTTAAATGCGAATGGAATGGGATTTTCTAGGTTTGGATTATAAGTTGGGTTATTAAAAGTTGCATTTTGTCTAATGTTTTTATCGATTTCTGTGAGGATTTAAAGGGTTTTGCTTCATTTTGTTCACCTAAATATCTAACTATTGATGCTTCTCCCACCATAGATAGTTAGAAATAATTAGTTTTCGTTCAAGTTAAAATTGTATTTAGTAGTTTCAGGTGCTGTCTGACATATGTATGTATGCGATGTTTATGGGGCTAACAAAGCAATAGGTTAAAGCTAACATAAGAAGATATACGAGGTTTTTTGAAATTTATTACATTTTATTTATTATAACACTTTTTCACTTACGGACATAATCGAAGGCATAAAATCGCTTAAGATTGGTAAAGCTACGGGGGCAGATAACATCTCAGCGGAACAATTAAAGAAATTAGGACCTACCGCTGTATCTTGGCTACTCGAGCTTTTCAATAACTGTTTGTCTCTAACCCGGATACCGCGCTTATGGCGAAAATCTAAAGTTATAGCGATTTTAAAACCTGGGAAACCAAGCGACGACCCTAAAAGCTATCGCCCTATATCGCTGTTGTGCCACACGTACAAGCTGTTTGAGAGGATGCTGCTTAATCGTCTTGTCAACATTGTTGACCCACAACTCATCCCGGAACAAGCTGGTTTTCGTCCGGGTAAGTCCTGCTGTAACCAAACTCTGAACTTAACACAGCATTTAGAAGATGGTTTCGAGCTAGGTCAAGTTACTGGTGTGGTCTTCGTAGACCTATCGGCTGCTTACGATACCGTCAACTTAAAAAGACTGTTATGGAAGGTAAATAAAATCACACAGGACAAACACTTCACAAATATACTAAGCGAATTGCTCCACAACCGCCGCTTTCAAGTTCATCTCTTGGACGAGAAGAGCAGATGGAGATCACAAAAAAATGGCCTTCCTCAAGGTAGCGTTTTGGCTCCCCTGCTCTTCAACATTTACACCAACGATCAGCCCAAAACACCGAACACCACCCGCTTTCTCTACGCTGATGATTTGGCATTGGCCTCACAAGCACCTTCTTTTGGCGAAGTTGAAAGCCACTTAACAAAAGCCCTTGAAGACCTTGGCTCGTATTATGTAAATAACTCGCTTAAACCCAACCCGTCCAAAACACAAACATGCGTCTTTCATCTACGCAACCGTGACGCCAACAAAATACTTAACATCTCCTGGCAAAATACACCTATTACTCACTGTCGGAACCCAAAATACCTGGGCATCACTCTGGATAGAGCTCTAACCTACAGACATCACTGCACGAATACTAAAATGAAGGTACACGCACGGAACAACATTCTTAGACGTCTTACGTCTACCAAGTGGGGAGCGTCACCACATGTCTTGCGAACTACCGGAATGGCACTTTGTTACTCAGCTGGCGAATACGCCAGTCCCGTCTGGAGCCGTTCCGCGCACACTAACCTGGTGGATACAGCACTAAACGACACATGCCGGATAATAACAGGTTGTCTAAAACCAACCCCTGTTGGTATGCTGTATTCACTAGCCGGTATTGCACCTCCAGATGTCCGCAGACATGTGGCTAGCTCCATTGAGAAGGCTAAAATGGAAACCGATCCACGACACCCAATGCACCAATACACTCCGGTACCGCAGAGGCTCAAAAGTCGACATAGCTTGGTGAAAGATGTTCTCCCATTGCGAGCCGATGCTCGTAAGACTAGAGTCGACCTTTGGGAAAGTAGGTACCCAACCATGTCACCCAACCCAACGGCCGAAAAACTTCCTCCCGGCCACAGTTTACCCTGGCCGACGTGGAAGTCTTTAAATAGACTCCGGACCCAAGTCGGCCGGTGCAATGAAAATATGTGCCGGTGGGGCTACAGCACACCTGAGCCGTGTGAGTGCGGCATCCTCCCCCAAACCATGGCTCACTTAATGAGCTGTCCAGCATGCCCTGCCACCTGTACACGCGAGGACCTGTATGAGGCAACGGACAATGCCGTGTGCGTGGCTGAATACTGGTCGGGAAAAATTTAAATGCCAATGATCGACTCGATAAGAAGATTATAACACAATTAAATCTAATATAAGAAATTATGAAATTATGTTTGAATATAATTTGTTGTGCGTAAATAACGTTTTCTTTTCAAACAATGTTTATTTGCTTTGTTTTTTTCTTTAATAAAAAAAAGAGAGAAATAAATTATTATGTTATTGATTTAAGAAACTAAAATATTTATGTATAGAATTTAAATACTTTAACTAACTGAGCTTATTTGCCTTAAAATACATTATTATACTTAATATAAATTCCAAGTTTTAGTGGAATAAAATAAGCTTGTTACGTTATTCTTAATGTCGAAATTTCTAGAATAAAACAGCGAGGTAGCGTGTAAATCTTGTGAATGCTTCGCAATCCTTTATGAAGCGTAAAATGAAAACATAAGTTTCCACTTTGTACTGTATCTTTGCATTAAATTCTGCTAAGTATAAAATGGTAATTTATCAATTAAGACCTTGAGAAGAATCTGTTTTATTTTATAAATAAATAAGAATTATTTTAACAAAATTAAATATAGTGCTATTTCAAAATCTCCCACACTAAGAAAGAATGAAAGATTTGACGAATTGAATTTAATCTTCCGACATGCCTTTTTATTGCATTAATTAAAACTCAAATGCCTTTGGAATCCTAATTTATGAAAACGGAATATCTGTACACGTATGGAATTTGGCACGTATGCCTTTTAGTCTTAGTAAGACCAATGGAAGCTTAGGCGCAGGCCAGACAGAAGAGACGTAAGACGCAGACGGGGCGTGGACATTTATCTCTACCGCGGTTCTTTCATACAAAATGTATAGAAGCGTCGCGACGCAAAACATACAGAAGAGACAGGCGACTTACGTCTCTTCTGTCTGGCCTGCGCCTTAGAGTTATGTATATTATTTTTTGGGTACTTCGGTACTTACATGTTTTAAAAATAATTTCATGCTAGTTGTATCCAGAGGTTTCAAGCGCCTTGTTTGACATTTAAGGCAGGCAAGTCGTTTGATATTAAATGGTATTATTTATAAACTAAAATTCCTTGAGAATTCGGCTATCAACACAAAAAAGGTTCTTTCGAACCCATCTTTCAGAGATTATTGCATTTACCAATAGCAACCAATATTTGTCAGAGCAACTTAGTATTTGAGTCGACTCTTTAGTTGTAAGATACTGCAATGCTATCGCATTTCGTATTGACTCGAAGCCGACACCAATACTCTTGAGAATTAAAGGAAATACGAGACTTTCTACAATTAGTTGTTTTACAATTAATTTAGCATTAACTGTAACAATGTGCTAATGAACATTATATAATTAAGTAAAGTCCTAATTAATAATATTAGTATAGTAATAATATTCATGATGCATGATAAACAGACGGTCATCCGATCCCAAAGCAAGCAGAGAAGCAGAGCTTGTACTGTGGTAACCAGAAAACTGATAAACATACTTATATAATCCAAATTTGGTACATATTATAGATTATTTAAAGTACAAAGTAAAAATACGACTACATTCCTTAAAGATAATCTATCTGTCAGTAATTTTTTTATCAAATTCCGTCCAGCAGTTTACGAGTAATTGGCAAACAAACATACCTTGATAAATAATATTGAAAACACACCAAAATATCTAATTACATAACAGCAAAACGCCAAAAGCAGTTTATTAACCTTCGAGTGGCCATTTATTAAGGCTTTAATGCGTCAAATATTTTTAGCGAAAATATGGAGGTTCGCGGCGGGACATCGGTATATTAGGTTTGGGCCCAAATGGACAATTTCCGAGATGTCCCACGTTCGCAAGAATTGAATAACGACGACACTAACTTTGTTAACCGGGTACGGCCGGGCGCCGTATTTTTTTTCATTAGCAACGTATTTTTGTTGTATAAATAAGGCAGGGTTTTTGGATATTCTATGCTAATTTTGTGAATGTTTTACTTACTGTACCTAACTACCTATGTACCTATTGTTTTTTACTCTGGAGGGTTAAAGAGACATTACAATTAGGGTGTACGAAACAAATAGGTGAACGCAAAAAGCTCTTAATCAAATTATGAATTAAGTTGAAACTCTTTTTTATTATTTTTGGCTTGTTGTATGTAGTTTTTTTTGTATTTGACAATTTAAAATCGATGTTTGATTCTTTTTAAAGACAGCTTGCTGCTAGAAAGTTTATAGCGTGTCTCCTTTACAGCGCGAGCACAAAGCAAGCTCAGAATTCCGGTCAAAACTCGACACTGTCTTCAAAAAGTTTAACCCTGCCTATATAATAGCCAGTTTCAAAAATACAAATTTGGAACACAAATCGTATGACGTCACAGTTACATAGCAATGCATACGTCAACACCGCATTCACCGCGAACCTGAAATGCCGACCATTAAAATAACGAACCGTTATTTTGGTTTAACTTGTTATTATAGTTTAGTTATTTTTAGCAGAACCGTTATGTAAAAGCTTAACGAAATATATGCTATAGTTATTTAGATGTAGACCCGTTTAACGTGTAACAAATTAAGTTGGTAAGCATTTGTTTAGATAGATAAGAAACTTGTTATTTAAGGTTTCCATTTTGTGTCAAAAACAGCTACCACATTGTTAAACTTTCCTCACCAATGTATCTGTGGAATATAGTAATATGTGTGTGGTAATATGATGATTTTTAAAAACTGTAATAGAATGTAAACGTAACTAGTAAATAAATTAAGTTCCCAAAAATATTGTCTTTCGAAAGCATGAATATACACTAATTGCACAACTGCAAAAGACACAATAATCAGGTTTTTTTTTTTTTTTGTTTTTTGTGCGTACTAACTTATTTCAAATATAAAACAATGGTATACTATCTATTCTCTACAACAAAGATGTCCAAATCAAATAAACACTTTAATTCAACAACATAATATCACGTATTTCATACAACTAAGAATACTTCCAATTCACAGGAAGTGAGTGAATGGAAAAATTCAGGCATTATCGGTTTAGGCAACGTCGCCTACTTTTATAGCTCCAAAGGCTTTTTACGATCGTGTCCGCGGATAAAAACCCCCCTTTAACCCCCCTTCTCCTTTACCCATTTAATCAATAGTGATTTCGGTGTAATAGTTTTTTTCTCCACTTTGAATATAAAAGTTTTTTGATTTAGAACGAATAGTTTGGTCTCGTGTTAAAAAGTTGTAAACTGAATTTGGATCGGAATCGTGTTTTGGAGATTCCTATCGGGGTTTGAGGATATATGAGTTAGCTTATTATTTTGTTTCTTAAAGACTTCAGTGAAAAGTTATTTATGTTCAATGTTTTACCATTTTAAATGCTTTTAACACATGTGGCATATATATATAGGTATGTGTCATACATAATATTTGAAATCGTTATCAAATTAGAATTACGGTTAGAAAGCCCTTTCCAATCCAGTTTGCGTAAATTCTAGACATATGGAGAATTTTGGTACCTGATTAATAATATGTTGAATATTAATGGCTATTTTTATGATTAATGATTATTTCCCAATGAAGAAGAACACAACAAAACATTCTTAAAAGAAGAAAATATAGCAGGAACTATTAACCAAAACCCAAAGGGTGATTCTACAATGAAATGGTAATATCGATAAACAGTTTCTCATGTGCAGAATACTAAAAAAAGCTGCTTCAATAAAGTGATTGTGCCATTAGTTTACAGAATTACCCGGTACTTTCCGGTTCCAAGCGAGGCAAAGCTGCTTATAATTATGCTGACAATATGCAAATACCTTCCTCTCCTGTTTTCAAGTCACTTTATTTGACGGAATTGCGAACTACTGATTCAATTACAAGTATTTAACGAAGTGTTCAAGGGTTAAAACTGTATAGGATGAACTCTTTAAGGTTTTATAAGTTATGGTAAAGGATGGACTCTTTTGAGGGTTTCTAAGAGATGTTACTAAGCTCGTACTTGACATTAGCAGAACTAGTCAAAGATAGTTTTAGGTGCATATTTTGTTCTTATTTCCTTGTCTTTGAGATTTAGATTTAGCTTTTTAATTAAAGAATACAAAAGAAGAAATCTTAAAGTAACAATACCTAGTATTTATTTACTCATACAATGAAGTCTTAATAAATACTTTTGGTTGCGTCTTGTCCTGCGTAGATGTTTGGTACTACAATCTTCAAACCAAATTTCATCAAAATCGCTTCAATGATTTAGGAGTAAAAATGTTGAAACAGACAAAGTTACTTTTTTATTTAAATATTAGATAAGAATGGATAAGAAAGACAGCTAGTGCCATGTTCTTTGTGAATTAAATTCGATACTTTTCTACCTTTCTTAATACAATGCAGTTGAATACTAAGTAATATGATATTTTGCTGCAAATGAAGCCAGCCATTGTCTCTAGTTTGCGCAAACCCCTAAATCTAGTTGTCTGAATTGTCTCCTAGTTTGGTATAGCATAGATGATTAATTGGCCCGAGAGTCATCAATAATATCTGCAATTTGATTCATCAGTTACCAGCGGGTTAACGGGCATTTGCGATTCGAACGAATATATTACATTAGCTATAATATTAACTGTTTTGTACATAGATATATGATTTGGTCAGGTGTTAAGCAGACGATGAAAGAGAATAAGGCATGCAAAAACTCTTATACAATACAATTAGGAATAGCTATCGTATTTAATTAGATTTTACTGACCCGCTAGAGCTAATGCGTAAATAATAAAAATAACATCATAAAAAAAAACCTAATAAGTTGGGTCTTTACTCGTGATCAGAGGGCAGGTTTGTTCCTTGCTCAGTAAATCGGCATAGCCATTCAACGTGGCAATGCTGCCAGCCTGCTGGGCATGTTTCCCGCCATTGACAAGGATGACGAAACATTTTTTTATTTATATAAGTTACAATTTTAATATAGTTTAAGTGTTTCTAGTCATAAAAAAAACACGTTTTTCTTCAGTAATATATTTGATGGACATTAAAAAAAATCATTGAAAGCATGAAAAAAAACCTTACTATTTATAACACAAATAGTTTTACTTCTAGTAACTTAAAAGCTAGTTTCAAGAACAGGTGACACTGAACTTGTCTGTTATTCTTATCTGGACGTGCAACGAATACAAATGATGAGGAAAACGCACTATAAGGTAAAGTGCATACAATAAGTGCATACAATCATAAACTTTCTTAGACTTCTGATGACTGTCTATTATAAGGAAAACTAAGGTTTTGTTGTATTAAATCCTTTTATCGTAATTAATAAATGTATAGTTAAGAAGTATGTGCACAAAAAATTGAAACTAACTTTGCCATTCCTGTTATTTGATATAAATAATTATAAGAATATTGTTTCCGATAAAATAACTTATTATATATTCTTAAGAATTATTCTTATTTACGGAAAGTTGTAAAACATATTATAAAAAATATTATGTGCCAGTTTTTCCACATCATAGATACATCCTTCATCCAGAAAGTTCAATAAAAAGTTTTCAAAAAAATCTGAAATCAAGGTCTGCCTTATATGATACATACTGGCTTATGTTATAAATATTCCTTATGCAGTTGCTACTGCCTTATATAATATACACTGCATTATGTGATATATACCCTTTCTCGGCTCTTGACCGATAATGCATTTATGCTTAGTGCTGCCAAGCAGCCATGTAATATATGGAAAAAAACCGAAATGACAGGGACCCAGCCTAAAATAAATTAATATAAATATCACGTCAACCAAGCCTAAAATTACAATCATACTTATTCGACATGTCAAATATCGTTTCGAGTCGAATTTCGAAAGGCTCAGCCCGCTTAGTGCAACACATTTAATTCATACGTCTAACCGCTTTCCAACCAAAGAACTAATATAAGCGAACTGGAATGCGTACGAGCAAATAAAGGAACATCAAATATGAATACTTCTTTTGAAAGTGTTAAAACTCATGCACAACCGCGAGAGAAATAGAAGATAGCATTATGATTTATTGGCAACTTTCTGTGTCCTTCTTGCACGATTATCTGAACAAGCTGTTAACTTAAAAATAAATAAAAAAAACTATCCGAAAAATTGGAAAATAGAGCAATTTCATACTTAATACATCTTTTTTTTTAATTATTACTAATTTTAACCTTCTAAGTGACTTGAAAAAATGCCTAATGTGGAAGTGAGACGGTGCACTATACTACACGTAGCTGTGTCTCGTTTCCACTACGGAAACAGTCTTGTTATTAATTAGTTATGTGAAATAAAAAAAACCGCTAAATACTACAAAAAAAAAATACATTTGAAATATTTTTTCGTACAGTAGTCGAAAAAGCAGTAGAAATAATGAAAATCCTATTCGTAGACAAACTATTATATAGAGATGTTTTTCAGCCATTACTTTGGTTCGAAAAACTTTTAAGTTTTGTTGTCCTTTCCAGTTTCATTATAAGTTCCTTGTTCCCGACTTAATCTAGTTACAAACGTACCGCCTAATTCCTATTTGCAATTATATTTTCCAATTAAATTTTCCACTTTTCTTCCCCGAGTAATGAATTTCGTAACAATTCGGATACAATATTGTGTGGTATAATTAAAAAAGGGTTGCTCTTAATATTGTTGGTAATGTTATTAATTGCTTGGCTTTTTGAGGATTCCGTTTGAATCATATGGGAAAAACAGAATTTTAAAAGTTTATTATAGATACCTGTCTTGAAACTAAAGCTTGAAATAGACATATATTTGAAAAAACTGCCTCGTTGGCCTAGTGGTGCTAAGCGCGACTGCTACGCTCGAGGTTTGGGTTCGATTCCCGAGTCGACCAAGGTGTTATTGGGTTATTCTATGAAATTCTCAGTAGCAGGTCGGAGTTTGGATTTGTGCCCGGTAAGTGGCAATAGGCTCGCCCCCTTTTCCCATTTTCCCATTACATGGGACCTAAACATATCGGTGAACTGTGGGTGTACATTGGTACACCTCTGCCTATCCCTATACAGGCGTGATGATATGTTATGTTTTTGAAAAAAATACCCACTAAGTCGGAAAATCAAGACTTAAATACCTGAAATATGATGACAAATAATTTACAAACTAACTGAAAAGAAGGCTGTTCTTGGTTTTGTAATCAAATAAGTGCATAAAAGCCACCTGTTAAACTCTTAACCCGCCTAACAATTAATCCATAAATAACGAAAACAAGCAATTACTACTTTCAACAAAGAGATTGCTTGGACGCCGTCCAAGGGCATTAAAATAATGTCGACTTAGATTTAATTAAAAAACTTCACGTACAAAAGTTTAAAAGGTAGTAATAGCGTGATGAGCGCTTCAATAGCCTTGTTTGAACAACTTTTATATTGTTTGCTGCGTAAATACCTTTAGAAGTTTCTATAGTATTAGAAAAAGTGCATAAAATATTTGAACGGGCTTTGTTGTTTCTAAACTGTTTTATAGACTTAAGATATTCATTGATTCTAACTATCTAATATTCCGTTACAAATAAAAGTAAAATTTATTTGGATTAAAACACTGTTCGTTTACTAATCACAGTTGAAAATTTACTATGTTTCTAACAAACATTCAATCAATCAATCAATCAGCCAATCATAGTCCACTGCTGGACATAGGCCTCTCCTAATTTGCGCCACAACACCCGGTCCTCCGCCTTCCGTATCCAGCAAACATTATGACTAGAAATCTCCTTTACAATTTCGTTGAAATTTACACGTAACCAAAGCTAAAATCAGAAATACGTATTTAATATGATGTGAAGCCTTGTCAAGAAGCAAATATGGTGAAGCATGCCCAGGTATAAATAGTACTATATCTTGTCGAATAATTGACTTTCAAGTTGAATTCCATTTTCAGACTTTGTCCAAATGCACTAGGGTTGTTACTCATTCGATTGAAGTTTGCTGAGATCTGTGGAATTATTGTTGTACATATAATATGTGCTATTAGTTACATGTACTTTCTTATTTTTTTAAGACTTCTGACAGACATCGTGAATAAACCTGGACTCCAAGAATTGAGCGAGCGTGGTGATCAACTCTCGTGTCTTCTCTGTATGGGAAGAGGCCTGTGCCCAGCTGCTGGGCACAGGCCTCTTGATTTCATCCTATAAACGTAACACTGCTGCAGTGTTACGTTTATAGGATGAAATCATTAAATTATTATTAAGCTTTACATGGGTTTAATACCAGAGCATCTAAATGTGATTTAAACTTTCTTCAATCTTTATTTTTTAACATCTTAAGGTTAACACCGCAAGACCCAAGTTAAGGCCTTGCAGACAATTGCAATCTTCTCAAATCTTACAGATCTAGTTAGTTAACTTTTTTCGTATGCACGTTACTTTTTTATTACATATAACCAACGCAAAAACTGATTTAAAGCCTAAAACAGAACGAATGGTCTCTTGGTCCTTTCCACTAGTATCTGTTAAATTACATATTTTATCTAGAAGGAAGACCATAATTTTAGAGGGTAGAGAGTTCTTTGCCAGTTTGACAGAAGAACTAAGAGAATAAAAAGACAATCACCTAAATGTGTAGGAATGGATGTAGGTCTTTGTGTTGCAGTGAGTCAGAAATAGCTAGAAAAAAAGACAATAATCTCAATTACCTATAAGCAGCAGCCCTAGCAGCCAGAGCTCTTCACCACAGCGTGTCCTAAATAAATAATACGATATTGTAAGAGAGGTCTTAAGAGCTATAGCCATGGCGGGCTTTTCTCAAAGTTTCCATACTCCATCCCCGTTTAAACGTGAGTTTGTTTATATTTTTACGATATTGTCAAAGTTAGAGTTTAAAAGGTGTCGAGGAGCCATCAAGATGGTTTTTGTTAAAGAATTTTTCATGGTTATTTCCCCTTTTAGGAGCAAAGTGAGTTCGCCAATTTTGTTTTAGAATATTTTATGGTAAATGCTCTTAATTATGTTCGCTTTTGGCTTGAATTTGTTTGAATTGTTTTTAACCTCGATGGTAAAAGAGGGGTGTTGTAAATGAGCTTGATGTGTCGGTCTTTATTTGCGGCATGATAGTGACTAAACGAATAAACTGATTTGAAAGATTACTTGATTGAGGATCTTGTCAATCGTTTATGAAATGACGTATAATATTTTTGAACTATAAGCTAATTTATTTTGTTTTATTATTATTAGCATTATATTATTTAAATTTTGTATATACGTAAGTTTACTTACTAACACTAACAAATTTTATTAATAATGATAGTTATTAACCAAATAATTGTCTAAAATTGTCTAAAAGTTTAAAGCAGATGAAAAGGCTTATAAATAAAAACTCCTTCATATGTGAAGTAAGGCTCTCTTCAGTTTTCATAAAACGAGTTTTTATCTACCTCCTGGTTTTCTAGATGAGCTATTACGAACATATTACATTCGTTTGTGCTTTGAGATGGTTTTAAAAGACATAGTAAACAAGGAAACTTAAGAGATATTTTGTTTTGAAACTTTCTTTAAAAATGCGTTTATTGTGTGGTTTTAGTTTGAATGGCTATTAGGTTCTTGGTAATTCACATTATTTATATTTTGTCTATTAGACATCCACATAGTGTACTTACAATTAAATATCTTTGTTATATTTACTTTTCGCCAATCCATAATTGAGCAATGGATTATGGGAAGAGGCACAGGCCCCAGTGCCCAGCAGTGGGAATTTGATAGGCTGAAATTATTTATCATTTTATTGTACTTACTTGTGATAATTTTATAAGTAAGATAAAATAAAACAATAGGATCTTTTAAAGATAGGCCTACATTTATCATTGTTTTGACCGCTTTAAAGTATATGCATTAAAAGCAATTTTTATAGCATTTTGAAATATGCCTGAAAAAAATTGCATACGATTTGCTGAAATGACAAGTGAAAGATTACGGTCCAAACTTGCTTACTAATAGCAATTAATTAAACATAAACATGTCGGAGAATGGAGGCGGTACACCATCATTCTCAGACATTGTGGGCTTATAAAAATGGGTCACAGGCAATAAAACGATATTCAACAATAACTAAATTATTATTTAATGTAAGATTGGTAATACACAATTAATCACTTGTCACACAATTTTAATCAAATAATCTCACTCGCGACCGATAAGTACTGTAGTAGAGTAAACTAGAAGCTAGACTGATAGTGATGCACGACAGTTCCTAGGTCTTGACCTCCCCCGACGGTTTGCGAAGTCAAAGTGAACTCGTAAGCGCCACTCCGACCTCCTAGGCTCTGCCAACGACGCCATCTTGTCGTTGGTGCGTCACCATCAATTCAGCGACCGTACTCATGACCAACCGACACGGCCATTCTGACAAGACACACGTCCCCGTGTGTTAGTCTGAAACAAAAGAAAACCAAGCACAGTATTTATCGTTCGGCCCAACCTGACCTTAACACTGATTACATAAAATTACAGGGGTACATCTAGATAATTAATGAAATCTGAGTACTATCTAATTTTCACAAACATTTAAATAAGACTAGAAAAATCAATCAAATATCAGTTCAGCTCATGTAATCACCCAAATGATCAAGTAACAAGGTCAGTATCATAACACTTTACAATTCTTTAGATAACCTTTGTCTAAGCACACACTATCTAGACCCATACGGCTCTACTAGCCCAGCAAATCATGCTTATGCGATCCATCTACCAGGATCACCGAGTCATCTCATGACTCTATGGTCTACCCGTTTAGACCCGACCCCCGCCAGTGTTCACTGCAATACCGCGGGCTCACGGTGCACTACCCAGAGACCAAGAGAATCGCAAGCACAATGTGATTAACGACACCCAGTAATCCCAAGATGTACATACCGATTTCAATGAGCTACGGCTACAGCGACACAACTGGTGCGGTCAACACATACGGTCACACTTGACCCGGTCTACGACTAGAGTACCTAGCTTAGAACAAATTACATCTCACAATTTGACTCATCCTCATTAACTTCAATAGGTACTTGACCATCTGGCATACGTCTAATCCTATCACGGGCGTATTTATAAGTGCGCTTTGAGCTTAGAGACTTTAAAGTATAGCGATCCCCATCTAAGACCTCTATGACTCGGAACGGCCCCTTGAATTTAGGGTCTAGCTTTACTTGATTTCGCTCCTCATTTTGAATTAGAACAAAATCTCCAACTGAGAAACTATCAGGTTTTGTCTTTGTCCTATCAAACCTCTCTTTATCATATCGCGCCGATGATTCTATACCTTCCGCAGCAGACGTCCTAGCCTCTTCTAAGTCTATCTCTACCTCTTCGTCAATGGCCATTAAAGACAGTGGTCGTGCAACTTTCCCTATCATAAGCTCTAAGGGAGATGATTTTGTGACTCTGTTGAGAGTACAGTTAAGAGCTAGCTGCACTTCTCCTAAGGCATCTTGCCATGACCTATCTTTACTGCACTCTACTGCCGTAAGCATCGACTTAAGAACACTCATAATTCGCTCCACTTGGCCATTGGCACGTGATGATCCTGTCGCAATAAGGTGTAGCAGAATATTTTTACTATCACAAAATTCTTTGAACTCTCTACTTGCAAAACAACGTCCCTGATCAGCTATTATGCGAGTTGGTGTACCAAAAAGTGCTACGCTTTGAGTTACTGCATGAATACTGCTTTTGCTGTCAATGTTTCTGCTATGATAAAGGAGAACATATTTAGTGAATGAGTCTATTAAAACAAAAACGTATTCCTTGACGTCATTTTTACCACTAAGTTTCCCTGTTGCGTCGATGTGTATTGTGTGCCAAGGAACTGTTACTTTGGGTATGGGGTGTAACTCTGCCTGTACCCTACCTGAGTGTGATTTCGCTATCTTACAAGTGACGCAGTTATCTACGAACTTCTTGACAAAGCGTGCCATGCCCTCAAACCAATAGTGCTCATAAACTTTTTCTAATGTCTTAGGCCAACCTAAGTGGATAAGAGACTCGTGAATATTGTTTATTACTGACCACCTCATCGCGCGGGGTACAATAGGTAAACATTTCGTCCGGCCATTACGCTGTACTTTCCTGTAGAGTACACCTGAACGCAACTCGTAAGTTTTAGCTAGATTTTCATCTAATTGTCCAGAATTTAATTTTTCAATGAGACTAACAATATCGCTTTCGCGTTGTTGTTCAGCTAGTAACCAGTGAGATGAAAGTTCAGCTAAATCCACCCGTTTTTGTTCTACTTTTGAGTCAGCAAATTTATTTGACTGAGGACTAACTTGTACGGTATTGCGAGAGAAAAAGTCTGCATGACACATTTGTTTGCCTTGCCTGTATACAATGTCAAAGTCATAACACTGGAGAAAAGCCCACCACCTATGCACCCTTGGAGTCAAATCAATTTTATTTTTAGAACATTTTAATGAATTACAGTCAGTATGAACTGTGAACTTTCTGCCATGTAGGTATTGGCGAAAATACTTGATAGCGTTTACCACAGCCAAGGTCTCTAGCTCATAGCTATGATAACGAGCCTCGGCTGGGGATGTCCGTTTGCTGAAATAAGCTATGACACGGCGTTGATTTTCGACAACTTGAAATAAAATTGCACCATAGCCATCGGCGCTGGCGTCAGTATGCAATTCGATTGGGTACTGCGGATCAAAAATCATTAATACGGGATCGTTTGTCAAAACAGAAATTATTTTTTGACGGATAACCTCATGTGCCGCCTCCCATGAAAGTTTTCCCTTCAGACTGGTAAGCTTGTGAAGTGGAGCCATAAGACTCGAAAACTTGGGGACAAACTGTCTGAAATATGATGCCAGTCCGATGAACTGCCTTAGCTGGGTGACCGTTTCGGGTGGGGGTAGAGCAGTCAGAGCTTCTATTTTCCTACGATTAGGCTTCACCGTACCAGCCTCTACCTCATATCCCAAAAACTCTACTCTCGTCTTGAGGAAAGAGCATTTCTTGAGATTGAGAGAGAAACCGGCTTTAGTTAATGCTTCTAATACCTCATTTAACCGATTAATACCCTCCTCAACCGTCTTTGAAATTACTAAAACGTCATCAACGTATACGATCACAAAATCATTTACTAGATCTCCTAATGCTTTTACTATCGCCCTCTGAAATACAGAGATAGCGTTACGTAGTCCGAAAGGCATGGTCAAATATTCGTAATGGCCGTCAGGCGTGATGAAAGCAGTTCGTTCTATTGATTTTTCACTAACGGGGATCAAATGAAACCCACTAGCACAGTCAAGTAATGTGAAATAATTAGCTCCATTGAGTCTAGATATTTGGTCCGATATCAACGGTAAGGGGTATCTATCTGGTACAGTATTGTTATTCAGCTCTCTGTAATCAACACATAATCTATCTGACCCGTCACGTTTCTTGACTAATAAGGCTGGACTCGCATAAGGCGAATGACTAGGCCTTATTATATTAGCTTGCAAAAGCTCGTTAATCCTATTACGCATAGCCTGTCTTTCGTCAGGCGCGAGCCTATAAGGCCGGCGTTGTACAGTTTTATTAGGGTCTATCAACCTGATCTCTAGTTCTCCCGTATTTACACGCGTAGTAGGTATATCGGTAGTAAAATAATCTGAGTAACGACCTAACACATTAAGGAGTGAGTCCCTACCCTCAGGTGGTGCATCAGTATCAAGTACATCAAAGTTAGGTACTGTATTAGCGGTGTTTATAACGTGTTCTAATGGTGTCTTGGATAACGAAAAGCTAGTAGCACTCATATTAATTACAAATCTTAAACTCAAAATTTCACGTCCTATCATAATACTACTGCGGAGGTATCTGTCAGGCACAATATGAAAAAGTATTTCAAGTGTGAAAGAATCATTTATCCTAACCTTACACAAAATCTGTTCAGTGCTTATGACCTTATCTTGCCCTATGCCAGTTAAAGTAACTACATTATAAAATTGTTTACCACTAAATTTAACAGCTAAGCTTTCCTTAATCAAGGAACACTCTGCTCCAGAATCGAAATGAAAATCATACGACTCACCGCGGTGCTCAAGTGTCCCGGTAGGTGGCTGCACGACGCACAGGTCCACACGACGCTCGCCCTTGCTGCCTGCTCCGTTGCTGCTACCACCGTTTACCGCGGTGCTGCTCCTGGCGCCTCCTGGACAGCGGTTGGCGACGTGGCCTGCCGCACCACACTTGAAGCAGATGATCTTGGGGTTTTCCGAGTGACTTTGCTTTGGAATGAAAAGTGGATTAGGTCTCGAGGTTGTTAGTTGACTTCCCCTGTACGTTTTACCTTTGTTGCGGCATTCGGACTGTTTATGGCCGATTCGTCCACATATAAAGCATTTAAGGACACTCGGCTGCGTTAATTTAGGGCGTTTGGCCTCGTATGGAATGCACGTTTCCTGAACATTACTTGCGGCCAACTTCCGTTTCATAAACGAAAAAGCTTGCAATTCTTTTTGGAGGTCTTGTCGACATGATATTTCTGTAGTAAATGCCAGTCGCTGAATACGGTTATCAAATTGAGAAATATGGGCCAAAACTGTAGCCACAGCAATTTGTTCATTAGTTGATTTTTTCCACCGGCTTATGAGGGTAGTTATCAGGCGACTTGCATATGCAGCTAAGGTTTCATTTTCCTTTGGCTTGTCATTAATTAAATTAATTAGGGTACCTGCATTTGTCTCCTGACAAGCAAACCTTGCAAGAAACAAGTCCTGGAATTCCTTCCATGTGATGTCTGCGTAGGTGACTTGGGCCAGCCACGTAGACGCAGACCCTTTCATCGCCTTGCTGACTACGCGCACCAACTGCGACCCTCGCAGCGGGTTATCCTCCATGCACACGTCAGCGGTCGCGCACCACGAGCGCGCGTCGGCGTCCGCCTTATCGGGATTAAATTCGGGTAGCTCCATTTTGAAGTTGATATTAGCGGGAGAGTTTTGAAGTGTCTTTATAAGGGTCAACATATTCGCGTTTTGCGCTTCTAATAACGATTGCAATTGTCTATCGTGGGTAGTATCGAAATTATTGCCCGTTTGAATCCCACTTCTGATGTCGGAGAATGGAGGCGGTACACCATCATTCTCAGACATTGTGGGCTTATAAAAATGGGTCACAGGCAATAAAACGATATTCAACAATAACTAAATTATTATTTAATGTAAGATTGGTAATACACAATTAATCACTTGTCACACAATTTTAATCAAATAATCTCACTCGCGACCGATAAGTACTGTAGTAGAGTAAACTAGAAGCTAGACTGATAGTGATGCACGACAGTTCCTAGGTCTTGACCTCCCCCGACGGTTTGCGAAGTCAAAGTGAACTCGTAAGCGCCACTCCGACCTCCTAGGCTCTGCCAACGACGCCATCTTGTCGTTGGTGCGTCACCATCAATTCAGCGACCGTACTCATGACCAACCGACAAACATATCATCACGCCTGTATCACATCTGCCTACCCGAAGGGGTAGGCAGAGGTGTACCAATGTACACCCACAGTTCGCCGAGGGGGCGAGCCTATTGCCACTTACCGGGCACAAATCCAAACTCCGACCTGCTACTGAGAATTTCATAGGAAAACCCGATATCACCTTGGTCGACTCGGGAATCGAACCCAAGACCTCTAGCGTAGCAGTTGCGCTTAGCACCACTAGGCCAACGAGGCAGTCACATTGATATTCGAATTAAACACAATCTGAACTAAATAATCCTTCCACAAACACCTACACCTCTACCTAGTCCTTCAGTGGGTATAGTCGTGATGTTTTACGAGACCCACTATCTATAAAGTTAGGAGTACTAGACAAGACACTGTGACTAAGTTTATGTCCTAACTTCTCTCCCTTAGGAAATTTCGTAAAAATTCCATTTAGTTGTACACGTTTTGAAATATGCCAAGTATTCTTCTTAAGTTTTAAGTATTATCTTGTGATAATATCTTGACGAATTTTATTAAAATTTTGTTTAGTAAAATGTGAGTGAAATATGATGTATTTTTGGCTGTGATTAAGACCGGAATTATATTACCGTGTGAGGGTGTGTCGTGTCGCAACAAAAGTGTAACTTACCTATATATTTATTTAAATTCAAGTAACTTTAACAACATCTGAAATAGAAGAACACAAAATTTAAAAAAGTCATCACAGTATTCACAGGCAAAACATAAGTACTAAAATAACAATGATAGAAATTAACTAAACTAGAGAAAAGAAAACTAAATTAAAACAGAATAGGTAACTATAGGTAGCTATACTTGCCTACTCTAGAGTACGTAAATATAGAATTATATTATAAAAGTGATAAGTAGACACAATAACTTTGGATTAATATATTAATGACTACCGAATAGAACCCTTTAAAAGGTAGGCGTCAAGAGGTCATAAATGATGATGACAGATTTCTCTAAGGGACTGGTCTGCGATGGAATAAGATTGGGTAGCCCTTTCGCTGTATGTAAAAAAATATTATTTTTTCAATATCTAACAACATGCTTCTGTGGACTGTGATGTTTATTATATTTGTCACTATTGAACTATAGAACTCTCAATTACATTATGAAAAAAATTACGAACAAAATTTAACATTCACATCCAATCAACACCTCTATTACGGTTCTATGAAAAGCGACAGTCATAACACATAGTGCAGTGAACTAAACCAATTATCTAACATCGATATAACGACTGTTCAAGTTATCGATAAAACAACTCAATTCAACAACCAGACATCGATAACACGCGCAATTTCGTTCGAAAACGGGAAACTCACAAAAACCTTTAAGATGGCGCTTTCAAATGCGTAGCCTACAAAGAAGGCAGTATTCAAGAGCCGCGATATTAAAGGTATTATCTGGGTAGACGAGATCGATTACTGTGAACCGGCAATCTATAATAAGATCTCATTCTGTAGTACACCGCACAATGGTTGGGAAGCTTTGTCCATGGGTATGGTGTTCTGGGGCCGATAATGTGCCGCTTTTTGGTGAATAAGAGATGAATGGGTAAGTTTTGTTGAGTTGAGATGATTTGTAGAGGCATATTGTCAGCGTAAACAAAACACAGGAACAATGTGTTAAGAAATATGACTGTAACAAAGCGCAATGGCGCAAAGTGCAAGACTTATGACGAATACCCACGGCGACAGGGCTACCCAAGTTCTTTGATAAAAAAAGTTAGTATGTACTAATGTACAATTTTGATTTGGATACAATGTATTTTTTTTTGTGTATGTTACTTATGGATTATCTTTTATTTTAGATAGGTGGCAGAGGGAATCTGATTATTGGCTTTAAGTACCAGTTATTTACTAAAATATCACAAAAAAATATGTTATAACACTTAACTGTTGAAACTTAATTCATGTAAAAACAAAGTTAAACTTCTGAACAAAAACGATCTTTGCACTTTCCGCGTCCCATTCATAAACATTTGCAGCGTCATTTTAGCGCTCCACTCAGAATAGAGATTTCGCTCATTAGCAATTTTACGCTAGCTAAAAGGCAATAAGGATTAAAAGCGCTTAAAATGGCTCAACCAGGTCGTTGAATTAAGCCTTGCAGGGGATATCCCTATTGATTCTCTATCACGCTTATTTTACAATTAGGTGACACAAAATCCCCTTTATTACCTTATAATAGGGTCGGAAATTGATTTAGAAGAAAATGTGCGTTTATTGGTTCAACGGTTGGTTGGTAGAGAGATTTTTATTTTATATTTTTTTTTACGTTGTTATAGTGGGACCAGCTAGTAAAATTTTTAATATAATTGAGTATACTAACTTTAAGACTATCGCGCTGCATGTTTACAGTAATATAATGTCAGGAGAAATTAGCGCGAGACATTTTTATATACCTTTTTTTGTAAACGTAAAGCACGTTTCGACTGGGTTACACCGACCGTGGTTACAAGCAGACAGTGCAATTTACAGACACAGAATATAAGAAATACAGAAGCAGACTGATAATTATCTATTGTAGAAAAAAGTGTGAGTAATTGAGTATAAATGATCAAGTTCGATAGGCTATCACTTACACAGGATTCACATATTAAACATTAGTGTAAAGGGTATGCAAAATAGCATAAAAATTTCATGCAAAACCAGCACATATTTTATTCTTCTTCTTCTATTCAGAAACATTCAGTTCGTCTGCGGTTTAGCGACATTTATGCTACATCATTGGCTACATCTAAGAGGTGGTACATTAAAAAAAATATTTTTTTTTTACCATTACTACTTTTACATTAATTTTCCGTTAGTATAATAAAGTCAAGCCGTAATTTTATACACTTCTAAGCCACAAATATTTCTGATATCTAAAGAAGACACATTATAACACTATTTGAAAAACCCAAACTTCATAAAACAATACATTTCTGCATTAGCTAGCTATTAAAGCAGCTTGTGTTCACATAATTAGATTTGGTCGCGGGTAGAGCAATTTTATCCTTCAGTTTCCTTGGTAGTGCAATTACTTAGATGGCATAATATAATTATGGAGCCATCATGCCGAGAAAACCCTTTCTGTGGATAGTTAGACCAGTAACTAGACGGTATTTCTTTGAAGATCTTGAATTTTATTTATTTTTTGGTTTTGACAAGTTTTTTTTTTTGGTAGAGATCTTTGCAGTTAGCCTGAGCGCAGGCTTTGACTGCTTCACCGGACTTTTGGCGAGGACCTTAAGGCCTCCAGCCAGAGGTTTTGACAAGTCGAGGTAAGGCTATCTATGAAACTATCTTATACTGTATAACAAGTCGAAATATTTACACAATTTTTACGTCAAGACATTTATACTTAAGTAAGAGTAGACCGATTATCATGAACTTTGATTTATTGGGTTCGTCTTCGCCCCGAAAAGCAGAATAACCAAAAATATCGCATCGTATAACTTTTGGGTAGATTTTCAAAGACTATTATAATCCAGCCTATAAACGTCCCACTGCTGGGCACAGGCCTCTTCCCATAAAGAGAAGGCACGAGCGTTAATCACCACGCTTGCTCTCTGCGGGTTGGCGATTTCAGATCCCAAATTTTGGAATCCAGGTTTCCTCACGATGTTTTCCTTCACCGCTTGTCAGAAGTGTCTTATAATAATTAAGAAAGTACATATAACTTTGAAAAGTTACATGGATACTTGCCCGGGTTCGAACCTGCTACCTTGTGCATACAAATCCGTTCATTAAACCGCTAGGCCACGACTTCAGACTATTATTTAGATCAAAACCAAAAACTCGTTGCAGTCGGTCTTATTGGTGTTTTTTTTCGCTATTACATATAAGTGTTTCTTTATTAATTTTGGGGTTAGAGTATTGATTAAATAATTTTCTTTTATTTATTTTGTATTCCTGGATCTTTACCTACCCTCTTGGGAAATGCCACCGCTATGATTATAATTACACATTATAATTAATTTAGGTACAGTATGATGCATATATATACATGGTGTTGTGAATTTCAATTGAGATTGGGATTGCTATGTAATTGAAATGGTACATAGTCGTGACATGTCGCCTTAATGAAATATCAATGTTTAAGCTTTGGGTAGTAGGCAGAAAAGTGCCTCCTAGACATATTGTTCGTATGAAGTTAGTACGTAAATGCTTGTGGTAATTACTGTGCCTAGTTTTAAACCGACATCAAAAGGAATAGATTCTAGGTTTTTCTTTGGAGTTTTGTTTGAAAAATTTTGCTCGCGATTTAATAAGAAAAGACAGTTCCTTTTTACATTAATATGTAGGTAATCATACTAGTTCCTAAAGTGGACTGCTCAACCAATGGTAAGAAGCCTAAAAAGTCAACAATAAATTAAAATATGAAGGTAGAACGAGCAACATCTTCTGTCAAGACGAACGCCATCTCAGTCTGCCCGTGACCATGATACCTGCAAAGGTGTCAAAACGTCGGGACCTAAATCTAAAAGTAAAACCGCGAAAAAATCCGTAAAAAGTAGTTTTATTCAAGCCTAAAAAGGTAAAACTATCGACAAGGAACCTCGTTTTTTCAGCCTAAATATTTTGGAATACCTTATTTTTCTACTTAATTTCCTGAATTAGGTAGAAGCTAGTACAGTTGGTACTATTTAGTACCATTTAGGTAGCGTAGGTATCGCGAACCGCATCGTCTATATATTAAGTATATTAACAAGTATGTGTAATGCTTCCGTCACTATAACTATGCAGTAGTGCGACTATGATGTCTTAAATTGTAGGATAATGTACTATATATTATTGATATAAAAATTAAAAACAGATATTCTTGCCCTCGTATTATTTAGGTAATCTAAGATTTACTACTGCTTACTTATTTTTAGGGATTGTTACTTTAAACATTTTTTGTTTCTAACTTCGGCCGGTTACGTCTATTACTGTAATCTTTATGTACCAAAAATAGGTGCAACCTCATTTTTTTTTGTATTTGTTTTACTTTCGTGTGGCAAAGGTCATTATTGCCTCATCTAATTCCAAACTTTCATGTCATGAGCTCAAAATCCTATAAAATTTTATTCCCCAAGAAGTCTCAGTAAAGTGTAAGCCATGGCCACCATGAAGTGCATAGTAGTTAGCGCAAATTCTCGTTAATGCCATCGTTATGCTGAACAGTGTAGGCGCCGCTTTAGCGTTTACGGCTTTCCACCAATTTCTAGCGTTTGCTACGGAAACATACGGGGACTGTTAAGAAAATAAATAGAGATGGTTTTTTTACCTTTGTTGTACAATAAGTATCCCCACCTCATAGCAGGAAGTAGGTAGGTACATATTATTAATTATAATTTCTTTTGCGTCCTACTGCGGGGTCTCCCCGTCAAAAAACATGTAGGTACCTTTTTTTTAAGTAATCCCAAATTTATTTCATGTTTACTATGTATAAGACTGGAATAAATTATAATCAAGATATCATTTTGCAAAATTCAAAGGAAAACTTAGACATGAACAGTTGTGGTGGAGTCGAAGAATTACCAAAAATATGTATGTTAATGTAAAAATAACATTGAAAAATTTTAAACAGGTGCGTGCCCTTCCAGAATATCCCTCTAAATGTTTCCAAAGTTACTATTTAAGAAGATTTTAGCGACGCAGCATCCTACGTGTTTATACTGGATGTTCCCAATTGTAGCAACACCTAAATGTAGCCATTATGTTAAAGAAACAAATAAACTTTACAATTATGTGCGTGTTTGTAGTTTTCTTAATAACCCCGGCGATAAAAAGAGGGGTGTTGTTAGTTGAACGTGTGTGGTATTGAATTTTTTTGGTAGTCGAGATTGTTCTCAAAGATTTTTTTCAGTAATTTCTCTATTATGTGTGTGTGTGTGATTATAAACTGAGTCAGGACTTTTTTTAAATATTTTAACCTATTTTTTCATTTGTAATAATTTATTATTTGTTTACGTGATTAAGATTATCCTTACGAAGAATATTACGTAAAATATATCATACGAAAAAAAAAGGAGTGATATTAACCTTATTTAATGCAATAAATACAACCTTGAAAACATAACCTTGGGTCAAATTAATCTTAATTTAATTGATTCAATTACCATACGTCATCACCATTCCCGTTACATCTATAAGCAATTAACTCTGCCACGAATATAACAATATAAACAAATAAACAGTATATTATAGAACCTTATACAGTAACCATACATAAATAAGCTCCGTTAAGTACCTTCCATTAACTTTGCTTCTTATCTGAGAACACATAAGGTTTAATTTCTGATAATCTCCCGAACATTTCTATTGTATTTGATTCTTTCCACATAAACAATCAGGTTGAGGGTATACTGGACACAAATAATATATTTTATTTATAATTTATTTAAAAAAATCTTTGATACTCAAAAAATGAACAAATAATAATATTTTCGTATCCCGAATAATTCATAACACATTTTTATTAATAATGATAATTCAACCTATAAATGCCCCACAGCTGGGCACAGGCCTCTTTCGATATAGAAAAGCCACAAGTATATTTTTATTAAGTAAATTATATAATAGTCTAAAATAATTATAAAAAGCAGGTTCTGTATTTATCCGTATTGTATGCATAAGCATACAATGTTTAATCTCAAAATCAATATATTTTTATTTCAAGTAGGCTTTTTGAAGCTCTTTTAAAACGTTAAATTTACTGATTCTAGTTGCAGGTTCCAAAATGTCATTGCAATGGAGAAGAACCGAGAACAAAAAATATCAAAAATTTCTGACACGATTTGGACGGGGTTTATAGAGATGGCGTGAACAAAGATTATTAACATTAAGCTACATAAGACCTTATAAAATGGGAGAACCGAAGGGTACAGCTAGTAGTAGCATATAGTAATAGCTCGAAGGAATGAGGAGGGAAGCAAATAACCTACTTTTTTTAATCCTTTTCCTCCCGTAGTAGTTATTTCCGTTAGTTACCTTAGTTATAGCCTTGTACTAATTAAATACATCGTTGCTACTTTTATTTAGCAAGCCCCTATCCTGGATATACCGAAATTGTACAAAGAAAACATAAAGTAAGGAGAATGAGAGGTATACTAAGATTTTGAGTGTTACAAAATAATATATGTTGAACATACCGAAAGATACAAATAAAATATATACACAGAAATTCCGGCTATGTGTAAAACTGTCTGCTTTTTTGGTATTTATTTTAACGCTTATTCTTTATTTGAACAAGATCATTTACAGTGCGACAGACAAGCTAAGAAGAAATGAGACAGAGAAATATTAAAAAAAAAAAAGGAACTAAAAAAGTGTTTTTTGCTTCTAGATTTTTTTGTGTCTTGATTCTTTTTCTATGTTAAGTAACCTCTCAGTGTACCCCCGCATTAAATCGTGTTATTTTAATAGGATGCGCGTTAATAGGCCCGTGTTAATAGGCCGATACGTGGGCAGCAATAAATTGTGCGGAGATAGGCCGCGCGGGCCGATTCTATTACGATATGTTGTTAGTAGACCACTTCGAACCGAGCTCCCGGCTTCTGCTTACTGATTTATTTAGTGAGGCATTTTTGATATGGCCTGTTACTTAGGTATGAAACTAAACTTAACTATGACTCTATGTCTTTTCTGTAGTCATTTTTGGGTCTCTGTGCAGTGCAATGTGAAAATTGTATGATTTTTAGTGAATTGTTTTATAAAATATAGTTCGTAAAAGCACTAAAAACAAACTTATTATACTTTTTACATTTATACTGAAACATAAGACTTTTTAGGTTGTTGGTATCTTTTTCCCTACATATTAGAGTAACTACTGAATCCAAAATTTTGTAAAAACTGTATTTTTTTAAAGCTGCCCTGCTGTAATAAACATTACTTGACTTAGCCATTAAACTCATATTTAAAGTAGATTCTACTCAAACATTTCAAACTTAAAACTGATCTTTGATCTTTGCTTACAGATAAAATATACACATTGAGGGACAAATCTCAAGTTGTCGACTTACACAGTCGCACAGCAAAAGAATTAGCAAATGTTAGCTTCAATAAATTACTCTGAATCAAACCATTAGTAGCTCTGGAAATGTTTTAACATAACAACAGAAAAAGCTTCGAGTATAAATAGGTATACTTGACCTGTTTTCTTGATGCTTTCCCTTCTAGGAATTGAAATAGAATGTATTAACTATTTTATGCGTTTATAAGTGAACTCTATAATATACGATACTCTCAAAGTGGGATGGCTAGTGAAGTTTGAGAGAATGGATGGATTCCTTTAAGTAAAATGAAAAAATATAATGTACCAGAAAATACAATGAAACTTACTTTACGCAAGTTAGTTTTATTTATTAGTATGTTTTAATTTTAGTATGATGTAAGTGTTTCTTGTTGTTGTTATATTAGATTTAGGTATTGGTTTGTAAATAAAAGCATTTATAATGTACCAGAATAGATATGTTTAGTTTTCATGCATTTTTTTCTAAACATGTGGGCTTAATTGAGGATTTTAGACTGTTAGGAGCCATATTTTAACGTGCCCTATATTTGAAACTGAAATTCAGTAAAGAAAATGGAAATACCGTTCCGAATAACCATTGGTTATCAGTGGAAATTATCGTTTAAAATTGTAATCTTCATTTTTACGAAAGTTTCAGCAGGATAGTCGTAAACGAAAGAAGCCAAAAACCAGTAAACCGTTTCACAATCGAACCTAATCTTCAAAACTTCAAAATTGATTCTCAAATCTATAACCATTAAAATAAAATAGTTACAACCAAATATTCGGCCGGTCTTATCTGAGGCAATATATCCGGGGGCGTATTACCAAAAACTTGGTTACCAAACGGCTCAAGTTGTCAAATGAGCAGAGCGACGGTAACGAGAAAAGTTTTTTGATCATGTACCCCCGATACGCTGTAATCATAAGTTTGATCGAGCGAACCAATTGAGTTATGTGGTGATACTTGTAGACTTGAAGTTGGCGGCTTTTTTTTATTAGCAATGCTTATTAGTTTATAGTAGGATCGATGTAAGTAGTTCTTGTATGAGCTTGAGAAGAGTCTACCTATAAGATGAATGCGATGGTAAAGTAAGCCGATTGCGACGCTGTAACCAAAAGCTAGAGTAGCCCAGTGGCCAAAACTTAAGGTCAAAATAATAAAGATTTTTGTTTTGAATTATAGTTTTGGATCAACCATAAAACGGGTTTTTTGTTTATTAGCCTACGTTAGATCCCAAACCTAGGCAAAGACCTCCCTTTCCTTCTTGCAAACCTCTTTGTTTTTCGCAATTTCTGTCGACGTGCGCCAAACATAACTGACTAGATAATTTTACTATGCCTTAAAAATATAGGATCATTTAGGAAATTAATAGCAAAAGTTCAAATTGTACTCTGTTCTTTCAAGCGATTTTGAGCATTTTCGTCACTTAAACTCAAGATATAATAGGTACCTACTTAAGTCGAGTCTGCTATATTAATGTGTCTTCAGATTCCTCTACTCTTGAACTACAGTCTACATCGGTACCGCAGGGTAATCAACCGTATACACAAGTTGCTGACCTGTATAACCAGCCTGTAACTGTCCCACGGCAGGAAAAGCGTCTTATACAATCAGTAGACTTACATGTTTTTTGTTGAAACTATTTAGTAAAAAGTAAATATGTTTTTGTATAATATCGGTCATACTGTTATCCTATTTGAGGCTTTATTTAAAAGCAGTAAGGTTGATTATATTTTGATTTTACCAATAACTTGTGGTCTAGTATAAATTACCTTATAAACATCTTTAGCTAAAAACTTGACCAGTGATTTACCTTATAAGCAAAGGTGGTTTTCTTCACGCACTGCTAGTAATGCGTTTATGGGTGCATATAATAAACCTAGTAATGTTTAAAAAGAGACATTTTTAGAAGAAAAATATTTATATGTTTAAATGTGTACTGTATGTTTGTACCGTCTTGACGCGCGAACTACTTACAGATTTTGATAAAATTGAATACGCAAAAGAACATAGGCTGGATTCACATCTACGATAATGCTAATCCCTTGTTCTTTTCGAATGGTGTTTCTAAAATCGTCGTGAATCGCTACCAGAAACTAATACACATAGCATATGTTTATATTATCTCCTAAAACGAGTCTTAGTCTAGTTTCTAGACAAGCACTTAGTTACGACGTCAACTTTGCTGCTGTTCTGACTGGGGGCCATTTAGGTTCCGCCGAAACTTTGGCTAAGCGTCCGCTACCCTCTTGAGCAAACTGCAAGAGACTACAAAAATGATACAAGTTTCTTAACTGTATCGTTTAAATTTTTATTGCAACTAGTCAGGAATTCAACGTTTTAAATGAGCTTAATAAGGCCTCCTTGAAATTAGAAAACTTTGATTTGTGTTTTTTTTTTGTAGTATTTTTGCATGGAGGTTTCCAACCGTTGGTTAAAATCGCAATTACACAGTACGACTTAATTTTTTTGTTAGGACTGAAATAGTTATTATCGTGGTATAAAATTAGTGGCTTCAATAAGAGTGATAGAGAGTTCAACGACCTAGGAATGTAGTATGTATTAAGGAACCTATTGCAACTTGTCTATATATCTCTACCAATACTTAGAAATTAACCATATAGATAAGCATACAATACGTACCTTAAGAGTGAGTTCCTAGAGATATTTCGATCTCGATGTTACATAATTCCAACCGTACGTACTTGTATAAAGCCTCTGTCAATATGAAACCTGTAGTGAGGTAATGTTTGTCAATTCTCAACCCTTTATAAGAGGCCGACTTATCTAAAAGTACTGAAGTAAAGTCACTTTTCTGGACAAGAGGCTTTTACTAGCCGTAGGCCGCTTTTCCACTGCTGCCGACACTGGTACGTCAACGATAATGAGATGATGCGCCATGGTAGTGTTAAATACATTTACTTTTGCCGGTTTTTAACGACCTCTGTGGTCGACTGGCGTACGTACCGGTTTCAAGGTGTTGCTAGCTGAGGTCTCGGGTTCGTTCCCCGGACGGGTCAATATAGAATATCACTTTTCTGTGTCGTCCCGGGTCTGGGTGTTTGTGGTACCTTCGTTGTTTCTGAATTCCATAACACAATTGCTTTGGCTACTTACTTTGGGTTCAGAGCACTGTATGTGATGTTGTTCTCATTTATTATGATTGCTTTTTGTCCCCTTAAGTTCAGAACGTCACCTTAATCTTGAAGACACAATCTCATTTACAGTGTCGGCTGCGGTGGAAAAACGGCTCTACAGTTACAGGCTAATAAATAAACATGAAGACCAATCTCCTAAAGTTCGCTCTAATTTCACGAAACTTATAAATCTGATCAATATGCTCCATACAGAAAATAGTCATACTTTTTCTGGCAGCCTGGAGACATGTAAATTATCGTCCCAATAGTGGGCTTCTCAATGTTGTAAATGGCAAGTTTGATTTTAATTTCAGTTTAAACCCTTAATTTGTTTTTTTATTTTATAATGTTTAAATGTAGTTATTAATAAGCATAATGTAGTTTATAAGACGACCAATAACAACGCTTTGGTTTTAACTGTAAAGATGTTATATAGACGAATTAATAAATGGAGCAGTTTAGCTCATACATGAATACTTTTCTATTTTATTTCCAAATGCTTGTGTGGAGTCGATCTAAGTTCAACGCATTATGTTGTTACAAATGGTGTTATTGCACTCTAACTTGGCAGATGGCTTTTGTTTCTTGGATTACGATGTTATGTGAGTCAAGCATTTTATCCAGAACAATTTTATGTTTTGTAGTAACGATTCCTAAGAGACGTGTTTGAATAATTTAAGAGATACTACTAAGGTGTTATGACTATTAAGGAAGTAACCTATATTGCTTGTAGAAATTGTAGAAGACGAAGAAAATGAGGTCTGGAGGCTGGAGGCCTTAAAGTCCTCGCCAATGACCGGTAAAGCAGTCAAACCCTGTGCTCAGGCTAACCGCAATTTTTTACCATAAAGAAGTGAAGAAAATTGCCTATTTTCATTGCTTAAAGGCGATGTGAAGTGATGTTTCTTTTCGTTTTATAGAATTCGTTATTTCGCTGACAATTTATTGAATAATCATTCCTTAACCCACTGACCCATTGTATTTTCTAGTGATATTAACCAAAACAGATTTTACAGTTCAACGGTTTCGTCTCAAGCTGAACCGGCGAGAGATTTTCGCCAAAGAGGATGTTTACCGAAAGCCTTAAAGCATCTTAAAGTGGGTAGCTCGGGATGTCGGCGCTCTACCAAATGCAAAGAGACCTAAATTGACAAACAAACAGTTTTACGTACTCGAAAACTTAATTTTTTGTGTCAATAGTTGTTGAAATGAGAAAAAGTGTTTGTGTGAATTTTTGCGAGTGTCATTAGGTTAGAGGGGTGTTAAAACATTTTTATGATATATTAGGTCGTAAAAAGCTTATGTATAAGTATCTTGGCGATTTTTATGAACAAGGCTGCAGGTTCGATCCCAGGCAATTAAGAATGTGACTTTTTCAAAGTTATATGTGTTTTCTTATCTAAATTACTTAGTACTAAATGTGAAGGAACTGGATAAAAAAAATGGATCCAAATCGTACCTCCTCTATAAGGGAAGAGGCCTGTGCCCAGCACTGAGACGTTTAAAAGCTGGCATTATTTATTGTATATGTAAGTAAAATTCGTATATCGGATAGCCTGTGATTTATGCGATATTTGACGGTTGTGGATCTCGAAAAGTGATCAACTTACAATATGAAGCGTTGTAATTGCGTCCTTATATACTTGTTTGATAAACAATAACATGTTAAATGTTGTTAAGACATGTTTTCATATAATCACAGAGTCTTGTAAACTTGGCCCAATTAGTGTGTATTATCGTTCGTTGATCTATACCTTCATACTTGTATCCTGCAATGGGTGAACAGATAAACTTTAGGTTAAATTAAGGGTTAAATATATGAAATCTTTTGGTAGGAAAAACAAAATTTTTATATAAAGCGTGGCCTGATTAAAAAAAAATATATTTAGCTCTATAGATATTTATTAATGGTTTTTGAGGAAGTCACGATCTAGCCTTATTTAATTTAAATCGTTTCTTTGACTCTCTTTCCTCTCTTTTTTATTTCTTTGACTACCTGAGAACTTTGATACCCTTTCCACTCTAAACTATCAGAAACAATTTTTTTTTATTGTAACACTAAAAAGAATACTATCAAATAAGTTACTACATCTATATAAAAAGTCGTGGTGGCCTAGTGGTTTAATTAACGGATTTGTATGCACGAGGTTGCAAGTTCGAACCCGGGCAAGTACCAATGCAACTTTTAAAAACTTATATTTACTTTCTTAATTATTCTAAGAGACTTCTGACAAACGGTGAAGGAAAACATAGTGAGGGAACTTGCATTCCAAAATTTGGGATCTGAAATCGCCAACCCGCAGAGAACGAGCGTGGTGATCAATGCTCATGCCTTCTCTATATGGGAAGAGGCCTGTGCCCAGCAGTGGGACGTTTATAGGCTGGATTATTATAAGTTACTACATAGTTTTACAAAAACAGATAAAAAAAAACACACTTTATCACAAAGAAATTCACCAAAAACCATCCAATTTATTTCCGCCAGACCTAGACTATTCAGCGAACTCGAGATCAAAGTGATCCGGCTTAGTTGTCACACGAGTATATTGAACTGGGTTATGAGGAGAACAATATAATTACGGTATTATTTGAGAGCGTCGCCGCTAACAACCGATACGTTATTTGGTATACAGGTTTAGTGTACGTTTCCATTGTTAAACGGTAAAATTATACAAAAATTAAATAAATATTTTTTTCCTCATATATTATTTTTTGTAGGCATTTATTGTAAAGGAGTTTCAAACGACGATTCTTTCCCTAGTTATTAATTTTTTTTTCAGTATATTGCGACTTAGAAGGTCGTTTGGAAGAAGGCAGTAGGATCTACTATAGACTACTAATTAAAAAAGGGATATATCGGGTGATTACTATTCTAGGCTCATTAATAATGTGGTGATGGCTTAATTGGATAAGTACTGGACGCCTGAAAACTAAGTTTTTTATTATAACTGTATTGCGTTTCTATTAATATAGAATAGAATAGAATAGAAAAACATTTATTTGGTACAGTACACAAGACAACACACAGAACATAAATACAAAACGAACATAACAAGGAAAATAAAAATAGATAACAAAAAAAAAGAACACAAAAGAAAATCAAAAACACAATACTAGTAGAGTTGTCGAGCATACAGCACCAAAAAGGTCGTACATACAGCACCAAAAAATATAAACATATTGCTTTAAAACAAAGACGATATCAACCACTAACTACATCAGATGTCTATACAATACCGCAGGGCTTGGTTTGGCCATAAAACAAGATTCTCTGAATCACTCAACAAACTAACGTATGAGTTTCACGTACACCTTCCTTGTTCCTTAAGCGATATTGTTAATAATGATCGGCCTTGTAGGAACGTGTGATCAACTGTTATGTTTTGATTCCGGTCCTTGATTCGCTGAAGTACTTATTGTTTTGTATTAGATCATTAATCTGGCTATTGGCCCTGATTGTATTAAACACGCACTATGTTTATTATAAAAGGATAGATGACGTAAATTAGAGCTGTCAAATTAAATGCCGACTAAAATGTTCATAGGAAATATTGGTTTCTTAGATTCACGCGAATGTAAGTAGAAATCGAAATAAAACTACTTTTTTACGGATTTTGTCGCGGCTTATTTTGATTTTTAGGTCCCGACGATTTTCATAGGAATTTGCCGACACGCTGAAACGTATGTACTTAAACAGTGATGTTATAGGTAAAATCTAATTCGATACGTCAAGTTAGATTTTGCCGTTATATTGCCATTGTTTTCTCAAGTTGTATGCTAGTATAGCTGTTTATTGTCAACAAAGGATACAAATAATGGGAATTGATGAATGTCTGATAAATTATCTGCCTGGACTAAACCTAGATTTATCAAGTACGAGCACTTGAAACCTTTTTATAGAAATGGATAGTACAGATACATTTTGTTTGACTATTTACACTCTTAATTTAAAGTAACGTTAGTGCTATTTTGTGCACCAAAATATCGTGTCGCTCAAAAATATTCAAATCTCGTACCGTACGACAATGGGCACTGCACCCCCTTTATACGTGACTCTCTCGTTCCCGTGTAAACTACATAGTACTCGTATATTATGTAAATATTCAGACTAGTTAGTAGTTACCAGTTCAGATATACACTTGATATTTCTGTTTCTAAGGAGATCGAGTAAAGGAATGTACACAGTTAAAGGATTTTAAGATAAATAAGTTAGAAAAATATTTATTAGAGAAAAAGAAATTGTTCCACTTTGGCATAGTTAATGATTTATTTATTGGAAATATGGTAAAAAAAGGAGGTATTTTATTTTATTCTTTCTTACTTATTTCGTAGCATTTTTTTTATAAATAAATAAATGCTGACGACATCACATACGTTGCTCTGAACAAAGAGTAAGTAGCTGTGTTATGGAATTCAGAAACAACGAAAGTACCAGAAACACCCAGACAAGGGACAATCAAGAAAAGATGGTTTCTACATTTTAGGTGGAACGATAGCAGTTTATTAGGTAGGTACTCTTTTACTCCTGCCGGAGCCGCGCAGAGATTGCGCAAGCGACCCCGTGGCTCTGACCAGGATAAGACGGGACCGGGGTGTTTTTAGTCGGTGCAAGTCCGACATATCCCTACGCTGTGCCCTCAGCGTGGGTTGAAATCATTAGAGTTTCACCCCGAGAAAAAAAAAAAGACTACTTGACAGATTTAGACAATTGCATTTACTTGCTTGCACGCAATTAGAACGAAAAATATTTTCCTAACGAATATAGTCAAATAGGAATATTCTATTCAATTCCGTATAAAAACGGGTAAATTCACATTCGTTTCGTAACAAGTTATGGAACATACTATGTTAAATGCAAATACATTACAAAGTTGATGGGGCAATTAACATTTTATATCATACAACACTTTATCACGCGCACATAACTATTCTTCCTGAGTTTAATAATGGTATAAAAAATATTATATTTCCTGAAACCTGGTCCGTACTACAATAATACGGAACTGCAATAATGAGGCGCTCGTAATGTTGCCAGCCGTATTATTTTACGCGGATTCGGGGAAAATTTGTTGTGAATGTATTTTGTTAGCTGTTCGCTTTTAATTATGAGGTTTAGTTAGAAGCAGCTTGTTGGAAAATAATATACAATACAGAAAAAAATGATATACTGAAAAGCAATAGCTATAGTTTACAATATCTATTATTAAATTTGGTGTTTTTCAGTAATTATAAAACCCTACAAGACAACTTAAATTATCCAGAATTTTAATTGTAGTATATCAGAGGGGACATTGTGACGGTATTGAAACACAGTAATATTTTAAAACTTTGTTTTAAAATTGGTTGAAACTACACCTGCTTAACATACACGATATATTTTCGCCACGGCTCAAAATAAAAGATTCGCTACATAACGGGTGCCGCAGTCATTAATGGGAGGTAATTGTTGTGCGCTGGCAACACTGGCAGTTAGCGCATCGCGGCCTTGCGTCGCATCCAGAATGCTAAGCGACGGACAGACGGACAAAGACATATTGTTCGGCCAAACACCTCGGTGTTACGGGGTTCATGACTTGAGGAATATACGAGTATGTAGTCATTTGTTTCCTGTATTGTTCCGTAGGAAATAATAATATATTAGAGATACTAGGGTGACTTTGGCAGTCGCTTCATTTTATTTATTTAATTATTTATGTACACACACAATAGTCCATAAAAAGAATACATATTTAAAAATGATGTACAAACGTGCTGCTTATTTATTATGAAATTTCTGCCTTTCTTCGTGTGAAATACGGTATTCAGTTTAATCAGGTGAGACTGGAAACCGCCCCGAAAATAGCTTGGGAAAAGGCTAGACGTGATGATACCTATAGTCCGGCCGCTGAGAATACGTTTTTGACGTGTCAGTAGGTCTTGATTCGTATGGGGAAGTAAACAAACCGTGATATATTTATTATTCCCTGTAAACTGACATAGTTTTGGTATATACGTTGTTTGGTAGTAGTATACGTTTATAGAACAAATAAGGGATATTAATTTTTATTTTGGAAAAAAATTATCCACAACTGATAAACATACTTATATTTTTTCTAAATACATACATGCTATACATAAATTACAACCAGACACAGAACAAATGATCGTGCTCATCACATAAAGATTTGTCCTGGGTGGGAGTCGAACCGAGACCAACAGGCCCGTTGCCTGTCTTATCTAAGCTGTTCCAAGTTTTGAATCAGTCTCATTCCATAATTTCTGGATAAGGTGCTTATAATAACCAAGAATCTTGTATGAACACGGTTGATAAACTTTTTAAAATACATATAATTCAAATGTAATGTAATTTTTAATCAGGAACATTTATTTTACTTGATTCTGTGTTGCATAAATATCGTGTAAGGTTCTTGACCGATCTGTTTTTAACTTGTTGCATTCCCGACCCGAGCCGCAACCTTTTTGGACATGTTCAATTCGGTGGGAGGAGTTGACACGTGTATTTCTGGACCTTAAGCGAGACATCGACCCCTGTATTTTTAATTTTTGGTATCGCCTGAAGAGTGATTAGAATTGAGAATGTTTTTTATTTATGTAATAGGTTCTGTATAATAAGTACAGTTATTCAGAATCTATTAATTGAAAAAAGAGAGAAAGGATTTTTTTATTTTTTTATCAATTTCGACCTAAATAGCATTTTTTGCTCGGGACTGAGAGCAGGCTTTCACTGTTTCAACAGACTTTTACTACAGCAAATATGAACACAAGCAAATTGCTCAATGCTCATTTCTTCTCCGTATGACCCTTCCTCGCATTTTCTTACTTCAGCCTGGGGGTTATATGTCTAACCGTAGATTAATTATTAATCTGATTCTTATGCCCAAATACATAAGCCCCAAATTTCCATACCCTCTTTCCAATAATGGATAAATTATTATGAATGAACGTTACGTCGATCGCGTGTGACAAGTCAACTGGAACGCTTATGTAACTGCATTTTATATACTAACGGGGATTAACACAGGTTTGCCTTGGTTCCTTTAATACTTTATGTACTATAAATGATAGTAATTAAGCAGGAATTTGAACCTTAGTCCGTTGACATAAGGATGTCAAAGTTTATCAGTGTTTTGCCTAGTTTATTAATTGTTGGAGGCCTTTGTTTGATGAGTGTAAACTGTAAATGTCAAAAGGTGACTTTTAGATTTAGAGTTGTCAATGCAATAATATTTAATGTATTATTTGCTGTAGATTCTTCGAATATTCCAGCTGTTATGTTGACTCTACTTTGACACGGGCATAAAATAGTTTAAATATATTTTTTGTTTGTGTATCCTCAATTCGTGTGCCCCACAGTAAGGTACGTGCTTGACATAGGCAGTGGATCGTGAGTGCAATACTAATTCGGGCCCTTGTGGTGCTCTCCTGGACAATACTATTGTACACTAGCATTAGTATCGGGAGGGGCGTGCGCGGGCGCAGCTGCGCCGATACGCTGACATAGCTAAACACGCGAAATACGTAAACAAAATAAAGTGCTTTTCAATTAAAAATAAGAAGCCGATTTAGTGTTCTGCTTTTATTTTTGGATACTGGTAATTGGTTTATTCAACCTTTAAGAATTTTTATCATGTTACGATAGGGTCGATCACCCTAATTAAAAAGTCCCCGTTGTATCTTTTTACCGCCTTTCTTTTATTTTTACTTTCGAAATAACAAATAATTTGAAACAATTTCAATTTCTCTGTGAAAGTGTTTGATGGCCCTTTTATGACATTGAAATGAGTTCTTAATATAAAAGTGAAACAATGCGTGTTCGGAATTCGGCCGATGATGCACGAATGTAGCCGAACGGATATCAGTATGCGATTAAACGGTATTGCTTGACCGATTACTGTTATTGTTGAAGCCATTAGTGGTAGTAAAGAATCGTATGAGGTTTGTTTATTTAGACATAAACTATATATTTTAGTATAATGTAATAAAGCTGAAGAGTTTTTTGTTTGAACGCAGTAAACTGTGAAACTATTAGTCAGATATAAAAAAAATATTTTGCGTTTGATAGCCCAGTTCTCGTGGAAGGATACAAGCTATTAAAATTCACGTTAATTGCGATGAGAGAAAATAGAGGCAAGTGAAACCGCGGGGCGCGATTAGTGTTTTATGCAAAACGAAAATTTCAGTGTATTAAAGAAAGTTAAATGAATTAAGTGTATCGGATTCCCTATTTTCCAATCAGGTAAAGCATTTTCGTATTGTTTCCTCTAAATTCGTTCAAAATAAAATCTTCGACTCGACGATACCAATCTTCGCGGGATCGTTTCGGATCGGGTGAGATCGTACGAATTGAACCGAATGCTTCCGAAGCGGGATTCAAAATTGGAACATCGTTTATTGTTTAACGGTTATTTTGTACCGTTACGTGTCCCTTCGCAAATCGAGAGCAAGACTTGCAATCCTTTGCTGAGACACGAGATTAGTTCATTCGATTTTCTACCTTATTTCCATGTCACAAGGTCCATATTGTTATTTCGTAGTGTTTTGTTATGTTTGTTTCTCAAGTGCATTTTACGATCTTTGATAAATATTGTTCGTTGACCCCGAAGTTTTGTTTACAAGTTACACGCTAATTATTTTTTACGTTCAAAATGATTTTTGGATAACTGCAGTCTTATATTATGTTATAATATTAATTTTATGTAGATTTTACTTGATATGGGCTCAAATTATAACTTGAATTTAGAACCAAATTTAAATTTAACCAAAAGTAACATAGGCCAAATTGTTGTTGTGTTTGGAATCTGATCGAAAGGTCCCAGATTCGATTGTCACATAAGATAACTATGTATGCAGATATATATGCAGTGCTATATTGGCATCTACATGCCTCCATGCATAATTGCATATGCATGATTGCAATGTTTATACGCCAACACGCATTGAACAATCGAGATGATTAATGCTCGTTCCTTTTCTGTTCAGGCCTTTGACCTACCAGTATAATAATAGAAATATAAATAAACAAAGGAAACACCCTCTTTACACAGATTAAAAAGTAAATAGACTTCAGTACATTCGTTTTTTTTTTAATTAAATCTCTATAGAACTCGAATTTAGACACTGTTTATTGTGAGGCCTGTATTTTTTTATATTTTCTTTGAAACTATTTAATTGGATAATCCAATATTGGAAATTAAATAACAGTCAGGAATCCTATTTTAGACGAGAGAAACAATATTATTATAGTCTTTAATATTAATACCGTAAGAAATTACATATATCTAGAGTTGAAGGAAGAAGGAAAATGAACTCAGAATCACGTTTTTTCTGCAAATTATTTAACATAACATGTCATTACATGTCATTGTGTTTGCGTACTCATTACATATTAATTGAATTTGAATAATATAAGTATTTTTGGTAGGATGATTATATGTCTTACGTTTGTACTCACAGATGGTAATGGTAACCGATCACTTTTAAATTATAGATTTAAGAAAGCCATCTCTAAGAGTTATGTCTATATAGAAGATGTGAATCTTTACGGAATACGAAACTTTTGTATGTAAATGACAATTTTTTTAAAAGTCACGTGACTTATACTTGTGGCTTCCATACATTAAGTGATGATCTTGCTTGTAGCAAGATATCCCTTGTTAAGGAGAGTCGCTTTCCTCAGAACGGTTTTCATAATCGTAAAACAATTATCTATACAAGAAGCTTAAATTAGTATTATTGCAACAAAATTACGAATAGTAATCGTCTTCAACATATGCAAAGTTTATATTATTATGCAAAGATACCTTTTTATTTTTATCCGAAACTCTTAAAAATCTTATTAGTAATGTCTTAAAAAAATACCACAAAGAAAGTTTATACGACATTGGACATGACATTTGCCTTGAACCCAAGACTTGTGACAAAGAATCCGGTTCCTACTCATCTGGGTCAGTGACAATAGGCTCGCCTATATTACATAGGTGATAGTGGTGATACAGTTATGCCTAAAGCAACGAGCACAAATATGTATAAAGGGTGTTACAAAACCCCTGTCCGATCTGTTAAGGGGTTGTTAGGTATCGATATCTAATTACAAAAAAGGAAAAAAAATAATGGAAAAATAAAAAAAATATTATAACCTAAAAAATATATTTTTCTCCAAATTGCGAGTGAGAGTAACGGCATCGTCTGAGATTCTGCCAAATGATCATACAAAAGGCCACCATTAATACCGACGAAAATGGTGGTGTAGTTTTTGATTTATCTTCAAATTTAGGGATTTTGGAGGCTATTTCAAAGTTCATTATTATTGTTATTATCATGAATATTCAAAATTTAATATTTTATTTGGGCGTGTGATTGTGAACCCTACATCACCCTTTCGGGTCGGACATGGGTTTTGTAACACCCTGTTTAGTTAGGAGCTTCCAGAATGAAGTGCAAAAAAGCTGCTGGTATGATAAATATAATTAAGAAAATCTTAATGTAGATTAGCCACGCTTTAGAAGATTCTAAATCATTCTAAATTCAGTTAAATAGGGAAGTATTATAAACAACTTAAAAAATATGTAGCAATTAATATTACTATTTACAATTATGTTAATTATTATACTACTATGTTATGTTATATATTATGTTTATTATTAAACTATCCATTTTTCATGAACATGTTTTTTTTGTTTATATATTTATTTTACATTTATTTCATAGTTCACATCCTGGCAGGCCTAAAAGCTTACTTCAGCCCTTTACTTATTCATTCAAAATTTAGTTACTGTACTTATAGATAAATCTTAACCTGGTAATCAGAGGAGATGGTCTACAAAATAAATAATTGAATATTGCTGGTTACTACGTGCTTATATTCAGTTGTTAATCGTTACCACCACTTATCTTGCACCGCCAAGACATTGCTCCACTTATTCTGAGCGTTTAGTTAACAGTATAGTTGATTGATGATCGCTGCGACGTTTTGTTACACCGCTGTGCAGCACTCTTTGTGGGTGTGGCGGAGTTTAAACGATAAAGGTTTTATGTTGCGTTTCGATTTTAAACTGCAAATTACCTTACTTTAGGGTTATAAGTTTTAATGTTTAGGGGTAAAGCTGCCACATAAACAAACCGATTTAAATAATTTTAGTCTTAGAGTATACATATGAAACTATAGAGTGAGCCTATCAGAGTTTAAACCGTAAGCACTAATGTGAACAAGTGTTGTCTTAAATTATGTAAGAAATGGAGCTTGCCGTTTTAAAAAATCTACTAAAACACTAATATTATCCTAACAATGTCAAAACCATCGATATTTTCTTATGTAAGTTTCTCGTTGCGCGAAAATTAACTTAAATGAAAAACGAAATGTATTAGGTTCAGACTAAAAACTGCTCTCGTTTAGCACAAGGGGAACCTAGCGATAGTAGCAGTCTATGCATATAGTACGTCGATGATTATAGTTTTATGAAAACCCATTTTCAGAAGGCAAAATTGTTTTCTGAAAATTCCTCCACATTTATCCAAATATCATAGCAAAAGGTCTCGTAAGAGGATTCAAGTCACAAATATCTTTAAATCTTAGTCTAAGAGTTAAACAATGAACCGTTTTATTTATAGATATCATATTTTCTCGTTTTGCTTGCGTTGCACAAATGTTCCGGAGATACTTACAAAATAAAATACATTTGGTTCTCTTTACTTTGTTACTTCAAATAGTCTTGTGGTAAAAGATTACATAGGAAAAGGTAAAACTGAAAAATCAGCTGAAAACCATGTCTTAAAAAAATATAAAATTTGACTTGTATAAGCAAGGTGTGGTGACAATTTACTGCTATGAGCAAAATATGGTGACAATTTGAAATGAATGTGTTTTGGAACTTAAAAAGTGGGTTCTAGTCAATCAATGATTTAACTCGGAGAATATGTTAGGATTGTAAATATGTACTCCTGTGGAAGAGACGTTATTTTTTTCGTAAATATAGTCAGATTTCATTACGTATATTAAACCATATCTGTTTGTCTTTTTTCACGCTATTTTATTTATTTGATACTTTTTGCACACTGTTGCACAGAATACCTATTTATGTTATACCACGTTTATTTAACTTAAAGAGCGTTTAATACTTGCTTTTAGAAAACGATGTACAATATAATATTGTATGCGGCGCACTTATTCAGAAAGGTTATGCGCGCGCCATAAATATTTCTTAAAATACACGTTAATCGTAAATTCTTGAATACAAATTGTAATCTCTAACGCGGCTTCAAATTTCAGGGTTGCCATATAAACGTACATTATACAGAACATGCCGTTGCCTTCTCTATATGGGAAGGGGCCTGTGCCCAGCTGTGGGACGTTTATAGGCTGGAATTATTATTATTATCATACAGGACATAAACTTACGGTAAAAATTGGGTGTAATTTTTTTATGAAATTGAATCTGTATCAGAGGTATTCACTCTTATAAACTTTTAAACTATCGCGCTGCATGTTTATAGTAATATTATAACGGGGATTAGCGCGTACATGCATAAATACCTTTAGGGCTTGACGTTTCGACCGGGTTACACCGGCCGTGGTCGCAAGCAGACTGGAGATGCGGTGTCATTCTTCCGTGCACGGCGTTGATGATTTTTCTTCATCTACCCCATGTTTTTGAACTACCCTACACACTGTACTGACTGTGTCCGTATTACGATCACTATCCGGCCTTGCAGAAACGCGCGGTTGTGCAAGGCCGGATAGTGACACCGCATCTCCAGTCTGCTTGCGACCACGGCCGGTGTAACCCGGTCGAAACGTCAAGCCCTAAAGGTATTTATGCATGTACGCGCTAATCCCCGTTATAATATTAGTATTCACTCTTTTTGGATAGATATCCTTTTCCCTTTCGGTAACCCTGCATGAAATATAAAATAAGCATAACGATTTAAGCAGTCTTAAACATATAGTAGTTTCGTTTTATTTTAAGGTTGTTGATTAAATGGTCATGTACGTTGATGCAAAAAAAACATTAAATAAAATAATACATTTAATCAGAAAGGCGTGGATAGCAGTAAGATCGTTTTTAACCCATTTTTTTTGGAATACGGTAGGTTTAAATTACATAACTACGTTTTATTATTTTAAAGAAAATATCAGTAATAAAAGTTTATTACATTTATTCCCAGCCCTACAATAGTTCTAATGTGCAAAACAATGCATCGCTTACATTTCGCGCGGTTCAAAGGTTAGCAAACTTAATCCTAGTACATTCCATGCCGAGAATTATTAATGTAAATAGCAACACTGTGTTCCTAGCCGTGTTCACTTCGTCGTTAAAGGTGCTAAGCGTTTTATTAAAGATGCTTATTCTGAGATTACAAACATAAACAGATTAAAAAAACTTAGCAGCAAAAGAGGAATATTTTTTGATTAGTGAAAATGATTTAGTCTATGTGTTTTAGTTTCATGGTATTTTCAAGTTTTGCGCGGTATCCCAATTATTTTTAAACTAAAAAAAAAAGTGTGGTGACTATTATACATCACATACGGAGTTTTATAGCCTACCGTTAACTCATCATTTTACTCGTTATTTTAATTTATTCCTGGATAAAAAATGTAATGCGCTGAAATGATTGTATATAATCATAATAAAAATATCTGACTGTAAATATCCCACTGCTGGGCAAAAGCCTTTTCGCACGGAAGAAACGAGCCTTAGATTACTACTAAACTAAGATTTTCTGAGTAAATAAAGTCTTTAAACACTTAATAATGGGAATTTCGTGTTAATACTTAGTTTGAGCTAAAACCTAAAAAGGAAAGTTGTGTTTCAAGATGTTGTTTTTATAACACATTATAATGTAGAATATTACTATTTTAACTGGCCATTAGAAAGCCATTTATATTTTAAATATCGAACAAAAAAATAAATCAGCCATAACTTAGTTTTAATTATCCTAATGTTCTAAATTCAAATGTTTGAATTCAACTAAAACATGCCTTCTTAGATTGAAAAACCGCGCGAACTGTTTTTTTTTAATATTCAGAAGCAACGGTCATAATTTATCCAGCTTATACATTGTAGAATACGAAACTTTTTCGACAATGTGTGAAGATCAACAAAATCATTACTTAGGTCACAATAACCTCTTTATGTGGGGTCAATGACCATAAAAAGTAGTATAAATCTTTCATTGTATGCTAATGTTGACAAAAAAGGTTACCTTTTTTTTACTAATCCAATGATGTATTGTTTTGTATGGATTTAGACTAGTGCAGATTGGCCTAGATTTTTTTGGCTGTTTGATGACGGGCTTTTGCCATAGATTAACGAGAATATGTGGGGTACTGTCACAGCTTTTGTTTTTATGATGTTTGTGAGTTTATTTTATATTGTTGTATATGTTTTTTTTTTACGTAACATAGATGATCTTTTTTAATTGTTATTTAAAGTAAAAAAAAAATGTATTATTTACAAAACTACAGAAATAGAAAAAAGAATATGGAGAAATAAATTCTGAATGCAAAAAAAAAATACGTCTATATCATATTTTATAAGCTAACAATACAAAATACATAATTAACAGTCAAGGTAAATTAAATAAATAAATTCTAAAACATGTCACACTATCAATTCTGAAAAGTAAAGTAAAACAATTGTTTTCTTCACCACAAACCAAAATGGTCATTTTGAACGCAAAATGACTCAAATATTGATAAAAACACAAAAGAGTATTGTATTTACTGTTACTCATAAAAACACTTCTAAATTAGGTTAATACCTATGTTATAGTTATCTATGCGTAGAGTTAGTCATAACCTCACCCAATTTCAATGCGTCAGAAAAGAAAACATAAAATATGTTTTTTTTAATAATTAGCTCGATGACAAACAGACGCCGCCCATAGACCTCGATTCAGCTATTTTAAATGCATGTCAGTGGTCGGTCAGTATACTAGTCATTGTGCTTAATTTTCGTATTCATATAAGCCTACAATAAAATCGCATTGGACCCTTAAAGACCAATTGATGATCGTTATGACAGTTATCAGAATGCTAATTTTAATTGATTATTTATTTTTTGATAAATTAATTACCACCAAATGAAGCAGGTCATTCGGTCAATTCAAGAAACTCCTAAATAGCTGAATCGAGGCCTAGACAGACTGACAGATAGATCGACTCGTCAAACTTATAACAGCCCTTTTTGCGATGAAGTTAAAAAGAAATAACGAAATCATATTATCTGATTTCTTTAAAAGATAGAGACTGCTTTGTTGGCCTAGTGGTGCTTAGCGCGACTGCCACGCTAGAGGTCTTGGGTTCGATTCCCAAGTCGACGAAGGTGTTTTTCTATGAAATTCTCAGTAGCAGGGATTTGTGCCCGGTTAGTGACAATAGGGTAGCCCCCTATTACATGGGACCTAAACATATCGGCGTACTGTGGGTTTACACTGGTACACCTCTGCCTAACCCTTCGGGGATACAGTCGTGATGATATCTTATGTTACATGTTAAAAATAAATAACGGAATTGTACTATTTGAATTCTTTGAAATATAAATTACACCAGAATTCTAAGCATTTTTGTTTCAAGTTAATTGTAGAAAATACTCTGAAGAGCCCTTCTGTTTAGATTGTCAGCGCAATATCTAATCTATAAATGAATATCTTATCGATAACAAACTAAAAACAATACAATTGAAGATAATAATATAATATACTTATTAATATACTTTGTTCTAGAAGTTGACGAGTTGCAAAACACGAATAGCGGGTAAAATCTAGTAAAAATATATTCATGTTTTTTTTTATTGACATAATGTTTAAATGTCAATAACTTGGCGACGTCATTAGTTCGGTAGTATCGGTCGTCTTCTTAGTAGTATATTAACTTTTAAATATATAATACTGTAAGTAAATAAATAAGAAATTCATTTTGTAAATATCAGGACGATTTCCAAAGGGGTGAGTAAAAGTTTTGTCTTATCTATTTAATCATCAACATTACTAATTAAAAAAAGATCAAGATAACTGTGATTTCTCGTTTGATAAACTATAATATGAGCAAGGAAACGCGAATTTTCTACCCATAACATCTAAATCGGTTCACATGAAAACTTAGATTCCGCCATCCCTTGTTGTTTTGCTTTATTAAGATTGTTAGCAACGCACTAAGTCGAGGCCCGAACCCCGCAGGGGGTGCCCTTAGTGGACGTTGCTAACGTAGTTAGTTTTCCTATTGCCCTGCCTGCAGGCCTTAAAGTCCTCGCCAAAAGTCCGGTGAAGCAGTCAAAGCCCGCGCTCAGGCTAACTGCAAAGAACTCTACCAACAAAATAAAAATCGGTTCACCCTTTTGGGGGCTAGCTTACCACAGACATATCTAAATTAATTACCACATTTTGCCCTTATAAGTGAGTTTTATGTTTACAATAAATAAAAACAATTAATTTCCTTTTTTGATCCTAAGACTTAAGGTTACAATTTCTCTAAAGGCGCTTTACTTGATCTACTATGTGTGTTATTTATAAGATAATATTTACCATAACTACAGAATTCTTTTATCATAACTGTCAAACTGATGGGTTAAGTGTGGCAGTTTTAAATAGTAAACATAACTGCATGGAAATTAATGCGGGCTGTAATTAAGGGGCAATGTTTTTCGAAATAATTAAAGTTGTAATACTGTTTTAGCGCCATTTTCTAGAATTTTATGGCAGGCACTTTGTTTATAGGTGTTTCAAAGTAAACTTGAATTTGATCTATAAGAATGTGAATTTATGAAGATCCTTTGTGACTATCACTTCTGAATCATTACATTCAGGAATATAGTAGTAGATGTTTTCGATGTTTACATCCCGACGTATTTCTTGACTTATTTTTTTAGACATCAGTGTAGAGCACCACTAACTTTCGAGGAACATTGACTCATTTGAAAATGTAATCTTCGAGAGATTGGGAATTCAACAATATTACTAAGTATATTCATCACTTACGCCCTTTGTATACGAGGCATCGAAAGCTTCCGATATGTCATGACGTTCTTATTTATTAAAACCTTTGCATAGCATGCATTCAAATATATACAAGTTGTTTCTAGACTAAAATTGTTGTGACTTGCGTCGGTCTAATCTATCAATTCTTGTACTAATAACCTTAGAAGAAGTCCAACCTGTATAAAAGTAAGAACTTAGACGTAAAAACAATTGTCATTTACAGTAGATTCTTGATAATAATATAGTAATAATCCAGCCTATAAACGTCCCACTGCTGGGCACAGGCCTCTTCCCATATAGAGAAGGCATTGATCATCACGCTTGCTCACTGCGGATTGGCGATTTCAGATTCTTTAATTGGTAAAAAATTACATTAGATCTGGAAAGTTTATTGATGATTCTAGTAATTGTAGGTAAACATAATGATGCATCCGACGTCATTTCACCACACGCAATCAATCGTATATGTTCGTTGTTTTCCGTCACCGCAGAACTTTTGCTTTGGTTTTGCGGGGACCGGCGACAACCACATTGAAACTGTTGGCTTTTGGTTAATCAATTATTTATATACTGTACTTAATTAAAACCAATAGTGTGTAGGTTTGTGTCAAAAATAAATGTTGGTAATAATTTTCATGTAAATTAAACTGCGGTTAAATTTTGTAGGTCCAAAAATTATTTTGTATGAATGATTTAACAAGAAATGTAATTGACAGCTCATTGGTTATAATATATTACATCCTTTTTTATAAATAAGTGTACTATTTATTCTTCTGTGTAAAATAAAATCGACGAAAAAACAATATTGACAGTTAATGACAATCTAAATAAAGTAATTTTACATGAATCGGTCGCCGACTATGATAAAATAATATTATAAAGTGACTACTTAATTTCATCGGAAATTAAGTAGTGTTAATCGCGTTTTCCAGTTAGGCCTAATCGTATCTAAATTACGGTGACACATTAGAAACTAAAAGGGAATATGAAAGGTAAAGGTAATCTTTCGTACTCATAAAGGGCCAACAAACAAACAATTAAAAACATTAGTTACCTTGACCGACCTAGTATCGTGACCGGGATATGGAACTGTGCTAACGATATTATTACGTATCACAAAATCATTCCAATATCGGTATTCTTCACAATGCGGGCTCCTACATGTTAGCGGTTGGCCTACTATACAGGCTGTATATAAAAGATACCACGGAGATGCAACTCCAGTTCCAACTCAACTCTTTAATGAGAGGTTCGTGTCCAATTTTTTCGTATTTATTTTTTTAGAACCGGTTATGGGACGTCAGATGTTGGCGTTAGTGTTCGGCGCGGGGCTGCTCGCAGTCGCGGCGGCCGCGCCTCCAGGGAAGCCGTCCCTGGGCTGGGGCGAGCGCACCTTCGCCATCGTCGAGGTCAACCAGGCCGCGACAGCATACAACCAGCTCGTCACCAAGAGGGACGCCGCCGATGTCTCCGTAACGTGGAACGTCTGGTCCGGGGACCCAGCCAACAAGGCCAGAGTACTGCTCAACGACAAAGAGTTCTGGTCAGGATCCGGCACAGCCACCTCAGCTGCCTTCAAAGTCAAGAAGGGCGGAAGGTACCAGATGAAAGTGGAACTGTGCAACAAAGATGGATGCAGCTACAGCGACGCGACTGAAATAGTTGTCGCTGACACTGACGGAAGCCATCTTCCACCCCTAGAGTATTCTCTTGGTGAGAGGAACAAGCCTTTCAAGCAAACATCGGGCAAAGTTGTCGGCGCGTACTTCGTAGAGTGGGGAGTCTACCCTAGGAAGTTCCCCGTTGATCGCATTCCTATTCCCAATCTGACTCATCTTCTGTATGGTTTCATCCCGATCTGCGGTGGTGATGGCATCAACGACAGTTTGAAGGAGATTGAAGGTAGTTTCCAAGCTCTGCAGAGGTCTTGCAGCGGTCGGGAAGACTTCAAGGTATCCATCCACGACCCTTGGGCTGCTCTTCAGAAACCACAAAAGGGTTTGGCTTCATGGAACGAACCTTACAAGGGTAACTTCGGTCAGTTGATGATGTTAAAACAAGCGAGACCTGACCTCAAGATCTTGCCTTCTATTGGTGGATGGACTCTGGCTGATCCCTTCTTCTTCTTCACCGACAAGGAAAAGAGAAACCGCTTCGTAGCTTCAGTGAAGGACTTCCTCGAAACCTGGAAGTTCTTCGATGGAGTCGACATTGATTGGGAGTTCCCTGGTGGTAAGGGCGCCAACCCAGACCTCGGCGGTCCCGACGACGGTCACATCTATGTCCAGTTGATGAAGGAACTCAGAGAGATGTTATCAGAGCTGTCTGCACAGACCGGCAGGAAATACGAACTGACGTCAGCCATCAGCTCTGGTTGGGACAAGATTCAGGTTGTGGACTACAAGGCTGCACAGCAATACATGGACCACATCTTCCTGATGAGCTACGACTTCAAGGGAGCCTGGTCAAACGACACCCTCGGTCACCAAGCTGGTCTGTACGCCCCTGCGTGGAACCCTAAGGAGACTTACACAACTGACTTCGGAGTCAAATTCCTTTTGGCTCAGGGTGTCCAGCCTAAGAAGATTGTGGTTGGCGTCGCTATGTACGGTCGTGGTTGGACTGGCGTCAAAGACTACAAAGACAACAACCCATTCACAGGCGTAGCTACTGGCCCAGTCAAAGGTACCTGGCAAGACGGTGTGGTCGACTACAGAGAAGTAGCTAACGAGATCACTCAAGGAAAATGGGAGTACCATTATGATAAGGTGGCTCAAGCGCCATACGTGTTTAGGAAGGAGACTGGTGATTTAATCACGTATGATGATGCTAGGTCAACGATCGAAAAAGCGAAGTATGTGCGGAATAACAAGCTCGGTGGTCTATTCGCTTGGGAAATCGATGCGGATAACGGCGACATATTAAATGCCATGAATATGGGTCTAGGAAACAGTCCGTGATTGTAAATTGTGCTCGAATTGTGCGTCAAATTGTGATTGTAATGATAAGGTTTAGTTTTAGGCAAAATGTCTCAAATTTTACTGAAAATTGTTGAGCGACTGAATTCTGTATTTGTAAGTAACATTAAAGATTAAAAATACTATTTATTTTGTTTTTTTTTTTCTGTGTTCTAAAGGTTTGTTTTTGTTCCTTTCTCTTAATTACTGATTCATAGAATCTTAGAAAATGTCGTAGCTTCTTCGAGTTAAAAATAGACTATATTACCAGTGACCTCTCTATTTTCACTCTAATTGCTGAAAAGTCTTTTAGTTGAGACAAGAAAAGCTAAGTTTAGAGATAGGTCCGATTCCCTGTACAATCTTATACTTTTTTTAAATAAATAGTCAACATAAGTGAAACATAAATAGCAACAACAATATGGTTTTGTTGTACTAATTTTGCATTAAAATTAATTTGGGCAGAATCATAATAAGATGTTAGTGTGTTCCAAAACAGCTAAGACACTTCTCAAAAAATAAGCCATCCAGAATATCGATATGTAAGTATTTCTCCAGAGCATCGAACCCGTAATCATACACTTGGAAAGTCAACTACAGCGTCACAAAGGCTTATAATTATCTTCAATCCAATCCAAATACCACATAATATAGCAAGAATGCTATCTCTTTATACGATCAACAAAGCGTTTATATCCAGAATCTTAAAACGAGTAAGTATGTATTCAGGAATCAAACCTGTTATACTCCAAAAATCCATACTCTACTAGACCATCAAGCTTTTATGTGCCAAATATTATAAACAAGACTACAACATCAGCTTACCCTACTTTATAAAACAAGCGTAATGTGTGTCAAAGCTACCGTTTTGTTTACAGTGCAGTCATTGACCTTTATCGTACGGACCTTGAACTTGATAAACATGTTTCTATTGTTTTGGTAAGTTCTATATAAGATAATATAAATTGGAGCTAATGTAGATTGTATTTAATACAAATTAAAAAAAAAATATATATATACTCTTAATTTAAAAAGTTGTTGGTAGTTTTAAATGCTTAACAGATCCTCCTAAATTAAAGCTTGAAACCATATTGATCATATCAACTCCAAACTGCGTTATAATCGGTCCATTAATTTAAGAGCTACTATGCCACAGACAGACATAGAAAGGGACCGACACGTGGAACTTATAACAACGCTATAATTGCGTTGGGGTTAAAACTAAAACGATTTTTTTAATGACTCTAGTACATTTGATCTCTATATCGAAGATTCAGACTGCTCGAGAAATACTCTATTGATCAACACACACGGACTGCTCGAGCTGTCAACCATAGTATACAGTCGCACCCGACCGCAAAAATACTAATTAAACCTTGTAAATTAAAAGGTAATATTAATTAATATTTTAAGTTACAGTTGCATAAATACATTGAACAATAATGGCGAGTAGATAATTATCTGTATTAGGGTGCCTTGGATATGATTAAACACACTTAGTTTTATGCGTTTACGTTAAATAGTTTTTGAGTTATGGAAGGGTCAAAAGTGGCACCAAGTGGTTCGGGTAATGATACACTTGCCGCTGTCTAGCCCGAACTTGGCGTGTCGCGACTCACGTGTCTTGATCTCTAAATCGAAGATTCAGACTGCTCGAGAAATACTCGCCTAACAAGTAATCACAGGTCCGAGTCTTGCATGAGTCTCAAAGCTTTCTCTCTACTGTGAACATGTTATTAAAAGTAAATAAGTAATGTTCATATTTTTCTATATTATGTTCATACGGAAACATTATAAAATAAAAACTGGAATTAAAAATGCTTTTCTACATGAATAAAAGTAAAACTTCATGTTTTCTTTATTTACTGTTACTGTTTGGTATACCAATTGAATGATTAATTCGCTAACGGGTACCAAGACAATGCATTTAGAGTCATGCTCAATCATCGTGGTATACTTATGGAAACTAATCATATCAATCTTTCTGAGAAACGATGACAAACTGTACTTGTACTGTCACATGTCATTTAAATATTGTGGTTTAAGAGACAATGTATTAAAATTATCATGATGGTATGACTTACCGCTGTGGGTTCGATTCTCATTTGCAAGAGTTGACAATTGAATTTGACAAGAGTTCCTATAATGTGCAAATATTTGTTTCAAGTCTTACATGTATTGTAAATAATATAAAAAACAACAAACTATTTACTGAAAACCGCATCAAAATCGGTTCAGCAAAACGAAGGATAATCGCGGACAAACATACATACATACAGGTCAAACTGACAACCTCCTTTTTTTTAAGTCGGTTAAAGAGAAAATCAAACTAATTGATTTTGCATTTACCACATTTTGTTCAAACACATGCGATTTCTTATTCTAAATATATTACAACGCAATCATATAAAAAAAAACTCAATAACTGCAAATCATTTTATATAACTAATGTTACATTTCAAAATGAACATTAATAAAATTATCAAAAATAATAATTTTTATTCGCATGAAAATCCTATTTTGGACCTTATATTCTTGACCATAAGGACTGCTTTAGAAATTATTCAATAATGATTTTTTATTATTCAAAATTATGCAATTGCCTTCGAGAGGTCTGCGGTTATTAACCTTACAATGACAGTGAAAATAATTAGGGACATAAGAATATTTTGTTATGTAGTACGGTGGTCAGTTAGACGGTAGTTAACGTTTTATGAAAATGCACTTTATTTCTTTGGAATAAAAGCTATGTTACTGTGAAATGGTTCTGGTTTATATTCGGTTGTTATGAAGGTTGATTTTGGATTATTTTCATAACTAATCGTCTTTAATAATTATTGTTATTTCTTATCTTTATATCTGTGGTATCCGGAGCTGCTCTTACTGGTGATCGAATAGCTGAAATGTATGGAAGTGAGTTATCGCTGAACGAAACACTCATTTTATTTTTATGGCAGTGACAAACTTATACATAGTTTGCGCTTGAAGAAATGTTTTATTTCGATTCCCGCATTGAAAAATCATCTGTGTGATATAAAATTGTATATTTCTTACCTTTGTAAACTATGCGAATATGTGTGTGAATTAAATGTTTGCGAAACTCCCTCGCTAAACGGTAAGTCGCAAGGTTTAGGGTCGTGTTTTTAATGTAATAGCAACTATGTCCTGAAGTAATAATGAAGATTTAATAAACTGAACATGGTAAAGCTCTATAAAAAGTCTGCAGATAAACAAAAAGCTTTGTAAAGGTAATAATGTATTCGATGTCAATAGAAGATGCTAAATGTAAACTGTGTCAGTAGGTGTGATCGTTTGATCGCACACAACGCTCTGACTGTGACAATTTCGTTTGGGGCTACAAAATAGGCGATTATACATTCAAAACTAGTCATTCTCACTATGTTATACCAAGGTTTATGAAATATCCAAGAATTATGATTTATTTCACCTAGATTAAATATCCTTTACTAGCTTATTTGAAAAGTAGAGCATTAGACTATTATCTATAATATGTATGTATTTAGAAATGTATAAGTATGTTTATCAGTTGTCTGGTTACCATAACACAAGCTCTGCTTAGCTTGGGATCAGATAACCGTGTGTGCGATGTCCCGGAATATTATTATTATTATTAGACTTACTTCTCTTTGTTTTATTTAGTTAATAGTTTCTTATGTTTTTTATTTTTGCTATAGACAAATTAAATGTGTAAGGTATAAGTACAAAACGAAGAACTTATCCATGTTTTTCTTTTTACACGTCATAATCAGGGTGTTACTAAAAAGATACATCAACCCAAAAGAGGTAAAGAGTACTCCTCGTGTAGAGTGAGTTTACAATTTTTTTGTTAAATACTCAGTTAAATAACCCCCAATTTTTTTCATCAATTATTTGACAACACAGTGTTCTACAGGGTTTTACAACAATAACAGATGGACCGTAAAGAATCTGCAAACGAACATCCGCACAATTATTTACAGTACATAGTACGTAGTCTATAAATACGTCATATTTAATTAGATCTTTTTTTGTAACAGAATTGGCAATTAGAAATGTCGTATTGACAATGTGTCTACTTTTTATTTATTAGAAGCTAATTTGAGATGCCGTCGCTTTAGGCGATTTTCTTTTGTTTACTCTGATCCTTGACATTATTTATTTTTATTCTGTTTCATGTAGAGCATTTAGATTGAAACGTTATGTGGTTCATATTATAAAATTAAAACTATTTTTACTACTTGAATCTACAAATTAAAATGTAGCTAATAACTTCTTTCATAGCTTTTCAATGTTAAAGTCGGATTCAAGTTTTATCGTATTTAGGTGAAAGCCGTATGTTTATACATGCCATTAAAAGGTCTCACTTCTACAATAAATCAAATGGATAAAACAATATGTACCTTGATAGGAAACATACGTAAAAAACCTGATCATAATCAATAAATCCATAAATTCAAATAATATGATTAAAATTTCACTCACGTCTCATACAGATTTTTAAATCATTAAACAATTTTCGCTCGTTCCAACCTCAAAGTGCGTAAAATTATCGCAACACGTATCAATGCAAATTACCATACTCGCATCGCGGCTGATTGCCTGACTGTATCCGAAATTACACTCACCACTGTTGAAATTTCACTTATTTATGATTTTTGTATGGGAAACCAGATACTTTTGAATTAATATAAGTCCCTAATCAAATGCCTGACTATATAAGTCGTAATAAACCGAAGACCATGTACGAAGGGAATAATGAAACTGGACGAAGCGAAACAAATGTGTAAGGATCGTAGCAAGTGGAAAGAAGTAGTCTCTACCTACCCCTACGGGAAGAGGCGTGATAGTATGTATGGGTATGCACAGACGATTCAAACAGGATTGAAGTAACTTAAAACAATAATATTGTACAAGCGGTTCACTCTTGGCGTTCCTCTCTTGCTCCTCTCTGTACCTTGGGTTAATACCCGACTGCAGAGAATCCAAAAATGGGAGTTATGTGTTTGTATTAAAAGCATTTTCAGAAGGACGGCTAGGTAACTAATTCTAGCACTGAAGCGTGTGGACGAAGGAGTTTTAGACCTTAGATCTGCAAATATATATTTGGAAATATTGCAATATTGGGAAAAAGGAAGGGAAGGTAGAAAAGCTTGTAAAATTCTTTAATACATAAAAAAATTAAGCGCTTTTCGTTTCTTACAATACGATCATAAGAACAGCACTTATAAAACAGGGACAATAATCTAGAGGTTTGTACCTAAAAATGTATTAATTAATCAATAAAAAACAAATGAAAGTTACTCTTTAAATAAGTATTTTTAAGATATTTTTTTGTTAGTCTTCTGAAATATTCTCTTTTTGGAGGGGCAAAAAACCGCTAAGATTTTGTAAGCTTAAACCCTGCAGCTTCATGGCCCAACATTCGACAAGTTTATTTATACCGGTATATCAAGCGGACGGATCAGTTAACGGCACCTTATGTGTTATAAGTGGTTTTAAATATTTGTCACTAGCATTGTACAAGCTTTACTTTTGAGTGTACTATCTCGACCAATGACTGCGCACGACGAGCTGCGGGTTCGATTCTGGCGCTGTACAAACATTTGTAGAAAATTAAACTACCTTTAGTACTACTTATTAATTTATTCCGACGTTTTGACCTCTTTAAAATTGTCATGTAAAAATACGTTAGACAAAAATTACCGCAATAGAATAAATTGTTATTTTTGTATGTCTATTGTGCGCGTAAATCTCAGAAAACAAACATTTGTGCGATTCATAAATGCTTATGCAGCGAATTGAATATTAAGTGCAAGTCCCCTCTATATGTAAAATTTCTAGAGAGAGTCGTTTTTCTTAGCTTTGTTTAAAACGAAGTATGATAATAAAACTACTTTTTACGGATTTTTTCGCAGTTTGTATTGAGATATTAAGTCCCCACGTTTCGACACCTTTGCAGGTATCATGGTCACGGGCAGACTGAGATGGCGTTCGTCTTGACAGAAGATGTTGCTTGTTCTACTTTAATATTTTAATTTATTATTGATTTCCGACCTACGCGATATGAGCTCACTGTGTCTTGTGTCTAACATTCGCGTAAACCTAAGAAACCAATATATAATAATTTATGTTACAAGCATATAGAGGTATACAAGAACAAAAGATAGGATCGGAGCAAACAAAAAAATAAAAAGGTCTCATATGCTCTGCCTACTTTGAAAAGAAGACTGCCGCACAAGTTCAATGCTAACAAGATATTTATAAGCCATTAAACTGTTACGATAAAACCGGGTCCATTAATATCCAATATTATTAATTATTATTGCAGTTGATGAATTTGTCATCAGCTTATGTAACTTTCCATATAAGGTCTTATCTCTGTTGTTATGCATATCATCACGCCTGTTACCCCGAAAGGTTAGGCAGAGGTGTACCAATGTACACCCACAGTTCACCGATATGTTAAGGTCCCATGTAATAGAGGGCGAGCCTGCTGCCACTAGCCGGGCACAAATAGGAACTCCGACCTGCTACTGAGAATTTCATAGAAAAACTCAATAACACCTTGGTCGACTCGGGAATCGAACCCAAGACCTCTAGAGTAGCAGTCGCGCTTACACTTACTTATGGCAAAGATGTGTATAACTTATGACATGGTAACAAAAAAGCATTTGAAATTTCATCCCATATATAATTATATATAATAATCCAGCCTATAAACGTTCCACTGCTGGGCACAGGCCTCTTCTCATATAGAGAAGGCACGAGCATTGATCACCACGCTTGCTCTCTGCGGATTGGCGATTTACGATCCCAAATTTTGGAATCCAGGTTTCCTCACGATGTTTTCCTTCACCGTTTGTCAGAAGTTTCTTAGAATAATTAAGAAATAGATATAACTTTTTGAAAAAGCCACTTTTGCTAGGGTTCGAATCTGCAACCTTATGCATACAAATCCGTTCATTGAACCGCTAGGCCACCACGGCATCCCCTATTTCGCCTAAAAATCTGTTCCAAGTCATAAGTCTATTCTTGAGGTCAAAAAAACATTTGATAAACATTTAATAATAATATACGATTGTCGTGAACGTCTAGCGGTTAAATAAACGGATTTGTGTTTACAAGCTTGCAGGTTCGAGCCTATTATAGACAAGTTAATGTTACCAACTTTTTTCGAATACGTTTTTAATTATGTTCAGAAATCATTGACAATTGGTGAAGGAAAACATCGTGAGAAATGGCTTCCAATATATCATAATAATATATCCAATATAGGTATCTGAAATCGCCCGCAAGTGAGCAAGCATGGGGTCAATTCTTGGTCCTCATTTTAATGAGAAGAGGCCTTTGCCCAGCAGTGGGTTAATAGGCTGATATTAAAAATATAGTAAATGAAAATTATAAAACATAATTTAGTATTAACATTCTAATCGTAATAATAATTATAAATTAATGTGATATATTAGTAATATGTTCATTATGCTAACGATTGCAATCAATGTAAAGTTTTTACAATGACTAATAGCAATTAGATAAACCATTAATTATAAACACAATTAATTACATAATTATGCAATGCAGTAAATTATTCTGTACGCAATTAGCTAACACAATTAATATTATTTTAATTCGGGATTAATATTTATCCTTATTAATCATAAATCTAGATATATGTGTAAAAGTCCAAGTTAATCTGTTTGTGAGGACTTGTTGCAAACATTATAATATTATTTACTAAATGCATGAGAATTCTATATTATTGGCTACTAACTCTTAACGTGTCAGTGAAGCGGCTAAAAAAAATACATAACCTACAAGCTATATGTTCTAAACTTACTCTATTCCTACCAAGTTTTATCAAAAACTGTTCAGCGGTTTAGCCGTAACAGTATAGCTGTCAAACATGACTAAAATCTCGTTAACTTATTATATACTACGAATTGATTTAAAGTAAACATCATGTAGGTGCTATACTCGTCTTCAAACAATTAAAAGTCATTATTATTATCATAACCAGTTTCTATGCAGGTCTTGAAGTAAATATGTAGAAGGCATAAGATGTTGTTTTATGTATCATGCGTTGTTGTTAAGGCGAGACAAAATATATTGAAAATGAATGCATGCCTTGCAATAGACCTTATTATTATAAATATTAACTATTTTTTTTTTTTTTCTAGAGAGCTGCCGCAGTTAACCTCATGGAGGCTTTTACTGCTTTACCGGACTAAGTTGGCGAGACATTACTAATACGCCTCCAGCCAGAATTACTCAAGTAGCATTATAGAGGAAGAGAATAGGGGACTACGTTTGCAAGGATAAAATGCAACTAGTCTACGCTCTTGAGCGCCTTTTCTCAAATCCAGGCAACAAGTTGACGAAAAGGAACTCAACATCTGCCAAACCTTTTTCCAAACATGTTGGGATCGGCTTGCAGTGTCACCGGATTCAGCTGAATGAAGTTTTTACATGGAGCGACTATCTGACCTCCACAACCCATTTTATTGGTTACATACAGTATCCCATGGTAAGACTGGTTGTCAGAATTGGCTTAACTACTGCCAAAGATCATCGTATGACAGTCCGGATAAAAGGCGAGCTTTCCGAGGCACGGAGGGGTCTCGGTATGTTCACGAATAAATAAATAAATGCGGACAACATCACATTCATTGCTCTGAACCCAAAGTGTAGCTAAAGCACTTGTGTTATGGAATTTAGAAATAACGAAGGTACCACAAACACCCAGACCCGAAGAAATGTAGAAAAGTTGATTTCTACATTGTCCAGACCGGGGATCGAACCCGGGACCTCAGAGCTAGCGACACCGTGAAACCGATGCGTACGCCAGTCGACCTCGGAGGTCGTCATGGTCTATTGGTCGTGAATGGTCACCCATTGACCAAACCCGCCGAATGTGGCTTAACCTGTGCTATCGGTCAAACTGTACGGCTTACAGTTAGCCACGAGACCCACGATAAAAGTCGGACCCGTAAAAACTATTTTTTTTCTTGTTAAATACTTACTTTATCTATTATCATGAGGGCTGTTTACCAACATAAACAAGAAAACTAGCCAAGATTCCTTAATAACACAATTTGTTCCTTACATAAATAAATAAAACTACCAGGCGTCAAAAAACTCATCGTCATCCTTGTCAATGGCGGGAAACGTGCCCAGAAGGCTGGCAGCATTGCCACGTTGAATGGCTATGCCGATTCTCTGTGCAAGGAACAAACCAGCCCTCTGATCACGATTTGTTCCTTATTTAAAATTCAAAATAACTTTTATGGAACGCAAACCAAGCATCGTATTTGTTCACCGGTCTTTTTTAAACACATACTTATGACATTGGAAACTCGTCATTCGGTCATCGACAAGTAGTTTTGAAAAATAAATACGCACTCATATTGGTTGGGTATTTTAACAAATTAGTTTTTATTGGAATTTTACGTTTGCTAAAATATAGGTAGCGTTATAGGGCTTTTAATGTGATTACAGTAAACGTGAAATATATATATTCTAAGTGATCCTTATTAATTGGCAAATATCGTTCATTTTTACTTGCAAAACTAATAAGACCTTTATAACTGAGGAATGGTATCTTTAAAAAAATAATCATATTATTATGCCACCGTACCTTCATTTTCTTTTAGGTATTCTCGTTTAGCAGTTTTTGTATTGTAAAATTCTTATTTAAGACAATATTAAACAACAAACTCTACACAAAATAATATCACACTAGTGTCCAAAATGAATTTTCCCATTAAAACTATTTTTTTATAAGCAGTCCCTAAATAACTAAATTATTGAACCAAATGTAAGTAGTGAAGATCAACAAACATATTAATATAAAAAAGGATTGGCTGCATAAGATCCAACATCGCACATCCAACAATAAAATAAAAAACAAAGATGGCGCTTGCATCGACACCGGTTAAAACAAATCTAGTTGTCAATTAATTGTGTAAACTAATGATCTTTGGTATATAAGCCGACCTATTTGTTGTTTCCAGTCAGTGGACTTAAGTAGTTCAAGCATATAACTTGTGGGGACTTGTGTTATATTAAAATATTATAAAAATGAAATTCATGTTGGTTTTGTTGGTTTTGGCGCTAGTCGCTATGGTATACAGCAAGCCCTCGGCTCAGTCTAGCAGGGGCTGCATTTATATCATGGGAAGATGTAAGTATTTTTTTTTCTATTTTTAGTGTTTGTTATTAAATAATATTTGTTTATTCTCTGTGTGTGTGTTTTCACTGTGATGAGTTTGTTAAAAGCTGGCTTCAGTCATGATTTTATCAAAGTCATTCTTACTTTAGACTTACCTATTTAGGAAATAGTGGTTTTAATTTTAGTATACCACGGCCTTTTTATATAGCTTGGTGAAGCAGATAAAACCTTAAGTCAGGATAACTTTCTAACACTTTTCAGAAGGATGTAAAAATGATTATTAAGTTATTGTATATACAAAAGTGTTTAAGCAAATAGAGCTAAATCTATGTGTGATGTAGTAGTAGGTGTAATCAAAAATACATTACAGTTAAGTAACCCTACGATCAATAATTATTTCAACTATTTGCATATTATTTAAAAATAAAAATAACGCAGTCCTATTCTTTAAAATGGCAAACAGTTTCAGAGCGCGCGAATTTATAGCAGCGCTAGCGTAGAGCTGTCACCATTGACAGCTGTCACTTTGACGTTTATTAATGTTTCGGACATTACTATTTTCAGTAGATGCGCTATAGAACTTACCGTTATGATATTTTTACACTCTTTTACGGACAATTGGCGTATTTTAATTTGGTAAATAGACTTTAAAATTAGTATATTAGAAATGTAGAATTATTTTGCGTTTTTTAGCTGTCTGTAGGTAGCATAGGTTGCTTTTTTTTTGCTAGAGATCTTTGCAGTTAGCCTGAGCGCAGGCTTTGACTGCTTCACCGGACTTTAAACATAGGTTGCTTACTTTATTTATTTCCCTGTAGACCTAAATAGGTAACAATAACAAATTTTCCTATCTAATTATGACACAGATATTCTCTCAATAAGCTATACCAACGTTACATTACATCAACATAGGTACATAAGTTTCCTAAAATTGTTTTCAATATTTTCATACACACCAAAGCAATTCCCTATTTAATGTTGTTTGGCTATTTGAAAACAACTTATAAGTTTGATTTATCTTATTGGGGGTCTGTTAAGGTCACGTGGGGTCACGTGGAAACCGATAACACACATTCGTGGTCAAACCGACCTTGATAATGAACAAGTTTCTACTAGATACTAATTGCTATGTGATTAATGATATCATCGTACAAATAACTTGGAACAGGTTTAGATAGCCATATTGTATTTATAGACCAGGAAAATGTTTGAATCAAAACAAAAATGCTCAATAACGTGAATACTACCAAAAAGTTTCATATAAAAATAAACTGCCTCTTTGGGTTAGTGGTGCTAAGCGCGACTGCTACTGCTAGAGGTCTTGGGTTCGATTCCCAAGTCGACCAAGGTGTTATTGGGTTTTTCTATGAAATTCTCAGTAGCAGGTCGAAGTTTGGATTTGTGCCTGTGTGTGTACTGTTGGTTTACATTGGTACACCTCTGCCTAACCCTTCATGGATACAGGCGTGATGATATGTTATGTTAAAAATAAAAATATATCATAAGTCGGTCAGTATTAATTTCTCTTAAAAACAAGTGCAATTTGAAATTAGAACTTTTTTATATTGTGCCGTGTTGAATATAACAATAATAATTCCTTGAGCTTATGGTAATGGATAAGTCCCTTTAACTATATTATCTGTGTCAATGACCATGGGTCTTGGTCAACAACCATATATAAGCTAATCCCCGTTCTATAATATTACTATAACCATAAATAAGGCCATGTAACATGTGTGCTTTGTCTTTAGTTCCAAATAAATAATAAGTAATAGCTATTTATATGTTCCACATAAATATGGTAATTATTATTGTTTATTAAAACTATTTACCATTAATTGTTAAGACATTGTAACTGGTAAATAAAGGATACGACTTCGTCTCTTAGTATAGTAATCTGCTTATATCTTAAAAACTACTAAACCGACTTGGTTAAAACTTAATTATAATAATCCAGAATATAATCGTCCCACTGCTGGGCACAGGCCTCTTCCCATATAGAGAAGGCACGAGCATTGATCACCACGCTTGCTCTCTGCGGATTGGCGATTTCAGATCCCAAATTTTGTAATCCAGGTTTCCTCAATATGTTTTCCTTCACCGTTTGTCAGAAGTGTCTTAGAATAATTAAGAAAGTACATATAACTTTGAAAAGGTTTAAAACTTAAATAGTTCATGTTATTTTATCTTTTATAATTATACTCCTGAAATGAAAGTTTCAACTAACAACATCTAATTAAAAATGTTCATTTAAAACCCAAATTTTAGTTCATCTGATAAAACTATTGTCGTACAACTTACCAACTAAATATTTTATAATGGACCACCGCAAATTTGATCACGAACTCCAGATAAAATATATTTAAATGCAGGAAGCTGGATGCAGCAAATTGCAATTTGTAAATTATTCTAAACGGACGACAGATAAATATGTAGTCACTAAATGCTTGTAATGTAAATTGCTGTTAATTATCGTCATTCTAATAAACTTTAGTAATGTTGGCACTGTTTATAGTGTTTTGCATCGATGAAGAGATTATTTTAGGTGGCTTTTATTTGCACCAATCAAATAGGGTTATAATTAGAATATTATAAACGCTAATATTATTATAACTGAAAGCCATCCTTGATCAGACGACGTTTTAAGCAATAAAATAACTAAGAGTTCTCTCTTTACATTGAAGAAAACTAGACACATATATACCAAATTACATATTTGGTGGATTATGAAATTTAAAAATTAGGTATCGAAAACATAAGCAAATGCAGTTGGAAGCATCTTTCACTTTCCAATTCCATTATAAGCAGAAAATGTCTATAAAAAGTATATTGTTTTTAATTATTGTAACCTCATCATCTAATACATTCTCCTCTCCTCAGGTTCCCGAGAATGCGAGGAAGGCACACACGCCTACACCACGGGCTGTGGCCAGAAGACTCCTGAGCCGACCTGCGCCAACCCCAACCCTGAGAAAGAGCAAGGCATCATCTGTGACTACTCCGCCTGCTACTGCGATGCCCCAACTGTTAGGGATCCTATCACCAAGAAGTGTGTTACCCTCGATCAGTGTACTAAGCAGTAAACAATGAAATAAGAGAAAAAAATAAATTACTTAAATATTAATGTGATTATTTATTTATAAGTTCAATTATTCGTCTTAAATCTAAGATACCCTAGACCCGATCAACTGAACACTGGTTTATATTTTCCTTACTGTGTGAATGTGGCTTCGAGGCTAAACTCTCTGAGAGGAGTTAAATGTAACTATTTGGGATAGTTATCAGTAAACTAAAAATGTAGTACATTAAAAAAAAATACAAAAAAAAGTATATTATTATACATACAGTTACTAGCTGTGCCCTGTGGTATCACTCGCATGAATACCTGCGTCCCGTTCCCGGTGCCTTTATGTTATTCAGGGCGCAGACCGCGTAATTTTCTATTTTTTTTCTTTCATATTAAGAACCCTTTCCTTATGATAACTAACACAACAAAAAACTAATTAGCGAATCGGTCCTGGCGTTATTCAGTTATGCGCTTACCAACACATTTAGCGATTCATTTTTATATCTATAGATTATCTAAAACATATTATAATCTTATTTCGAATTATACCTAGCGTAGCCAACAATATCCTCAAAATAGCTTCCTATATTTAGAATTCAATAACCCACATCACAACACAAATTATAAACCCACCCTCCACAAATCGGACCTCAAACCCTCAACCTACAAAAGATATCTGCATGTGTCACAGACTCTACTAAAGGAATTAACAATCCTCGCTATATTTACAAAGATGACTGACAAACTAACACGCCATTTAATATACGGGTGACATCAGATGACAGAAGAAATTACTTTTTCCACCTTTAATATTCTGACTGTCACTGTCACGGATCAAGACTAAATCGTATTATGAAATCTTCAATGTACTGTACCTTCCGTGTTAAAAAGAGACGGCAATATGTACCTGTATAGCGCTATCTCTTTCTGTCTCGAAAGCGGTTATGGGTTTTTAGTGTAGTAATACGGCCTAAGGTGTAATATAAAAGTGTTTGTTGCGGCAAATATCTAAATATTTTGGGGGAGGACAATTCATCAGTTTGCGACCGCGTTGAATTTCTTTTTGTTGACTTTTTTTTGTATTGAAAATGTTTTGTGATCTTAAAGGTTAAACATTTGAAATAGATTTTTTGATTTATCTAGTTTATTTATTGTCAAGATACTTAAATACTGAACTACAAAATATCATAATTGACACATCAAAAATATTTAAGCGTTCACTCCATCAACATTTTGCCATATTACTAAATAAATGAAAGACAAAATTCTCTAGTCTTATTTTTTTAAGTTCATTGTTTAAAAAGTCGCATATCACTCAAAAAAACAAAACCAAAAAAGTATCAGGCATCTTTTATCATACACTGTAAATGAAACCCAAATCCACAGTATTCATCGTCATACAATCAGTATCTGGCTACACCCTTTATCATGTACAGTAAACCGACACGAAAATCCACAGTTTTTAAAACTCTGACATGTCACAGTAGTTTCATTACATTAAATCGTTTCAAAGGAAAGCCAAGACAAGGTTATCTAGGTATCGCAAAATAATCGAAGTCCCTAACGTTTGACATCACGGTCGGAAACGCATTTGTGTGATTGTTGTACTATCGGTACTCGATACAGAGAGTATTAGGAATGACTGGAAAACTCAATTTATGTGAAACTGTAAAGTACGGAATGTTTGTTCTAGGATTCATAATCATGTATACATGGTGTATACGGATTTAAGAACAGAAATTGTTATGTTGGTATATATTATATTGAAAGATAGAAATAGTAAATAAAAAAATCGGCTGGCGGTTTTTGGTTGCCCAATAAGGCAGACAGTGGAGACCAATCAACGGTCAATTACACCACCGCAGTCCTGCAGAAAACCGCATGTTCAATAATGAAGAAATTAAATAAAGGAATTTCTACGTTCTAGCCGAAATCCAGTATAAATGACCACCCTTATTCGAAGAAAAGTAATTATGCAGAAGCCTATTACATACAGTATCTATGTGTCTTCTTATGTGTCGAAGTCGATGGCAGATAAAATAATATGTTACCATTTATCGCGTGGGCCCGGCATGGTGCTACAATAACGACATTATAAGTACTTAAAAATATTGCATGCGTTAAAAGACAGAACGAAACAGCTTAACTTTTGATACAAAATAAAAAAGGGAACCTATAGTAGTTCCAAAGTCACTCGCTACTCACTCACAAGCATTGATTATCACGCGCTGTCGAACCTCCCGCGACGATTTAATCGCAACAAACAATTTGTTACGAAGTCGCAGTTTCTGTTTATATTCCCCGCGATAACACGAAGCAATAATCTGATGGATCAAGCCTTTGACGGTATTCATTCCACTTTGATTTTAGATTGAACAGAACAACAAACAATTTTATTAATAGGTTTCTCGTTTACTTTGAGTACTTTGTTTCAATAACTGATTATTCGAGTGTAACCGCGGTTCAAACGGAATTAATACTTGTATCTATAACTAAAAATGACGCTTTACGATGGGATGGCCAGGTTTTGACCCAGTCTGATTCTATTTTACAAAACAGTACCTAAAATAATGTGAAATGAAGTGTGATTAAATGTGTCTCTTCACACATAACAAATTTATTTATTTAGAATAGAACGGTACATATACCAAATACTTATTTGTGTGAATCAAAATCGTGATACAGTAGGCGCTTGGTTATCCTGAATCAAGGTTTTTTGCTGAACTCCTTTGGAAACAAATCACATATTTTTGTATTAGAAATAAATGATATCTATTCTATAATCCAGCAGGCGACAGCGTGAACTGCCGTATTGTATAGCAAGTTAGCTGAAGGCTTATTCGAACTACTGAGTGTTTCGGATGATCGAGCGCTGGATTATCAGTATATGCAACAAGAGCTTAAATTATATGATACGACTATATTAACTTCTGCTTCTTTGTAAATCGCATAACCATATTATTCATATAATCAAAACACAAGACATTTCAACTCATTGTCTTACTTAAAACGTTAGTACGATATGTACCGATGAAAGCTTTTCTCAAACGTTCTAGACCGACTTACTATAAAATAAATAGTTAGTACACATTAGCTAAAACCCTTTGGAATGATATCCAGTAATAACATGTACTGTCTGAGTCCTCCGAGGCTATTCAGTTTACGATAACATTTACATTTAACTGCAAAAGTACTTTAATCTTTAGATATAACATTTTGTGATATTTAGACTAATATTGTAGTGTAATTATTTTGTTCTTATGTTCCCATACTTCCCATTACTGTACTGCTGCTGCTGTTTGCTTGCTTAAAAATGGCCAGGCGAGCATTAAATAAAAAATTCTGGACACTTTTAAGTCCTGATGTACACTAGGTTAAGGTAAACGTATTTGCTTGCTGCAAATACCAGAAATTTTCATCGGTGGTGAGATAATAAGCTGCCTAAGAATATCACTAATGCCAGCGGTGTTTGGGATGCGTTGTCGGACATTAAAATGGGTTTGGACCGACAGATAAAATACATTTTAACTAATAAATGCTTTGTAATTGTTTTTTTCCTAGCCTTTACCGTCGCACAGGTGGACAAAAGCCTCCACCAAACCCTGCCATACGATCTTATCCCGCTTTATGAGTCTAAATATTTTCAATAGTACCAATAAGATACATACCTTTTTTCTATGACAAAAACATGCAAACCTATTTTATCTCACAGATCAAAATATTCTCAAACATAACTTTCTCCGTATGATCGACAGAAGCAGTTAACCTGAAGACTTTACGAGCTAACCTAGGCCACAATTCGGGACCTCAGACCGACACTCGGGGTCCAAACTCAATAAACTTGTCAATAACTTATATAAAATACGAGTAAGGTACTTGTGTTGACCCCGTACACTTTGGGACAAATAAAAGCGCTCAGACTGTTTTATTTACTGTATAGTGACGTCACAAGGAGTGGAGTTTTTCTGTTATAAGATTTGTCTTGTGGGTAATTTTATCTTATATGTTTTTTTTATAAACAAAGAAATTTGTCTGTTCATTTTACTGCCTTTATTCATGCACAATTAAATCTAATACAAGAACAAACTCTAACTACACTAAAATTAAATCTTACATTTGACTGTTTGTTAGATAGAAAAAAGGTTTTAGCTACTGAGATAGACATTTATAAAAATATCTAGTATTTTACAATCATGAAAGATAAATAATGAAATGTATGACATAATGTTTGAAGAGCTAAGCAATTACTACCAGTCTAGTCTAGTCATCTCGCTAAAATACGACCTAAATAAAACACTGAAACATGAAAGTTCACGAAAATAAAACCAGGGCCTCGATTCAGCTATTTTAAATGCATGTCAGTGGTCGGTCAGTGTCCTTGTCATTATGCCTTATTTTCGTGTTCAGATAAGCCTACAGTAAAATCTCATTGAAATCTCGAAGAGAATGATCGTTATGTCAGTTAGCAGAATGCCAAAGCAAATATTACCAAATAAAGCAGGTTATTCGGTTCATTCAAGCAACTCTTAAACAGCTGAATCGAGGCCCAGTATTTTGTACTAAGAGTTCCAACGAATATATTAATATTCTAAAAAGCTTGTACTACTAGTATTTAGAGCCATCCATGTGTAATATAAAAGTCACTTGTTTTAAAATATATGCCAACGTTTTTAAAGAAATCCTTTTTTTAATATTCAAAAATAATAGTTAAGTCTCCTTCGAGAATAAGGTTTTGTCATGAATTTTAAAATATTATGTGATGCAAATATGTCTGGCAAACCGTTCGTGTATAAAAGTTAAGTTTTGAAATAATTTTGATTTATATGGCAAGGACGATGTGTGTGTTTATATTTTGTAGTGTTTTAGAGAAATACATTTTTTTTTGTTTTATTCTAGTAGTTTATTTTAACATCTTGTCTATTTTTTTAAGAAACTTTTCTACCCGATATTCTTCCATATTTTTTTCACACTTTGTTTCTCCTATGACTGGGGCATTTAAAAATATAAGCACTATTACTAAAAACACAGAATATCTCACAAAACATGTAAGGCTTTATCCAGATAACAAAAGCACATAATAACAACTGTCAACTACTATCACTATCAAAAAGACCATGAAACTCATCATACCAATAGTCTCTTAATTAGTTTACACTTCCGTGCAAGTGAATGGTTGATGATGCGCGCATAATAGTGTCCCCAACTCGATTGGAACAATTCTATTTGAACTGTTAAATTATTCATTAGCCGATCACCTCCGAAGAGGAACATCTCTCAATCGATTCAGCTTATTTCAAACTGCTCAAAGCTAACTTTTTGGCCTCAAGTGTAAATTTGACTGTAATAACTATGAACTAGGGGTGTCAGTTTTCTTGCACTGAAGTGTAATTTGGCTTTATTATTTTATTAATATTTTTCTACATAATTATATTGGGTTTTGTATTCAGAAAGTTGTATAGCGTGTAGTTAAATTTAATTATGTAAAAATAGGCAGAAAACTCGAAATAGGTTCCTATAAATTATGTAATAATACAACATATTAAATGTCATTTTTGTACAATCTTATTTATAACAGACGAAACATAAAACTTACTATAAAAACAATAACAATGTAATCAAAGTATGTTATTGTTGATGTAAAATATATTTACATAGAAAGACAAAAATACCCACTGGAAGAATTTTCCACAGATTTTCAAAAACAATTTATTTTTCTGAGAGAGATATCCAAAGTAACACGATATATGTGTATCAATAACTCCTTTTGTTTTGACTAATATTGGAACAATAATAATCAAGATTTATCGCAAAATACATTAAAAATATAATATGATCAAGATTTTTTCCTTGTACAGTTCACTACAAAAACGTTTGTATTTTTATTATAAATATGACAATAATACCAGCCTATGGACGTCCCACTGTTGGGCACAGGTCTTTATATAGAAGGCACGAGCTTTGATAAACACGCTTGCTCATTTGCGGATTGCCGATTTCAGATTATAAAATGGGTAATATATAATCGTCTCCATACGTAATTACTAAGTAAAACACAACTACTCATTCTTTATATGCCTTTAGTCCCTTTACTAATGCGGTAATAGTTTCTTTTCAATTTAAAAAAAAATCATATAAAAATATTTTGACTTTGTAAACCTTCCTATTGTAACATTATTATCTGAATTGAAAACCAAAATTCTGTTCTTCCTCTTCCGTCGCTAATCTTTAAAGCAGGTAACTTAAAAATTAAATAAATCCAAAAAGACAACAAAATCTATGTCAGGTAGATAAATAATAAAATTAAAATTTAAAGCTCATCCAATTTCCTCGTCGACAGTACAAGGAAGGAATTTCATTTTTTCATGAAACACTTTTGTTCGATAGAAAGAAAATTTACAGGATCTTAATAGAATAAAAGCCTTCATAAGATATTGTTAAAGGCTAGAAAATCATGAGCCAGCTATGTAAGCCTTCAGTTTTCTCCGAAGATATTCGCAGCATCTAAGCATAGCTTTATGAAAATAATTTTCTTTTATAAGGATTTTCAGATTTTTATAAAGGTAGTTTTTGCTGTGAACGTTCTTCTGATAAGCTGAGAGTACACTTGTGTTCAATATTGAAATCGTTTTGTCAGGTTTATTCTATAACGTTAAGTTGTTGGTTTTAATTTAGATGGTCGATGCGTTAATTATGTACGTAGTGGGTCACTGACTTTCATACCACATAGCTAGGTTTATTAATTATTTTTTGATATTTAAGAAATGTAATGTAGAATGTAGAATTTCAGATTACTGTGCCTCAGCAATACTAGTATAGTATATAGTAGTACTTTATGTGTTATTATGTACCTTCCTTGCTCAGTAAATACAGATCCTTGTAATTTAAATTCCGTATCATAACCTTGAACACAAATTGGTACAACGTGCACCAATTCCCCGCCAAAACAATTGCCTACATTTCAAAATCCATATTTCCTTCCACCCGATCGCGCCATGGTACGTTACCATAAAATCGTTTTACGGCCTTCTATCCCTCCTTAGGACAATTTGCTAGTTCATCCCTTCAAACGATACCATTATTAAACTTCTATAAATCGATGGGCTTTTCCAGATTGCAATTTACGACGTTCAGATAGTGTGAGAGAAAACTTTTATGTTGTGGAACCCTAGAGCGCCATTTGCCTTTTTAGTACAGTCCCTACAGTTATCCCCTTTGTATCTCAGCCATACTGCCTTGGAGATAAGGTTGATGTTGGTCAGCAAAGTGTCGGTCAACGTGTGGTGGACTGTACGTATGTTTGGACTGCCTTTATGTGGCTTAAGAGTTTTGAGTTGGAAATATTAGGTGTTAGATATGAGGACAATATGGTGGTCCTTTCTGACCAAAAATGTGGGTATGAATTATAAATGTATGTGGTTTTTGGTCCTACTATTTTAAGATAATTTTTGTGTTTCTTGGGTTTGACATTTATTTCTTTGCGTTTTTCTCTTGTGTGTTTTTAAGTATCTAAGGAATTTAAAGTATGATGCACTGAGCGTATTTTTTTTAGTACCTTACGAGTCTAACATATTTATGCATGCGACTCCAATGGTTAATTACGGAAACTGAATAAATAACTGATTAAAAATAATATCTTCATTTTCAATAACAAAAAAATACGCCAAAATTCTACTCGATTTGTCTCACCTCAAGGGAAAAACCGTAATTAATTTATAACAACAAAACAATCGAATTAATATCAATAACCTCATAATTACATACATATCCATGCATCGGCAATAAATATTTTGTATCGGCTGTAAGCAACTCGATACGAACATCCGAGTAAAGCTCTCGATTTAATGCGAGAATCGAATAATTGATTCGTATCGATACGACGGGGATGAATAAATCACCAATTCTGATGCCCAGGGGTTTGTATGACGTAGTTTGATCAGAGTATAATAGAATTAAATGTGTCGCAGGTATTTTTTTCTGTTAAATAATAATATATTATGTTTTGGTAGCAGAAACAATGTTTAAGGTTAGGTTGCAATATTTCTAGGTGATATTATATTTTGGACAATATTGTCCGCGTTATATGTTACAGGTAAAATGATTGAGATACATAGTTAAAGTAAAACAAAAAAGGTGTAAGTTATACAATTTATATTATACATATTACATCTGTCAGTCTGTGTGTCACACACGCTAAGGCCTTATTTCTATTCCAGTCGAAAGGTAGTGTTTGTAGGGATATAACAAAATATGCAAAAAAAAAATTCTCTCCTAAAATTGATCTGACATTTTCTTAATTCACACTCGCTATGTTTTAGTGATTATTTTAAGTATTAATTAAATATGGACATATTAAATTTGGGTAGAGTTCGAACGCAGCACGGTTATTTTCCTAGTCTATCCAATTCTCACCCCACTTTGGCTGAAGGACCGCAATTTTGACGTTTCCCGCCACCTCTTCCTAGGTCAGTCTCGCTAGTCGATGTTAGTATCAAATAACTTGCAAGTCAAAATATCAATAACAGGATCTCATCTGGCTAGCAAGGGTCCACTAATATCCTGGTCCCTACTGTGTTAAGTTACGTTTTAAGTGTAATAACTTATGTACCCTCATCCCTTATATAGTTCGCTTATTATTTGATAACTGATACTCGCGCTAATTGTTTCATCGTATTGGAAATAAAGAGGAAGATTGTATATTGAAATGTAAGAGTGGTTTGTTTGTGAAAGAGATCTTTGATACTACTGATCCGATTACATAAAAATGTAGGTAAAAAGATACATTGTTGTTACTGGGTGATGAGATTATCTTTACATTGAAAATATTTTCTTTTACACATATCTTAAAATCGAGACCTACAAAAGCGTCAAATCTTCGAGAACCAATACCTTAGGAAATGGCGGTTGAATCCGTTTAAAAAGTACTTTGATTTAAATCGTACATCCCAGAAAGCACACATAATAATACAGAACTATCAACAATTCTACAACAGCTGTAAAAATTATCTTCCGGCTTCCGTATCAAAAACGTACACACTTTGAGGTTTTCAGCTCTAACGGCTACAGCGTCTCATGTTTTCCGATGATCGCTCTTGAACAGATCAGTGAGTGGAGAGGAGATGCTCAACACTCTTCTTTACCATACTTATTTCTAACACAAGAAAAAGATCACAAAATCCTGAATACCTTCAGTTATTAACCTAGTCCGTAGCCTTCACTCATTCTCAGTACGTTTATTACCCAAGTTATTTATACCCGAAGTTGGTCTATTGCCTCCTTAAGCGGTATTACGGTCACGAAACAAACCGCGGTATTAACTTACTTTATGTATGGCTTAACCCATCCAATCATACATGCCCGTCCCGTGGGCCAACAATTCAATTTTATTTGCGCCATTCACGTGAGGCCAATAGGCAGGATTCACACTACGGGTTTTATTCACCAGTTTTGGTTGTGAAAATTGTTGGCTTTGTTAAGTCGTGATCGTGTATAGGGGTTCCTTAAGTAGTTTGGCTTATAAGATATAGATTTTTGAGGGAAAATGTGTAAATGCTCATGTCAATATGTAGTAAGAATTATGTCTTTTGAAATAAATGGGGTAAATGACGACGAAAAGACTGCAGAAATGAGTATTCATTAATTTATATACTTTACATATATATGATGACTAGAAAGTGCAAATGTAATTAAGGTAAAAGGGAAACATTACGCACTGAAAATATGAATAATAAACATTAGCGTTTATATAAATTGTACTAGCATTGCTTTGGCTTAGTTTGGGGACCACTGTTTACTACTATGTAAAAATTTAAATAATTACCTGGGAATTGTGCTAGTCCTAAGGAACAATGTAGTTAAGAACAATACATTTATTCTTATTCTTAAAGATAGTCTAAAAATATATACTTAGGAAATGATGTAAAAACCAAAGATTTCGTTATTCATTGTTTCGATTTTCCATATAAGACTTTACACATAAACCGTGCTGTGTACCATTGACCTGAAGACTGCGAGAAACTTGCATCCACTCAACATATCCTTTGACTGTCTACCTTCATTTACTGTGAATGCCAGATCGAATGCCTGCAATACTTGCATCTAGTATTCCAAGATGCACTGAATAAAAGGCGCTCACAAATTTACTTTTTATTGCAGTGTTAATAAAATCCTATAGTTTCTGGATATACCTTCTTTTTGAAGCTAAACTGTATTTTTATTAAGATGTCGGTCTGTTGCATTTAAAAACATGTCGTCAACCAAGAGCGCAATTCATACTAGCTAATTCTAAGATTTCTCAAATGACTTATTCCATGCGGTTTTCGTTAATAAGAATTTAATGACCTTTATCTGAACCTTGGAAATAAAATGTAAATACTGTCAATCTAAATTAAAGAGTAACGTGAAAATACAATAGTCTTTCCTAACTCGTGTTTGCCACATTCAGTGCAAACTCAATATAATATATGTAAATGTAAAGGCCGGAACTACATGGACATTTGCCATTAAGAATTGAAAAATCTTAGGATTTATCGTCATTCTGGCTTCTATAGTAACACATACACATTACAGATGTAATAGTATTGTATGTAAATCGTGAGTTTAAAGGTATTAAAACACTTACGTGAATCTTAACTGCTCCGCTCCCTTGCTCCTACCTTCTAACTGGCACAGCTACTAGCACTATGTAACAATGTTTTTCTAAACCCCATTCTTATAGTTCCAATATACACTACAGCATATTATTATTATAAATAAATAATAATAAATAGGTCCACCAATAGTCAACACACGCGTCGAGGTAATACTGAATTGATTTGAATTAAGAGTTTTGTAACAGAGGGTAGTCGATGCGCATTCTTTTTTCAAACACTCAGTAGATGGATATTTTTTTAATCAATAGACCTTCTTTTTATAACGTAAATAAGATGTTTTCAGCCATATATTATAAAAAAGAAAAGACGGCCTTCGCCCTGCAGTGGGATTTTGGCTAAAAATAATATTACAAAAAGGGAAATTTCCTACATTAATTGTTTTTTGCCAAATGAATGCTGGCAAAGACAAATAAATAAAGAAAACTTAGTTATAAAGTAATAACTCTAGTAACAACACTCTTAAGGATCGCAACCTTAAACACGGCTTTATCAAAAGGTCAAGGTCAAGGGTAAGTTCAAGTGAGCAATCAAAACAATATATAAAAACCGTAACTTTATTTAATAATCCAACTTTTATTATAATCACATAATTCACATAGTTTTCTCTTATAGCATACTTAGAGATTATCGTCTTGAAAGCGTTTTTTTTAAAACAATTATTTTATTTTATCGTATTATATACAAGTGCTTACTTAGATACCTTTACATTATCAATATTAAATAGAAATAATAAAGTGTTAAAGCCATATCATTATTTTAAAATATATTTGTGTGCATAGTTTTAAAAATATATAATTACCAAAACCCGACAGCGTATGAACTTGTAAATGATAGTTACAATATTTTCTATAAAAAAGGGACATTTAAATTACTATTACAAAAACGTCACATAAGAAGAAGACTTGGAACAAACTTTTTTTTTGGTCTGCAAATTATCATCTCCCGAGCCTTTTCCCAACTATCTTACCGGATATCGGATATCGGCAACCAGTCATACCGGATTCAGCTGAATACCGTATTTTACATGGAGCGACTGCCTATCTGACCTCCACAATCCAGTTCACTGGGAAACACAGTATCCCATAGCAATGTATCCCTTATCCGAGTAAAATGTTTTAACAAAGTAAATGAAAGCCAAAAATACAAAATGAATTGTCGCAATAAATATGTAACTTGTTGAAACAATCATAACTCCATACTGTAAGCAACTTAAATCGTCGTAATACCAAAATTGAAATATTTTACATACCCGCCATGGTTTCCCGAATCAATTTCCGAATAAATTTATTTATTTTCGTGTTTTTCATAGAACAATTTTAATATTTACGAGATTTTTGGCGAAATATGTAAAACAATTGATTGTTGCATTTAACGGATTGCTGAAAGATTGCGATATGTATTTGTGGAAATTAATAATTAAGTATATTAATACTGTGGGACAAAAATCCGCTATAATTCGGCCGCTGAGGGAATGCATTCCTGACATATGTCAGACATAATGTCAGTCAGTCTTGATTAACATGGAGAAATAAAAAAAAACATGTTTTTATATCAATGGTAACCGTGTATAATGATATTATTCGTTTATGGGACAAATAAGTGATGGTATTTTTTTTTGTAAATTCTTCCACATTTAAGTAAATTTTTTAGTTGATCAAGACTTGTCATGGACGCATTTTCTCAGTGGCGGTACTGTAGGGTCGCTAGTTTCGTATCTGATCTATCAGTCAACGACGGGACTGCTGGTCTAGTGGTTAGTGACCCTGACTGCTATACTTGAGGTCGTGGGTTCGATTCCCACCCGGGACAAATGTTTGTGTGATGAGCACGATAATTTTTTTGGTATCGGGGTATTTATCTATATATGTATGTATTTAGGAATATATAAGTATGTTTATCAGTTGTCTGGTTACCATAACACAAGCTCTGCTTAACGTGGGATCAGACAACCGTGTGTGAGATGTCCCGGAATATTATTATTATTATAATTTCCACCAATCACAGTTAAGGAGCTTGTCTTTTACTGGTAGAGAGATTGTTTCCGTTGAACACCCAGTGAAGTAAGCAGCTCTTGAGGATTTTTACTCGCGGTAGCCCCATACATTTTTGATATGTCAGAATTGATATACATATTATAGTCGTAAGCTCAAATTTTATTATATGCGGTACCTTTAGTCCTTCACGAACGATATGCAATACAAAGATATTATATACTTAATTAGTTAAAAAGTCAAAATAATAATTGCAGAATATTAGGTATAGCTTAAAAGTTGTAAGTAAATAAAAAACGCCTTCACGATTAAATCTCAAGAAATTTACAAATATTAAATTGATATGGAAGAGTGTTTCTATAAATTCTATATTATCTTATATTTATGTAATTGTTGGCATTCTTTGGAATTTACAATGTTAGTCTTTGGAACAATATTTACAGGTCGCACTCAGCCTCCTCCGTATGCTATCTGACTGGCATCTGAAACAATGTACGAACATTAATTCTATATTCATTACAACAGATAACTCAAAACCTGGTAGACCGATTTTCATGACCTTTGATTGGTTGGATTCATCACTGCCCCGATTAGCAAGCTAAAACATTGCGGACAGGTAACTCAGCAGATGACCGAAGCCACGGGGCACTAGTAGTAATTAAATAAAATCTCCTTTATGGAATCTTGACATCTTCGTTCTGCCTTGCCCTAAGCCCTAGGCCTGCAGTGGTCAGTTACAATTTAGTATTTTTCTGCAAGTTCATCTCTTTTAAACTACATGAAGACGTTGATTATGGTGCTCATCAAAACTGTTGTCCCATAAGGGCATGGGATGGCACTATTAAAAATGCTATGAACTTTTTACGAAACACGAATACTTAGATAAAACATTTGTGACTTATGTTTGCTCCATGTAAAGAGCTTACTAAACCTACTTGGTGATCCTTACATAATGTCAAAAAGTTAATCGAAATTAGGTCAGTTCGAGTTAATAAAGATAAAATCTTCGTCACAAAAGTGTTTTACAATCATTTAAGTGTCAATAAATTTAATAAGGTTTTACATTTCACCGCTGCCTTCCAACAGATTGGGGTCGAATAAAAAGTGATAATATCGTAACCGTCAGAAACTTTGGTGATGCGAAAATATTTTAATTATAATGAAAGGCAATCAATTATTATTGTTTTATTGGAGTTGTGTTAAGATTTACAGGGAAATTCAAATTGGGGGTATTTCGCGGTCTGCTGGCGGAAGTTACTTAAGAAATTATCAGCACCTTTATACATCAATTGTTTATTTTTTTATTTGTAAGTTTTTGTACACACAACAGACATAAAAATATTAACATACACAGAATAAATAGGGACAAAGGTACTGCTTATTTTATGTGAAATTTCTTCCAGCAGACCTGTGACTGGACAATTTTAAAAAGAGACATAGGCACAGTGTGTAACTATTATAACTTATGTTGTCTTTTAAAACTATTGTGTGTACAAATTATTATAAAAATAAAATAATGTTCTATAAATGGAATAACTCGGTCAAACTATTAAATAAAATACCTATTCGTTTCTATGTCCCCAAACTATTCGAGTAATACCAAATCGTTTTCATCCATATCCCTAAAGATTTCATTTTCAGACTTAGTTCTTTCTAGGATTAAATCGGTTCTAAAGAAAACTAGCTATCCAATACAAAATATTCACGGATGGGGGAGCGTTTTGATAACTTAGGTCATGTAAATTATGTAGATCCTACATTTCAATAAGGAGTACCTATTCCTTGGCGATCGGAGCGGCTATCGCGATTTGAGTAAAGAAACGGTTCAAATTATTGAAACTAAGGAGACTTGGAATATGAGAACTTAAACATATATTCGAGGAATTATTGGTTTTAAATTCATATGGTTGAAGTTGGTTTGTTGATTTTTTGACCAATATCAGGAGGGTATCATTGTAAAGATTATAAGCTGCGGAGAAATATTCTCTTTCCTGACAAAAAAATTGAATAATAGTATGGAACCAAAAACCGTAGCTGAATATCTATTTCGCTTTGATAGTGTCAGAATACATCAAAATGTGTGTAATAGTATACATAGGCATTCTTTTAAATGATTTTATACTTCTTACAGAATATAAGGGTAACCTGTACGATTATAAATTACCGTATATCAGAGACCTTACATAATTATAAATTACTGGTCCCTGAAAATTGTAGTTCAAAATAGCAGCATCTTTGCTCCTTTGCCAGACAGTTTATTTTTAAATTCAAACCATTTTCCTTTTTTGACTTTGTTCTGATGATTTGTTACTTCTTCGCTGGAGGTGGTTGGGTCTTGAAGATAGGATAACGACAAACCGAAGTTGAAATGGCGTCTAAGTTTTTCCCGAGATTCTAATAATACTTCTGACTTCGTCTTATTTTACTGAAGGTATAGGGTATATATCTTACCATTTCGTCAGCCGGTGGCGGTGGGCTGTAGGCGGACTTGTGGGGCTCGCTGCTCGCCTCCCGGATGCTGTACGTCTTGCTGTCGTTGGACTCCAGCACTACGCGGGGAGGCTCGTTATCTATACAATATTATAATAAGAATACAATTTAATCGACATAGATAATGTTAATAATAATTTAAAAAAGGGAATTAGGTGAGAAGCTTTTCTGATGAGATTGGGAAAGGCAACGAAAGAGGACCAGATAAAATATTTTTATCACATAAAATTGAGTTTCAAAATAAATCAAAAGACTGCAAGCCCACTCCAACATAGTTGGGAAAAGGCTCGGCCGATGGTCATGAAAATTTAGTTTAAATTCTCTATTATTATCCACATTAATAGAGATAGTAAATATTTTTATTTTTAAAAGACAGCTGTAGTAAACCTACCTTTACATATAACGTTTAATCTATTTTTCCAGCTAGTTTTATAAACGTAACAGCGTATTTAAGTTCACTCATTTCCTGTTACTCCATTATTTGTCTAACAAACAACCTTAGCAACATTTAATTAAACTACAAATTGATCCTTTATTAAAATTAAAATGCTAGAGAAAACTTGTGTTATTGCCATTGGAGATTAGACCTTACTTACCAGCTTTAGGGTTCAGAATGTCAGGTTTGGTTTCCTGCTTGTCTGAAGGGTATGCGATTAGGAACCGCCTTCCTTGGGCGTCTACTTGCACGACGCTTTGCGATGGTCGTTTACTGGTCGACGTTGTTTCGGATCGCCTGTGGAAATAAAGTATTTAGTAATTCTTTGTAAAGGTATATTTTTTGATGTAGAAAGTTAAACTAGTACTGTAAACATTATAATTAAATGTAATGTTCTTGAGGAATGGAGACCGCGACTCGGCAACCGTAAGGTAGGACGCCCGCCCGCCAGGTGCACTGATGACCGGAATAAGGTCGCTGGAGGGGACTGGATGCGGAAGGCGGCGGACCGGGTGTTGTGGCGCAAATTGGGAGAGGCCTATGTCCAGCAGTGGACTATAATTGGCTGAATGATTCTTGAGAATGTTGATATTTTTTTAAATATTTGTAACCATATATTTTGCAAAGACTTAACTGACTTCTTAATATTAAGTCTAAGCATTACCTGAAGACTTCATATTTTTAAAATTCTATGTACTTAGTTTGCAATAAATACTTTGAATTTGTTTTTGGCTTATGTGCAATAATTTTAACCGGCAAATGTAAGCGTATTTATAAAAAAATACTTTATTTTGTTTCTTGACGTTATTACACCATAAAGCAATAAATCCATGTATAGCTAAACGAATTTCATACTTTCTGTAAGCAAATTTTACCAATTCAGATATTCATTATTTAATTTTGCCTGATAACAGAACACCATTCCCCTTTCCTAATTATCAGAATATAACAAACACATCTAAATTAATTAATGAACAACGCAATAGCTAATCTTTGATGTTTAGTTTATTAACTGAATGTATGTAATTAGTATTCATGTAAGGACCAAGCCATACAGTGTATCATACAAATGCTCCATGAACAACAAACAGCGCGTATTACTGTGTTATACACTTCCGCATTGTTCTATAATTATAAAAAAAATATTTAAATAATTATTGAGAACAGGACAGGGAGATAATTTTGTTGAAGATAAAAATATAAATAATTATTTTAGGTAATTATGTTACTGATCTGCGAGACTGCCTCGTTGGCCTAGTGGTGCTAAGCGCGCCTGCTACGCTAGAGGTCTTGGATTCGATTCCCAAGTCGACCAAGGTGCTATTGGGTTTTTCTATGAAATTCTCAGTAGCAGGTCGGAATTTGGATTTGTGCCCGGTTAGTGGCAATAGGCTCGCCCCCTATTACATGGGACCTAAACATATCGGCGAACTGTGGGTGTATAGGTACACCTCTGCCTAACCTTTCGGGGATACAGGCGTGATGATGATTATGTAGTATGTTACTGATTCTGGTAAACAAGTAATTTTCAGTTTCCAGTCCTTTATATTTTAGATAATCTTTTATATGATTGCTGCCGATACTTTAAGACACCATGAAGATTAACAAGAGAGGGATGCTGCTATTTTCTTAAAGCTACTTATAATGTGGTTAGTTATAGTAGTGAAAATAAGTCATGACAGTTATTGTTAAGTATTTTGGAAAAGATTTTGCTAGATTAAAGATGGATATTGATAAATTAAGAATTTTATTCGTTTATTTGCAACTAATCTTTTGCTAAAATTCTGTAAAAGCCTGTAATGATAGATTTAAGTTGATTAATAATAAATAAATAAATATTTTTTATAACACCTACTCTTCTTATAACTCTACGCAATAAATCCTCCATCACGAAACCGCACTGCCTTAACATTTTACTAAATAGTGATTAAGAGAATAGGCTTGACTACAATGAGTCTAGACCGCCAAGTTAGGAACTAAGTGTTGGCAGGCTTCCAAGGCCGGTATTAATCTGGGCCTTATCTTAAATAACAATTGAGTATGTAATAATAAGGTTTCAGCATATATTCAGGTCAGGTGCTGAGATATTTATTGGGTGTTCAATACTGCTGTAGGTACCTAAAGGTTTTTGTATAGATAGACATTTATCTTATATCTATCTCCAAAAATAAAATGATATTACTACATGTATGACGGAGCATGACTTGAGAGCATATTCTGTTTGACTGATTCGGCTGTTTATTTTGATTTCTTAGAAATTATCACCACAAGGTTTGTATGAACAAAAATTTGGGAAGTGTCGATAATTTAAATATATTTTTACAAGTAAAACCATTTTTATTGATTAATGTTTTCTATGATTATGTTATGTATTTGTGTAATTATTGACAGGGTAGCTACAATCGGTCAGCTTGTTATTTATAAATATCAAGGGAAAAACTGACAGTAATTATATGTCATTTAGTTTTTATCTCAGAATATTTAGCTCCAAATTTTGTAAAGTTAATTTAGCGCCTGATACTTCGAGTAGAGCAATTGTTAGCTAAGCACATTCGTAGGTATTTTTTATTTCAACAAAAAACTTCATGTAGTTAATATTTTTTAATATATTTAATAGACCCAATAATACTGCCAGGATCAAGAAATTTTCCTTAAAAGTGTGTAAACATAGGAATTATTTTAAAAACCTTTTAAAACTAAACGCTCCTAAATCCAGTCTTTATCTAGAAACTTCATTTACACCTATTATTTACAGTTTCTGTCTTTCCCCTTTCATGCGAACTGAGACCTAATTAGGGTTCCGCATCAATAGACTAAGCTGCTCTAATCACTTCCTCCATTGTTCTACGGAACCATGTACCTACATGTCTACGGGGCTTTTGTACAAAAGATTAATATCTATGTATTGTCTGCTTTGGAAAGCATTCTTCTATAGTTTTATTTTGTTAGTGTGCTTTATCGTTTTAATAAAAAGGTATTTAATCATTTAGCGGACGGTTTTATTAATTCTTGTTTAAGAATTCTGTTAGGGACTAAGTAAATGGATTGCAAAGGCAGTTGCTTTATGTAGCCTACTGGTTTTTGGCCACATTAGACTGGACCAAAACCTAAAATACCTCAAAAAGGTGAAATAGAAAACAAGACACTCGAAATCAATTTAAATACATTCAAAATGTAAGTAGCATCATTGTAAGACCAAATCTTCCACGTAAGAACAAGTAGGACTGATTTTTATAGAATGTAAGATAAGTATTTAGCGACGGCCATCTTTTCCTAAGCAAGACTGTTCCAGTTATTATACAAAGGCTGTGTATTTACATCCATAGAGTTGTTATAACCTACTTGAGCACAGCTAGCACGACGATAGCGCCTGCCGCGGTGAGTATAGCAGCGAGAGCCGCGAGCGCAGCAGCCGCGGGAGCTGTGTATATAGTGTTGTTATAACTTACTTGCGCACAGCTAGCACGACGATAGCGCCTGCCGCGGTGAGTATAGCAGCGAGAGCCGCGAGCGCAGCAGCCGCGGGGACTGTGTATATAGTGTTGTTATAACTTACTTGCGCACGGCTAGCACGACGATAGCGCCTGCCGCGGTGAGTATAGCAGCGAGAGCCGCGAGCGCAGCAGCCGCGGGGAACTTCGTCTCAGCTAGGGTTGTACTCTCTGTTATAACAAAACAACAACTATAAATCATGGTGCTTTCTTTAGAAACTTATAACAAATTGATCTAAAAAATTATAAAGAACCACAAAATACAAATAAATAAGCTATTTGTACATATTATGACTGAATGTTTACGTATTTTTTATAAAAAATCCCCGATCACCTGGGTGATATCACTCTGATGAACGAATTACGTAGGTTACAAATTACATATTTCCACAAAGGTAAATCAACAAGTCAACTCCACACGAGAAAAGCGGAATATTATGTTCTAAAGAGTTTTGCGTGGATTAGAAGTAAAAAAAATATCTCTCTACTTCTAATCCAAGCGAAACTTTCAAAACCTTAGGAATATTCGTAAGACTTTGCACAACTCTAAATAACATTTGCGATTTAAAAAAGACCAGTAGTTAATACTGAAAACCCTGTTTCGTCATTCTAGTGCGACTCAAACATATGCCAAATTATTTCAATCAACTGTTTTCAGCTGTCTTCATTCTATGGAATAATTTTAATCTCTTCAAACTGTTACTACTTTATAAGACGGTTCTCGCAGTCGCTAGTACCTAAGCCCCTTAAGAGATCACCAGGTGTAGAATTACATACTGGGTTACATCTCCACATCTATCCGATGTCCGTTCGGCCCGAGTAATGAAGGCCGACCCTTTTGCCTTTTACCAGTTCAAATTTCACTTGCCCGGATGTTGTTTGATAGTAATTATTAGGGAAATAGTAGCAGTTAATTATTATATTGTGTGTAGGTTACTCAAATGCTAAATGGACTTATAGAGCGATAAAATGAGCAATGTTTTGTAAAAAAAGGACAACATTGTATTATCAAAATCTAGAGTTCTTATTGAGTAGGTACGAATCTTATTTAAGTATAATAATGCTTAAATTAGAAATCGCTGAAGACAAACAATATTATAATTTTTTTCAAATATTACTATCAACATTTAGTAAAATTAGATAAATAATTATGTTTTTTCTTTTATTATAACCCTTCGACCTACGATAGAAATGAAAAATTAAACGTAAATACAATTTAAGCAAAGCCAACAGAACCTTTTATGTATATTTAAATCTAGTTCAGTATCTCCACAAATTATCAAATTATTGTTTAGTAAATGAGATTTTAAAGGCCTCTGTAGTCGAGTGCCATACACACTGGCGTTCAAGGTACCTCTGGCCTGCGGTCCCGGGTTCGATCCCCAGACCATGCATAAAACCACTTTTGGTAGTGCAAGGGTAAATCTATTGACATTTCCGTCAAAATCTTTAACAACGTGACAAGAACTGTCAGGTGTCCGGTTTAGAAATGTTTGTAAATGAAGAGATGCGTCTAACGAAGGATAAAGAAATTGCCCTAATTGGTTGACACTGTTTCATGTTCGTTTTGTACTGCATTTGTATTTCTTGTAGGTTTTGTTCGGAATCCTTTTATTGGAAAGTACACACTATTCAAGATACAAAACATATTAATCTAGTATAAAGTTACGTACTTTATACTAGATTAATATAATGTCCCCTTAAAAAAAAACACAGTACAGGTCATGAAGAGGGATTAGCTTTTTTATATTTTAATTAGCAATTTCAAGCTAGAATTTACTGACAGCGTAACATTAACATTTTGTTATATTAAATGTTTAACAAAAATAGCAAGAATAATATTGGATTTTGCGATAAAACAACCCTATAATTACGAATAATAGTCGTAGATTGATGGAAAAAATAACTGTTGATATCAATCCACGCCGGACGTATTTAAACATAAGTATAAGTATTGAATAAAACTACTTTTTACGGATTTTTTCGCGGTTTTAATTTTAGATTTAGGTCCCGACGTTTCGACACCTTTGCAGGTATCATGGTCACGGGCAGACTGAGATGGCGTTCGTCTTGACAAAAACGTTCGTCGCGAAAAAGTCCGTAAAAAGTAGTTTTATTCCTAAGAAAATATATAATAATAACCTAAGAAACCAATATAAGTATAAGTAATTATAATACATACAGTCAATTTAACAACCCACTCTATTGAACCTTTTGCTGTTACTATTCTCACCTGCTCTCTTCTCAGCATCCCTGAAGACCAGTTCCCTCAGCAGCACAGGATCTGAAGCGCCCTTACTGTTCCGAGCAGTCACTGCCAGGTCCTCGTCCTCCTCCAGAGAGTCCACAGCAGACCAGCTTATGTTGAACCACACCACTAGATCTGGGGAATAAGAATTAACTTTAGAGCAGGAATTTTATTTATTTCAATGACACACTGGTATATCGAGGTCCTTATGTGTTTATTATTGTAAAAGTTGACGAAAAAATCCCTTTATTATTTTTTTATTTTATTTTAATATGCAGAAACTTTAAATGGTAAAATAGACTAGTATCGGTCATTACCTATATGGTAAGATATTTTGTTTATTGCCTAAAGAGAATATTTAGCTTAGAATTTATGATGTTTAATATAATTATTGTTTTTTTTTGTAATTTCAAATTGCAGTTTTAAAAACTGCTTGGTATCTTGCGTGGATTATTGTTTTAGCAATATGCAATAGTATCCTACTAATTTCGAAAAAATAAAATATACAATTGGATAAGACGTATTAGGTTAATAAAAGTATTTCTTAAAGCAGTATATGATTGAATATTATCGAAAATAAAGGCTGTGGTAATCAAATTTTACAGCCAAAAATAATATACCAAACTAAACAAAAGCCATCGACTGCTGAATGCAACATGATCATCAAACCGCAACAAAATAAATTAGTTTCCTCATCAATGTCTGCAATCTGGAACATGTTCATACGTACGTACGGACATGTTTCATTGAATCTTATTATGTAAGCGTACGGACAGACAGTTATGATAGCGATATTGAATGAAACCAACGAGGTTGCATTTGAAACTATAGAGTGAGCCTATCAGAGTTTAAACCGTAAGCACTAGTGTGAACAAGTGTTGTCGTGAATTATGTATGAAGATGGAGCTTGCCGTTTTAAAATTTTTTATCTAAAACACTAATATTATCCTACCAATGCCAAAACCATCGATATTTTCTTATGTAAGTTTCTCGTTGCGCGAAAATTAACTTAAATGAAAAACGAAATGTACTAGGATCAGACTAAAAACTGCTCTCGCTTGGCACAAGGGGAACCTAGCGATAGTAGCAGTCTATGCATATCATACGTCTATTAATGAAACCAATTACTGAGTATTCGGACGTTTTAAATATTAACGCTGCGCTGGTTTCTGAATGCCATATTAATGATATTTGTTATTGGATTTGGAGTTTTCAAAAGTGGTACTTTGATGGCTGTATTATGGAGTTATTTGCACTTATGTAATGAAAGATTTTTAATTGATAGCGCAAGCTGAGCTGGGGACCTTTTTGGAATTGAATGTTTGGCAGTGCCACTGTTTAATGTATTATTTTTATTGTTGTTTAATCTATTTCTATATTTTATACTGTCTTATGTGCTCTGAAAAATATATATATGTGCTCGGATAAAACACATACCTGCATGTTATACATTAATTACACCCAGACACAGAACAAATGATCTTGCTATAAAAAAAAATCCTTAGTGGGATTGAGCCCACGGCTTAGTAGTCAGGGTCACTAAACACAAAACCAAGAGACCTAGTCTAAATGTATTTCGTTCTTTCCTTACCAACAAAGTTAGCAGTAGTATTAGCGAGGACCCTTCCATTGTCTCCGAGGACATCCAGCGTGAAGTGCTGGTTGAGGCCTCCATCGTAGCCGGCGACGCATCTCACGGAGAGCTGCGGCTCGTTGCTGCGGAGGACGCGCTTGGCGGTGCAGTTCCTCGGCTGGGAAGGTCGCGCTGGGGGGAGAGAGGGTGTTTAATATGGGGGCTTTTTATGATAATTTTATGACTCAAAGGAAGTGATTTTATTTGAAATAGTAGGACAGCAGACAAACTTTTGGTAGGTAGCGCTAATTAATATGATAAGAAATGGAATTTTATGTACCTAAGATAATGATAAATTAGAATAGATTTCTCAAAAGAGTTGTGGAGGTCAGAGAGGCAGTCGGTCCATGTAAAATACGATATTTAGCTAAATGGGGTAAGACTTGAAGCCGACCCCAACATAGTTGAATAAAGGCTTGGGAGATGGTGTCCAATATTCTCAAATGTCCTAAGAATAAACATATTTTCTATAGACAGGACATCCATCGATATGTTAAATATTTCATCGAGCGCCTACCAAACGGGAAAAGAATAAACCACTCAATGATTTTGTATAAACACTTCACTAGCGAAGTTGCTCCTTACCAGTTATAAACTTTGAAACTCCATACACACTTAGGCAAAGAGTTCGCAGCAAGCTTACTAATGTACTCGAACTAAAACGAACGGGAAAAACGTATCGTACGTTCAAAACCATTCGTTCAAATGAGAATTTGCAGTGCAAGTTCGGTCGTAAGCCTGTAAATAGGTCCCAAGTCGCGATTGCAAAAGTTCGGCCGTATTTTAAAACCGACTTCGAACCGAGGTCACCGATCACTTCAGGGGAACGGGAATGTTTTAATTAACTTGGTAAATTATTAATTTACACACCAGTTTCTAGGAGTCGAATTATCTCTGCCGAAGTCTGTGTGATCAACTTTGATTAATTGGTTCCCGAAGAGATTTCTATTAATTTTGGAAAATGAAAATGATTGAGCGGTTGAGTTTGAGCTTAGTTTTATTATAACATTCTGATATTGGTTCGATGGAAGATAAATATTAGTTTGGAAGTAGGATGATTAGTTACTGTGACTTTGTTTTTGTTTATCGGCTGTTTTAATTATACAAACAAGTTATATAACAACAAGTTATATGCCACGAATTTTGAGAAAAAAAAACATCAGTTCAAAAAAAAGTAATAAGTGATGATATATATTTCAATCATTTATATTACTTTGCCAGAAGCCTTAAAGCATTGCTAATAAAATAGAATCAATATAAAGATAGATAACACAATAAAGATAGATAATTATATCACAACATCTGCCTTGAACATGTAAATGCTGGATAAATGGTGTCCTATTTTCTTATTGAGTCAATAGAGGAAAGTTTGTTCTTGTTTATAAATATTGATAACTAGCGACCCATCTCGGCTACGGTTTGACAAAACATAAAATAATTATACACTCACAAACCTTCCTCTTGAATTATTGGTGAAACCACATGAAAATCTGTTCGGCTGTTTTTGAGCTTAGACTCACCCCAGGACTTTGTGTTTTAATATACATATTTTTATGCATAAGTACTTTTTATACGGCAAAAGAATATTTTTTTCTTTGGTCAAGATTTTATTTACTGCTATAAAAGAGAAACACCTTAGGTAGCAATATAATAAAAAATACAGCCTGTAATTGTAGGGCAATAGTTTTTAGTTTTGCTTATCGATTTACTGCATGTTTATAGAAAATAAAAGCAAAGCTAAGTAAAATAAAAAAATCTTTCAAATAATCATTTCATTGACCAATCGTATTTATAAAAAACCCATTAAAAAATAAAGCTGAAATAAAAGCAGTTATTTTTTCCTTTTTCAATGCATTTGTACTCATATTATATGAGAGAAAAATTTAAGTCAAAACTGCCAATATGTATGTTTATTCTTAAAATGAATTATAGGCAATATCTTCCCAGTACATAAATGGTCAATGAACAATAAAATCAATATGGCCGCCCGTCCGTTGGATTAAATTCCTCAAGTTTATGACTTAACGTGAGAATGCTCTTACTATAAAAATACCTTCCCGTACAGAACCTTCAAGAAATTACTGCATTTTTTAACAGAATAATTTGCTAGAATTGTAGCAATTTGCAGCCAAGGACAATCACATTAAACTAAGTGCATTTCTGCCTTTTATTTCTTTCATTTAAATGGACGTGGTTCATTTCTGTTTTAGTGTTTTAGTAAATGTAACTTCTGATAAATTAAAACTTGAAAACAATTTAGCTGTTCGTTTATTAAGACTAATCTATAAAAAGGCCGATCCGGTTGCTATGAAATTGGTTTAAAAGATTTTTTTTATTAGATAAAGTTAATCTGTGGTGCTGGAGACGGATGGAAAGAATAAGCTGGAAGGATAGAGTTACAAACGTTGAGGTTCTGCAAAGATTAAAGGCTAAAAGACAACTGCTACAGGATATAGAGATCAGGAGAGGAAAAATGATTGGGCATCTTATACGTCATGACAATTACATAAAAAATATAATAGAAGGGAAGATTGAAGGAAGGAGAGGAAGGGGGCGGCCGAGATACAGTTACATTACACACATAAAAGAGAAGGTGGAGGTCATGACGTAAAAAGAGGTTCAAGAATTGGCACAGGACAGACATAAATGGAAAGAGCTGCACCGACAAGAGCATGGCTCTAAAATTGATGACGATGATGAAAGTTAATCTACTTTATTCGTTTTATAACAATAGTAAAAAAAACATTTGCTTATAAAGAGCTATGTGTGATGTATTTCCCTTTGTATTTTTTCAAGACGTTATCAAATTGGTAATGTTAGCCTACTAGTTTAAGACATATAAAAAGCAGATGTTAATAAAAACGAAAAAAAATGAAACATATTTTAAGTTTTGTGTTCATTTAAAATCTATGTAACATGTATATTCACAAAATACTACATTTGACACTATAGATTTAACTATACTAAATATTCGAATACATAAATTATTCAAGCAAGTCTCAAGATTCAGTTATCGGTATTCACAGCTCAACCTATAAACAAAGAACAACCAGTTTCCGCCAATTAAAACTCTGTTTTCATACACCATTTAGGAGGTTGTTTTTTAATTAACCCCGACGCTGCTACGGAACCCGTCTGTTCAATATATTATTTTAGGATAATTTCTTTTTCCTCCAAAAAACAAGGCTCTATTAAGGTTTTTCTTGGTAATTGTGAAAAGGTTTAGAGCAATGTTTTAAGAGTAGTTAGGAATGTTTTAGTAGATTTTTTGGCAATAAATGTTGGGAAATTATGATGGTTCAAAATTTATTGGATGGTCATAACTAGTTTTGGTTCGGGTATGTAACTGATGCAGGGTCCCTTAACTTTCTAATGAAACAATAAGCATTTGATTTATTTAAGTTTGAGAAGATTTTATGATTGCTTTAAAGTCTGTGTTCAGTTATGATTTTAATAAATAGGAGCTCGCTCGATGTGCCACCCCTCGGTACTAGGAGGGCATAACAAGAAGGATATCCACACAGTACCTGCAGGAACAATCTGGAAGACACAGGGCCTCTTCTGGCGGCCGACCGCGTTGGTGGCGCGGCACAGCAACGCGCCGTAGTCGCGCTCGCTCGCCGCGCGGTAGCGGAGCTCACTCGATGTCCCGCCCGTTGATACTAGGAACACATAAATAGCTAGGTTATATATGGAAAACATAATGTATAAGTATTTTGGAAGTAAATTGCACGGCTAGAAAAGTGATCACCACTTGATGATTGTCAATAGGCATTGTCTAGAAGCTATTGTGAAAGGTTTGAGTTGCAGTCTGATACATCGTACAAAACCATTGGCTAGTGAGTTGTCTAAATACGATTTTATTAAATGATGCGTACAAATGACGCAACCAACTTCAGAAAGATCTGAAAATAATAACCATCTAATTGAAAGTAGCAGAGAAAAGCTAGGTAGCCCAAAAATCTAACTCAATGGCTAAAAATAAAAAAATATTAATTACGAACTGATAAATATTTTAAAGGAGTTTAACTACCACTCACCATATCTGGCAGGAGACACCTGAAAGCTTTCGCCACTATTATTGAACTGCCAGTAGAAGGTGACCTCCGCGGGGTCCGCGTTGACGGTGCAACGCACGCGCAGCGGCTCATCCAGACGCGCGCCAATCAGGAGCGGGGATGGTTGCGCGCAGACTGGGGCGACTGCGGGAGATAAACTTGTGTATTATCTTGAAAAAATTTTGAGTTGTTTGTAGTTAGTTCATTGTAGTATTTAAATTGGGGGTTAGGTAGAAACCTTCAAGATAAAAGCTGTATAATTATTAGTGAAAATCCTAAAATAAATATTGTTCTACAGATTCTATTTTCACCGATAAAAGTAAAGTAAAAACAAAAAATTACCCTTCCGCGAGATCATCTACATTATTATCAGTGACACAAATCATTACACTGCAAATTCTCTACACAATACTTCCACTCCACCATTCGATACTTACACTGCACCCTCAGATACACAGCCTGACTGCTGGACTCGCCCATCTGGTTGGCAGCCCTGCAGGTGTACAGCCCGCCGTCCCTCTTGGTCACGCGCTGCAGCACCAGCGACTTGGTGCTGATGAACACGCCAGAAGACATGTTCTGGCTTACTTGCTGGTCCTGTGAAGGAAATACGGTTGATGACCTGTTCTGGATACAGGAATTTTATTTCTCCACAGAATCTAATAAATGTTCTGGTATCTTTACGTTAAGAAATAGAATATCAGACGTAAATGTCATTAGTACATAATGATACGAACAACCTATATTTTATAAAAGACAACAGTTTTGAACATGACAACAGGATTGTTTTTTTTTTTACATCTCGCACACGGTTATCTGATCCCAAGCTAAGCAGAGCTTGTGTTATGGTAACCAGACAACTGATAAACATACTTATATATTTCTAAATACATACATATTACAAATAAACCCAGACACTGAACAAATGATCGTGCTCATCACACAAACATTTGTGCCGGGTGGGAATCGAACCCACGACCTCCGGTATAGCAGTCAGGGTCACTAACCACTAGACCAACAGGCCCGTCCCTTACATCATATATTAATAGACAGACGTTACATATATTACCTCAAAGCAAATACCTGATTATGCCTTGATGTGATGGCGTACAAGGATAATGCAACCTATTAATGTAAGTAACTCCATCAAACATTATCCACCTACAATATTCCGACAGGTACGCATGACTCTACCTAAGTAAGGCAGGCCTCCAAAGCCTCTCCACTTTGACCGACACACTTGGCTTGAGGGGCCTCCACCTTGAGAATTACCTTAATCGAGCCTCTCGACAATCCAACCTTCACTTTTTAAGGTTTGTATTTTTTTCTTCAAAATTCAAATGTTAAATGTATGGTTGAGGGTAAACAATTTAAATTTCTATAATAATATAGAAATTTGTAGATCGTTGATTAAAAGTTATTTTTTTTAAATTTAATGTTCCTGGCACTATAAAATCCAGAACTACCTGATAGTTAAGCCGAGACTTCAGATAGTTGTCGATTTGTACAAAAAAACGGTCATTTTGGGAATATGTGAATTACAAGACAGTAAGTTTCGGCGCAAAAGGGCCAACGAACATAGCCCAGTGACTTGCGAAAGCGACTTAACACTCTTTGTCATATGCTTATTTTATAGCATATATCATATACTTAATAGGTATAAGTAAATACACACGTGCATCCATTGTTGGCCTCTGGCTACGGCAGACAAATATTCGAAAAAGTATGTCTTTAGACATCGGAGGCTATATTCTGTGGCCCGTTTTCACCCAGCCTTAGCTACTCCTGTGACAATGGCCACACAAATAGTCCATATATTATGACAACTAAACCACTTGTAAATCCTGAAATCCTGGTAACATCCCGACTCACTCACGTTATGGTACCAGGAGATGCGATGCTCCTTAGGGTTGGCCTTGATGTTGCACTCGAAGTACACGTCGTCACCCTCCTTGATATCGTTCGGGTTGAGGGTGCTGCCCAGCGTCATCGTCAGGACTGGCTTGTCTGGTGGAAAAGGAAAATGGATAATTTACTGGATATTTTAAGTATGTAAAGTTTTTTGGGGGCCTTTTTGAGAATAAGTCGAATATAGGTGCGGTTTCCCGCGGGTAAGCGCGCATTAAGCGCGCATTTTTCTTTGTTAGAAATACGGATTTTCGGTGTGGACACGAATTGGTCAAATCAAACATCATGAAATTCGGTCCACCCGTTCTCGAGTTAGATAAGTGCCGAAACAACTACAACTCAAAACATTTTTATTTATCATAATTTATGGTTTGTGTAAATAATATAGCTTAAGATCTTGTTTGGGCTGAATTTCGGAAACCATAGAGTTTAGAAAATAATATAGCAATTTTATTGATAGTAAAATGCTTCTAGCAGATTATAATAATCTGCTAGAAGAATTTTACTATTTGAGACGAATTAAGACTTTCTAACATTTTATTCTATAGTGTCTATTAGACACTAACACCTTGCTATTGAAGGAGAGCTGTAATAGAATTTAAAACATTCAATCAATTTGTCAAGTCCCAGACGAATCCAACTGATAGTGTTCACAGGTCCTAAATAGACTTGGTCTAGGTAATAGAGATGCCTAGTCATTTCGAAGTCTAACCACTGAGTTAGGTCAATCGATAAACTAAACTTGTTATTTTGTAACTCCTAACTGCAGCAGGAAATAGATTTGTCGGTCTCGTTAGATTTGTTGGCTAAAGTTTATTGAGGGTTAAAACGATTTAGTGTCAATTGTAGCTTTATAATAGAGTTTTCTAAATAAATAAAATGTAAAATTTAGAATTATGAAATAAGAATAACTAAAACAAGTAAGTCAAGATATAGACAGGGTGTTACAAAACCCCTGTCCGACCCGAAAGGAAGATATAGGGTTCACAATCACATGCCTAAATAAAATACATACAATAACACCCTGGATAATTATTATTATTAACTTTAAAAAAATATTTACAAAAACTAAAAATATATGTATTTACTAAAAAAGTAAAAATATAATTAATTAAACAGTTTAGTTAACTTTACTTCAAATTGAAACATCCAAAACAGATTAAAAAAAAACTTTGCTTCACTGTCCAACAAACGTGTAAACATCAGAAAGCAATAAATTTTAAGTAGTTAAAAATAACTTAAAATAATTTAAATAAAAAACGTTTCCAATATATTGTTTCCATCAATGCCTATTTACAAACACTGACCGACACTGCCTTTTATTTCAGAGTATGTTTGACGTCTGCTAATAGCGAGCGACGGCCTAATTACAGCTTGCGGCTTTTGTTACCTAATACGTCACGTGCGTTCTGTTTACGATACGGGTACGGGACGTTTACGGTACGGGTGCGGTACGGTTACGGGACGGGTACATCGATATACATGTTAAAACCCTGTCTGACCCGTGAAGGCGTAAGTATGGATATCTGATGACATTATCGTAAAAAAAAACAAGTTAAGCTAATCAGAAAAAATAGGATTCTCATAAGAAAAAGGGTTTTCTTAAAGGGTTGGTAGAATCTACTCGTGATCAGAGAGCTGGTTTGTTCCTTGCCCAGAGAATCGGCATAGCCATTCAACATGGCAATGCTGCCAGCCTTCTGGGCACGTTTCCCGCCATTGAGAAGGATGACATGATGATGAGTTCTTGGACGCCTGTTAGTTTTTATTTACGTAAGTTTTTATTTTAGTATAGTTAGAGTTTGTTCTTATATTAGATTTAATTTTGTATTAATAAAGATGTTGTTTTCTTAACACCTTAAATTGGCGAGTGCTTAATAAAAGGCGTAACCGCTTTGAAGTTTTCGGTTATTTACGACGTTTTGGTCGCAAGATACTACTCTGTAAGCTATCTACCACTACATATTCTGATTGTTATGTTAGACAATAAATGATTTTTTAGCGGTGTAGTAAAGCTTATTGCTTACCAATCACTATTGGAACGTATAGTATTCATAAAATACTTGTCTATAGGTAGAATATAATTATGTGTACGCTTACCATAGTGTGTAGCCTGTTTGAGGAACGGGGCCTAGCTCGGTTACCACAGGTAGTGTAAATGTTATGCGGCTCGTTAGAATGACTGTTATGTTTGTTTGTATGCTTTTGTGTTTGTTGCGTTTTCAAGTTAAAAGTACTGAACGGATTTTAGTGAGATTTGGTACAAATATAGTATATGAGTTGCATTAAAATATACGATACTTATAATCATAACTAGGATACTGGTTATGATTATGTGAAGTAATGCTCTGTTTTTTCATTTAACCGACTTAAGACAAGGAGGATTTTCTACATGGCCTGCATGACTTTTTGTTAATTATTATTTGTATTTTGTTCTTTTGCTTTATACGTGATTAATATTTTACTTCTATCGGAACAAAAGCCCTTTTTGTGTCATTTGTCATAGTAAAAAATAAATGTAATTCTAGAATTATTCAAGCTAGAATAGTTTTTTGTGGATAACTTCTCATTTCGGCTGAAGGAATAATGACGTCACAAATTGGAAGGGCCGCCGTCCTTCCCTAATTAGGGGTAATTAGTTTAGGGCAAGTTTGTTCGTTACATTATTATAATACTGATTGCTTTGTTGTTACTGGTCAACATACATGAAAATTTACGTAATAAAATATAACTTCCTTCAAATCTCGATTTTTAAATAAGTAGGATTCCACAAAAATCTATGTTTTTGTTTTAGGTAATTCAATCTCATAACTATAAATAAATTGCACGATTGTGAGCTTAAATTTGTATGTTTTACGGGGTTTCAAATTTACGTAAATAATGTCTATTTTTACAGTCTGGGTATTGATTATTTAGCCTACCTACCTAGCCTACCTACAGCATATACGAAGAAACTCCTTCTTTTGACGTTGGTTAAAACAAATCAAACACCAATAAAAACCACTCAAACAAACATAATCAACAACTAAAGAACTCAAAGAAAAATAACTTTTTAAGAGCAAAGAGGTTTAAATTCAACAATCTAATTAGCAAAATGCAATCAAGCTAACTACAAGGTGTACTCTAGGTCTTAGGGCAAGCACCGGTCGATAATTAACAAAAAGGTTAGTGCACTTTTTGTAAAGTAAGATTTCTTTGAAGACTAAAAGGTGGCTTGATTAAAAGAATGGGTGATTTTCATTTTACCTAAATATTTTTTGTATTGTTTGTAGATTGTTATGTCGATGTTTTTAAGACTAGTATTTGAGATTAAAGTAGCTTAACCTAAAGAAGATCTTAAGATACAAAGAGATTTAAGATTTCTTAAGATACATCGCTGATTTGTCTTTGAGTCTTTTGGATTAAAAAACTTTGTCAACATTTTGAACGGCAAGTTTTGGAATATTTTACAGTAATATATAAAACTTGCTGTCAATACGCAGCCTACGTCCTTTCTTAAAATACAAGATAATTCCATAACATATTTTATCAAACTCGGTTCAGCGATTAGCCGTAAAATAGCAAGTTACATTTGCATTCATTATATTAATATGGATCTGTAATAAAGTATATAATACTACCACACACTATCTTTACATATAGCCTAAGTGTTATTCTGATGTATAAGCTATATTATTGTAAAGTTTCATTCAAATCCATTAAATAGTTTTTGCGTGAAAGAGCAACAAACATCCATACATCCAAAGAAACTCATACATACGAGTACATATTAAACACGCCTCTTTCCCAAACTTTCGCGTTTATAATATTAATAAGAAGTCAGGAGACGTGTTAAAGCACATTAAACAGTAGGTCCCGGCTGTCATACATAGATCTTTGGCAGTCGTTAAGTCAATTCTGACAACCACTCTTACTATGAGATACTGTGTTTCCCATTAAAATGGGTTGTGAAGGTCAGATAGGCAGTCGCTCCACGTAAAATACTATTTCTTTGATTCAGCAGAATCCAGCATGACTGGTAGCCGACATAGTAAGGAAAAGGCTCGACAGATGATGAAGATGATGAAGGAGTCAGGATGCTGTACTTACAAACGACGCTCATCCTGAAGGCGTCTTCCAGCGCCACCCTCAACACGGGGTTATCAGCTCGACACCTGATCATGGCGCCGTCATCCTCTGGCTGCGGCAGCATCGTCAGCCTGTTCACTGTCGTCGTCTCGTTGGTAAACTCGCTGTGCTGTTGGAAAATATACTCTATTAGTATGAAGACAAGGTGCAATTCAAGAGAGCAAGTTGGTATTAGCTGTAGTGGGTGACTCTTACACAAGACTGCGAAGCGATTTAAAGCCGCAAAGAGAGAAATTCCATAGAGAAATAGAGAAATTTCATAATACAATATCCTGGGACAACTCGCACACGGTCATCTTATCCCAATTGACGCTTCCTAAACGCACTTAAACATGACATATTATAAATAAATTACAGATTAAATGCTCATGCTCAGCACACACATCTCGGACGGACTCACAGAGCCCAGGACTCGAACCCTCGACCTCCGGTATAGCAGTCAGGGTTACCAACTAAACCAAAAAAGCCAGCCAAGGAAATGGAAAGCGAGTTCGCAGATATTTGCGATGCCAAGCGAATTCGCAGCTATGCGTAACAGCCCTTAAGGTTCAGGGAAATTAATTAATATTTTAATGTTTGGTTCAGGTTTTTGTAATTAGTTTGACTAAACTCTTTAGCTGCGATCCCTCATTGTAACCCTTTCCTGTATCATTTGATATACTCGGCAAAGTTTATAGCAGGCATTTGTTACGGAATATTGTGGCTACTACTGGGGAATATTGTACCTGTTAATAGGACCTCTTTAGTTGATATTTTGTTAATAGACGGAGTCCTAATTATCAGACATGTGAAAATTTAAATGTTAAAAAAAATCTTTGCCCGCATGGGTGACATTTATCACAGCAAAATGAAGCTTACCTATCCTGAAAAAAGCTCACCCCATTTTAAAATACTAGTTTCGTCAAAATCGGTGCGTTTTTTTTTTGCCGTTTTCGTTACAGATAGAGTTAATTCAGCATATATAATCTTAAGGAAGTATGAAGAATTACTGGTACAAAATATCCAAAAAAAAAATACGAACATCCGAATTGAGAACCTCCTCCTTTTTTAGACGTTAGTTAAAATCGCATCTTCATTGATTTGCATCATACCCAGGTCTAATGGCATCAAATTCTTGCCAAAACATATAAATCAATAAAATATAGTCTAAATTAAACACTAAATATTATTCTTTAGTACACGTATAAAAGGAAAGAGTAACAACTCGAGCCATTGCCGGCTTAACAAGGTTTTGACCTAATTACCTATCTAGGAAAATCTTTTAATCATACATCCATTCACTAATGTTTTCTCTATAAACTGAAATACGTTTTATTTTTATTTGAATCTTGGATTCGTTTAGTTTTTTACTATTTTTAAAGGATAATCTAATTCTTGTGTCGTATATATTTATCTAGTTTTGTATTAAAAACCATTTCGATCAGCCATTTTGCAAAATTAAGGAACAAGATTTACAGTCTCTTAAAAAATACAAAAAAAAAATCTTGAAACATCAGATTGATTTATGAACGATAATTTTAATATTAAGTAAAATGGGATATTTAGCGTTTGATGTTCTTGAAATTAAAAGCCTGCATGTGATACTCGTAATCAAAATACATACACTAATCGGTTCACTATGAGAGACAAAATTAATAAAAGAAGGAAATCCTAAACTTTAACATACCTAAAAGTATCTAAACTGCCATCTCAGAATAATTATCATGGCACTTTGAAAACATAGGAAAGATAATTTAATAACTACTGGCCATACTAATAATAGACAATACTGTCTGTCAATAAACAAAATTCAAACATATCTCTATTCGCTAACGGTTAAAAAGGAATACATATTTGAAAACAGAATGATAGAAAATCGTTGACAATTACTGTTCAAAATGTCAGTGACGCTATTACACTGTAACTGGCAAGACCAATTTCATGTCCATTTATTTTTTATTCGTTCTAAATTTGAATGTTGAATTTTTAGTTCATAGTGCAAGTTTTATGTAAGGTTAAGCGTGTTTATCTATGGTATTATCGACTAAACCAATTTGGATGCGATTTGTGAATTAAAAAATCGGTTTTATTTATTTTATGTTGTTTTAATGCAATAATAACAAAGTAAACGCAGTGTCATCATTATTTTTATCCGTTCTAAATTAGAATGTTGAATTTTTGGTACATAGTGCAACGTAAATTGTAAGTTTTTTGTAAGGTTAAGAGTGGTTATCTATGGTCTAAAGCGTACTTTTAAACATATTTGGATGAATACATGCAATCAAAAGTCGAAATGATTTATTTCACGCAGTTTCCTGTCATAATGATGTCCTGTAATAAAGTGTAGAATTGAAGCTAATTTGTCCTGTCGTTTGGTCTGCACTTATCTTAATAACTATCCCCAACACAATTAGTGGTACTGGCACTTAAACTTTTACTGACCCAAAAAATAAAAAAAGATGGCAAGTGCGAGAGCTGGCTGAATTTTCGAAAAAAGTTTTGTTTTGTTTTGTGTTTAGTTTGGCTATATTTGATGTAAAAATATGTAGTTTTATTTTACTTTTATATTAATTATATTTCTAAATACACATTTTTTGTTGCTCCTCATAAGTTCATGATTGTAAGTTTTTTAAGAGAAAACATCCAAACTGAGTTTTATAATTTATACAAAAAAATATATATCTCAGCCTGAACCTCGTTGCTTTCGCGTTTGTATATTCTATGGAGTCGGAGAAGACAGTCTCTAAAAAATTCAATATAAATGAATCATTCAATTTGAAATCAACAACAACATTCGAGTACCATTCTTTTATATTTACGGAACCCAAAACTCAGTTATAAGTACGTAACTTAAGTACACAGTTACTAACACTAAGAGCAACTTGGGACCCACTCCGTCCTGATCTTGAGAATCTAGTTTAAACGAACCCTGTTTGATCACTAACATCATTAATTTTCGTTGCCTTCTCTTGAGGAGCGCTAATTTAAGATCTAGACTTAGTGGGGTTTAATCTTAAAGGTCTGCTGAAGTTAGGAACATATCGCCTTTACAGCAAAGTAAACCATTCATCATCCAGCCTATAAACGTCCCACTCCTGGGCACAGGCCTCTTCCCATATAGAGAAGGCGCGAGCATTGATCACCACGCTTGCTCTCTGCGGATTGGCGATTATAGATCCCAAATTTTTGGAATCCAGGTTTCCTCACGATGTTTTCCTTCACGGTTTGTCAGAAGTGTCTTAAAATAATAATTATTAAGAAAGTTTATATAACTTTGAAAAATTACATTGGTACTTGCCCGGGTTCGAACCTGCAAGCTTGTGCATACAAATCCGTTCATTGAACCGCTAGGCCACCACGACACCAAGACAAAAAAAAGAAAGCACCCAATACTATTTCACAGATTTATAGCTCAAAACCATCTCAATCTCATCAGCTTATAAACAGAAAAAGTGCATTAAAATCGGTTTATTCGTTTGAGGGTTACAATTGTACAAACAAACCACAGAACACACCTATTTTCGTTTTAAAAATAAGCTTTATAACTTTTAACATAAAGTCGATATTTGCTTTTAATGTTATTTACTGTTGGTCGAGCTGTATAAGGAACATTCTTACGATAATTCTGTTTATTACGTCTGCATTTTTGTATGATCTTTTAAGGTTCCTCTGGGTGCCTTCAAAGTTAGTACCTAAGGAAGCATGATCTTAAGTAAAAGTACTAAGAGGAGATAAAAAGGAGAGTTATGTGTTTTAATTTTATATATTTTTGTAACTTTAACCATTTTGGGATACTGGTAAGACATTATTTACGTTTTTATGGACATATCGGGAAAAAATTAACGATTAATAATTCTAACAAAAAAACGACTACAAATAAGTTTTATATTTATTCGGGACCACACGGTAGGCACCAGCTTTCAAATAATCAATCAAAATCGGTTCACCCTGTCAAAAATTCTGTGGTAAAAAACAAAAAATACAGTCGAATTAAGTACCTCCTCCTTTTTTAAGTTGGTTAAAAAAGATATGGCGTCTACATTTAGTACAATTTCAAGTCGTTTCTAATTATTATGTCTGAGTCTAAAACGATTTGAAAATACAATAATTGTTTTTTCGTGAATTGAAATAATTGTAAGTACTTAAGTAGTAAGTAAGTAGGGTTCATTAATTTTAATGGTATTCTCTCATTTAAAAGAGCTTACAATTATTAGCCATTAGCTGCCTCATTGCAAAGGCCTCTCCCGCAGAGAAAAAATAAGTATAAAAGTAGGATTTATGCTTTGATAATGTTAGTGTCTTTTTAGGAACTATATGATTGAATTGTTATATTCTACGACCTATTTTTAGTCGCTATGGTCGAATCGCATACACAGCGGTTTTCAAGATTTCGCTAGATTTCATGTCTCAGGTTCGATACAACGACGTGTCAATGTTGAAAACCAATTTCCTACTTTTGGGTCTAGGTGATCGTGGTACCTTTGTTTCTCTGCTCACATAACATAAGTGCGGTAGCTTCCTACTTTGGGTTAAGAGCAAGACCGTGATGTTGTCCACATTCACTATTATTTGTTCAAACTGCCGTACAGTTACCTTCCCCCTAGTATACTGCCTATTTCTCTGAACCAGGTGACTTGCACCGCCGGCCTGCTGCCGTGAGACACGCATACCAGCGTGATCCCTGCGTCAGTCCTATTTCATTCCATCTCCTTCTAACTTACCTTCCCCCTAGTATACCGCCTATTCTCCCGGAACCTGGTGACCTGTGCCGCCGGCCTGCTACCATGAGATACGCAGACCAGCGTGATCTCTGCGTCATTGTAAGCAGCACCCAACTATATTCCTATTCCCATCTCTTTCTAACTTACCTTCCCCCTAGTATACCGCCTATTCTCTTTCAACCAGATGACCACTGCCGCTGGCCTGCTGCCGTGGGATACGCATACCAGCGTGATCTCTGCGTCATTACAAGTAGCATCCAACTATATTCCTATTCCCATCCCCATCTAACTTACCTTCCCCCTAGTATACCGCCTATTCTCTCTGAACCAGGTGACCTGCGCCGCTGGTCTACTGCCGTGAGATACGCAGACCAGCGTGATCTCTGCGTCAGCTGACATCTGGCCGGGCTTGTTGGTGATCATCACTGACGTAGGACGTACTGGGGACAAAGAGTAAATTAGAAAAGTGCGTTGAAGGTGCGAATATGAACCTTAAGATTTTGACACAAAGTTGCTTTTTATGTAAAGAAAATACAGTGCTTACTTAGGAAATAAAAGAAGTATGGGAACTTGAAAAGAATTATAAACATAAACCTTAACATGTTGGTTTTCATATTGAGTTCTTAGGTTTACGCGAATGTTAGACATTGAAATAAAATACTTTTACGGATTTTATCGCGGTTTGTATTTGAATTTTAGTTCCCGACGTTTCGACACCTTTGCAGGTATCATGGTCACGGGCAGACTGAGTTATTATATTATTATAATATATAATAACTAATATATAATATAATATTATGATAGGACATTTTACTAGAAATAGGTTTACCCTTTAGCACATTTTTAGCTTTTTTTTACAATTATGTTCAGGTTGGTGTAGAAAATAATTGATTAGATACCTACCAGTATATTCTAGACTCTATAACCCATTCTTAGTTTGCCCATCCATTGAAACAATGTGTCTATATATATATATATATATATATCTCTATCCTGACCGATTTCGGCCATAGTGACTTGGATCTAACAATGTGTAATGGGTAATTAGACTTAAGTGAATTGTCTGGTAACATGAGTTATCAAAAATACTTATCAATTTCAAAACACTATGAGGAAAACCTACAAAAATAAAAACATAATTGTAAGTTGTTTCCTTAAACAGAACATTTACATTTCCTTTCTCCTATTTGCTTCTAAAACATAATATCAAGAATTTTATTTTCTCCACTTATTTTTTTTTATTTATTTACTTGACTGTTTTTCCTTTTCAGTAATTCATCATGGAAAAACCTGTACGATGAATTTAATAAAATTATTCTAAAGATCTTATCTTTTTTATTTTATTTTTAGCACAAAAGGCTGTGGTTACATGTAAAGGAAGCCAGGGAAACACAATTATTAAAGCCTTGTTTATGAAGAAACCTCGGTTTGTCTATTAGCATTATGCGACAATACTTAAATATTAAGGACAATTGAGTTCCCCGGTTTTCCGGGAAAACGTTTGCGACGAAAGTAAATTAATACTGTGTTGTACGTGAATTTGTTTTCTATTTGACTGATTTACGAGGATTTGGTACATTGTATTTTAAATTCTTTCGTTATTTATGACAATTGCCTTTCTGGCGAAAGTATTGTATACCTGTAAACATTGTATTGTTTTGGATAGAATTTAAGAGATGTCAACTATGCAACAACGTATAATACACATTTGATTAGTAACTATGTATGAAATATTATGTTAGGTACTTATTTTAACTGTTAACCTAGATCTACCAAACATTGTTTTCTAAACATACACACTTACGAAAACATACATAAATTAGTCTTTCGAGGTATACCTTATGGATGTTTTTTTAAACCGATCTACTACAATCCTGAATATTTGCGTAACAGATAAACAAAAAGAGAACATGTCATCAAATTGAGAATCGCCTTCTTTTAAAGTTAACTAAAATCAATAAATTCGTCATCTGCCTAGTTCTTTTCCCGACTATATATATAGTATATATATGATATAATATATAGTATATATATATATATATATATAGTCGTTTTCTACTGTTACCGAATTCAGCCGAATACCTTATTTCACATCAACAATAGCTCACAAAAATTAAAACAGAGCTACTTACAATGCATCTCAACCCTCGCTGTCCTCTCATGGGGACTAAGTAGAGCAGTATTCGTAGCCTGGCATCTTATACTGGTGTTCAGCCAGCTCCTCTCAGCTCCTCCGATACTGATCCTGCTGACGATGACCTTGCCATCGTTCTTCAGGATCGTGTGGTCATCAACCTCCTTGTTGTTGATCAGCCAAGTTAGAGTTGGTTGGGGACGACCTGGAAGAAAGAGGAAGTTAGAAGTTTCATGGCTATAATTGATTGATAACACACAACTGTAAAATTAATAATAGAGTGGAAAGGAAGAAAAAAACATGGTGTGCCGACCTCAATTAATTTGGGAAAACGTAAATTGATACGAAAATGATGTCTCTTGATCGATGACATTTTGGAACCAACTCAGAATTGCTGGATGTTGAATGTCATGGAATATCATAAAAAATATGCAAAAACATGCGTAGATGCTAGTTATAGGAAGGTTAATTTGTTATTATTATTGCACGGCTGGATTCTATGTTTCATATCCATATGAAAGACACTGGCTCCTGTAACACAGGCTTTAAGCCTAGCACAGGTGCCAGGGTTACATTTATATGTGTAGTGTACTGTATTTTTGTACGTCAATAAAAACTTTTTAATTTTAATTTATATTTTTATGTGGTGCTAATGTTACTCGAAGATTTTTGCGATATGTGTCTTTATTTTAAACAGCAAAAACGACAGTATAATCAGTAGCATCAAAATAAATGTATTCGCATTGTACACAACGGAAAATAAACTTAAAGTCTTAAAATTATTCAGACCTTTATGCGAGTTTCTTTCCTCTAAAGAATTATGAGAAACCCCACAAAAGAGTAGAACCTCAAAAATAACTAAAACATGCACAACCAAGTTATCTACATCCGAAAAGTCTTGGAAAACTATTATACAATTAGACTATGGTGCAAAACTTTAGAGCTTGTAAATTTAGCGAAATTTGCTGAGCTGCATAACTTTCGGCTGAGTTTCTAGCGTAAACAACCGGGTCGAAACCAACGAGGTTAGCTATACTCAGGACCACATCACCTTGCAAAATTTTACCACTACCATCGCCCTTATCTCTAAGAACATAAGGTTCATTTTCGTGGGTTAATGTTACTGTTAAGATGCGGTTGACTGTACATTGAGTCTTTAGTGTTAGAATTGTCGAGAAACTGTCTCTTATGACACAGTATTTTGACAGTTTCTGAATAAAGACGTTTGAAACTTTGAGTAAATTATAGATAAGTTCTGCATAAAGGATTTGGATTGTAGTTTCAACGTTGTTTTAATTGTTAAGAAAACTCATGAATTCATGGGTTTTATTTATGGCAAAAAATTATGCTAACCTTATCATGGAGAGGTGGTTTAAGAAGTAGAACAAGGCCATGTCTTAATATATTGGGTTTTTATGATTTAATCTTTATTGTAAATGAAAATCATTATTTTAAATCTGGCAAAGAAGTCTAATACTTTTCTAGACTCGAGCTATATTTAAACTTAAACTATACTATAAAAAAAGTACTAAAATTATGACAAGTCTGCTGATAAATTAACCCTTTACAAAACAACTGAAACACCCTTAAGGCTAAAAAAACATTTAAGTAAACCTCAGAAAATAATTTATGTTTTATTTTTAGATCAAAAAATCTTCCAGCGAAATCTTCCTCTATAATCACTGCGGTATTTTTTATTTTTCTTCCCATTGTCAGGGGAACAGGAAAATACACAGCCCCGGGACAAATGATAGCGAACTAGGAAAATTGTGTTTAAAATATTCAAACATAATATTTGTGACTAAAGAGTCGTGGTGGCCTAGCGGTTCAATGAACAGATTTGTATGCACGAGGTTGCAGGTTCGAACCTGGGCAAGTACCAATGTAACTTTTCAAAGTTATATGTACTTTCTTAATTATTCTAAGACACTTCAGACAAACGGTGGAGGAAAACATCGTGAGGAAACCTGGATTCCAAAAATTTGGGTTCTGAAATCGGCAATCCGCAGTGAGCAAGCGTGGTGATCAATGCTCATGCCTTCTCTATAGGGGAAGAGGCCTGTGCCCAGCAGTGGGACGTTTATAGCCTGGATTATTATTATTATTATATTTGTGACCAAAGAATTTCAGTCCAAAATAACTAACACAGATAGTGCTGAAAGTTTCAAAACAAAATGGCGGAATATTAATTGGATTTCCATTTATTTTGGCTAGCAGTGTGAAAGCGTAAATAGCGGAAATGGGAGATACCATAAAGTGACCAAAGTTTTTTTATTTATGGGATACGATCTCGGATGTTGTTAGTGCAGTATTATCGATGGCCGCCATTTTGTTTGTTTCTGAATCCGGATATTGGATAGTACGGTGACTATGATTTAAAATTTATGAAAGATAAAAATATTTACCATTAAATATTTGTTTTATTCAGGTTAATGTAAACTGTTTGTTTTCACAGTAATGTGATAAAAAAAAATAAGCACTTTGCTTGATATTTTCATCGGAAATACTTAAGTATATTATATCCATGTTCAAATAATCACATTGATTTATTTTTTAATAAGCATTCTAATGCATACCGTTGTCAAATTTCATTCATATCTTTCCATAATTTTCTTCATAATCTAAGTAAACAAACAGGAAACCGACCCTTTACCCTCACAAAAAAAAAGAAAAAAATGAATACAAATAGGAGACAACAGAAAATCAAGTAACGGCGCAATCAAAAGTTTTTACTTGAATAAAAACGTTTCTAGTTTTTTTGCTAAGAATGCGTAACTTTAGCTGAAGAAAGTTCGCTAACAAGTGTATGCGACTGCATAATATATGCGTTCGTATATTCAGAGTTAGTTGCACATGAAATTGGTGGAAAGTTAAAAAGCAGTTTATTTTGTAATCGTTTGTACTAGTTATTGTTTTAAATGTGTTTAGGTTTTGACTCGATAGGTTTACATTTTCTGGAAGTGGTTTAGTTCAATTACAATTTGAACGTCATTTTTTTTTTCTCGTTTGGACTGATGAATTGGGATGTAACTGGAGGAATGGGGGTAAATTTGGGGGGTAACATTATTCTTTAAATTTAATATTTTACCTTTAGCATAAAAAAAGCAGTTATATCTAACTAATAATTTTAGTTGGCAAATTACATACTTGGTATTCTGCATATGCTTGTTACGCCTTATTTACTACGTACTACCGTTTGAAACAAATTTCTTTATACTCGTACATAGTGATAATATACAAAAAATACACGCTCAACATTAATATATTAAAAAAAAAAACGATAAAATATAGGACTATCCAGAATATCCGATGAAACATAGTCATAATAACATTTGCCAGTCCACGCCTCGGTATTCGAAAAAAGGCTACGGCGAAATTGTATAAATTTTAACGAGCAATAAATATCGACACATTGCCGTAATACTAAACTAAATGGAACTAGGCCAAGAAATGCGATCCTTATATTTATTTTTGCAAAACGAGACCTTTCTGCGTCTGTTTTGTTGGGTTTTTTGATAGAATCTTTGAAGATTTTTGGATTTTTTGTGATTTAGTGACTTGAAGTAGTTTTTTAGCAAAAGGCGATTTATTTTGGTAATTAGAGAAAATAATTGATTTTTATATTGTTTTCTGAGGTTTACATGAATGTTAGACATTAACATTTAAAAACTTATTTATTAATTATTAATTTTCATTCTACAAAAAATCTTTATTAATACTCTTTTTTAACGAACTAAAATGTTATTAAGATAGTTCCCGGATTATTTCACCCTTCACCGCTAAAACTGTTATCTGGCTCCAAAACTGCCTAAAATAGCACATCCACATAACCTTCCACCTGTCTAAAAGCCAAGCAATTAAAAACCACTCATTCTTTCCAAAAAGCTTTCCATCAAAACGTTCCGACTTTTTATCAAGTTCCAAAGTCGTTTGTTCAGATTAGTGGCACAAAAGCTGTGGCGTCGGCTTTAATGGTATAAAGTGATATACATTGTTCACCCGTTGGGCCTGCCGCATATATATTCATTTGGTCCCCGTTCGCGTCTCATCCGGATATTTTTCAAGAAGATATTTTTGGGGCGTGGTTTCAGTGATAGCGTGGTTCAATGGCAGTTTTATTAATTTTTTTTTGTTCGTCGTTTGAGGATTTGAAGGTAAATTAGTCGTTCATTGAGCTGTCACCAAGTTTTTTTAACAAATTTTAAATTTCTGCACATAAATTTGAATACAGTAAGAACTATTATCTGAAGAGAGACAAATAAAAAAAATAAGGATGAATATGTGATAAATATAAGCGATATAATAGTCAATATAATATTAAAAAAAAAACAACGATAGAACAAGCAGGATTTTTTTTATGTAAAATGTGATTTTACATTTTAACTTAAATTGTGTATAAGGTGATGAACGCTATCACTAGCTCTCCACCCTCAAGTAAAACTTGCTTGTTTTTTGGTCAGCATTACTTATTTAATTTGCTTGCTTCATCCGCGCAGTCCGAACTCGGAATACAAGTTATTGAAACGCTATTTATAAATGTAGCTAGATTTAAACATTCGCTGCTAACCTAATAAAGGTTTATTAAATTATGACGAAATGAAAGCAAACCTGAATGAGTTTTAGTTGCTAATTAAGATAAAAAGAGATAGATGGTTTAATATTTTGGTTTTATATTTAGGTGTAGCCAAACCGACTATAAAGGCATATATTTAAAAAAAAAGACTGCCTCGTTGGCCTAGTGGTGCTGAGTTCGACTGCTACGCTAGAGGTCTTGGGTTCGATTCCCGAGTCGACCAAGGTGTTATTGGGTTTTTCTATGAAACTCTCAGTAGCAGGTCGGAGTTTGGATTTGTGCCCGGTTAGTGGCAATAGGCTCGCCCCCTATTACATGGGACCTAAACATATCGGCGAACTGTGGGTGTACATTGGTACACCTCTGCCTACCCCTTCGGGGATACAGGCGTGATGATATGTTATGTTATGTTTAAAAAAAGGTTTCTTAAGTGATCAACCTTCATATTGGGAAACATATGAATGGAACTACCATTCAATGTTTATTTATAGATGTTATTTATAAAAATGATGACATAAACCAGTTTTTTTGTAAAAAAAACTTTTTCCACTTTGGTTTTTTTTTTTATTTCTTTATTTATTGTTTTATGGAACTGGGCTGGCCACATCTGCCGCATGTCAGACGACCAATGGGCCAAACGAACGACCCAATGGGTCCCTCTAAATGGCAAAAGACATCGCGGTAGGCCTAGGCGGAGATGGCGAGACGAACTGGAGGCCTTTGATGAGGAGTGGATGACCACGGCTCTAACCAGAGAGAAATGGAAGGAGGGTAGAGAGGCCTTTGCCCTGCAGTGGGAAAGAAATGGCTAGTAAAAAAAAAAAAAAAATATTGTTTTAAATATTGGTAAGTAAACTTATAAACTAAGCCCCACAAAACCGTAGTTATGGTTTAACTCTGGGGTCACTGAGTCTCTCTGCGTTACTAACATTTATTTTATACTCATACCTACTTTTACAATGAACTTAAATTATACTTTTTATTAATTAATTAATAAATTTCTAAATAGTATTTTTTTAACTTATTTTTAAAATAATGGTTTCTTAGGTTTACGCGAATGTTCGACATTGAATAAAACTACTTTTTACGGATTTTTTCCGTAAAAAGTAGTTTTATACGTCAGAGGTGTCACAGACAAGATTGGCTATATCCTAAAACGAGCTTCAATCAAAACATACTTCAAGCCGCCCAAGAAGATTAGCCAGTCATTACCATCCGTCAAGTGTCACATACCTCTACAAGATGCAGGAGTTTATAAACTAGACTGTGACTGCGGCCTCTCTTATATCGGTCAAACAAAACGAAGCATAGGGACCCGCGTTAAAGAACACATCGCTGACGTAAAACACCGCCGCTCAACGAAGTCTGCAGTCGCCGAACATGCTGAAGGCTCCAGCCATTATATTAGATTTGATCAACCACAGATCCTCGCTAAAGAATCCAGATTCCTACCTAGGATGTTCCGCGAGGCTATTGAGATTAAAAAACACCCTAATTTCAATAGAGAAGATGGCTGGAAGATATCACCTACTTGGGACCCAATTATACACAAACTCAAGGCCAAACCCAAGAGCAGCGCTGCAAGACATCAAGACATAGTGAGCTCATATTGCGTAGGTCGGAACTCAACAATAAATTAAAATATGAAGGTAGAACGAGCAACATCTTCTGTCATGACGAACGCCATCTCAGTCTGCCCGTGACCATGATACCTGCAAAGGTGTCGAAACGTCGGGACCTAAATCTAAAATTAAAACCGCGAAAAAATCCGTAAAAAGTAGTTTTATTCAATTATTTTTAAAATGCTTGTTTTCAGTTAACTTCTAAGGGAAGCACAGACATTAGTGAAAAAAATTGCGCTATTGTTAGGTTCGGAAGGAATTAAAACAAGTCCAATTAAAGATTATCTAATATAAATAAGGATGAACAGAAAGCTAGGTATTTTATTTTTATTCAGTCTCGTATTTTTTTTAGAATATCTATGTAAGATCTTGACGTTGTAAAAGTCACTATAATTAATTAAACTAATTACTGAAGTAACGACGTTGCATCGTTAGTAAAATAAACAAGACTATCTCAATTTGACGTCAGACGCTTTTGATATACAAAGGTGTGCATAATATAATGTGCATCCGTTGAATGTTACAAAACGAAAGATAATAATAATATTCCGGGACATCTCTCACACGGTTATCTGATCCCAAGCTAAGCAGACCTTGTGTTATGGTAACCAGACAACTGATAAACATACTAATATATTTCTAAATACATACATATTATAGATAAATTACACCCAGACCAGAACAAATGATCGTGCTCATCACACAAACATTTGTCCTGAGTGGGAATCGAACCCTCGACCTCCGGTGTAGCAGTCAGGGTCCCTAACCGCTAGACCAACAGGCCCGTCCTATAGATAGGTATCTTAGTAGGTGTATTACATACAGTATGTATGGTGGAGATGGGCCTCCTTAGCATATATTATTATTCTATACTAGTTGTGCCCCGCGGTTTCACCCTCGTGAATGACAATTCATACACTATCTTTATAAATTATAGCTTATGTATTATTCCGATGTATAAGCTACATTATTGTAAAGTTTCATTAAAATACATTCAGTAGTTTTTGCGTGAAAGAGTAACAAACATCCACACATCCATTATCAGAAACTTTCACATTTGTAATATTAGTAAGGATAGAAACACTTTACTTACGAAATATTTTGTCTTTATTCTGCATCAAGCATGCATTCAGTTTTTTAACTAAAGCATTAGGATAAATCATGTTCTAGGAACCAGATTTTAGTATTAGAGAAATATTAGATTCCAAAAAAAAACAGCAATATTTATGAAGCGTTTGCTAATGTGTACGCTCTTTGATTTGAATAGCATATCTTACAAAGAGTATAAAAAATGTATGGCTTTTGCGAAAAAATATCTGTTACACATGAAAGTAAGTATGTATCGTATAATGTATGGAATTAAAATATACACTTCGATTCCAGGTAATGATATTTAAGCAGGAAAATGACAAAATATCTTTCTACGTATAACACAGTTCTTATTAAAAGTAAATTCACACTACTTCTACAAGCAAAAAAATACCGATCATGTACGAGTCGGACTCGCCAACAAAGGGTTCCGTACCATATATGTTGATTGAATGAAAGGTAAAGCGGTTTACGATATACGACGTATTAAAAAAAACTACTTACTAGATCTCTTTCAAACTGATTTTGGGTGGAAGATTGCATGGTTATGAACATCATATATTATTTTTAGTTTTATCATTCTCTTAGTTTAGAAGTTACACACATTTATTGGTTTCTTAGGTTTACGGGAATGTTAGACATTGAAATAAAACTACTTTTTACGGATTACACACATTTGTCTACGGAACCCTAAAATACTGTGTTTAGTAGGTACTAAAGGATCACAAAGACCTAATCTTAATCCGAAAAAGTGTTCGGTTACATAAAAGCAATCTTTTGTAACTTCACGAAATTTGTAAACAAATTTTAAGCAAAGATTTATTTCCTACACAGGAACGGCCCTGAAATCTTAACCAAATAAAGTTTGAGATAAACGCGACACTGATACAAAATCTGGATGATACATTTTTCAGCAAGTCTTTGGAGGAAAGTACCTACAAAAAGAAATAAAGAAGTTCCACATAATAACTTATCGTTACTACTTTAAGGACATTCTGTGGTGTAATTTATCTATAATATGTATGTATTTAGAAATATATAAGTATGTTTATCAGTTGTCTGGTGACCATAACACAAGCTCTGCTTAGCTTGGGATCAGACAACCATGTGTGAGATTTCCCGGAATATTATTTTTGTTATTATTGTAATAATTGACATTACATGTTTTTTTTTGCATATCCATTTGTGAAGATGTATGGATTTCTTGTTCTTCCTTGTCGGGATCACTCTTAACAGAGTGGCCGTGGTCATCACTTCAGGTGTTGATGGCAAGCTTCACAACACGCCGCCACTCTTCTCTGATGGATTTAGGGGTATGTAAATTGTGTTTGGTTGCCTTACTGGTTCTGCTTAGTCTAGCTAATATGTAATTTTGTATACAAAATGTAAAAAACTGAGTAACATTAAAAACTAATATCAGCAAAAAATATTTATTGTCTAAATAATAAATTTATTCTAGTAATTTGCTTTTATTATATTTTATTATAAGAAATCACTTCTAAAGTTGTTCCGTATAACTTTACCCTATTGATGACAAAAATATATCGACCCACGGCGATATATTTTTGTCGCGTAACAAACAAACAAAAATCGTGTATCGCCTCTTTTTTATCGATATCCCGGAATCTGAGAAGTGATCCTGTATACATTTCATGAAATTGATGAATTACATTTTTATTGTATGAATTGTAGTTTTGTAAAATTCTCCATAGACAATTATTTGACCATATCATTCAATTATTCGAAACCACTCATAATACTCTTGTAACATTTTATAGATTGACATTTAAGATTTTTCCAGTGATTCTCTTTCAACCTTTCAATGGAATTGGAGCTCTTCACTCATAAATAAATACCAATTAACATTTTCTATATCCTGAATGTGTCGAGGTTTCTTTTATTGCAAAGCAATAACTGTTCAAAGGAAAAATCCTATTTCTTTTACTTCAGTAAGCTGATTAGTGATTGACATGTTGGTGACAAGCAATTTGGTTTATTTTAACCTTTGACGTTCGCGTGTATAGAGCAATATATTTATTGATTTTGGCATAGGTATATAGCTAAATAAGGCGCAGGCCAGACAAAAGAGACGTATTAATAAGACGCAGATGGGGCGCGGACATCTGTCTCTGCCGCGTTCATACAAAATGTATATAAGCGTCGCGACGCAAAACCTACAGAAGGGACGGGGCGCGGGCGCAACGATTCTATACATTTTGTATGAAAATGAAAACTGTCTGCGCCCCGTCTGCGTCTTACGTCTCTTCTGTCTGGCCTGCGCCTAAGAATTAAACGTTTTTATTTTACTGAACTGAGAATGAAGGCTGTAATGAATTTCTTTAGTGTTATAATGAATAAAAAAGTGAGCAGTGTAAATGCATTTTAAGACAAAATATCTTGCAAGAGAAAAGTTTGTAAGAACATCGCTGGTTGCCATGCTGAGGTTTAGCAATGTGAATTTAGAAAATATGTAAAAAGATACAAGAATATAAAATGAAAGAAGAAGATTGTATGTAAAGAAAAATTAAGAGTGAACTTTTGGTGAACTAGTACTATTACTTAATTTGAGTTAAACTCGAAAATCATCGTAAAGTAAACAAAAAAAAATAAAAGATTAAAGAATAAAGATTGGTCCCCTAAATAAGAGCAACACTTATTAAAAAAATCTTTTTAACGTACAATATATCATGCATTTGTATACCATATGTATAAGTTAAATCAATGATACTACAAATTTGTTACATAACCAATTAAAAATTAATATATTTGTTTCAAGTGGCATTACTGTATTAAATTGTATCGCAATAAAGTCTTCTGTTATCTTGTTGGGTCTTAAATTTGTAAAGAAACTTGTAAGATATGAACAATGAATACCAAAGGGCTGAGTCCTTGACAAATAATACTTGTGTAATGGCATTTGTTTGGTACACGTTGTCGATGAGATATTTTAGGGTGAGACTTTTGTTAAAAAGTGTAAGGTTTAATTAGATAATATATGGTAATTATAGATGTAATGCTGATACAAATGTAATTAAGTTTTTAGTCTTCACGCCTGTTAGTTTTTATTTATGTAAGTTTTAATTTTAGTATAGTTAGAGTTTGTTCTTATAATTATTAGATTTAATTGTGTATTAATAAAATTTATACCTAAAGATGAAGTCTTTAAATGCAATGTTCTTGATTTTTTTTTACCTATTAAATGATTTTCAATGGCCGATGGACGGTTCTGATTTTTTTTTCAATATGATTTCGTAATTTCTGTTTGAAAAGCAGTTAATTACCAAGTTAAAGAAAATATATACTTACAGTACGGTTTAAAACTGACGTTAATAATTTTGAATAAACGAATCCAGTTATGCATCTATTCATTTTACAAAGGGTTGTTAACATCGATATTATGTTTGTCCAAACAATATCTGTATTAGATACAAAACTGACCTCCAAAAATATTCTTTAAATATAATTAATACCTCTCAGTCTATAAGGAAAGCTACCAAAGACAATAAATAAAGTCCTTAATACTTTTAAAGGGATTTACAGGGTCTTAGGCTAAATATACTTGTCAACATTTTACAGTTGAGTTGGATACGCGATATTGGGTTCTAGCCTACACTTTTGTAATCTATTAAGTATTTGTTAGATAACCTTTTGTTTTGAAAACAAAAAGAAATTGTGTTCTCTTTTACAATATGCCGGGAACACACAGGGTTATCTCATAAACTAAGCAGAGCTTGTGTTATGGTTACCAGACAACTGATAAACATACTTACATATTTCTAAATACACACATAATATAGATAAATTACGCCCAGACACAGAAAAAATGGGCGTGCTTATAACACAAATATTTGTCCTGAGTCGGAATCAAACCCACGACCTCCGGTATAGCAGTCAGGGTCACTAATCACTAGACCAACAGGCCTGTCAAAATTTATTATTTTTTTTAGAAGTAAAATAAATGTTGATGTTAATTTTACAGTAAATTGTGTATTGTGAAGCTGGTTTGATGTTTAAGTTCCTATCTGAGATTGAAAGAAAGAAAAATATATTTATACATCAAAGAGAATGCACATTGACATGTTAACTTAACGTAACATAAACAATTGTAATAAACGCATTTTTTTCAGATAATATTAATGTAATAATACAATATTAATACCACCAATAAGAATACAGTTAGTGTCTATTAAAGATGTTTTCAAGCTACATACGCAATGTAAAAAACCATTTGTTATGATGGTTTACAGAAAACTCTTATTTCAATTTAAACCACGTATGGGTACACAAAAATTAAAGCAACCAATCACGATCGAACACAAACAAAACATTCTGAAGAATAGTTATGACATCGCTCAACAAGACAAGCGAACAAAGAACACACTCTAGCGCGAAATAACCGCAAAAGGGGGTAAGGGGGTGAAGAGGGGGGAAGGGGGGATCGGAAAACACGAACTATTAGTGTTACAAATTACGTTTCTGTTACAAAGCGGGCTGCGCATTTTTCTTACGAGTCGACGCAACTTTGCCGGGCAATTCAGAACTATACGTAAGTTTTTTGCAATCTTCTCCCCTTTCAAATCGTTTTGACTGGGAGATTGGTTTGCGGATAAAAACTGTTTGCTTGTATTTTGTTACGAATGACTGATACTAGTTGGATTATTTTCGCTGGTGCTTTAAGTTTGTTTTCTGTAAATTGATTAATTTAAAAAAATAATGCAGTAATGTTTTAATTGATAAGCACACATTCTACATTTAGACAATAATGAAGATAATATGTACCAAAATAATAATTGTTTAATTATAACCTGTATCTTGTTAGTCTTTAGGTGATTCCATCAAAACAATTCACATTAAGGATTTTTTTTTATTAGCCTAAATTAGATCCCACTGCGGTTTGGAAGAAGAAAGGCCTCCCCTTTCTTCTTCCAAACCTCTCTGTTCTTGGCGATTTCTGTCCACATGCGCCCCGCATAACTGACAAGGATTGGAATTAGATAAAAATTTTACTCTACTGATATACTTCGAATTAACCAAATAAAACTGCAATATGAGGCTAACAGTTCAAAATCCGTCACAAACCGCCACAGTTCAGGAACGAAACAAAACGCGACCACAAAGCTATTTGTTATTTGCTTAGCATTCAAATGCATCATCAATCCACGTCGTTATAGGTTAGCTTATTATCTCAGTTGGCACAGAAAACGTCTGCACTGCAGTCAATCCTAGTTGCATCAAACGTTGCAACGGAGCGCATTAGAATTTATTATGAAAACCTCAATTTTCTCCGTGCTGCTATACTCGTACTAATTTTAAATGTACAATTTTTGTCTACATGACTGTTGCATTTTAAGGTGTAAACTGCTGTACTGGTATTGATGAAATTTGGTATAGAGGAAATGACGATGATGATGTCTATTTTTTATTTTTATATCCATCTTTTAGATAGTAAAAATATTAGACACGTATTTCTTCTTTTTACCCGTAAAAGTAAATTATGAAGATATAGCGAGTACAATTTTTTCGCGACGTTACGTCTAAGCAAAAATATTACCTACTTGTAACATCACAAGTATAAGCGTATTTGTTTATTGATTTGATAAAAGAAAAAAATTGATCATCTAAATAAATTTTGACTTTAAATATTGACTAGTCATCTACCCTATAGCTTTGGAAGTCATAGTCATTTCGCCATGATATGACAAAATAAACATATTCTAGAGACGCAACTACTTCGTTTTTCCTAAAATTAATAAATCCCTTTTACTTGATATTTGAGATTTGGAGTTCGGGTGAAAAGTGACTCCACTCGTATTTGAAATCCACTATTTGAGTTTCGGTATTTAGTTTGACTGGCTAAGAGGAATTCGATGTTTGAGTAATCGAATAAAGGTGGGTCCGTTGTTAAAATTATTGTGTGTATTGGCTCTGTATTTCCCGAAAGGCACTAGGTTGATGGATTTAGAAATAAGATCTGCAGTACCTGAATTTTGCTGTTAGACGAAAATAAGTGGAAAACATAACGGATTCATGGATAAGAATAAGGATGAAACCGCAGGAGTACAATATTTCTTTAATTTACTTAATGTATTGCAAATTTTATTTAATTTACTTTCTACTCTCTAATCAATATCACATTTGCTCCACCGTTATTTAAGGGGATTCGAGAGAAAATTATATTATACTGTGATACTTTTTAGATGGTGCCTGGTTTTGATCCCTGTTAACCCTACATTGGGTCATCTTTCTAGTATTCTTGTTCTATATTGGTTCCTTAGGGTGCGTCCACATCTGACGAACGAGTATACGATGCTTGGACGCTCCAGTAGGTTTAAGCGAATGTTACACATTGATCAACCCTTTTTCTAGCCTATACAGGACTTTTTAATATATGAGTGTGTGAGACTGCTTACCTCCTCTCAACTCGCAGAGCAGCGTGAAGTTCCCTCCTTCCTCCAGGGGTCCGACCACGCCGGCGACGTCTCGACCAGCCTCGTCATATAGCAGCAACTGGTGTGGTGGCACTGTTGAAGAAAAAACATTTTTCATAACTGGATACAGATTTCATTCAATGAAGATACTCAATTAGCTCTTCTTCTTTAAGTTTCTATTAGTTGTATTCAGGTAAATATGTTTTAAAAGTAATAAATGGACTGAAAGCAGCTATTGTGTCGGTTTTCTCTGTACCAGAACGAATCCTTTGTGGATGATGTTAGAGTAAATATGGACCTACAACGACTTCCATATTTAAAACACAAAAATCTTTCCATGGCATTTATGTAAGAAAAAAAATATTGTAAAAAAATCTAACTAAATCCAAAACTGATTAGGAAGTAACTTTGTAATCAGTTTCAATATTTATGTGTTATTTCTGTAAACTGATACTTATTTACTAAACTTACCAACAACATTAAGTTTAATCTGAAAGTTCCTCGTCGGCGAGTTCTTGAAGTCGACCCTGCACCTGTAGATGCCCTCATCATCGAGCTGCACAGCATCCACTGTGAGGGCCGAGGGTCGGGACATGGTCACGAAGTAGGCTCTGCGCCCGAACGCTAGGGGGTCCGACCAGTGGAGCGCCTTGTTGAAGCTGCGACCTCGCACGTCGAAACTGGGGACAAAATATATTAACATGAAAAACTATAAATAGTAAATTAAAAAAAAACTGACGTTTTTCCGAAAATTGCTGATCATGTTAAAAAAGGTTCATAAACTACAGCTAAGAACTCAATCGTTTCAGCTTGCAACAATCGGTATTTTTGTTAAGAAAATCCCATGCCGGACTGATTCACAGAAAATCCGACTTCAGACATGTAATAAAGTTAATTATAAATTGAAATAAATAGTTTTAAATATAGTTGGGATCATAGTACTAAAGACAACGAGCCTAATCACGAAATGGTTCCGATATTATTTTGCATAGTGTTTTTGTTCAGCTTTTGGTTCTATCATCAGATCAGAATATTATTCTAAATAACGTTCAGACACTTTTAGTGCAAATAGTTTCCTAAATTCAAAATAAAAAACGAAATCTATTTCATCCGTTGAGAAAATATTCCGAATTTTTTGACATAAATGTTAGCCTGTATTTCAGGATCCATGCTAAATCCCTTAATTATTTGAGTGGTTTAGTTGCGAAATCTTTTGAGCTTTTAAAATGTTTTTATACAATATAGAATACTACATCTCTTTAAAACAGCCTATTGCTTGTTGATACTAACTTACATTAAAAAGTGTTTTACTTTTGGTTTCCGTGATGCGAAAATTTTCAAGTAAATAAACATGTCATTTAAGAGAGGCAGACTTTTACAACGATTCATTAATCAAATATTATTATGGCGCTTACATTAATTACCTTAAAAATAGACTATTTATTATAGTTTATATGCACTAAGCTAAGTAAATACTAAGAAAATATACTGACTAACAAAAAACTGATCAGGATCCTCATATTAAAGGGGATCCTTATAAGCCCTAACCTTAGAACTCAAAAGCAACACGACCTCTTAAAACCTACCAATAAAGAAAGATTAACTTCACAATACGTCTCCCCTTAACGCCTACAATCGGTATCCCAATTAAAACACCCCTTCAAACAAAGCAACCCTTTAGCACCGCAGCATTTTTCATCATCGCATACAAAAGAAACCTCTTTTTAAAATACCTTATCTAAACTCCCTGTATTTATCAATGTACACAGTCTTTGATGCACTCAAGCTACTACACGAAATTAGACTTTAAAACCTTAAGTTTAAGATTCAAAATTGAATGTTTTTCCAGACAATAGGTGTTGGGCCATTAAGTTGATCGTAGAGCGGGCGTCGGCGATTCAGTTTGCGTTTTCCATTTGTGTAGTCACGCCAAAGTTCCGGTAGAAGTGGATATTACTAGATATATTGTAATTGCAGTAAAACGGAACAATGAGGCTAGATTTATTGTCTGTCAGTGTGTGTTGCGAAACAAAAAAGGTGAAATAAAAACGTTTCTCTTTGTGTTAAATGTATTAAGTTGTCTTGAACAAGTTATGTGGTAGACTGGAGCGTTTTCTAGATATCTGTTGGTCTGCTTTTGTGTCAGATTATCTGATGTTTCTATGTCTTGTTTCGTTACTTATCTCTATGTAACTTAAATGTTTTAGGGAAGAAATTTTTGGTATACTTGAAAACTACTGAACATTTTCAAAGGTATTATAAAACGATTTTAAACTGCTTTATAATGCTATCACCTACTTGATTGTATATCTGGTTAATTGACTGAGGTCTGTAGGTAGCATATTCACCCCTATGATTTTTGCAAGGAATCACACTACTCAACGTAGGCCACCACTTATGCCTGACATTCTTGTCTGTCCAAAGCATCCCACAAGCAGATAGCTTATAACGACAAAAAAAAACAAAGGAACGCAGGCTACCACCTTTTCATGTCATTTATAAGTAACCCCACTAGTATGTAGCTTAGTACGTAAAAAAGAGGTCTATTCCGCAACTAGTCAGCGCCGACTAGTTTCAAAATAGACATTCCTTTAATCGACTAACAAATAATTCACTGCTTACGGTGCGTGTCGAATCACCCAGAAATCAGGGTTCAACGGTAATAATGTATTCCTTGATTACAAAAAGAATCCAATAAATAGGAAATCAATTTATTTCGTAAATGAGATTTCTGTGTAACATGCGATTAAGTTATTTGTGTTATCAAGTAGTTTCCGACGAAAATAGGTTTGAGTCTACAAAAGTTTCCGCCCTACAGTTTTCTTGTAATGAGGCTTTTTGTCGATTGAGTAATTTTATTAAAATAGGTACTGGGAGCAATTGAGGACCCAACAACGCGTTTTATTTATATAAAGAAGTACCGTATTACCAGATGTAAAAATATGTCATTAATTGTGTAAAATAGTACATCCTCATTCTTTTGTACAGGATGTTTTCGAATTTAGTCTTCATTAGCATATTACTTTGTACAAAATTCAAGATAAATTAATATAACAAAAAAATATTCTTAAAACCAAAAACCGACTTTAAAACCAGACTTATATGCTTTCCTTATGGATCCCACCGTCACAACTGGACCAAAATAAAAAAGCCCTTTATATAAAAAAATAATCATCAAAATCACCTAGTCGAAAGTTCTGAGGTAACAAACATAAAAAATATACAGTCCAATCGAAAAAATAAGTACCTCCACCTTTTTGAAGTCGGTTAAAAAACATAGTAAAACAGCCATCACTGTCTTCTACTCCTTACCTTTCTTTGTTCAAAAGTACATCGACAAAAATATCTGTGGCCTAGCAAAGACTCTAGCCTGTAATTATTGTCTTTGCAGACGTCTGAAAATTACAGGGGCGCCACAATGAATGTCAAATCAATAGTCGGTCTAACGAATATGAGAAAATGGCGGCTTATTTATGCGACAACCTAATAATTTGACAAAGTCTTTCATGTAACCGTTTTCCTTATTTACCTTTGTCTTGTTTTGTCATATGGTCGGGCCATATGACAAAACAAGTATCCCCATAGCCATATGACATAACATATCCTACTATATCCTACTAATATTATAAATGTGAAAGTTTTTGAGAATGGATGTTTGTTACTCTTTCACGCAAAAACTACTGAATGCATTTTAATGAAACTTTACAATAATGCAGCTTATACATCGGAATAACACATAAGCTATAATTTATAAAGTATATAGTGTATGTATTATCATTCACGCGGGTGAAACCGCGGTGCACAGATAGTAGCTAATGTTTTTGTGATGTAGATGTTGACAAGTCAATAGGGGTAGACCATGTGGCATTTTAACAGGACAATTGGGATGCGAAGTAGAATGCTCTAAATATAATGCACTTTATAAGTAGGTACTTACAATATAGTATCTTGCTATTTGACTATAACAACATTCAAGTAAGTTTAAAATCTTTGTTAACACTATAATTTAAGAAAAACCCAAAAATATGTTACTCAGGAAAAACATCATAAGCGGTCCATTATTTTAGAAGCAACGATGCTTTACTCAAACCGATGCGACGAATATGTATAACCCCCTAATAAGTATATTTTTAAGGAATCTGCGTCATAATCTGTACATAAGTTTATATATATCCACAGACATACTGACACGTTAAACACACAACACTCCTATTTTGCGTCGTGGCTTTAAAAATAATTACTCTTGAAGATTCCCTGTAATCTTCCACATGCAGTGTATTTACTAGTACCTCCTTACAAGGTTATTTATTGCTCTTTCAGCGTGTTTAACTAGGTATTGCCTTTATCTGTAGCGAGTTGAACCTGAAACACGAAGACCTTTGTAACTGATACTCGGGAAATTTATGCTTTGTGTTCATTTATTTACTTGCTTTTTATTTTAAAACATGTTGAATGTTAAATCGTATTTTCACTACCTTACTTAATTAATTCGTTTTTGTTACGTATATGTTTAGACTAGTTTTATTTACAGTTGATATTATTAATTTAATACCGATAAAAAGGTATCGGACCTAAAATTTTCAATATGACTTGTAAAAAAAAACTTTCATGAAATCTAAAAAAGTCAGTCTTCCACAGTGCCAGACAACAAAAAAGAAGGATGCCAAATATGCAAAAATAGGCGCATTTGCGTTTATACTCCAATATGAATAGGCAATGAAATTCAAAACCCAACTTTCTGAAGGGATTAACAATAATAATTCCAGCCTATAAACGTCCCACTGCTGGGTACAGGCCTCTTCCCATATAGGGAACGCGCGAGCAAGAAGAGAATAGATCTAATTATTCACTTGTTTTCGACATAGATTTATCCACAAAACAAAACAGAATCTAGGATCATTCTATTTAAAGACCTACAAACCTAGATGTACCTTATTTCGCATCACTTCACGTCTCTTAAAGGCAATTCTTAAATAAGTCGTGTAGACTCTCGGGTTCGTTAGCAAACGTTCGCTAGACTTGATCGCTTTCAGGGGCCCGTTTCACGATAATCCTTAGGCAATAAATAACTGATTCTAGTAGCTATATTAACTAGGCGTAGGTAGCAGCTAGAATGTATATATTATGAAATACATTATATTAGAACACGTGTACGAATATTTTTAGTAAATGTATAAGTATATTTTGTTTTACATGTGGGAGTTCTTGAAACTCGGATTTATCTGATTTATATTCATTTATTATTTCACTTATTAGTCGAACCTTATAAAAATATCGGTCTGAGCTATCTCCATCCTATCATTTTTAAACAAAAATGAATAACATTACAACTGGTATTTTGGTTAAGGAGCTGCGTAGTTCATACGTCCTTTTTCGTCGATAGTTAGAAGTAATATGATGAAAATATTGGATTCTTTTTTAGAAACGCTTCTACTCGTTCATTAACTATACAAATAAAATAGTGACAAAGCTGAAAGATAAATTGACACATTCATCACACATTAGCCTTGTAACCAGAGAAATAAAATATAATGTATAATATACAGATCAAAAACAATACAAAGGATAACATTAAAAAACCATAACTTGCTTCTTGATACCTTATTCACTCAGTTTCGAAGAGAAAATTAGCCTAAAAATAATTAAATAATTTATAATGCTCAGATGGCGTTAAGATGCCAAAATAACCGACCGAGAGGTTGTTTATGAATACTAAATTGACTAGGAATTATGCATACAGCCTAACATTTAATATTTCATTGAATCGTAAATTCAAAATATTTTACCTTGCAATAAAATCCTGAATTAAACTTTGGGGTACCATCTTTTTGGGTCAGAGGTGGCCACAGACTGGATGATATTTTTTATTCTTCTGTGTAATATAACATTTAAATATCATGTAAGTTTGCAACGTTCATATACTGCGGTTAATAGTGTTTTAGTTTTTTCTTTATGTCGGACGTATGATACAAGTTTTACTTTATTTTGAATTCCAGTTTTAACAAATAAAATTATTAGTAATATTTATAGTTTTGCCAAAATATAATTATTATTAATATTTTTCTTCAATTTCAACCCCAAGCATCGTATGATTTGGGAAAAAAGATAGGTAGTGAAATACAAGATGAAAATATGTTTGACGTTGACAAATCTACTTAACGAATGCTGATCAAATATAGGCTATTTTTCATGTGATATTTATTAGTCACACAACAGTTGGGTACTATTAAGGTAGTTGTGTTATCATCTAATATACACTTTAAACAATAAAAACACTGTAACGTTCTGACATTATTCAGTGGCACACGCATTCAAATGATCACGCACACAGCACGCCTCGCTGCTTCATCGCCTAACGAACTGTCTTCCAAGGCAGATGGGTGTTCAGCCTCGAAAATTGGGCAAAGACTGTTCTTACTTGATGATTAATGAGATAGAATGACCTTGGAGAAAAAGTTATGTAAGATAATAGCTATTATAATTTCCTGGATTAAAGTCTCTTCTGAAACTGAGAAGAAAAGATGCGAGGACTGAGGCAATAGCGGAATCCTAAGACTGCCTTGGCTTAAATTGAATGATTTCTATAATATATCTTTATATTTTATATACTATCGGGCTGCAGGATTTATAGATTAGTATAAGTATCAAAATGTTTTTTTTTCTATTGATGCTATAAGCTTCACTCATAGTTGTTGTCTTGAGAAGTATGTCTAGACAATAGACATATTAGATTGGAACCCGTACTTCTTTACCTTATGGCTTTAATTCGAAAGTAACTCTACTTGTCTGTCTGTTACACTTTCACGGGTAAACCGCCAATGCGATTTAGATGAATTTTTGTTTGTGGAGCGATCCTACAATATTACATGCTACTTTTTGTGTTTTTTGTGTGCTTGTTTGGGTATGTAATTTAAACCAAACAAGTTGATTTTTTTATATAATAAAACACTTAAATCTTCTTACATAAAACGTCATTATTCCAACTTTCTTTGTAAAACTTTCTTATATCAAGAACTAGCAAATATCTTAACGATAACCGATAAAGCGGTGACAAATAGAGTCATTACTATGATTTTATATCATTTTTATAGTCCTCAATTTAGTTGGGAGATATGTCTTAAACTGTGGCGCCCGTTATCATAAATCGTAGATAATAATGGAGCTTTTCTAACGTTTTATAGATATTTTATTTTGTTATACTATTTTATTATTTCTTAGCTTTATTGATTTTATTGTTGTCTCGAAGTTTTTTTATAAGTATACCTACTTTGAGACGTAAAGACTGTTCTTTTAGTATACCTAAGTAAAATTGAATTTTAAGAATATAACGTAATTTACTTACAAACAGAATTATTTTTTCATTAATTTCTTCTCAGCATACATTTTGGATGTCAACGTTTATATTTTACAATATCAAATTTCAAATAAATTGACACCAATACAATTAAAAAATAATATATTTTTTATATATTATGTTTATAAGTATGTACATCATAATTTGTTCCAAATATAACCCGAAATACTTTTACGTAAACTTTTTTTATATCCCCTTTCCAACTCCCCAACGTTTCCTATTACAGAACACCTACGTAATATTATAAATTTAGCTTTAAGAGAACGGAACAAGCACACGTAAGTTAACGTGAAGGCTTCGCTAAGGAAAGCCTCTTAATCTTGGATCCCATTACGATTAATCTCGACCGATTTATCGCTCCTTGCAAATATAACTTTTGCTATCTTTAAACCCGATAAAATATTGGTTAAGAAGGTAGGTTTAGTAAGATATTGATGAGGAATACGAAAGTCTAAATGTTGTTTAGTTTTGGTAAATTAGGCTTAAAAATCATTATTTTCATGTTATTAGTAGTGTTCATACATTTTTGAATATAATTTTTGTACTTATTTGGACAATTCAACACTTGAATTTAATATAACAACAAACACACTCAACTATACTAAAATTAAAACTTATATAAATAAAAAATCCGACGCTTTAAAAAAATTATCGTCATCCTCGTTAATGGCGGGAAACGTGCAAAGAAGTCTGGCAGCCTTGCCACGTTGAATGGCTATGCCGATTCTCTGTGCAAGGAACAAACCAGCCCTGTGATCACGAGTAGAGTCGAAAAACTAATATTGATAACGTATGTGTGCAATTTCAATAATAAACAACAAAAATATTTTTCAATATTAAATCCAAAAAATCTTGATTTATTATAATTTGACTATGAAAGTAACATTTCGTCTTGTTAGGTTGTTTAAATACAACTTACAATTTTTTTTCTGTACGAAAAATATAGGGACAAAATGTAATTAAAACATACTTATTTTGTATATTATGTCACATGAAAACATTCATTTAACATGGATTGTTGTAATACCCCGTAATAAGCACGATTATAAATCTGAATTACACGAACAAAAGCCTCCAGCCTCCAATTACGAAAACGTTTGAAAAACGACAATTCCCCATAATTAATTTTGTACGACAATAATTAAAATGTCCCAATCTTATACAAGGAATTATGTTATTAATAAAACGATTTATTGAACCATAAGTTGTAATTAAATTGAGTTTTATCTAATCGAATTATCTTGTGTAGGATGACGAGATTTTTGGATTGTTTTGTGTGTATTCATTTTGATGTTAAGTAATAAGCTATTTTTGTATATAATTATCTATCTTTAACTGCCATTTGGTATGTTGTGGAGGTCAACAGTCTTCCTTTAAAAAGTTCCGTACCGTATTTCTTAATGGATTGTCATTAGTTTATTTTAATCCGAGAGACCATACATGAATAGAGTAAAACATAATGAAGTCTTAAACGGCAAAGTAAAACTTTTTTTAACAAAATACGTTAGAAATTAAGTTGAGACGTTTCTGTATATTTTAATAATGAAATCATTTATTCAACCATTTAATTAAAATAACTACTAACCATACATGTGATATCAACCATCTTCTAAAATCAACGCCACATCTTAATTTAAACACTCCAAGATCGTAGCAATTACTATACAGCGACACTACGCCGTAGCGCTACGCCGCTACGTCGTAGCCATGTAGCCAGGATTAATGAAGCGTACAGCAAATAATACTTTAATTTCTTAGAATGTTTACAGGGTGTTCTATTTAACAGGGTTTTAATATTATATTGTTTAAGCTGAATGGCTGTTATATTATGTTGGTAGAAAGAAAATTAATATAAAATCAGTGAAAAGTTAAACCTAGACTGAACCTTTACAATAGATTATTTTTTACATCTTTTATTTTTCATAAAAAGTTCCTTTTTCCCTATCAATAACAGGTTATAAAAACTTTTATATTAGTATAGGTGATAATATTGTAAAAAAGAAAAACTAACAAAAAAAAATTCTCAACCTGAAATGCATGTCATCTACCTCTCTTACCATTCATATCACTTAACAGAAACCCCCACAAATGAAACCTACTTCATTAATCTACAGTAAATAATTAGCTAAAAACACGTAATTAATTTCCCCGTAAAGCAATATGTTAGTTCTGGTGACAGACGTATATTGCTTTCAATTTACCTGTTTAGGTAAATACGGAATCCAATATGCGTCAAGCCGGACTGTTGACCTTTACAATAATGGATAATAGGGTTTTATTAGCTCTTCAACTTAAATTTGGGTACACGAAAATATTTCATAAAAATGTGTAGGTATTTATTGCGAGGATTCTAGAACGATTTTTTTTTCGTCTTACTAATCATTATTACGAAAAAGAACGACTTCAAAATGTCGAAACTTAAATGGAATCACATGGGAAGCACCAGCTTTCAAAGAAAAAAAGGATCATTAAAATCAAAATACAAAACCTCTGCGGTAACAAACAAAAAAATACAGTCGTATTGAGTACCTCCTCCTTTTTTGAAGTTGGTTAAAAAACGAAACTTATCTTCATCTTTAAGTGAATATTTAAAAACAGTCTCATACACACATTTTTCTGATGACAAAAGAAATTATTTACATCTTTGAATCATTTATGTTTTCTGCCCAAGTTGCTGTCCCACTACTGGACAAAGGCCTCACTCACTTCCTTCCATTCTTCTCTATTGAGGGCAAACGTGGACTTTGAATGTATTGAAAAAAAACCAAATGCTCTGTTTTTAACCATAATTATGTGATTCTGAATAAGAAAGACACCAATATTTACTCAGTTAAGTTACTTCCATAAATAAATACAAAAAAACTCTACCATCTATAAATAGTATAAAATAAAAAAAAAAAACTTATACTATACTTAGAATCAGTATAAACATTCATCCGTATAAAACACACCCTGTATACGAGTATGAAGAAATAACTGTAAACTAGTTCGTTGAAACCGAGTGTGTTTAGTTAAGAGATGTTTGTTAAGTATCGTCGTCTTGATTGGAAACGGAAAATATCGGGACATGAATATATGGATATGATACGATATATCGAATATGGATATTAAGTAAATATCGTTGTTTAAAAAAGATGCTTGATATTATGTTTTTGTTAGTTACTGTATTTAATGGTCGGTACTGGAGATTTTCAGTTGACACATTATTTATTTGGAGGTTTGGACATATTCATTTCTTTTGTTTAGATTCTAGAGATAAGTTATTTTAAATTACTGAAAAGAAAAACATAGGATTGATGTTTTTTCACCGTGTGTAAGTAATGTCTGAGAAAACCGGGATTCCAAAATTTGGGATGTGAAATCGCCAATCCGCAGAGAGCAAGCGTGGCGACCAATGCTCGTGCCTTCTTTATGGGAAGAGGCCTGTGCCCAGCAGTGGGACGTTTTTAGGCTGGAGTATATTATATTATTGAATCCCTTTTTCTTCTTTCTTTCTTTCTCTAAATACTTGTATTTGGTTTACTTTTCAAACCAAGATAAATAATAAAAAAATTCATTGATTTGTTTACAATTAAATTTTCTCTTACATCATTAAACTACCTCTTATATTAAAATTCCTATAATCAAAACAAAATTGAAATCCAATATTAAAGTAAAGAGTAAAAAGACCCTTTTACAAACTGTTACTCAAAATAACTAAACACACGTTGTTTACAAGCGACATATTAATAACTTGTCAACGAACAGTTTACATGAACTCAGTAAAAACATAATTAGTGTGTTGGAGCTACCAACATAACAAATTAAATGCAACATGGAGGGCTTTGAATTGTGGTGCACATGATTTTGGTGTTTTATATTGGGAAGTTAAAATGTGAAAAAGGAAGTTAAAATGTGAAGTAAAAATGGGTTTAAATTAATTACAATTAATTTACTTAATATTCGCTTTTTAATTTATCATTTTCTACTACGTAACTAAATAAACGTTTCATTTGGTAAAGAGGCTCTGTGTGACCTTAATGAGTAATTCAATTCAAAAATCTACAATTTCATTTCGTTTTTCTACAAAAAAGTAAATAGAACAACATTCGATTATACTATGACTTTATGTGTATTATTACAAAGCCAAGCATATTTACTATTAACCGATTTATGTTTTCATATCATCTGACATAAAGTCATAGCTTCACTGAAGCAATTTACAGCAAGACTTTCCTTTTACTTACTTTAGAAATTCAGTAAAGACAGAGCAACTACCAAAAATTCTAATAATTTATTGTTTAACTTCCATTGTATCTTGATTATGAATACTCGTAGATCAAAGTATCGTACACAATTTCATCAGAGGTTATATCCTGAAATTGTGTTTAATCTTCATCCCAATCCTAGTCTGTTATCTAGTTAGCAACAACTTTACTTGAGACGTTCTTAGAATTGAATTAGACGCCATCTTGTCACTGCTTACATACTCCTTTATATACGACAGTTGTTACCATCCGATGTAAATAGAAAGCTGTATGATCTTAATTGCATACAGTTATATAATTCACGTTAGTTTACAAATAATGAAGTATATTGGAACTATTTTTTCACCGATTGAAAAAGGTAGAGGATCTCAGAGTGTGAGGTTTGACCATTTTTGTGACCATACTACTAAATAGAGGGGCCCGGTTTCACAATTTTTATTTTGTAAATTATTTAGAATTAGAGTTTTATGTCCAGTTATTATTGAAAATAATCATACATTTAGCAGCAATAAGCATGCATATAATCCAGTAGCGCAGCACTAATCAAGAGAAACTCCATCAAACATGATGGTGCATCATCTCTTAACAGAGTTCCGAAGACCACTATCATCAGACCAGTTCCTGAGCACTATAAAATCGTATTAACACTAACTTTATACAAGCTTGCAAAATTACATCTTAAACGAATAAAAAATCTTGCAAGCGAAATTAGAAAATTTAGCTTGCAAGATTTCACCTAAATAAACATACACACTGCACCATAAATAAAATCGTGGTTCTAATTTACATTGCAAGTTTTGACCAAAACAGACAAAGCAAGTTTAAAAAATCATACAATATTACACTAAAAGAATTTAATATACTCGTATTCTCGCTCCACGCTCCAAAACTTCACAATTAGCTCAGTTAATTAATATCGGGAAAAATCATGCACAAAACAGAATGTTCACGGATAATTTGGTTACAATTTTGTTGGCGTTATAACAATACGGTAACCATTCATGCCTGCCGTGGAGTTAATTACTAGCGGAGTGAATGGCGATCAAATAGGTTTTTATTTAGCACGCACTAGATATTTTGTGGGTTGTGTTTTTAATTAATAGTGAATAATTTTTGAGGTGAGTTTTTTAAGGGTAGTAATTAAGGGGCTAGACCCCTTAGTTACTAAAAATCGTTAAAGATTACAAATGTTTTTTTTTTCAAAACTTGTTACGTTTTTCTTGCTTGTTTCAAGAGAGTATTATAAATATACATTAGTGTAGTGTTAACATTTTTGAACTGACACGAAATTAATTCAATATATTTTTTCTATTTTCAATTCAAAATACAGTTATTTTCATTTATGTTCTTCTTTTAATTTCAATAATTCTCCAGAACTTAAATATTTCTGAATATAAAAAGATGTTTTAATAATCTAATCTAACCTAAAAGGTTAGGATACTGTGTTTGAAACAGCGCTATTTAAAAATAAACTACTCAACAAATTAGTAGCAACTTGATTGCTCTGAATAGCGCCCACGATACAGCAGCTCTCCGAGTAAGGTTAACAAATATATAATTTATACTAAAAAATATATGGGAATTCTTTAAGATAAGTCGACGTCAAAAATATTTTTGGAACATCACTCCAAAAGCGTCACAGATATCGCACAAAACTTATACAAAATGAAAACACCGTCGAATTGAAAACACTTTTAAAAGTTTTTTGCATTAATTAATTGAAAAAAGTCCAGGTCAAGAATACACTAAACCGAAGAGCATGTATGAAGGGAATAATGAGAGTGGACGAAGCGAAACAAGTGTTTAAGGATCGTAGCAAGTGGAAGTAGTCTCTGCCTACCCCTACGGGAAAGAGGCGTGATGATATATATTAATTGCAAATGCATCATAATTACGTCATAATATCCCTAAACAAATTCACATACAAACATCTGGCAAATAGCTACAGCAATCTATCTAAAACTAACGATACGAGCTAAGTAAGCTCGTCAAACGGAAGCGACGCGTCATTACGTTTGGGAATACATTGATATGGATTTTTTTTGTAAATCATTCCAAAATTAATATAGCAGAAAAATATACGAAATTAAAACACCGTCGAATTGAAAACCTCCTCTTAAGAAGTCGGTAAACAAACATTTCTTAAAGTCTGATGCATTTATTAATTGCCCATGCACAATTATATGATAATATTTAACGACCTCTGTGGTCGAGTGGCGTACGCACCGGTTTCAAGGTGTAGCTAGCTCTGGGGTCCGGGTTCAATCCCCGGACGGGTCAATGTAGAAACCTACTTTTATCCATTGTCCCGGGTCTGGGTGTTTGTGGTACCTTCGTTGTTTCTGAATTCCATAACACAAATGCTTTGCTATTTATTTTGGGTTCAGAGCAGTATATGTGATGTTGTCCGCATTTATTTATTTATTTAATATCAATCAACAAATTCACATACAAACACCTAGCAAATAGCTATAGCAATCTATCTAATACTAACGATACGAGCTAAGTAAGCTCGTCAAACGGAAGCGACGCGTCATTACGTTCGGGAATACATTGATATGGCGCGGTTCCGCCAATCCTCGCAGGATTCCACTCGCGTTTCTGATACAACCTTTAACTAATTCCTCTTATGTACGATATAATATTCCATATGATATTTGGGCGAAGATTTTGACGAAGATATACTATGCAAGATTTGATTTTGTTTATGTATAATGTTGACTGTTATTCTTTGGTAGATGTTGGTTTATCATAGACAGAGAAATGGAAAAAGTTCGGGATAATGTGGTTGGGCTGAGAGGCTGTCCTGCAGTATGGACAGAAAACAGGTAATGACAATATTTTTTTCTTGAAAGACTGATACAGAGAGATTTTTAAGCGCTTGTCGAACTAGCGATAGCTATACATTATGTTTTTTTTTTAGTTTTTGCTGGCCTCCTATCGATAGGCAGTAAAACGCAGAGTTGTTATCGTTTAATAAATTCTTCCTGAAACAAGCAATTCCTTTCTTGTGATCTGCAACAATATTGTATCAAAATATTTATTTTAATTGAAATAACCTTTTTTTCTTATTAATGCATAAATAATTAATTTAAAATATCGCATAAAAAATAATTATTAAACATTATTTCTTTACTCATTTTCATTTAACATTATACTTAATTACTAATTACCATCCAAAAACATATCAATCATTTAAAACGTCCGTCAATATCGCTGGTCGGCCGCAACTTACACCAAACACTCTTGCAAAGCGTAACGAAGCGCGGCGGTGCGACGCGGCCCTCCCTGACACACGTCTGGTAATTGAAAATTTATATCGATACACGCGAAATTTGTTACGCTACGGTGTAATATGCGGTAAGTATTGTTATTTATGGTTCTCATTTCGAATATCGTGATTATCGAGATATAAATTAATTCCGAGAATTTGTAGATTGCAAATGTCGATAGGTTTGAATAAATTAAATTATTATTTTGATCAGCTAATTCACTTGGGATTTGTCAGATCTCATTTTATGATAGATATTTTTTTACGATTATATTCCTGATCACATAAAAAAATACGATATTACCTTTTGATATTTTTTTCTGCAACTTATATTAAACATATTCCTTTTTTAGTTCCTAGTTCCAAATATTTCAGTTTCAACTGAAAACAAATGACTCTGCAACTTCGGAACAAAGATATCTGCACACCCATCGTCTAATGGAGACATGAGAACAATTTGTCACTTTCCTCTCACTTTACTTTTAGTTCTTGCACTTCAGTATAAATACTTAGTTTTTCACTACCCCTTTTAAAAATAGTAAGAAGAAAACTAGATTTTTATACATGATATTTTTAGATCTGTCTCGTTGGCCTAGTGGTGCTAAGCGCGACTGCTACGCAAGAGGTCTTGGGTCCGATTCCCAAGTCGACCAAGGTGTTATTGGGTGTTTCTATGAAATTCTCAGTAGCAGGTCGGAGTTTGGATTTGTGCCCGGTTAGTGGCAATAGGCTCGCCCCCTATTACATGGGACCTAAACATATCGGCGAACTATGGGTGTACATTGGTACACCTCTGCCTAACCCTTCGGGGATACAGGCGTGATGATATGTTATATTTTTAGATCAAAATCTGAAAAAAGTACTATTAAGAGCTGTCAATTAAGTATACTAAAAAAAAACTTGACAAAAATTGTACAATTTTCTAGACAAAAAAATTCGCAACACTTCATATTTTCGGTGCATTTTCCAGTTTTTTTCCGAAGCCCATCGGTTCGGAAATTATTGGGAAAAGAGCAAACGGTTTCGGAGAACTGCAAATTCAATAGCAACGCTTGACAATTAACTCTAGATAGGAAATATTTACGAGAGCGAATGAAAAGAGACTTCAACGTTTATAGACTATTAGTAAATACTAGGAAATGTAAATGTAGAGCTTTTTTAATGAATCGCTATTTTGTATGTTTGTTAACTATGTTAATTTAACGTTGATATGTATTTCAATGATTATAATTTTTGGGTCCTTATCAACTATTACATAATAAATTATACTAAATTTTACAGCAAACAGACGTCAGAAATATAAAAAAAACTGTCTTTAAATGATAAACAAAATTAAGACACATGCCCATGAAGAAGAAGAAGAATTAGTGCATTACTTAAATACGTGGTTATAGTTAAAACTTAAAAAAAATAATGCCTTATATACTTTCAGTACAGAAATTTCTTAAAAGTCTTATCGAAACTACCTACTGCATGATATTTCAAACTAATCAATCCTGCATTCCTTCGCCTGTTAATATGTATCCTTTGTAAATCACACGACAGTACATAATTATAGCAAGCAGGTTCCAAATGCTTTGACGTCATTTAACGAACCACAGCTCTATTGCAGCGCTACGTCTTGACTTGCTACGCAGCGTAGCGCGACGAGCCGTCGTAGACGTCTACGATTGTTCGTAGCGTCGTAGCTTCGTAGCTTCGTAGCGTCGTAGCATATGTTGTATTGTGCAACTAGTTGAAACGATCCTTTGATGTAATTTGTAATGCAGTGTATTGAATCAAAGGTATGCTACGCTGCTACTTATATGCTACGTAGTCAACAGTAAAACAATGCGTCGGCTCATTGCCATGCAAATTGGGTTGGCTTAGTTATTTCTCTCTGTCATCGAAATTGAATGCTTCTGTTCGATTTGAAGCAGAATGCATATTGTGAGAAAATTAAGTATGCATTATAAGGCAATAAGGCCTGTATTTTAACATCTTTTATAACTATATGATTTGTAGTATTTGGCTCTATCGTGAATTACCGAAATAACTAAAAATCATTTAAAATTGGGAATACAGGGAATACAAGGGCAGAAACGTGTGGTAGGTAGTAAATATATCTCAAATTGTCATAACCAAAACTCATATTTCACCCTAAAATACAATTTAATTTGCAATACCAACATTTGTCTCGTTACTCGCTCGGTAAACGTGCAAGGTGTAATGACGATGCGGTGTTGCATCAATTGCACGTCACACCTAAACGTTTGCTTACAAGCCAATATCAAATCCTTTAAGATAACCTAACATATAACAGAATTAATAAACAGCAGCCCAGTATAAATGCAGTGACAGATGAATTTTCTAAGAAAGATCTTAGCTCTACAGAAATAACCGAAGTATTTTTTTTTTAACTTTTTCTTAATTTTAAAATTCTACTTAAGTCTAAAACAATCTACGAATTAATTATGTTAACCGACTAGAAAAAATGATGTTTTTTTAAATCAAGTGCATGTTTAATTTTGAAGGTTTTTTAGGTAGAGGTCCTTGCAGTAAGCCTGAGCGCAGTCTTTGATTGCTTCACCGGACTTTTGGCGAGGACCTTAAGGGCTCCAGCCAGAACCATTTAATTTTGGAGGTTCTAAAATCAAGTATATGTATTTTGTTGTTTGCTCACACGAAATATCCGGAAATATATTTTTTTATTTATTTAATACAATATGGGAGACTAACAGCTATACAAATCTGGAGTAGATATAATTCAGTTTACAGAAAGCCAATTATAACTCTTCACTTTTAGAAACAACGTGGTTTATATAAATGTGAACACACACAACAAAAACATTTACATTTTAATTTAAGACATCAATATTTAATATTGCCACCTTGAAAGTCGTTGCACTCGGTACCCCTGCAAGCTCTAATGACGTTGGTATTGCATCGATTGCACGTCACACCGCTGCCGCTGCTGCACGCTCCATTTCTCCCGGTTGACTCAGATAAGTAGGGCGGAATGATAAACATTAGAATTTACTGATGCTAGATTATTAACCGACTGCTAAAGGAAGGTTATGTGTATGTACCTATGTATTTGTTTACACGGATTTTTGGGTTTAATATCTCAATAGTGAGAGTGGCACTAAGTATGTCTTTTTTTTTTCTTGTATAGAAATAGTATTTTGGTTTGATAAATCTAAGTGAATAATGTATTTTTTGTAATCGTACGTCGACTATCGTACATTTAACATCCCACTGCTGGGCCCTTTCTTCTTCCAAACTTCTCTGGTTTTTGCGATAAACATTTTGTATTAACAAAAAAATATATATTTTAATCTTGGTTTATAGGATTAACTGGAATAGTTTATTACTAATAATAATTTACTACAACAACTACTACTACTACAAACTACATCTGCTACTAAAAAAATATAAAAACAAGCTTAAATATTTATAGACAAAAGCTTCAATATCGCTACAAAAATCTTATTAAACATTTAATAACACCTCACATCAAACGCATCAACTTGTCTTCATGTTATATTTAATAAATTTATTTCAACCCTGAACTGAAGACATGCACAAATATATTATTATTAAAGTGAATACAGAATGTATGTGGTGTATATAACCTGTGCAATATGCAATGTGCATGATATACTCCTTGCAGAGAAACCCACAATTTTGAATAGAATTCTGGCACGTTATTGTTTAATTTTGTAGGATTTTGGCAGCAAAAATAATGCTTCTTTTTCTAAGGAAATAATTTGGATTAAAAAATAATGATTGTGACGTCAAAACGTTATTGAACTATGCACATTAAATTTTAACAATATTGCTTCACATAACGTAAAATCTTACCGTCGTATATTACTTAACAGAATTGTACAGTTTTTGAGTGCATACACAAATAATTACAAAAATTAAATATTAAATAAAATTGCTAGAGTATTTACTGTAAATTGATCATGTTTCCAATAAGATCGTTTCAAAAAGCCTTTTTAAGCGCTTTATTAGTCTTTACGTTATAGTTTTTATTACCTTTTTTTAACTATAGTGCTGCAAGATGGTACTAAAAAACGATTATTATTTTAGTACTTTTTATTCTAAATCATTAATTTAATAATTTTTGTTCTTATAAGAAGCATGGAAACAATGTAATATAAAACAAATGCACAAAGTAACTGCTTCTCAAGAACTTTCTGCCAGCAGACCTTCAATAGCGCGATAAAATAATAGAACTCGACAATTTTATATAAATGTTTGTTTTCAAAAGTGTATGCCTTGCACCACACATACCGCTGCGGAGGTAACGAGCCATGAGGGTGCTGCGTCACTTGTCTCCCGGCGTCGCTTCAATGAAATTTCAATATACAACCTTCCCACACACACAACCCAAAACAAACCTTAACATCTCAAGCATAGAGTACAAGTTCCTTTAGAGTTCTCCATCTTTCAATATGGAATGTTGCTCTGTCAACTATTCAGAAAAACGGTCCGTTTTAGTGAAACGTGATTTTTGTCAGTAATAATGTTTTTCGCGATTCGCTCGAGTGATTCTTGAAGAAATACCCTGTATTTGTTTTTCTTGAAGTTTTCTTTAACTTTAAAATGTTCTGCGCTATCGTGTCGATAGATAGTATTTGAAATGTATTTCAACTACAAAAAATAGTACAAGAAATATTTCAATGCTAGGTTATATTTTACTTACAACATGGTATAAAATTATTTTGGACTGTAAAAAAATCTTTACTAAGATAATTTTTAAATAAGAAAAGCTAGTAATGAATAAAACTCTTTATTAATTAAAATACATAATAGACCTTGACCTTTATCTCTAAGGATTGACTCTGAAAAAAAAAACAGAAAATTTCTACTAAAAAGCATCTCTAGATGCCACTCAAAAAAAAATAGTTTCTTAGTATTTCATTAATTATTCATGAAGTACTTACTAAGAATGTGTGTTTCTACACATTATTTTTAAAAGATTGTTTTAACTTTTTAGGTTTTTGATTACTGATAAATTAAATCTAGATGAAGTGATGTCATTAATTAATATTCTACCAAATTACACATTGAATGAAATTATGATTAAACATGCCCTAAGAAAAAACGTATCTTTGTTGAAAAATAAAAATATATCACAAAAAAATATATACAACACTTGTCAGTCTAGATACCTACCCCGTTATTTAAACGTAAATCTTCATAGCCCAGTCTGCGTACAATATATTACTAAACTAAAGACCCTAGATTATTATGCGATAATTATTTATCCAAAGATATCAATCCCGCCATAATCCAGACTCTAAATTTCCTCTTCACTGCTCCAATTCATAGTATTTTTCTTTCTACAGCGCTCATATATCTTTTTCACATTTTATAAAACACAGGCAATAAATAAAGCTACGGTTTACCGATAAACGGTTAGTATAAACGGTGGCTCAAGTTTTAGGACTGATGCCACCGGTTACATTAAAACTGAGTTTAGACAAACAAAGTTCACCGTGATCGAGTTTTTTTTGATGCCAAATGACGTTGTTTTTTTACTGACTGTCTAAATGATGGATGATTTCAATTTGCCTGTATGTTTTATTTTTTATATCGATATCTCTGACGAATATTCATCTATTTTAAAAGTTATTTTGTGTTGGATAGGATATAACCTCAGAGGTAGTCTTCTATAAATTCACGAAGTCGGTTCTTGTTTACAAGTGTGTAATCAATTATTGACTGAGTATTGAGTTCAGTTAACCGTAAAACTGAGATTAGGTAAGTGATCGCGTTTATATGTGATTGTGTAATCCGCCCTTAGTATCGTGGGCGCTGTTGCGAAGTTAAAATGTAAAAACAACTGTCGTTTGAAGATAGGCTTTTGGAAAGAGTTATGACTTTTTTGGATGTAGTACAGAATGCGTACTTTTATGTATGCTGTTTCAAGGTGAAGCTGTAACATGGAAGTCGAAAACATATTTAAATAAAAAGTCCACAAAAAACACTTAAATTTTGAAACTAATTAATAATTTACAACAGTATGAAATTCCTTAAATTACTATATAGCACTCGCTTAATTTTGCTTTGCTCGGCGGCGTCAATATTGATCTTTATGTTATACCAATTCTTTAAAACATGTGAACTGCTATAATGAATTGAGTATGGACTATTCGAAATTGATATCAAGCATATAATTGTGCATGTTATAAGTGTTTACAGATGGTTACGGGGGTTGAGTTTGCAGCACATCTCAATTCGCTGCCTCTCTATGCAAATTACCACAGGATTAATGGTTAAAATTTGTATCGCCTTGGATAAACACACATCCTTTCTTAAATTACAGCATAATCTACAACAGTCTTATTTTTTTACTTATATCGGTGTATTAACATAAAATAATAAAGACTTTTTTGTCAAAATTCCAGGGTATTGGTAGGTTGAATATAAAAATGAGATAGTTTGGAAGCAGCTGTCTCGATTCGCGACAGTAAATGTTTACGAGGCGCGAGTGTTGTAAATAAACAGAAATATTGGACAGGTGTAATCTGGAACTGTTTGGATAAGGTTCTGTATACGCTAAGGGTTCTGTAGCATACTAGTATCCCAAAAATATATAAAAAAAAACTAGAATAAATGCCCGATTTTTCATTTTGTCCACGTACGACGAGCAGTTTAAAATCAGGTAATTAATAAAAAATAAGTTCAGTTAAATTATGATTTAGTTTAGTTTTTTCGGTAAATTAACAGTGGTAAATAAAAAAACTCGTTTGGTTCAGTATGGTTTAGTTCAATACTACTACTAAGAAAGTGTGCATAAGAGAATTGTAAGAATGTGTGTGTATAAGCTATAGTTTATACACAAATTTTTAAAGCACACCATCTTAACTGTTCCAAGTAAGATAAACTGAACTAAACGTTATGTTACGATGTTATATTATTTTATTACAACGGAACCCTAAAAACCCTTTACCTTTTATGTTTTTCTTTCAATCAGGTTTTCTCAGATGTTAGCGTGGAATAAGCAAATATTTACAAAACAAAACTAAAATACATTATTGGGCCTTTCATGTTATTTACAAATAATTCTCTTATTTCAAATAGCATATTACCTAATGGTTCGGAATATGTCATGGGACAGTTCTGAGAAGTTGGGATCCGGTTTTCTAAGACTGAGTAAATAATTTATATGATTTGTTAGAATTATGGTTTTTATAACATGTAATTTTTAGTATTTATGCGACTTCATAGAGGAACTATAAAAAAATAATCTTTATTTTCTGGATTACATTATTTTTTTGTAATTTCAATTTGGTTTGTACTGTTTAGTTGATCAAAGTAGATAACTTTTAAAACTATGACTTCTTAGGTCGAATCTGAACAAAAATAGCCTTAATGCATGTTACTCTTTATGCGCATATTTTTTGTCTACTGTCTACTGCAAGTCAGTGGTCACATGTAAACAGAACCTTTATTAAAAACCTAACCCTACCTTTATTTAAAAGTAGTACGGTTAAAATTATTTTGATCTTTGTAACTGATGTCCATAGCTTTATTGTTATCAGTAACAAAGACATTCGAATCTATCGTCAAAATTAAGACAACTTTTATTTACCGACCTTTACACAAAACCAAAAAAAAACAAATCCACACGTCAAGCATATTTGTGAATATTCGAAATTAGAACAGCTAGGGCGGCCCCATCTCGTTATCGATGCACCTAACGAGAGCGCCGCAAAACGGATTATCGATATCCGCCATATCTGAACGACAATCGATTCACAATCGTTTGCGAGTCGCGTTAAAGCTATCTATCGGGTGACGGGTTTAAATTCACTCATTTACCTCCGAATGCTCATCGCTGATTTTTGGGTACATTTAGTACATTTGAGCGCTTGTAGGGATTATTGGTGCTGAATTAGAGTTGTCAATCGGAATTGTTAAATAGTGTATTTTAAATTGGGAAATGATTTGATGGGTAAAATGTTTGGCGTTCTAATTTAAATGTAATGCTTTGTAGACAATGAAATTTGTCATTGAGTTTCTGTAGGTAAATAATAGCCCATCGCAATGGAGTCAGCCTGAGAAGATGTCAGTAGAGAAAAATGGAAATTTTAGATATTTGTTTGGATTACTATGTACTGAGTCTGGTATCTGAGTAAGCCAACAGCATTTACATATGACTAAGGTTCAATTTCCTATTCATTTAAAATGTGATAAATGCTGGATTCATTTAAATTAATCAGCGGGTGACGTACATCTCAAGGCATATAATTTGTTATGTGATATTTTACAGATTTATAGATAGAGAGACATTGAAAAGGAAGCAACCATTTACCAAGATTCAAAGCACACTAATGTTTCTTTACCATCGCAGCTTTTGCCATGATAATAATAATGTTTTATATACCGTATAACCTATTCCCTAGGCAACAGCTATGATTATAAATATGTGGAAAAATAGAGCCAACGTATAAATTGTGGAGACGAAAGATCATAGATAAATTATGTATGAGAAGAGGCTTTTGACCTGAAGTGGACCGTTAAAGGCTGGTATTACATATTATATTGGGTTAATAAAATATATATTACATGCTTTCTGATTTAAAATACAATTCTTGTCTTGTCTTTATTCGAAAAAGCGAGTTGAAATAGTCAACAAAAGAGAATGATTAGTGGGATTGGCGCATCTTTTAAAGACATAACAATGGTTGTGTGATGTTTTAATTCAATTAAAATTAACATTGAGTATTGAAATTTGCATGTAAACATTTTATAAATTATAGAGAAAAAATTGTAAGTTTAGGCGTAACCTTCGAAACCACTTTCAAATAAATTTCTTCAATATCGATCCGAGAAAGTAGTTGTAGTAGCGTGGTTAGCATTGCAATGTGGCTTTACATAGATTATTTATTTTATAAAATAATTCTCAATACATGCAAAAAGCAAAATATACGATTGTAAAATTTTTACTAACCTGAGAAATTGCATATATTATACTTATGTTAAACCTTAATACTATGTTACCTTTGTGTGTTTAAAATGCTATAACTTTCTCATTTTATAGAACTTCAGTTTCCCGCTAGAAATGCAGTGTAACCCTATCAAATACTTTAAAATATCTGCATTTAAAAGTAACTGTCAAGCTCAGTAGTTGGGAACACGTTTGGTGCATGCGAGCCCAAGTTGGGTGTATAAAGTTCACTTAGCAACTACCTTAAGAAGCAAAGGAAGGCTAAAGGTGAGTTTCACGTCAATATCTAAACTTGGATAGCGTAAAGAAAAATATAAGTTTAACGAAAATTTTATATCACATACTTGAATGTTTTTTTGAAGGGGGAATTTTTTGAGTCATTCTCCGACTGACTAGCGTAAGAGCATATAATATAATATAATAGTAGTATCTTAATATATTATAAGTAACTAAGTTACAACTTGGCTTTTGGTTGATTACTAAATGAGCACCAATTTGTAATCTGTGTTTACGATAGGCGCTGGCAATATTCAACTGTTTAACTATTGTGCGGCAAATTTTATTTGATACTAATGTTAATTTTTGGGTCTATCAAGAGCTTGTTGGGGGACGACATAGCAAAGTTTATAGGCAAAACGTGGATGAGGGACCCACAACAAAGACAGCAATGGCACAAAAAAGTGGACTTTGGGTGATTTTAATGATGATGATGATGAAACATTTTGTTGCAAAACAACGGAATGATTGAATAGAATCCATATTTCACGTCTTTTGTAGTTTACATATTTAAATTTAGTACCTAAGTCCTTATTTCAATTTCGATTCCACGTTCGATATTAAAAATACATCCTAAAATTGAATCTACAAATGCAATACACCTAAGCTTACATTTAAACACCCAACTTTATGGCCTCTCCCGAAACGACTTCGCCGGAACACGGGAACTCCACAGTTACCTTAAATCGCATTGCTGTCCCCATAAACATGATTTTATCACAATTAATAAATTTATTGGAGCATAAACAAAATTGTCCTGAATTTCATCCTGAGAAGAGCCATAAGGATTTTTGATCTGGTAGAAGAGATTTAGAGTCAGACGGGGAAGACCTTTGCCCAACAGTGGGACACTTAAAAGGTTATAAAAAAAAGAGATTTATATATTTGATAGTTTTGACTGTATCTTTATTCATACCAAGTTAATACAGTTATTTAATTAATATCTAGCCTGTCATCAAGTTAATAGAAGCCTGGATCAAATACCTAATATGAATGCTCAAGGTTAACAGTTTAATTTTCATAACATCATTATAAAGATATAAATAGATGTTATCATACATTTTGACGGAAGCTGCTACTTATTTAATTAAAATTACTGCAAAAAAATAAGGCCTTAAGTATTTTTAATGAAGAATGAAACCAGAAGAAGAAGCTTTTGGTCTTTACTTAAAAAAAAAAAACACTTTTTTTATCCGAATGTAAAAGTCATGACTAAAACATACTATTTATGACTACATGAAAAATTACTCCACGTAAATATATTAGTGTAGTCATCTCTGTAACACTAAAAGTCTGATTACCCATTGCAATGTACCCACCCAATGTAACCGATACCCACTCGACTTCTTACATTTCCAACTTTATTCCCGTATCGAATTGGAAAATATTTCCTTTGACATCAAATAATTGTTGAAGAGCTACTTGAAGTCGATGTATTTATTTGTTTAGCGTTATAAGTGGCGGGAACTGGGTCAACCATGCGGTCAACCTGTACGCTTTAATGCTGAACAAACCTATCGAGATAAATATACTGCAGAAATATCATCTCAGTTCTTGGTTTAGTTAGGTTTGGATGGATAGAGAATATTATTGAGGTTATTTTTATTTTATGTTAATTCATTAGTCTTTGAATTAATATCGCAATTGCCAATAATTTAGTATAGACGATCGGTATTTTAAGTAATAGTTTCTTATCTAATGTTCAACCAGGCAACATTCCTCCAGCATCTCAGATTGGAAAGTTTGTATTTAAAGTAAATACAAATCCTTCTTATTAATTAAATAGAGAAGTATTATTCATAAAAAAGAGAAGGAAGAAACATTGACCACCACGTTTTTGAATTTTTGACAATCAGAAAAAAAGGATTGTCGAAGAGAAGAGACGTGAATTATCTATCGAATAAAAATATATTTCACAAAAAAACCGTCCCTTAAAATAATTTAATTCCTTATTACATATACCACTCACCTATACAGCGGCTTCCCCCCTGAATGCCGGAACCACAGCACCATGTAGACCCTATCCTCGTTGGAGTCAGGCTCGATGTCGCACGGCAGCGACGCCGTCCGCCCCACCACGGCCTCCACCTCCACCGTCGACACTGGAACAAAGTCGACTGTCTTTCAATAGACTTGCCCTTTTTTATAGTTTTTTGGGGAAATGTACTCATAAGACTAAATACTTAATAACTATCAAGTCAAAATGCTTATTACTTATTTATTGAGGTACAGGGTGTTACAAAACCCCTGTCCGATCCGTTAAGTGGTTGTTAGGTATCGATGTCTGATATAACAAGAATGTAGAAAAAAAAAATGAAAAAAATAAAATTAAAACCATATTTTTTTCTCCAAATGCGAGAGTGACGGCATCGTCACAGGTTCTGCCAAATGATCATACAAAAGGCCACCATTAACACCGACGAAAATGGTGGTGTAGTTTTTGATTTATTTTCAAATTTATGGGATTTGGCGGCTACTTCAAAGTTCATTATTATTGTTATTATCATGAATATTCCAAATTTAACATTTTATTTGCACATGTGATGGTGAACCCTGTGTCCCCCTTTCGGGTCGGGCAGGGGTTTTGTAACATCCTGTATATCAACAGCATTTTGTTATTGAATACAAAATTAAAGAGTAAATAATATCATTTCTCATATGCATTTCATGCCACGCTAACAAAAGGGTTTTTTTATCAATGTAGTTTTCGTCGCGGGATGTGAAATATGTGACTTCATGAAATAAAGAACGATGAAGATGTGTAGTCGGCTTTTCAAATGGCTTCCGGACTATGGATTTGCATTTAAGCAACTTGTTTAACACAAATATTATTTTTTTTAAATCTTCCAGCCATGTTTGCTACTGAAAGTAACATCGGAAACTAAACCCTACCTGAATAAACCGCGATAGAATCAGTTCAAAGGTTTTTTTTCAAGGATTAACATTTACCTATATCTTAGTAAGCATTTCATCTATCTAATTTTCTTTCATAATGTATTACTTATGCACTTATTTCGCTTCAAGCTAAAAGTTGAACTAAGTGACTTTTTTCATTAAAAAGTTTGGCTTATCGAGTGACACATGTTTGAAACATAATAAAGAAACCATTAATATGTATTTTACAAGTTATTAGAAATATAACTTAATATATAAACTTAAAATATAACTTAATATATAACTTATAGGGCTTCTTACGCACTTGCAGTTAACCGCGGGGGCGGCTAGACGCGCGGTTAGCCGCATTTCCAGTTTTTATATGCAACCGCTTGTGATTGTAGGCACTTAATCGCCAAGCGGTTGCATATTAAACTGGACCGCCCGGCTAGCCGCCCCCGCGGTTAACCGCAAGTGCGTAAGAGGGCTAAGAGTAAAAAAATAATACGATACAAAATAAGATTTTTAATCCTAAATTAGAGAAAATAACTTTACTTCGCTAAGATCAGTTTAATTCAATTTTGGTTGAAAATTCTGCCAGAATACCTCTTTTATAAGTAAATACGACACACGACTAAACTAAATCAACATCCCAAGTAAAGTTCAGGTAAATAAAATAACTAACATACAGATAAACAATGAAACGTGGATTTACTGTTATCTGGGGATCAAAGGTCAAATAAATTATGGAGTTACAATATTACTGCTGCATTATTTATTTGTAGAGACCAAGGGAAATCAGCCAATGTCTCTTAGTTCTAACCTTTTTTGTTTTCATATTGTTTTTGATATGTAGGTAAGTTGCTCTGGTTGTGACGTTTTTCGTAATGTGTGGGGGGTAAGTAGAGTGCTTCGAGATTTTCGATTTCTTGTTACTTTTCTATTTAAGAAGAGGTTCGTTGCATAGAAAGTTACAGGTTAGTAATGTAAGTTATTTATTATAATAAAAAGTGTAAATACGATAAGACTGACACTGTATGTTTTCACTGTTTTGATGTCTGCTATAACACTGATGGCGTACAATAAAACTATTCTATCTATCTTTGTACCTAAAAGTCTTTGTTCCTAAAATCTCTTGGTTGTGATAACATATGCGGAACTTAAACAAACGTTATAAATGAAGTCATCAACAACAGTCAATGGTAATATAAACCAAAACTGTTCATATTAATTTCTTAGGTTTATTTCAATTTCCAACATTATTCTTTATTTTAAAAAGACTTTTTTCAAATATTTGCAGGTTTACGTTACAAATTATATACATCAAATATTTTGTAACACATAACATAATAATTCAGCAAACACATTAATCTTGATTAACACATAATTGACATTAATGAAATAATCGATTATCCAACTTATATTATAAAGTATAGTTTCGTAAACTCGACACAAGCTGCAATATGTCATAGCTGCATTCCAACCGATTAATTCTCGTTACATGTCATCGCCGACGATTTATATAAAACTTAGGACAGAATTGGGTTGCAAGACCTAAGTCTAGGCACTAAGTCTAGGCACTAAGGCTAGGCAATCTATCAGTGTATGTTGTAATAGCTGACGGTATGATAATTAGTTAGGTTATCTATAGTTTAGTTTTAGTTAAGTTTAGTGTGGTTGATTGATTGATTGGGAGTTGGGGTGTTTAGTTTAGATGCACTTTTGTATGTTTGGTGAGATGGTTCAGGATATTAGGCGTCTATTTATACTTATGTCATATTATGGATTTGTGCAAATAAACATTCGTTTAAATATTTTCGTGTTAAAAAATATTTGACACGGTTTTGGTACGGATGAGAATTAAAATCCAAGTGAACACGATTATTATAGATTAAAAATATAACTATGAATAAATAGTCAACAAATTTATATTTTTCTAATAAAAGTGGATTATCTAAAATTACGATATAATCCGTAAAAACTAGTTTGATTGGAATTGTTTCTTAAATAATAGTAACTTTGAATATAAATAATTGGTTTAATTATAATATCTTTATTAATACACAATTAAATCTAATATGAGAACAAACTCTAACTATACTAAAATTAAAACTTACATAAATAAAAACTAACAGGCGTATTAACAAAAAAGAAAATGTTACCAAAATATTGTAATATATTTATACCTACTACTGTTGGCAATAAATAGGTCTAAAAGAAAGATCAATAAGCGTCATTAAACAGGCCAAATAGGAAGATCGGCAAACATCTGTAAATCTCGATGACAATACCAAAACTTATTAGTCTCTACTCAATTAGACACAAATCCAACTTTAACTAAAACTAATGAATAATTCATTTATCTACACTCAAAACTTCCTGTATATCCCCGAATCTTTGCTCAGAATAATTGATGAATTCAAAACTTACTACAATGAAATAATGTAGAACCGAGCCTAATTTCTCTACCTGAGACAAAATCACTTGTTCGGCAGCTGTTCGCTATTATAAATTCTATCTTGAATTTAAGATTTGAACATCAGTGTTACTCGTAGAATATGTACGAGTGGTTTAAGGTAGCGGCATGTGTGGGTTCTTGTAATTTGAATTGGCATGAAAACAAGCATGAATGTTTTAGTTTTGTTAGTTAGAAGATCAATTAGGAATTCCTTTATTTTGGTGAGCAGACACATTTTAAATAACTTTTTACTTCTCATATACATTATTCTTTTTTTTAGCTAGCAATATCCTTACTTCGTAGGTACTTTTGGTTCAAAGTTAAGTATGTCTAAATTATTTTCTTTCTTATATTATGAAAAATAAGTATTTGAACATCATTACTGTTTTTCCCATATAATTATATGAATTGTTTACCAACCTAATTGTAGTTCCATTAAGTAAAAAGAAACCGTCTATGAAGATTTTTAATTGTATAAAAAAAGATTAGGTTCTCAATCCAGAAAACCAAAAATAAATAGTGACACTAAATCTTCACCATTTTAGTATCTAGTTTAGCTCTTTAAAACACTAAATATTACACACTTTATTGCTAAAATACGCTCCAAACAGCAGCGGCCCATTTGCTGGGCCGTAAAATGTAATGATTTTGTAACGACTCCGCCAGTCGATAAAACGCCCAGTGTAAATGTGGCCTAATATACATTTTTGAGGAAAATGTCTTGAAATTGCGGCGACAGACAATCTGTTTGTGATAATGATCGGTCTCATAAATGGTGGCTTATCAGGGGCTTGTGAGTCAGCTTCACGTAGAATCCCTGTTTTTGAGGATATAATTTCTGTAGACTACTATTATAGTAACTTATATTTTAACTTCTTAGTATGAGATCTCATAAATACTAAGGAGTTAAGATCTATTTAAATGCTTTACTCTGAAATACTCAATTATTTTAATCCGTATCCGTCCCGCAGCGGAAGAGTTGCTGGCTGCTGGTAAAATTGCATCGTGATTTAGGGTCATCATTAATCTATAAATTTATGCACGTTAAAATAGGCTAATCATACGGAAACCCTTATGCCCCGTACACATGGACTACTTGAAGCAGTTGAGCGGTCGACAAAACAAAAAACAAGCGGTCGGCAAGCAGCGCACGTGACACGCGAGTGCTTCTACAGAATGCGTACGTCAATCACTGCCTAACTTTGAGAGTAGTTCAAGTACAACCAAGCTATATGCCACAAAAAACCTAAAGAAACTAACGTGATATCTCAAATAGCATGTACAGAAACCTAACATGTCTAGATGCTTTGTATCAAAACGAAAGCATGAGTATTGAAATCAGAAAACGTACAATAGTAGTTTTAGTCACGCCACCACGAATAGTAACAATAATGGATAGATATAGGTCGCATTACACGTAGCTAGTAAACTCTGGTTAGGACTAAACTGGACCTAAATAAAGCAGACGATAAAATGTAAAATATACCGTCAATGTATCAAGTAAATTGGCAGTAATGGTGGTCCTGCTTATTGCTTACTTTACGTATGTTATTTAGATTGATTTAAAATGACTTAAATAATGAATTGGATCCAATAAATGGTGTCCGCCTTTTTTATTTGCCTTTTTTAGGGTAACTAACAACTACAGTAAAACGTAATTTTTTGACCAAACTTACCGTTGTTTGGCAATGTTAAGATAACTTAGTTACTTACAATATCTTTTTCATGCGCAGATTTTTAGTTTTCTTAAAATTTTTGCTAGAAAAGGTTTTGCGGTAAGAACCTAAATTTCAATTTTTCTCAACACTTCAAAAAAAAAAATTAAATTATTACACGTCAGTTTTTTATGGCAAATTTGGAGAGTGCAATAATACAATAATTATTTCTACTAATTTAATACATTTTAAAAAGTCATATCACACTGCCATTCAAAAGTTCAAAAACCAAAAACTTCACAATCTTCAAGTCTTCCAAAAACACGTTAGCACGTTCTTTTATTATCTTAAATAAGCTGAACGACATATTTTTATATGTTCGCAAATGGGGCTCATATGTTTGCCTTAAGCGTCGCATTACATCGCCGGCGATTGCCCACCGCAGATGTTTCTTTATACTTATCGTCTCAGGAAATGGGGATAGCAGATGGCTTGCTTTGGAGTGAGGGTTGGCTCACTGGTATGATTTGAGTTTAAAGAAGACTGTTGTTAGTATGTAGTTGGTGTTGTACAATCATTTTTGGAGAAATAGTTGTAGTGTTTTTATGAATGTGTGATCTAAGGTTTTAAGATGCTTGTGCCGTAAAAATCAGGCAATAACCAATCTGACTTTTCCAAAGTTATATATTTAATAATTCTAAAACATAATTAACGGATCTAAAACGTAAAGAAATCTGAATTTCAATAATTGAAATGTGAAATCGCCAAGCCGAATTGTGCAAGCTTGGTAATCACGCCCTTTTCTTCTGTAAATGGGAAGAAACCTGTGCCCAGCAGCAGGAAATTTGCAGGGCGGTATTACATTAAATATGTCTCTTACTGTCTCTGTCACCATAAGGGATAAACTAGCAATAAACAGATATTTAACCTTGCCTAAGTTAAGTAGCATTTCAGTTAGTATTCAGAGATACATTGACCAAAGCTCCACATTGTTTCACAGTCCCCAACAAACCTAAACCTATCTCTTTCAATAACAAAATAAATCAAGGCTATCTCCCGACATTTGTTTATACAAAGGTGTTAAAGAAAATTACAGCAAGTCAATCGGCGCGCGTGTAAAGAGAATTGCTTCGATGCCATCTCGATTGAGATACGCGGTAAACACGAGCGGGTAGTCCTGCCAAGAAGTTCGTTTTAAAGTGGGAAGATACATTGGTTTCTGTTAACTTTATACTTTGAGTTGGGTGTAAGATTAGTATGGAATAGGGGCTGTAGGAATTGAGTTGATAACTATGTAGTGTGTAGTCATTTGTTATGTTTTTTAGTCTAACATGTTTTATGAATTAAGTACATACCTACACGTAAATGGGAAGAAGAACCGACTTCTGTACTTCTTTATGGGACCACCTCTGAAGTCGAATGATGACAGATTTTTTTTAAATCGATCCTCCTTTGTCGGCGATATCGCGTAAGAAAAATGGCATCGAAAAGAGTACCGCCTCCTTTTGTAGTCGGTTAATCGAGATTTCAGTACACTTCTACCTAAATATTGGTACACTAGTGATATCTGCTTCTATATGGAGGGTTTCATGGGGTCTTATTAAGTATTCATAAACGATTGATGTACCTGGTTACCGTGCAGGCAAAAGTATGGTTAATACATATAGTATGGTCTTTAGTGGAACACACTAATGTAATGAAATACCCGACAAAAAAAGGTAGAAGACTTAAAAATTGCGGTTTTGCAATAGTTGGTAACTGCGTATGCTCTTTTATACTTTCACTGGATCGAAACGGAACTAACAAACAAAACGACTAATCCCACCTAAAATCCACAAAAAACTCCTCTAAAACAATATAAATGTAAATTACACAACTATTGAATAAAACCACCTAGTTAGCATACAACAGGCAAAAGAGCGAATTAAAGGTTCCCAAGTAAAACCGGTTCACACCAAACTCGCCAAATTAAGAATCCGTGTGTCCCCACACTTACAAATTGTTCCCGTCTTAGTATTGGCAGGATCTTCAGTGAGATAACAGCTACACAAAATTCAACTTTATCCCTCGAGTCTTAAAACTCATTTTGTATTATTGTGGCACTGAAAATAAATTTGCATCAATGTGTCTGAAGCGGAATGGAAACGTCGGTAGATCTGTTTTAAGATTTCCTCGCTGAAATTTTGCGATGGTTTACCGTACCGGTAAAGTACCGGTAAGGTACCGGTAAAGGTAGGTAACATTGGTGGATTAAATTCGGATTTAGGGTAACGGTAATTTTCGGGAAAAGATATGACATGACTTTAAAGTTTGGGCTAAGATGTTGGAATAATATGGATGGATGGAGTAGAATCAGTATTTTCTTGGTTTAGAATGTTATTGTTTTAATGGAAATCAGGTCCGTTTTTTTATCAATCACTTTGGGGAAAAAAATGGAATTGGTGTAAGCAGAATAATATAATTTTTATTAATTATTACTAATAAAAGTAGTCTTAACTTGTAGGACAGTATTGTGTATGTATAAATAAACGTAATTTTAAAGAAAATGTTATTATTTACCTTTCCTTTTAAATAACTCTTACACTAATCACAAATCATTAAATAAATAACTACGAATTTCGAGAAAATCGTATGCAAGGAAATGTCTAATCCAGAAGTAAGTTGCATAATAAATGACATTTACTAAATAACAAGCTACTGAGAATTCTTAATTAATTATTTATTTAATAGGTACCATTTCTGTTAGTAAAGATTCTTGTAACTAATGCTTTATGCAAAACTATTTAACCACATTTAGGGGAAATCCGGAGAGATATCTGAAACCACATACAGATACCTACATACAATAAATATCTTTGAATTAATCCAAAGTTACATCTCAAAGTGAAACAAAGATTTTTAGGAATTACCTATTTTAATTTATTTGCACCACTAATGATGGTTACTATATTTGTTCTTTATAATTATAACACATAAATCTAAAAGACTTCAATTACGACAAAAAACTACTGGATCGATTCTGATGAATCTTTTAGGGGACCACCTCTGAACGATATTTTTTTATCAGTCCTCATTTATCATTTTCCATTTAATACAGTGTGCTCTTGTTGTGTTGTACAGTTAGGACCTCTTTTTAAAGTTGGTTAAAACTGTTTAAGTAAACTTGAAATATTGGTACACAATTAGCTTATATCTAGAAATATTTTTCTGCCTAACTATTTAGAATTTATGTTGGGGTCGGCTTCCAGTCTCACCGGATTCAGCTGAATACTGTATTTTACATGAAGCGCCTGTCTATCTGACCTCCACACCCATTTTATATTAAAAGCACTGAGTACCTTTTACAGTAATTAAAAGATCTATATTTTTTCCATTATTCCGTACCTATCGACTTTTTATTCTTAATTTTTATTATAAATATAGTACAAGTATAATGTATGTACATTACATTTAATAGAATCCGTTAATATACAGAGGCGAGCTTAAATCAAAATTGAGTTTTCTTCCAGCAAACCTTATATAAGTGGATAGGCAGATAGAAGTGTATAACTACAATCTTAATATACATATACATAAATACTACAACTGCCTCGTTGGCCTAGTGGTGCTAAGCGCGACTGCAACGCTGGCGGTCTTGGGTTCGATTCCCAAGTCGACCAATGTGTTGTTGGGTTTTTCTATTAAATTCTCAGTAGCAGGTCGGAGTTTGGATTTGTGCCCGGTTAGTGGCAATAGGCTCGCCCCCTATTACTTGGGACCTAAACATATCCGCGAACTGTGGGTGTACATTGGTGCACCTCTGCCTAACCCTTCGGGGATACAGGCGTGATGATATGTTATGTTATAAATACTACATACATTACAGTTTTTTTTTTAAGTTAAAGTTCTTTTACCACCAACCTCATTGAACCCTATCTTAATTACAAGCTAATCTCATCATTCAAGTAAGCTTATAGACAGCCCCTATCCATCAAACGATTGGTTAATTCTTATCAAATAAACCTTCTGATCCTCATTAAAGGATCGTTAAGCCCAGCATTAGATAAGGAGATTCTTGATTTATTACCTTTAAAGTAATTTGGTTGCATTTGAAATCATATAATATACCACTATAATATAACACTAAAACTAAAGTTGCAAGTATTAACCCACTTCTTACTTACAAAAATCTTCTTGTGGCGTATCTTTTTTTTGTTTATTTATTATTCTTAAATACAGCAAAACAACAAACTATGTACTAAACAACATTTTTTTATGATGGTATAGATACTAAATAAAGGAATACTGCTGCCTAGCCTATTCCAAACTATTTTGGGATCGACTTTCAATCTTACCGGATTCAGGTTAATACCGTATTTAACATGAAATGACTCACTATCTGACGTCCACTGTATAAAACAGTACCACATACTTATACTAATTAATTATCGACTTAAAACCATGTTTAGAACCCTAGTCAAATAGGTCACACAAAACATCCTAGAACCTAGTTTTATTTCAAAGCACACTCATCAGACGAACACTAAATCCTCTTGGTACATAAGTACACATGTTCCTTCGTCCATGATTTTGCGGTTCCACCATTTTCTGTCTGCCCCTGAATAAACATGAGCTAGATAGCTGTAGCTAGTTCTACAGGGTGTTACGAAACCCCTGTCCGACCCGAAAGGGTGATATACTGTTCACAATCACATGCCCAAATAAAACATCAAATTTGGAATATTCATGATAATAACAATAATAATGATTGGGTGTAATTTATCTATAATATGTATGTATTTAGAAATATATGTGTATGTTTATCAGTTGTCTGGTTACCATAACACAAGCTCTCTTAGAGCTTAGCTTGGGATCAGATTACCGTGTGTGAATTGTCCAGGAATATTATATATTAATGAACTTTGAAATAGCCTCCAAAATCCCAAATTTTGAAGATTAATCAAAAACTACACCACCATTTTCGTCGGTATTAATGGTGGCGTTTTGTATGATCATTGGCAGAACCTGAGATGATGCCGTCACTATGAGACCGCAATTTGGAGAAAAAAATTTTTTAGGTTATATTTTTTTTCCATTTTTTTTTTTTCATTTTGTAATTAGATATCGATACCAAAAACCCCTTAACGGATCGGACAGGGGTTTTGTAACAGTCTGTATAGCTATACAGGGTGTTTCTACAGCTATAGTTATCTCGTTATGGGAACCAGTTTATTTCTTACTTACGAGGCTAGTCCTAAGTGATTTTTGGTGATGTTTCACCGTTTTTATTATGTTTAGTGTTGGGTTTGACGTTTTATAGCGGTGAGGGTTGTGTGAGCATGTAACTAGTGTTCGCGCGCTTATTGAAGTATCTTTTTCGGTAGTTTATTTGTGTGTAAATGTTTTGGGATGCTGATACAAATTTGTAGAATTGGAGTCTTCGAATTATGAAAATGTTGATAACTCAACTGTATTTCGGATATGTATATGAATTGGAAAACTCATGAGCAACTTAAGTATTTAGAGAACTTTTTTAAGTTAATTTTTAAAGAATAAAATTGGGATTAAACATCATTTAAAACCCATTTTTTCTACGTTTTTAAGACTGATTTGTAAAATAGTGGATAAATCATTAATAGTATAAGATTCAGATATGAGCTTGATTAATGATTATACACTCTCTTTATTGTAAGCCTAACTCAAAGGCTACATAGTACATTTTTATTTCTCAGATTGGGGGAGTTCTTTGCGCAGCAATGAACAGGAAAGGCAAAACAAGGGATAAAACACGTCCCAACCTTGCAATTAAGTCACAATCCAAAACTCATACAACAAGTCTACAATCCCGCGACATATGAAATTAATTGACATTCACAACACTTAAATCTGAATGCTAATGCTATCAGATACCAGCACTATTTAGGTCCACTAGGCAAACAGGGTCACAACACTAGCACTAGCACTTTTTAGAACTAGACCAGACTGCTTAATTCCTGCACTTTTTGCAAGATATTACCACATAAGGCTGAGTTGTAGAGTTGTTAGTAGATAGTCTTGAGTAATGATACCTTTCCCTGTAGTAAGTTACATTTCTACAAGCGTTAACTATGACAGAAGTCGCTTAAATGACATTGAAGGAATGGTAATGACAATAAATTTCGCGTGAGTTATAGTTTTCAGCATATCAATAATATTTTAAACGAGCGGTGCTGCTATTACTAAGCTCTTCTTAAATTAATTGAAAATATGTAAAATAAAAGTAGAAGCAAGTACATAGATAAAAGCTACATTTGCTGTCTTCGAGTGCTATTCCTGTCAAAATCGGTCCAGCTGTTTCATAGATTAGCCTGAACAAACAAACAGACGAAAACTTTAAATTTTTTATTTATTTTGATTTACGTACTGCAAATACTTCTAGTTACTGAAAAGCTGTTAGTTTGAAATTACAAGAAGACACTCCATTTTATTTATTGGTATAGTTATAGATTTTATCCAATACACTAAACAGACTATTTTGAAAGCAAAATAGTCGTAAAGTTCGGTCGAGTAATCAAAGTAGTAAAGTTTGATGTTTTCGTATCAAGGTTCACAGATACATAAACCTTGAGGATCACGTTAAATTGTAATTACCTTCACTAAGGAGTATCGAATTGGGTCAGTGGCATACGGCGTTAGGCGCAGGCCAGACAGAAGAGACGTAAGACGCAGACGTGGCGCGGACATTTGTCTCACAAATGTCCGCACCCCGTCTGCGTCTTGCGTCTCTTCTGTCTGGCCTGCGCCTTAGGTAGACATGAATTACCGGTAAGACTTATGGGATTTTGGTGAAGGAAAGAGAAAATATAATAAACAGAATGTACATTATAATGTATATCCTTTGAAATTGACTGTTGATTTGGAAATATATCAAAACTTGAGTCGTGAATTGAAAATAATAGGGACTGGATGCGGAGAGGCCTATGTCCAGCAGTGGACTATGATTGGCTGAATGATGAGGCATTGTAATTTAGTTTTTTTCTCAGAACTTCGTCGTTCATGCATTGTAGATATTTAAGACATAGACCTACTTTAAGATTGAATATCTATACTAAGCATTTATTATTTGGTATATGATTAAAAATACTAATAAACCTGCCAAGTACTAATAATTTTATCAAGTAGGTATTTCAAAAAACTTAAGAGGTTTTATGTTCGGTAACAGGACCCTAAAAACGTAAATGGTAAAATAATTTCAGTAGGCCTCTCTTGCTATCTAGTTAAAAATCTCTTAATAATCCTAAATGACCTATTAATTTTATCCATATTTAATTTAATTGCAAATGACTAGACATTAAGCTCCTTAAATATCCAATTTATTGAAGTCGTATAAAAATCCACTTTAGCAAGCTTATTTAGATCTTTAACTTAATAAATGATGTAAGAAATGTAGAACCTATTAAGGGAAATTATTAAATAAGAGCATTAGAAATAGGCAGACTTAGAAACGAGTTCTAAATGAAGTCAAGTGGGTGTGTGGATTCAATCGTGGGTACCATTATTTAATTAAAAATACACGTGTATTTATTCTTTAAGGAAATCTATCTGTTATATAAAGACAAAATAATTGATTTCATACAAATGTAAAAAAGAGTCGACTTCTATAAAAATTACGAAGATAGGTTTGTTTACCTGTCGTATTTGCTACGCGGTATCTCAAAAAATCTTTTCGTCATATGCCTTTACCACAGAATAGATTTTTGTGATTATATTTATATGTATATGTAACTAGCTGAGCCCTGCAGTTTCACCCGCATTAATACCTAGTTCCCGTTCCCGGTGCCTTTATGTTATTCAGGGTGCAGATGAATCCAACAAATCACTATCGTAACACAGGTTAGAATTACTTAATTTATTCTTTCCGTGCAATGTTTCCAAATTTTTCATGTCATAAAAACCTTCTCCTTATAATAACTAACACGACAAAAAAAGAATAAGGGAAATCCGTCCAGGCGTTATTGAATGATGCGCTTACCAACACAGCAATTTAGCAATTCATTTATATATATATAGACTAGCTGTGCCCTGCGGTTTCACCCGCATGAATACCTAGGTCCCGTTTCCGGTGCCTTTATGCTTGTCCTGTGATTACTTATTTTTTTATTCCGCGCAATTTTCCATTTTTTTCCTTTCATAAGAACCTTCTTCTGATAATAACTAACACAAAAAAAGAATTAGTGAAAGCGGTCCAGACGTTATTGAGTTATGCGCTTACCAACACATTTAGCGATTTTTTTTTTTCTATATAGATTTAAGATTATTTGTCAAAGCGATACAAAAAAATACACTAAAATGTTCCACCGCTAATAAATATCTGAAAAGTCACGCCCCATTCGTTAAAGGTTAAACAGTCACAGGTTGGCAAAGATTAACTACTAAGTTAGTTTATTTCTTAGTTCTAGTGCACACAAAGAGCTCTGACAAACTAATCCAAGTCTTAAACTTTAAGGACCTGTTGGAGTTAGAAAAGCATTTAAAGACAAGTGCAGTAAGTGGGTGATTGGTAAAAGGTCGTGGGTTTGATTCCCTCTTTTTTAATAGGCTGGATGGTATAGATAAATGGATAAAGCTTAAGTTTAAATGCAGGCTAATGATATTTTATATGGGCAGGCTAAATATTTGGCCTCCATAATCATCACGATTGGTCTGGCTGGATCTCTTAAGGTCCTCGCTTAAAGTCCGGTAAGGCTAACAGTGTATATGTCTGCAAAAAAAAAACATACTCCGATATTACTTATTATATTTTTTTTATTATTAACGATTTTTTTAAGTTGTTGAATCAGTAAGTATGTCGCTCTATGTAGAATGTTATTTAGCTAAATAGGCGTAATGGCTCTGGTTAGCCAGAAGAGACACAAAAAACTCTTTGTTAGTAAACAAAAAGACCAGCTCAGGAAAGTTAAATAGGGACATAAATAGTGATGTTATTTTGTAATATTTGAAGGTTGACAGCAAAATTAATTAAAACTAACGCTACTCTTAGATTATTTAATCTCTTAAGTATTTGAAAACCGAAGTTTATAATTGAAAACCGTTGTAGTAATTTTGATTATAAATTACATATAACAAAACAATTTTCTTGAATATGAAAATTACTAGGATGGAATCTTTTGATTGAAAGAACATCTTATTACTTGTTACCCCTGTAGCCACTGCTTTCCTGAAAACCTTTTTTGTAGTCGTTAAGTTTTTATTTACTTACTATCACTGAGTATCTGGTGGTTTTAGCGATACATACGAGAGAATTGCTGAGAGAATCCCTGGTGGGCTGCCTACTAGCACTGAGTCCTGCGCACTTACCACAAAGTCATAAAGCAGGACTCTTGCTGTTGTGGAAGCGAGATGGCGCATAACACAGCACATAGCGGCGTCTCGCTTCCACAACGACAATAGTATCGCATTTAGAGCTCATGGTACAAGCAATGTTCGCTGTTGTATGCGATTTGGAAAGGTATTTATTTCGGTTATAAATACCTGCCTATCCAAAGTCCATATATAAATATGATGTCGATAAAAATGATGATTAAAACTTAACATATTGCAATGTAATAATGCGGCAATAATGATGACGAGCGATGCGTTAACTCTTTTGTTACAATTTTAATATGTTCGCGATGAATGGGTTTAACGCCAGTACAATACAGAAAGAAGGTTTACAGACCGGAAAAATGAGAAGATGATAGAATAAAGATTTAATTTCATGACAAAAAAGACGAAAAAATATAGATTTACACTTATTTAAAAAGTTACCAAACATATTACATAAGTATTTGATTACACAGTTAAATGTATATCGCAACCGGTACACTATTTTAATATTCACTCTCATACTACGACTAATGGCACTAGTTAATGAGTCTTAATTTCAATTTGAAAAAGGTTTAATTCAGAGCCTGTTCTAATGTAAGGAATCTCGATCAAGATATTTTTAGTATTACAGTTAATCATGAGCTTAACAAATCTAATTCTGAACAAAGTGCAAACTCTTGAAACCACTAAACGACATGTAATCAAACTTAGATATTATATAGGAATCTAGGTGCAAAGACAAGACTAGGTGTAGGAAAGTAGCACACGTAGAGCCACTTCGCTACATTGAATGTAAGAGGAAGAATGTATAGTAAGGTGGATGAAGTATGTTAAATGATGGATATAAAGAAAGTTATGCTGAGATGCTTTCGCCACGTCGAGAGAATGAATGAAAAACGATTGACGAAAAAAGTATATATATGCCGAGTGTGAATGAAAAAAGGCCAAGTCAAGTCAAGAGTACCATAAACCGAACTGCATGAATGAAGGGCATAACGAAAGTGGACAAAGCGAAATAAGTGTATAAGGCATAGCAATCATAGCATGTGGAAAGAAGTAGTCTCTGGCTACCCCTACAAGGGAAAGAGACATGATTGTATGTAAATGTTATATAGGAATCTAGGTGCACATAAAATTCACAGCAATTAAAAACTACTAAAGCGACATTTATAACGGTAGAAAACTGTTTCTAGATTGGCAATTAAGCTTCTGCCAGCTGTTTGCAGAAAACTATTTAATTAACAAGTATAATTACGAAAGGGTAATAAAGAAGGTGGTGAAGTGAATCAATACGTGATACATGGAAATTACTTGTAGCTCCAAATTGAATGGAATTGTTACGACGTATTGGTTATTTTATTTTTCATCGTTTATGAAGAGTGGTGAGGTATTATGGTATATTTTGGGTGTTGGTTGTAGCAAAAAGAAGTGTGTTTTTGCTTGGGATATAAGCTTAGTTTAGATTCATTTTATTAATGTAGATATAAACTAAATTGTTACTAACACTATGACTCATGTTACTTAATTAAATGATTATTAGCCATACCAAGTTTGATTAATATCGGTTTTGCGATTTTGCGGAGATTTAATATTGGTATGTGTTAAGTCCCGACTTGGGTAAATAAAAACGGACTTAAAAGTAAAAAAATAATAAAATTAGTTTAAGTTGAACTAAATCATGATTTAGTTTAGAAAGTCTGTCCAGCATAAAAATTACGAAATTAGGAGCACAATCCGATTTAGATGAAATAAAAAATTTAATGAATTACGAATATCAAAAGAACGCGAGTGAAACCGCAGGGCTCATTAAATTCAAATATGTTTCATATTAGCGTGCATGCATTAAAACTGAATACTTATTCGAAACATTTAATTAAATATTTCTGCACTTAACTAAACATTTAATTCAGTATTTATATAATTGGCTCATCAGCCCATGTTTTTCCTTTCGCATAAAACAATACGAAACATTTTTGTTAAGTTGTTTTATTTCAACTGCATAATTATGCAATTCGTGAAAATGTAAAATATTTAATTATTTTATGTTCATTAATTTATTTACACTATGGGTCTCGAGTAATTATAGTATGGTATTGTTTATTTATATACGAGTTAATTACCTCAAACTGTAGTTTAATGATATGGTGTTTTTGTGTTGTCATAAATTTAAAATGGGTTTATAAAATCTATTTTGTAGTACATTATATTTTTGTAATTGACCATACTTGAATATAATAAAAAACTATATATAGATAATACTTGAAATGAAATAAAAAAAAAAACATAAAAAGCTAAAGGAAGAGACCTATATACCCAATAGTTTAACGATATTTAATAGAAAATCCAAATGAAATTATTTCTTTCATTTATTTTACATTGTCAGGGATTTATATTATCCAAATAATAAAAAATAAGCTGAGGTTCTCTAAATAAAGTAAACCCACAAATAAAACCAATGCTTTTAAATAATACTGAAATAAAAAACAAAAACATAAAACTTCCATTTCAATTAAAGCCTACACCTCGAATATTACCAGGACTGTAAGGTGAAAATAACTATCAATAATATCAAAATTTATTACTCAGTAATTGTTAGTTTCTTTGTTTCAGTAACGTAAGGCTTTTCTTGTAATGTCGCGCCTACACGACCTCTAATTATAGGGGGTTGCATATTACCTGTTTATGAAATTAGCCCTTATTACAGGGTAGTAAAGTTCAGATTTGTAATTATGAGCCTCGATAATGAATAAAAACGATAGTGTGTATTTTCTGTACTTGATACGTTGATATTTTTAAAGTATGTAAACAAGTATTACAGGAATAACTGCTATTTTCAGGTTTTATAGACAAAACACGTTACGAAAGAAACCTACCGTTAACCTACGTTACAAACAAGGTTATAAATTAATAAGAAAAAATAACGAAATAATTACAGTAAGTATAAAATCATACGCCGACGTCATCAATCTATTTGTTTCTTATTTGATTTGTAAGAAAACATTCTTTTTCGTCACCTTTGCAGGTATCATGGTCACGAGCAGACTGAAACGTAGGGATCTAAAATCTAAATACAAACCGCGATAAAATCCGTATGAGTAGTTTTATTTCAATGTCTAATATTTGCGCTAACCTCAGTACTAAATTTGTAAAAAAAAAAAAACGTTAATTATCTTGTAAATTGAGCTTGCTATAAATACCAGTTGGTTTAATGTCATAAAAAAATTTGCTGGCAAAGAAAAATCTGCTATCAGTTAACCAGGTATGTGTTCATACCACCAAAACCATCCCTTATTTAACAAACACCAATCACCGTCACAGAAAACCACATTCACACCACAGTTCATCAATACATAAGGGTTGTAAGTACAGAATTATTCAGTATTTCAGATCATCCGGGGACCGACCCGGGCTTTATTATTTAATATACAGGGTGGTTAAGCCTACCCTATGGGCCGTAGGTGTCAGATTTGCGACCCATCTCGCTTCCCGCTGATCATTTTTGGGCGACATTTTGGACTTGATTTTTAACTTTTTTGATGAGTTGGTTTTGGTTGGGATGAATGTCAGTTTATGGTGTACCTATGTCATAATTTTTATTAACAGCTTTTATGATGTTTATTTGTTAAGAAAACAGATCAAAGGGATTGGTACTTTAAAAACATGTATTAACACTTAACTCATTAATATAATCCTGGATAAATCAGAGGAATATTTATAATATAACAAATGAAACTTTCCAAACGTTCGGTAAAATCTACTCGTGATCAGAGAGCTGGTTTGTTCCTTGCACAGAGAATCGGCATAGCCATTCAACGTGGCAATGCAGCCAGCCTTCTGGGCACGTTTCCCGCCATTGACAAGGATGACGATGAGTTCTTTGACGCCTGTTAGTTTTTGTTTATATAAGTTTTAATTTTAGTATAGTTTAGGAAAACATATTTCTGTATAAATAAAATAAACGTTACAAATTATCCAGATTATGTAAAAATTAAATGAAAGACTTCAATAAAATTTATACGAAACCACCTTGGAGGTATATACCCTTGCAATCACAAATATAAATTTTGATATCGATCCAAAATTTTCAAAAAAAAACTTTCAACTGAGAACTTCCTTCTTTTGAAATCTAACCGATTTCCCTTTGATAAATATATGTAGTTAACTACAGCCAAGTGATGGGGGGATAGATGTTCGATATGATAATGCTTATGTAAATGACTGATCCAAGTATTTACATAGTTTTCGGTCCATTTAACAGTATTGTAACAATCCTAAGCGGTTTAGGTCCAATCTATCAACTATTATACCTTGAAAACTATTTGGTGTGGGTAGAGAATACCTACTCAATACATGTATGATATTTTTAGATAGTCCTACACGAAATGTAAAAATAATGTTGTTATATATTTATAGACTGGTTATATTTATGTTTTTCAACACTAAAAACACGATACACACTAACTTTTATAGAAAATATCTTACAATCGGATATCAGAATCGTAGCTTTCAACTTTAAGCTGAATACCAATATAAAACTGCCTCGTTGGCCTAATGGTGCTAGGCGCGACTGCTACGCTAGAGGTCTTGGGTTCGATTCCCGAGTCGACCAAGGTGTTATTGGGTTTTTCTATGAAATTCCCAGTAGTAGGTCGGAGTTTGGATTTGTGCCCGGTTAGTGGCAATAGGCTCGCCCCCTATTACATGGGACCTAAACATATCGGCGAACTGTGGGTGTACATTGGTACACCTCTGCCTAACCCTTCGGGGATACAGGCGTGATGATATGTTATGTTATGGTTTTCAGTATCATAGGTTTCACCTGAATACAAGTATTTGTTATAATGGTGTGCCTAACCCTTTTTCCAAATCTTTGTTGGGTCGTCCTCCAGTCGTACCGAATTCAGCTGACTAATAGTATTCTACATGGAGCGACTGCCTATCTGAGCTGCACTATCCATATTACTGGGTAATACACTATCCCATTGTAAGAATAATAGTATTTTGTTTGCATTACGATTATCTTCTACTATATAAAAATAAGTCGGGTTTTCCTTCCTGACGCTATAACTCCAGAACGCACGAACCGATTTCCACGGTTTTGCATTCGTTGGAAAGGTCCGTGAGGTTTATAGCAAAGAAAATTCAGGAAACAAAAAAAAAAATCTTCTTTTAATCACCAAACGAAATGTTACATAAAACGAAGCCATCTGGTGGCGAAACGGAGTTCGCTGGGTTTGCTAGTCGGTTTGTATAAATTACATAAGCATTTGGCTTATCCTTCCTTAAATGACAATCTTTATATATATAATTCTTCTGTGAGTGTGTATGTCACTGAACTTCTCTCAAACGACAGGACCGATTTTGATGAAATTTTTTGTGTGTGTTCAGGGGGATCTGGGAATGGTTTAGATTCACAATTTTGTCCGCTGGACAATGTTTTTTTAATTAATTTATTAGTAGTTGTTGATTTTGGAATGTTTTACATTGGATCCGACAGACGGCGCTACCATCGCAGTGTCAAATTTTAAATAATATTCGAATTTTAATTTTAGTCTGTCCCGACAGTTAGCACTGCGACTAAATTAAAAAAAAAAACTTTTTGTTAACATTGTGTTAATGTAGACCATGGAGACAGGACAACGTCTGTCGGGTAGTAATAATATAAAAATGAAGAAAATAAGTACCTTAAACCAATCATGTTACAAAGATCATTTGGGTCAGAACAATCAATTTCCTCTTCCCGATAATTTCACAAATACAGCTTACTCAGGTACAATAAACAATATAATAACAACTAAATATCTATCCAATAAGATAATATTGTCCCAAATAAAAGATAAATAAACATATTTGTACCAGTTAAGCGAAAAATTGCCCTTTTCTGTTTCCTCATTATTGGCTTATCAAAATTATTTCTGGTCATTCGAATTTCGACTTTATTGAGTTGCCTTAAGGTATTAAATCGTGATGTAAGTCTTAATAAGAAATAGGATAAATGTTTATTAACGCGATATAAAATAAATAAGGTATGTTTTTCTTATGTTAACTTAGGAATGTTTGAAGTGTATTTACAGTATCTCGTTTCTTTTTAAGGGTAAATAATGTTGTTTAACAATGTCTCTTATGATTAGGATATTTATCAATGGGTATATCTTCATTTAAACTATGTAATATTTCGAATAAGATTTTTTGCATAAACTTTCCAAAAGCTACGTTATCTTCCAGTCTTCGTCTAAACGACTCAACAATTTTGATATTCGGCTCCACACAGTATCCCATGATAAGGCTAGCGACAAATACAAAAATGTAATCAATTATTTATATATACTTTAATGTACAATAATAATAATAATTTTATTTAAAAAAGATATAAAAATACATATAATAGCATTGTATACAGAGCCTCAATAGCAGAGAGTCCTATCAGTCAACACGTTCAGGATGCTGTTGGAGCTGGTTCGCACACGATTAAGGAGTAATCCACATCGTTTTCTGATTATGGCATGAAAACCATCAATGTGTGCGTCGGCGAACATGCCAGAGTCTACAATCCTACTACAAATAGACTCTAGTTTAATAATAAATTAGTTTTTATAGTATTGTAAATATTTTAAGTTTAATTTCTGAAATTTAATACTTTGAAAGATTTACAAAATTAACAAATACAGAGATGATAAAGTTTAATAATTGTAAACGGACAATGTAAAGCTCAGATAAAGTGTTTTCAGTTTTCTTTAGGATTTCAGTGGTGCCTAATCCGTAGTTTGGAAGAGTGCCTAATTGTAATGGGACTCCAATCCCTGGTGTTTCATTCAAGGCAATATGTGTAGCATTATGGTAATCACAAAGAAATTACATGCAGTCCACAAACAAAATTAAATATCTATCATGAATTAAATTTTATTTTGAATGCAGATTAAAAATAATTATAAAATTAAAGCAATAATAATATGCAACAATAAATTATACTGTATCAAGTTGTATATCCTGTCATATGAAATTCTTACTTTTTATCTAGGTAATCATAATATTACATATTTAATTATATAAATTAAGCCTGCACTATTATTTGGCTAAACGCCTCCCTGATATGAGTTTCACGAATTTTGAACACTAGCTAAGTGACGCCGCGCGCCATATGAAATATTTTCCATGTTATATTATTGTGTCTATTTCAAACACTTTCAGGTTTCCTGTGTTCAAAAATTTATGTATTTATGTATACTATTTTACCGTGTATACTATAAATAAATATGTAATTATTATTCAGCCATTAGTGATCACTTCAGCCATCGTACTCATTATAACATAAAGTAACATAACATATCATCACGCCTGTATCCCCGAAGGGTTAGGCAGAGGTGTCCCAATGTACACCCACATAATGTACTCATTATCTTTTTCTATATTCTCAAATATGTGTAAATATTATAATATATGTATATAGTAGGCATATTATAAGGTACCTATACGTATAATAAACGCCTACTCGACAGTGGATGAGCGTAACATGTTATTATCATTACGTAAGGGCCTGTTATGTTACAGGTCAGTATCAATTTAGGGAAAACTTAATCCTTCATACTCCATTGTAATTCGGAAAATTTCAAATCTATGTGACTGTAGTTTTTTTAAAACACCACTGTTTTTCCAACCAAGAGGAGAAAAAGAACAATATAGGTAGGTACAATACCAATATTGAAAATAAGTCAATTTAATATATTTCAGAAACCGATATGACATTTGAGACATTTTTACAATGTCTCGGGTTTAGGCGCTTGTGGTACACATTTTTTTTATTCGACTATAGCTTCTTAGTCTTCTTCTAAAGTCAAAGATCCAACTTACAAATTCTGTCTGACCCGAGAGGTGCAACCTGGATGGCTCGGTCGCTGGCCTTCTTCACGTCCTGGACTGTGCAGGTGGTAGTGACTTATCTCTTCACCACAATGATCCAAACTCAATTTCGACTATAGCTTAAAAGTATCGTGATGTGGACCACATCTAATAATTATCTATTTGTTTAAATAACAGTATTCCAAGAGAAAATCATGATTATATTATACACTAAAATTAAACTAGATACTCCACCAACTTTTCACCTATCCCTCAGCCTAGACAAAGGCTATTTCCCCTGAATTCACAACACGCCAGCAACATACCATTCACAATACAGCTACATGTCAGTCCAATAGCTTGTTAAAACTAAGGCCGCGTCAGCTAGCCGTCAGTTATTACGATTTTATGTAACTATCTGATACAATGTCGATCTATGATTTTGATTTATATTTGGTTGGAGATTTTGTAATAATGTAGTAATTTCGGTATTGTTTATAATTTTAAGCTTGGTCTGGAAAGTGGATTATCTTAAGCAAAAGAAAATGTTTGAAATATACATACATATATGTAAAATAATGTAAAATATGAAATACTAAATTATAGAATTTGTGCTTTCTGAGTTCGTTGAATGCGAGACATTGAAACAAAACTTATTTTACGAATTATGCCGTAAATTATTTAAAATTTTAGTTTATGACGATTCGACACCTTTGCGTCTGTCATGGTCGGCTCAGAATGTGCTAGTGACCAGACAACTATTAAGTAGCTATTCTGTTTTTCTACTATATTTAAAAAAGAAAGTTACTTTATTAATACACAATTAAATCTAATATAAGAACAAACTCTAACTATTCTAAAATTAAAACTTACATAAATAAAAACTAAGAGGCGTCAAAGACTCAAAAGAAGGTTGCATGTTAAACTGTCTGTATTTTTTATACACCTCAGAAAGTCCGATTTCCATCCTTATGACTTGTATGATGAACCTCAAGAACCTCTTATTCTGTCTATTGACGGTCCTATTGACTAATAAACATTTTTCCTAATGAACCCACTCCGGATCGGGACCGAGTGGTCAGTGTGCGACATAATTAGCCGCATGCCAATATAGCCGCGACGGCTACAAATTGCGCGAGACAGCCCGACGCGCCCAATACGTCACTGGACATTGTATAGGGGATTTAGGTGCACTACACAGGGATAGCAGAAGGATAAGTATATGTATGTAATTTATATATTAATGTAGTTGGTAAACAGAAAAGTTTGCTTTAAATCAGCTTGATTGAAACTCCAGCTATGATGTTATTAGGCTTTTATAAGTAGATTTTTTGCACGAGAAAGGGCCAGTCAACTTAAAACTTGTAGGTTTCAGCAGCAGCAGTGAAAATATTTTACATAACCTGTAGTAAAGTTAGACTTTGAGTAAAGTACTCCTACATCGAACAAATATCGGCATAAAAGTGAAACATAGTATACACACGTTTGTCTAAATTATATTTTAGAGAATAAATCTAATATTCTTTAGTAATGTCAAAAAAATCCCTTTTATAGCTATTGAAAAAATAACGTAACTTTATTCCTTGCAAAACAGTTATACAGACTGGAACTTCTGTTTCCACTTTCCAACTGATTTTCAATATTGGAATATTCAGCGCAAGGGGCCGTGTTGCAACATGTTATAGCTTCGGTCAAGCTATGTCAATTTACACTGAGCCTTGTCTAAAAACTAGCCGTGACCTATTTCATACATATAGTTATTCTTTTGTTTTATTGACACAATCGGTTTGAATGTTCTAGATTGTGACTTCTCTTTTGTTTTTATTTTTATTTTGTTTTTAACAGTTTTTTGGTCCCGTGAGTTTAAAATGAAATTATTTACTGTTTGACATATCATTATGTCTATTAGCGCGACAGTGATAAATGAAAAAAAAACCTATCCTAAAAATCCCTATTGATAATACCTAACGTTTTTTTTAATCAGTTCCTCTTCTATATAGAAGAGGCCTGTGCCCAGCAGTGGGCCGTTTATGGGCTGGAGTATTATTATTTGTTATTATTATATTTGCGCAGATATTGATTAACTAACAAAAAAAAAAATAGAAACATACCAACGAACTGAGATTCTTCTAATAATTAATGAATATTCTAACAATAATAAATGTTAATTAAACATTTTCCCTAAATCCCATGTCCAAATAATGATGCATTTGTTCAAAACAACTGCGCAGTATCCTAGCATTAGTTTCCAAATTAATAGAATACAACTAATTAATTATTATCAGTTTGAAACGGCTTTATAATCTGCTCATTTACAACCTACATGATAGATAAAATAGTAGCTAATACTGAAAACAACATTATTGTTTACTAACTAATATTGTAAATTGTGATCAATAAGGATTATTGATCACAATTTGCTGCGCCTCTTGGTCTAGGGGTTAGTGACCCTGACTGCTATACCGAAGGTCGTGGTTTCGATTCCCACCCAGGTAATTTTTTTGTGTGATGAGCACGATCGTTTTTTGTGTGTTTGGGTGTAATTTTTCTATACCTATATTTAGGTATGTTTATCAGTTGTCTGGTAACCATAACACAAGCGCTGCTTAGCTTGGGGTCAGACAACCGTGTGTGAGTTGTCCCGGAATATTATTGGTATTAAAAATATTACCTACGTTTTAGTTTTCAAATACAATAAGACAAGCCTAAACGAATAATAATAAAATGTTTGTCGTAGCTAAAAATAGAAAGGTACCAATTTATTCATACGCTTCGAAAGTACAAAAAGGACCTTTTTACAGACCTAATCATCTCAACTATCAACAAGACCTTTCAGTCAGGGATTAGAATTCCAGAGGGATCAAAGCCTTTAATGATTTTACATAGATATGCCTAATAATGTAATGGGGAGGACCTAATAAGGGTTTGTAAAAAACTTGTAGGTAGGTATAAAGTAGGTATGTCAAATGATTTAAAAATATGAAAATATATTAGAGATTTTTTGTAAGTTGATTTTCTGTGTAGTGTCTAATCCCTACTTATTTGTAATACTTATCAATTTTTCTTTAGTTATTTTACATAAAAATAATTCGTATTTATATGTATAAAACTTGATTTTGCTTCTTCGAAAATAATGTATGTACGAGCTGACCTCATAATTTTTTCATTTTATGTTCCTTTAAATAAAAAACTGATCATCTCTGCCAGATCAGGTGAATTAGGAAGAATACTTCCTCCAAATCATTAGCATGAACATCAATAACTCAGCGTCTACTATAAGTCCTTGCTGCCTTTGACCTTGTCCCCACAAAATACGGGTCACAAACCACTTCTCAGACGACCAGTCAAACAAGCACCATACAAAATATCCAACTCAATTTCACCAAACCAGATCAAATACAGCCAATAAATGTAAATACCATTCAAGTCCCCCTGGGGACAATTGGTTAATCCGTCGGACGTTCACCACCCGGGCGTGAACCAAGGACCGGGTACCCGGGTACCCGGCATCCGGTTCAAACGACCTTTACTTAAGTTCCAATGTGTGGCGGATTGGAAAATCAATAGCAGATCTCGTTATAACACGTCATTTCCCTTTGCGAAGTACTTGAAAGTGGTTTTAATGGGTTAACTAGGTGTGGGGTTAATCTCAGGTTAATGGTATTGAGGGTAAGTACTATTCTTGTGTTAACCTACTTGTTTGATTTTTACTTTGCATGTCAGAAAACATACATACATATAATCACGCCTCTTTCCCTTGTAGGGGCAGGCAGAGACCGCTTCTTTCCACAAGCTACGATCCTAAGTAAAGTAAGTTATCAAAATTCACGTATGCACTCCGAGAAACAATAAAGACCACTAATTTAGAAACCGCGCTTACAACATATTATGCTTATGCCTCCGCATGGCTAAATTACGGTGTCACTCTATGGGGAAACAGCACAGACGCCCCGACTATGTTTACTCTGCAAAAGAAACTAATAAGAATCTTAGTTAACATTAAGAATACTGAAACATGTAAGCCTCATTTCCAGCAGCTTAAGATATTAACCCTCCCCAGCATATACATACTAGAAACTTGCAAATTCGTAAGAAAACATAAAGATTTTTACACAAAAAGAGAAGAAATACAAACTAGATATGCCCTAAGGCATAAAAACAGATTAAACCTACCTAGCTCAAAAATGAAAATGCATTCAACTAGTCCATATGTTATGTCTATAAAAATATATAATAAGCTACCAGAAGATATTAAAAGCGTAGATAAAGATAATATATTCATAAATGAATTAAAGAAATTATTACTACAAAAAAGCTATTACCACATAAATGAATATTTAAATGATACTTTTTAATAATCCTATCATAAATTTATGATTATAATACATAAAGACAATAATAATGCCCACCTAATTTAATAAATTAATAAATAAATGCCAAGAATAATAAGTTATTAAACCCTACAAATATCATCTGCTACATACAGTATATGCTATAATAAATAAATAAATGCTATAATAATAAATAATTACTTATCTCTATGGGAAACTACATAAACTTTTATTTCCTATTGAATATTCTACATTATAATTATAGGTTAAAAATTTATATCCTGTATATGTATATTATGGATATACACAAGTATATACTTACATATATCTTTAAATAAATTCAAAAACAATACTTACACTAAATTAAATAAGAATACCCTACAAATATAATAATATCACTTAAACATGTATACTTACTGGCATAACCATACTATTGTTCTTCCTCTCTCCTAAATTTTGCGTGCCCAACAGGGTCCACGATGTACTATATATATTTTTTTACTTACCACCTACTAACCATTGTGGAAAGCAAATAAAAGTTTTGAGTTTGAGTTTGAGTTTGAGTCCTTACACATTTGTTTCGCATTGTCCACTTTCATTACTCCCTTCATATATGATGTTCGGTTTATAGTACTCTTGACCTGGCCTTTTTTTATTCACACTCAGCTTATCACTTTTTTCGTCAATCGTTCTTCATTCATTCTCTCGACATAGCCAAATCATCTCAGCATACCTTTTTTAATTTTTGTCTCTACATCCATCATCTGATATAATTCATCCACCTTACCATCCATTCCTTCTCTTACATTCAACGTAGCGAAGCGGCTCTCCGTGGGTCACTTTTCGCCCCCGCGAGAAACGAGACGTGAACATGTCATAAAATTTACTAATAAATGGATGTTTTATATGTGATCAACATTTTTTCTGAACTCCATTCTCGATCCCACAAAATCAAATTACTCCTAATTCCTGGAATAATTTATAACTTACTTAATTACAAAACTACGACCATTCGATTTCTCATTGTAAATATTTACCTAGTTAAAATGGCTAGATCATGTTTACAGAGTTTTAAGTGCTGTCAATACGGTTCCGATTCCAAGAAGCATGCTCGCTACTATATACTTAATATATTATTCATAGACGATTGGACAACAAGATTTATAAGAGTCCACTCTCTGCATCCACATCGAGACCGTACGGACAAAGTAAAGAAAATCGAACTATGCAAATATCCTATGCGCAAAAAAGTTAATCCAAAGGAACGGAGGGAAGCTAATTCCAATATTGAAACTCCAGCATTTAAGTTTAGCTCGCTAAATCGATTCCACAGATATTCTTTCTATGCTACAAATATCTAGGAATTAAAAATGGTCGAAATTCTTTGGATTTTCCACCTCATTGTAAGGTCTTCTGCATTAGAATTGTGGTTACAATGCTGGTTTCCTCCATTTAATTTGGATTCTCTGAAGTAAAGCAGATATGTTTGCATCACGCCTGTATCCCCGAAGGGTTAGGCAGATGTGTACCAATGTACAACCATAGTTTGCTGATATGTTTAGGTCCCATGTAATAGGGGTGGGCCTATTGCCAGTAACCGGGCACAAATCCAAACTCCGACCTGCTACTGAGAACCTCATAGAAAAACCCAATAACACCTTGGTCGACTTGGAAATCGAACCCAAGACCTCTAGCGTAGCAGTCGCGCTTAGCGCCACTAGACCAGCGATGCATAATTTTGAGTAATAGATATTTGTTTTGGGTTCAAGCCGAGAGATTCATGTTTCTGCATATATGGAATAAATATATGGTTTACTTTGGTTACGTGTTGCAAAACAAAATTGATGTTAGTATGTTTAGGTCTGTTACACATGAGCATACTCTTGTCATACATGGCCAGAATAAGTATATATCTTACTTAAATATTTACTTTACATTAAGGTATACTTTTCAGTAATACTACGGTATATTACGGAATGATAGATTTTTAGATTAATGGCGTGCAAACTGCGTCTTGGACGAAATTAATTTGTTGCATCGTATTCATAAGCTTAAACCGTTTAAAATCTCACAAATTGTAAACTAAAAAATCAATTGTTTATTTTCTTCAAATAAACATTTTTATATCGGATTTACACGCTGAAAAACATCGGATAATCAAATAATATTTTCACGAACTACGAACAGTGTATTGTGAATCCAAATAATTTCGCTTTCGCTTATAAATATTTACATGGCCCAAAAAATTAAATCAGTAAGTTTATGCTGAAGTTGAAACGGAACTCTTGAATATGAAACGTATCATTCGTTACACACATGATACGCGAGTAGATAAAACAACTGCCGGTGTGTGCCGCTCGCAATTATTTATTTGTGAACCTTGGCATAATTTTAAAGCGAAAGCGGTACGGTAATTTTAAGGAATATACAGATTACTACATAAAAAATAGAGCTTAAGCATCATGTATTAACAACCGACTTCCAAAAGAGAAGTTTCTCAATTCATCTGTATATTTTATTTTGTATGTATGTCACTATGTCTAGGGCAATTGTGGACCAATTTCAAAAAATCTTTTTTTCATCATTACGATATCCAGCACACACTAATATGTAGCCCCTTATAGATTTTATCAAAACCAATCCAATATTTTTTGTATTGAATTCCTTTTTTTTTATATTTTTGTGCAAGCAATTGAAAGCATAGCAACAAAGCTGATCTAAAAGAGATCATATACCTGTACTATGAGCTACTGAAGCAGGATTGTTGCTATCGTGGAAACGAGACAGCGCACTACATTGCACATAGCTTCGTCTCGCTCCCACCTTGTATGGGTGCTGTACTTCAAAATTTGACGAAACGGACTGTTGTCATCTTCAGAGCGAAATAACCGCATCTTGCTTCGTATGGATGACGTAATACCTGTACTATGAGCCATTGAAGCAGGATTGTTGCTATCGTGAAAGCGAGACAGCGCACTGCATTGCACATAGGTTCGTCTCGCTCCCACCATAAATATAAAAGCACTGTTCTACAAAATTGGACGAAAAGGACTGTTGCCATCGCGAAAACGAGACAACCTCATCTTGTTTCTAATTTTATGAGTATGTACTCCAAAATTGGAAAAAAAAATATTTTGGATAATACATACAAAATGTTGTACTAAATATATGTTTGTGTCAAAGTACAAACGCGTGTATTTTCTGGTTGAAACCGTGCGTGTATTGCGAATGTTGCCATTGAACGTCCTTGCCTCATTAAGATAATGAAGTAAGGCCTTCAAAACGCATAATTCGCTGTCACACGAACTCATGTTTATTTTGTTAATTCACTTATTTTTGTTACGAAGAAGTACACCATATGAATGTCGTCGGTTGTCGTTTTTATTTAGGTACATTGAAGTGTTATTATTGATACATTCAAACCAAATATTTGTGTAAATTTAGGTAAAACTAATCAGGCTTCAAAATGCCTCGCTGCAGTACACCTACTAGTTTGTTTTCAAAACCATGTCTTTTTTATTATTCATTTATTTATATTTATAATTCTAGAATTCCCAAAAAAAAACGGTTTAGTAGTTGTAATGCGGTTGAATCTGTTATTTTAATCCAAGCCTGTGTAGACTTTTTTAAACTAGTTATGAAGGAGTTGTGTGTCTATAGTTCGATCACAAACAAAGAAAAAACAACGAAATCAACCATCCAGCAACATCTACAAAATTACATAACAAAAGCCTGCATCCAGCCGCTTAACATTTTGGACTCGCGCCTACACCGGCGGAAAAAGGCAAGCTCTGAATTTGAGGTCATAAATTATGTCTGCATCCTTATCTGTGACACGTATTGTTTACTTGCACAAACCCCTTGATTTACACTTGTTAAAAATGTTATATCACGCACAGTATGTTTGCTTTATCAACCGGAATAATTTTCAGAAACATCAGTGAAGGATGATATTGACAGAGCTGATTTTTAAGCGAAAATGAGACCTCTATCTCATCATCATCATCATCATCCACACTTTTTTCTCCCACTGCTGGGCATAGGCCTCCCCTGTTTCGTGCCTCGACCTCTATCAGAATCTAATCGTTGATTATTCTATGACTACTTGACAGATTTTGGGATACTTTTGTAACAACTAGTTCATTTTATTTTATACCTTTTATTTTAAGAAACACTTTTTTAAGTTGGTCTGTACACTTTATGTCTTGCGCGCAAAAACACACAGTATTTTTTTTCTGCGTATTAATTGACCTCTTCAATATATTTAATGTTACACCTACAAGTTCTAATTCCATATTATGTAGGTTACATAGTTATTAGCAGCCTTTGACAGTCATGCCACAAGCCTTAGTCAATTAAATTGCAATTCAAAGGTATCTTCTTATGCCTTTGTATCTACGATTGGAGTGCAGTAAGGTAAGACGACTGAGGATTTATTTAATTAAATTTACTGGCTATGTATTCTATATTTACTGAATAGTGAAATTATTATATTGACCACCTCCGTGGTCGAGTGGCGTACGCACCGGTTTTCAAGGTCTAGCTCTGAGGTCCCGGGTTCGATTCCCGGACGGGTCAATGTTGAAAGTAACTTATCTACATTGTCTCGGGTCTGGGTGTTTGTGGTACCTTCGTTGTTTCTGAATTCCATAACACAAGTGCTTAATAGCTACTTACTTTGGGTTCAGAGCAATGTATGTGATGTTGTCCGCATTTATTTACTTATTTATTATCAGGATCGAAATACTTAGAGAAACTGGCCAAGGGCGAGTCGGGCTCGCGCTCGAAAAGTTCTATACCATTGACTAGGTCTTTGGTTGTTTTTAGTATTTGGTTTTTCGGCAACAGAAATACATAATTTGTGAAAATATCAACTGTCTAGCTGTCACGGTTATTAAGATACAGGCTGGTGACAGATTGACAGATTGACAGACAGCAAAGTCTTAGTATTGGGGTCCCGTTTTTACCTTTAAGATACGAAACCCTTAATAAAAACAAACATAACATATCATCACGCCTGTATCTCCGAAGGGGTTGGCAGAGGTGTACCAATGTACACCCACAGTTCACCGATATTTTTAGGTCCCATGTAGAAGGGGGCGAGCCTATTGCCTTAAAAAAAGTGTTATTAAATCAATATACTTTACATTAATAAAATTAGCTATTACAGAGTTGTAGGTTAAATGTCAGCGAATCATTATTTTCTTTTAATTAAAACTGAGGTCAGCTAACTAACAGCATCTTCAGTTGAAACCTGGTAACTTCAGTAACTGCGCTTTTAACTACTCCGGTATTGTTAATGTTTTGTTCAGTTAAAACCACGTGACCTGGTTCTGTAGCAAAATAAAAGTTAACTCCAATAGTTACCGAGATACGTAAACCTAGATTTAGTAAGATAGTTCCGATTGCTTTTATTTTGTTCATACTGTACGTTATTATTGGGATCGAAAAGATTAGTTGTTTAGTGGAAGACTGGTGCAACATAGTAAGTTTTGGTCGTAATTCGAAAAGGTTTTTCTTATATTCGTATTGCATGGGAATTTGATAGAAAATAAACTTTTGTAACATATAAATACAGGCTTATAATTGATTATATTACCTATAAAAAGACATGTGTTGTTTTCACAGTTATCGACGCAACGTTCTAAATCTGACCGTGCTGTGTTCGCCAATATGTTGACAAACACTAATGAATAGTGCAAAATGTATAAACGTAAGTCAAAGATACGTCAACTGTCCAAAATACGATGATTTAGTCTTCAGAATGCGAGCATTTTTATACATATATCTGTCTCATTTTAGTATAATTATATAACATCATTGTTGGTTACATAGTTAACTAACAGTATTTTTCCTCAATCTTTGACAGTCGTTAAGTCATTACAATACTGACGACCTGTCTTCCCATGAGATACTGCGTTACCCAGTCAAATAGGTTATTAAATGTAGTTCAGATAGGCAGTCGCTCCATGTAGAATACAGTATTCACTGAAGCTAGGAAAACCGGAAAGCAACCCCAACATAGCTTGTAAAAATCTAAGTAGAAGAAGTACCCCCTAAATTGGTCAGAAAAACATATTTTAACAACAAAAATATATCTTAAATATAAGACACAACTTCGGAATACCACGGACGATCAGTATTCCATACAGATAGATGGCTAAGCAACGACTGGTGGAAACGAATTGGCTTATTTATTTTATTAGCATATCGCATTGGTACGAGAAAACGAATTTCGCCAACTCGCGTTTCAAGTTTCGGAAACACTAATTTTATTTTGTACATAGTTATTGAGTACTTTTATGTGGCGAATACGATATGTTTGGTAATTCATTTACGTATTGTTACGTATATGAATACTCAAATATATCGTATTCGATATTTCGGTATATTTGTATGAGTGATGAGAATTTGGAATGTATTTTGGGTGTTGAAACTTTTTGTCGTCTTAATGAAGCGAATTTATCTTCAAAATGGAAATTGTTGGGTGAAAATGTAAGAATGTTTTTGGTAACTTAATTTAAGGTGTATGTGCTACTTACCACTTTTGTTTAAATTCTTATTTAGTGTACCTATTACATTTCATTGTTTAAAAATGTATGTATCATGACTTTATTGGCAGACGAGCTAGCTTTATTTTTATTGTAGTAATTAAAAATATTGACTAAACATCTGGATAATTTTTCTTTGATTTTAAGCACCTTTTTTAGGTACGATATTCATAGAGATCTTCTAATTATATAAAACTTTTTTAATCTTATATCGTTCGATATGTAGTAGACTAACTATCAAAACATAGATACCTTACAAAAACCTTACTTATACGGGTGACACCGCAGGGCACAGCCAGTACTAAAAAAGTTGTTCTAATGTAAAACACAGCAAATATTAATAGTTCCTAGGTAACTACAATCTTAACTGTTTCACACATAAAGTGAACCACTAAAATGAAACGCTAGCGACCAAACCGAAGTAGTTTCTCACGGATTAAGCTTAGTCTTAATAATTAAAATGTTATGGCTAATCTGCACTTAAGTTGTTAATTATTAACGAGGTAAGTAAGGTACCCTGCTTATAACGCCTACACTTGGTTTAGCTTTAACTGATAATAATAAACGTTTGCTCCATTTATTATGTATTTTCTGTAAATCACATTTTATAGAGCTGAAGGATTTTGATAGTATATTTTTCTAAAGGTATATCATAAGGGTTTTTGTAATGAACGTATTCTGAAAAAAATATATTTATTAACCCAATTTTTTAGTAGCCCTTTTAGCTAGGTACATATCATTTTATGTTACGGTTAACTTAACTATAAAAAATACAAAACATCCTAAACGCTTGACGTTAATTCTTTAAATAATTTTTACGAAGTCTTATTTACAAACTTGTAAATTGAGTACGGTTAATGGAAATATTGACACTTTCATAAACTTAATATCCCTAAAAGTTAGACGTGCCAAAGTCCTGTTCAGAAAACTGCCAAATAAAGAGCCGTGATCAACTTTATAAAAACAAAGGAATTGTCCTAAGACTAAATAAAACATAAGACAGTACATAAAACAGAAGACTGCTAAAAAGGACTTTTAAATGCACAAATAAAGCGTTAAAAGTATCCAGCGAATCCAGCGAAATCTGGTTTTAATTGCCCCAGGCTGTAATTATTAGCGTCTAGAGTAGTCTAGACCAAATGAAACTCTATAATCGCCTTTTTAGAAAAAAAAACGGCTAACTTTTTACGCACACAAGACTTAGGAACTCCGTTTTATATTGGCCCTCCGTTTCGGCCTTTTTAGGGAAGCGATGCGTGAATGGGGATTTAAAAAGTTCTGTTATAAACTGTCCGTGATATTTGAACTTAGGAATCGCGTAAGCGCGACTGCTACGCTAGAGGTTTTGAGTTCGATTCCCAAGTCGAACAAGGTGTTATTGGGTTTTTCTATGAAATTCTCAGTAGGAATTTGGATTTGTGCTCGGTTAGTGGCAATAGCCTCGCCCCCTATTACATGGGACCTAAAAACATACGGGCGAACTCTGGGTGAACATTAGTACACCTCTGCCTAACCCTTCGAGGATACAGGCGTGATGGTATGTTATGTTATGACGATTTTACGGAACCAGTATTTAAGTCTAGAGTTTTCATTGGTGGGAGGTGTGTCGTTATAGGTTGAAGAATTTGCGTAGAAATAAACTTAATTTCAGTAAATATGTATCATAACCGCCTGCACCTGCTAATCCTACTCTTTTGCAAATTAATGTCATAATTCCAAAGTTTTTGATGATAGATGGATGTTCGTTACTCTCACACAAAAATCGGCCCACGCGTTTGGTTTCTATAGCACCATCAAGGAGAAAAGATACATACATACATACTCTCATAAACATCACATAATCACATAAACATAATACCATCTATCTATTTGCGTCGTGCGATCGGTTAAAATACTAAATTATCACACGGATAGATTTAATTTAATCAACTAACACATGGAGTTCCTTAATCCCGATAAACTCAAGAACATAATTGGTATTTACTATATAATAAATTACGTTTATCAATTATTTAACATTTATTATAATTATATTTCTGCTTACCGCTTTAACAAACAAAAGCGTAATGAAACACGTGTTAAAACCGAATGATGTATTTTATTTGATTTTTATTACCATACGCAAACATACAAAGATATTCCGTATGTAATTAATGTAAAATGTATGCAGTGAAATGAAAATGGGGAGCTTTAGAATGACATGCCTTGCCCTGGTGGTAAATTGGTGTAAGGTTTGGCTTCTTGACGCATTGATGACGTGCTATGGGTTCGATTCCCACAGGCAATGAAAACAGAAAAAAAATGTTGTCTTTCTGATCCTGACAATTGCTTTTCCAGATGGTTAACGTCGTCCCATTGCTAGACACAGGCCTCTTCCTATGTAGAGAAGGCACGAGCATTGATCACCACGCTTGCTCTCTGCGGATTGGCGATTTTGAATCCCAATTTTGGAAATCATACGATGTTTTCTTTTACAACATTCAAATGCTACAATACAGTTGCTATATAACTTAATAAATTAATCAATAGTGGTTGTGTCAAAGAAATAAATGCTTTGTAAATCTACGTAAATAATCAAGACACACAAAAAACATTTCTACCTGATAAGTAAGAAAATTACTCTAACAAAATACATCCGAAAAATCATAATAATATCTTATAATACACATCCTATACAAATGGTAACATATCGTCTCAATATTTAAGTAGATAAAACCTACGCTTATAACATTGAATCCAATTTATATCGAGAAAAATATAAACATATATATTTTCCCGGCAAAAAATGCTTTCTTAACAAAAATTCATCTTTATCAGTACAAATTTCTCAGTTCACTAGCCCAGAAATCATTTTCGAATAGAATCAAAAGATTGCTTTCCGAAACTTGTTTTAGCTTAGAAAATCGACGGAGTCTATCAAATATATACAGGACGTATTATATGTATATTCATGCTGTAGTTATATAAGCGGTTTTTTTTTTAAATATATATTTATTTAAGTAAATTTTATTAGAATAATATCATGCTGTATGTGCCATCATATGTGCAATACAAAGAATTCTTTTAAGAAAAGGATTAATTTGAACATTGGATAATTCAGTTCTTTGAGGAAAAAATATCGCGATTGAGGTTGTTGATGTTATCTTTATATAATAAAGAAAGCATATCAAAATTTTTAATGCATAATTTAGTCCTACAATATATTTCTGGTAGCTGGGATGTCAGAAAAAAATTGCCCAAACAGCCAAAAGTTGTCAAAAATTAGACGCTTTTGCAGACTTTTAGACGGAGACACACAGTTAATATTCAGAATTGTTTTTAAGCTAAATATACATATACTAATAACTACCCAACCAGTATCCATTTAAGCTATTACTATTACAAAACAAACGACCTGGTCAAAGAGAATAGATGCAGCCTTCAATTTAAATGAGAAAAGCCAGTAAATACATTTTTGAACTAGAACTTTTCATAATATGAAAACAGGAAAGTTATCCTCTATAAACGTGTAGGTAGTAATCTTTAAAGATGGACGGAGTATAGTTCCTTTATAAGTATACCATTGAGTGGTTTTCAGGGAAATGTATTTGATGTAGTTTCCGATATTTGGTATCAAAGTAGTGATGCCCTTATATTGGTTTCGGCAATATTAACGTGGTCGCGAATTATTAAATATTTATTACGTTAAATTTTGGTTGTTAATTTTTATGAGGGACTAAAATTAAATGTTTTTTACAGTTTTTTTTTTAATGATGAGATCTAGTATACGATTGATCTCTAGATAATTTTGATGTAATTTAAAACAGTTAGTAAGCAGTGCATGAGATTTGTTTTAGTATATCAAAGTATTATCAAAGTATTATCATAGTATTATCAAAATCCAAAACAGCATTTTAGACTTTTAGTTTATTTACATAAAGTTACTATTACGATTTAAATAGCTACATTTATTTAATGATTTATGTACACATACTACAGTTAAAACCTTCCTTTAATTTGGGAAAATAGCTTTAAACACACTTCCTGCAAATGTGTCTTTGAAATGACATTTACTTAGAATACTAACATAGAAATAATCACAAAACATTTTCTCCATACTCCAAAATTACACGAAAACCAACCTTACTACTTCGAAATACGGCCCTGCCATCAAATCACCTGATTCTATCAACCAAACAGAACCAAAATCAACTTCAATAAATCCAAACGATACCAAAAACCGGTTTCGGCCGAAACCAATTCTATGTATCCAGCATTATCAAGCGTTATTCCGGTATTAAAAAGAAAAAAAAAAAACCTTTGAACTCGAACGTTTCCCGTGGTATGTAAATACGAAGTTTCCTGTATCGCTTTGGTTGCGAAAACAGAATTGGTATTAAATGGAACACCCCTTTGTGTGTAGTAAAACTAGGTTCCGTGTGCGGAGACCCTTGTTTTTATTTAGACGATTTCGGTTGGGTAAACGTGAAATCATTAGGGCGGAATATTTTACTCGTTTTTTGTAAACGATATTTGGTTTACTTTCGTGGATTGAAAACTTGGTTTTTCTACTCTCAATATTATTTAATTATGTTATTCTTTATAGGAAATTATAGATCGTGTTTGCATCTCTCATCTAACTACGTTCTTGTATAGATACATTTTTGGGTTTGTACAAGATCTAGAGGCACTTTCAAAGGCTGTAAATTTTTCTACTTTTAACCTCATAGTGTTCTTAGTGTAATGGTACTTTTACTCACCATCAGCTATTCCGCTGGCTCGCTTATCTGTAAAACAATAAAACATATCATCATCATTGGCTCTTACAACAGATACAGTAAATTAATAAACTATTATCTATTAAGCACATAAATGAAAACCTTAATACTTTAATAAATTAAATACGTCATCATTATCATCAGTCTTTGTTATCCCACTGCTGCGCATAAGCCTCTCTTTTCGCATGCAATACTTTACAGACATACACACTCACACTAAATTATTGCTAAATGTTAAATATCATTTTTGTAACGTCTACTTAGTTATATTTGAACTTCTTTAAGCTGTGCCCCATCGGGTCCATATTGTATCTATACTATAAGAAATTGTACCACCTGTTATGTAACATATGGAATGCTAATAAAGATTTGAGTATTAAGTATTGAGTACAGTCCTGTGCCATTCTCATTCACACTGGACCCTACACCTTTATTATGTCTTCAAACCATATTGTAACCTATCTACTCTGCTACTAAATTCATATATCCCACAGCAAAACGTAGCTAGACTTAGTACCTACATAAATACATCGTCGTAAGTGTTAACATAATCGGATCACGTGATCACCATACACAGTCAAAGGTGCATAAACAAGGCTCAAACATGCTTCATCATCTGATATCACTATCAAACAAAACAGCAAATCCTTTAGGTAACAGAAATTTATGCAAACTCAGCCCCGGACAGCATGGTACGGAGATAATATTCGGGTTTGTCCGACGGACGGCGCCTCATCTGCATAATACCGCCTTTCGAAACGTTGGTAAAACCTAGCCGCTAGACGCTTGACAGCTCATTAAAGTAGGTTGGATAATGTGAATTTTGAGTGTCCGTGTTTAGGCAGTGTCTGAAACGTGTGTTTTGAAATGTGATTTTAGTGATTGGCAAGTCTTTTTAGCCAATTTTTAGTCATCATCTGCCAAACCTTTTTCCAAGCTATGTTGGGATCGACTACCAGTCTTACCGGTTTTCAGTAAATTTTTAGTATGAATACCTAAAAAGATTAGGCACGTTCATCATCATCATCTCTCTGCCCTGTTCCCAATTATTGAGGGGTCGGCGCAATGTTTTAGCTTCCATTCATCTCTACTACTCGTCATCTCAGCATTCACTCCTCCATATGACTATGAATGCGTAAAAAGAGTGAGCTCTGTATAATAATGCCCTTATTATAATTGATAAAAATAAGCTTTTAATTTATGTACCGCTTAACCCTTTTCAAAGAAAGACTAGTACTCAAATCACTGTCCCTATTTTCGCATGGTGGAGTAACATCAATTTTTGTAATATGTATGGCTCAGCAAACTTCGATATCCAATAGCAAGCATTCGCGCATCAAATTAGAAACTAGATTTGCAAAACAAATTATATTGATGCTGTTATATAGTACAATTTTTCGTAAAATCATAGATTTATGGATGCTTATAGCAAGTCCGACACTTCGACCTCCAAAATAGAAAAAAAAACTTAACAGACATTATTCAGAACATTTTTTTTAAATCTACTTAGTCCTTATTTTAGAATTTTGAATATCAGCTAGCAAGCGTTATAATAATATAATAATAATAATCCAGCCTATAAACGTCCCACTGGCCACAGGCCTCTTCAGCAAGCGTTGATCATTAAAATATATTATTTACACTTCTTTTAAATCAATTTATCAACGATCAATAAAAAACAGGAAAAGGTCAACAAAAAAAAATACTAGCAAAAAAAAACTATTTTACAGATATTTAGTTCCCTACAGTATATAGGAGCGTGGTAAAAGCTGGTGTTAAGAGCACTTACAGCAGTTTATCGGTAAATCCTTCGGAAGGCAAAGCGGCCAGACTTTGAATACCAATGAAATAATTCATCGACAGCCAGCCAGCTGTAAATTACACGTTCATCCTTCACAGTGCTTGATGCAGACGAGATGCAAAATACACGTGTCTACAAGGGATTTGTAAACAACATTTTTATTTTTGTACTATTTGCTATATAAAATTTCACTTTTTATCTATCTCCCAACAAAACAAACACTGAAATTATAATAATAAATCTATTTTATATTTACTTTCTTAATTATTATTAGACAGTTCTGACAAACGGTGAAGGAAAACATCCTGAGGAAACCTGGATTCCAAAATTTGGGATCTGAAATCGCCAATCCGCAGTGAGCAAGCGTGGTGATTGATGCTCGCGCCTTCTCTATATGGGAAGAGGCTTGTGCCCAGCAGTGGAACGTTTATAGGCTGATATTATTATGTGATGTGGCTTATCATCATCTTCACCTGCGTAGCCTTTTCCCAACTATGTTGGGGTCGGCTTCCAATCTTATCGGATTTAACTGAATACTGTATATGTTATGTCGCTTATTACTCATGAAAATAGAAAAAAAAAACATAATTTCACTTAGTCTGATAATAATATATGTTTAGGTGATAAATGGCAGCAGCGCAGAAAGATTTTGACTCCAGCTTTCCACTTTAACATTTTGCGGCAGTTCTGCGTCATGATAGAAGAGAATATTTTTTTTTTTTATTAGCCTACTGTTGATCCCACTGCTGGGCAAAGGCCTCCCATGTCTTCTTCCAATAAATAAATAAATACCTCATGAAAATAAAATATTGTTTCTTTTTCAATTTCTCTAATTTCAGAACCTATCCGAATTAAAGTAGATACAGGTTGATGAGAGTACGTTACATACACTGGTCATCTGATTTCTAAATACAACTAAATTATTAAACAGTATATGTACATAAATCATTTCAGGTTAGTCATTAAGCATGTGAAGTCCAATCAAAACTGTATAGTAATTAACAGAGGTAATAGGTACTTCAAAATTTAGTTAAATTATTACTCATTTTCACACTAATTAATTTAAAGCTATATAAATCACGTCGCATGTAACTTTCCGAGTATATTCGATACTGCATAACAACTTTGGAGCACTGAATATTAAATTAAACAACGACAGTTTATGAATAAAATACTGCACAGACAAAACTTTCAGTCGGAATGTTCTCGAATTTAATGAATCACTACTTGCTTATTTATTCACAATAATAATATATTAGCTTTTCAGATAGTATAAGTAAACTATCTGGCATATCAAACTATGTAAAAAACCACATCGAAGACAACTAATTTTTTAAATGTTTTAAACCTTACTAATAAACATATTTTTTTACTAATTACTTTTAAACTATCGCGCTGCATGTTTATATTAATATTATAGAACGGGGATTATTTATGCATGTTCGCGCTAATCCCCGTTCTATAATATTAATATTTTTTTACTTTCTTAAATGATGCTCTTTCATTATGTGGCACTTGATTTTTCTTTATATTAATTAAAAATGGGATAATTCTTTTCACAAAGTTTTCATCTTTAAAATCTATCTTATGTGGATTAACTTAAATTGAATTAAATTATCTATGACATTGAGAGATGGACATCGAAGTTAAAAGAACTCCAATCATTGCGAGTGTTCTAATCTTAAGAAACTGCAGCGTAAGTATTTTCCAAGAGCTGATTTTATCCACCTTTTCCATGTAATTTCTCTTTTTATCCAATCTCTATCATGCATAACCAGTAAGGGTAGGGTTATGAGTTCATATAGAATATTTTTTTAGTAGCTCTTGTAAGTTTATCTAACCGAATAGTAATCAAGACTGCAATCGCTGAAATTCCTCAGGGGTATACTTGTATCCCGCAGGGGATGCCCTTAGTGAACGTTGCTGACGTAGTTTTTCCTATTGCTTGGGCTGGAGATCTTAAGGTCCCCGCCAAAACTCCAGTGAAGCAGTCAAACAGAAAAAGCCTGCACTCAGTGTCAAAACAAAAAACTCTGAATTTCCACGATGGCAACTGACCAATTTTACATGGTTTTGAAATCTAAACCAATTAGTTATATTAGATAGTTCCACTAGACATGTTAATCTCATCTTCCCGAATTTTCTCTCAAACAACTCAAGAATTCAACTCAAGACAAAATACCAAAAAAAATATAAATAAGCAGGAACTTTCAGTCTCGTGTCGTTCCCGAGTGGGCCGTCTACTTCGCTGGCCCGTTAGAAATTCGCAGTATGTTCCCACAACCCGCAATGAATACTAACACAGCCTTTGAAAGAATACCAATACAGATTAAGTGTATGTCTGCACGTTTTGTATTGATATATCAACGGCCAAGTTTGGGGCCGACGTGCCAATAGGCCCCCGCAATCATTATGTGGATAAATATAACAATATTCGTTATTTTTTACACAATTCCTTTTATAACTTTTTTGGTGTTGATGATTTTTTGGGTGTTGATTATACGGGTGTTAAGAAACCCCTGTCCGACCCGAAAGGGTGATACAGGGTTCACAATTTTCAAATTTGGAAAATTCATGATAGAATCAATAATCATGGATTTTGAAATGACCATTTTTTGCCCCAAAATTCCCTAAATTTGAGATTAAAACAAAAACACCAAATTCGTCAATATTTTTGGAGGTCTTTTGTTTGGTAATTAGGTAGCATCTGTGACGACGGCGACTCTCCCTCTCGAAAATTGAGAAAAAGAAGAATTTTAGGGTATGTATAATTTTTATTTCTTATTTTTCCGTCTCTTTCCACATTTTTGTAATCAGATATCGATACCTAACAACGCCTTAACGGATCTGACAGTTCTTCTTAACACCCTGTATAACAACATTCGTTATTTGTAAAACAATTTATTTTATAACTTTTTGGGTACATACATACATACATATAATCACGCCTCTTTCCCTTGTAGGGGTAGGCAGAGACCACTTCTTTCCACTTGCTACGATCCTTACATACTTGTTTCGCTTCATCCACTGTCATAATTCCCTTCATACATGCTCTTCGGTTTAGGGTACTCTTGACCTGGCCTTTTTTCAAGACGTCTCCGATTTGGTCTAGAAACGTCCGCCTAGGTCTACCCCTTCCAACACTTTCATTCACACTCGCCTTATGAACTTTTTTCGTCAATCGTTCCTCATTCATTCTCTCGACATGGCCAAACCATCTCAACATACCTTTATCAATTTTATCAACTTTTTGGGTGTTGATTATATATTATCCGTCTAAGCAGTCTAGCTTGTTATATACAATCCAATTGGTAGGTACAAGCTCTTGTCTCATAATATTTTTCTTGAGGAGTTTGCTTCGGGTAATTTCCTTAGGGTCTGTGTTTTTGTGGCTTAGATATATTTTTTGTTCGAGATTAATGTTGGCGCGATTAAATTCGGATTTTTGACGCGATTTTATTTTTGAAGGGTGCTGCGTCACGAATATATCTTATCCAAAACAGCTGAACAAAAAACTATTACTATTTTTCTATTCAATTAGAGTATTGTACAATTTCCTACAAAGAATAGTACATAACAGGAAACCTGGATTCCGAAATTTGGGATCTGAAATCGCCATTCTGCCAAGAGCAAGCGTGGTGATCAACGCTCGTGCCTTCTCTATAGGGGAAGAGGCCTGTGCCCAGCAGTGGGACGTTTATAGGCTGGATTATTATTATACCAGTAATATGGATTATAATGGACATTTCAACCAATTTCAAACAATTCAGCTAAGTACCTAACAACAAATCATGATAAATTAACATATTATCTTAACAAACCCGCCATACCAATGCAAACTGAATCCGAATTGCCCACAAATTTAACCCACGAAGTTTAAAATAATCCTCAATACTTTATGAAATTAACCTAGCGGGAACAATATTTTGTTATAATTGGTCCCGTTTTAACTGTTTATGGTCGAACAGCCTGTACGAATGGTTTCCATGTAATTAGAATTGGTTTTAAAGATGTCGTCGGATTTATTGAAGGGTTACTCAGTTTTACGATTGTATTGGATTCGTAAGCTTAAGTGAAGATAAATATGGTTTTCAAGTTTGGGTTTATTTGTTTGTTTGTTTTGGACCCGATTTGTAAGGACGGTTTTGGTGAAGTGAGTCAGGTATGTTAGTACCACTGAATTATAAGTAGGGTTTTATTTACTTCATGTATTGAGTTAATCCGTAGTATCGTCTAAAAATATCATGTTGAATTTTAATTGCGTAGTTTCTTGTTATACTTCTAATTTGTAAGTAATTCACCAGATCCTTTTATCCTTTTTTGCAGAAGTCTCTTTAAGCTAATATGGAGAATATTTTAAAGTGTCTAATTAGCCAAACTTACTAGCTACATATCCTTATCCATTGACTTTCTCAACGCAGACGCTGACGACAATTACACTACAAAGAATAATACGAACATCATTAAGTATTGTAATGTATAATACCTGTACAGAATATGTTTTTGGAATATATCCTACAAAACCGTGTGAACTGTTAGCCTATTCCTACAAGCTCGATACAGCACCTACTGAACACATTTACTAACCTTTAAACGACAAACAATCAAACAATAACCATATTATATCGTCTAATCGTTTTAGAATCCCTTTGTCATAATACCTCAGCTATTAGTGATATACGCACTGGCAGCCATATTGAGCATAGAGTAGAGACCACTGGAGCAGAAATGCATAGACCATAGAGCTAGCACAATGCACTCGCATCAATGGGATATCAGTATTCAATTAAGCGAAATGGTTAAGCGAAGACAATTCTCGGAATATTGAAAGTGTGAAAACTCGTGTGGGTATGTAAAGCTATATAAAATCACGAACATTGTATAATGATATACAAGTCTCTAACATTATGCACTGATATAGACTTGTATGATTAAATTTGGACAGTACAAAATATTGTCGCGCAATGTTTAAGTAATTCGCCTAACTCTATTACTAGAAAACACAACATTAGGATAAAGAAATTCTTAATTTACTTTAAATAGAACTAATCAGCCAAATAACCGAAAAAGTTATCGTGCTTGCTTTAAAACAATAACTGCATCTCGTCGTGACATCGAAAGTAAATATTTTTATACGTACACCGTACACTAACTGGCGACACTTAAATCTAATAAAATGCAGGGATATGAGCACTTTCGTCATAAAAAGAGCAATATTTTCTGAAAAAAACTTTACATCATGACGCCACTCAAAAAAACATAATACCACTTACTGACATCCCCAACTAAAACCTTCTTACAGCACTTCATCCACTTCCTTATTCCTGCATCTAACATACAAGCAAGAAAATAAAAGTAAATAACGCCAACATTTTATCCCGTCACTCTATTCTCCCTGATATTTACATCCTAAATAAACATCCTTAATATAATTTGGAGCTTTCTCCTTTCACAGATGCCAGCAATCTATTAGACTTGTTACTGTGTACAGTATTCAGAAGGACCATACGTCATTCGATGTTGACGTTTACTATTTGACAGTCAGGTCCAGACTTCTTATGTCATTCAAAGTTGACATAGGGAAAAAAGAGGTTGAATGATACTTTAAAACCGTTTTTGTCTTGTAATTAGATGCGACAAAAACTCCATCCGCATATAAGTCAAATATTTCTTAAAAATAATTGCAAAATTAATAATTGTTTAAAATACTAGTAACTACCAAAGTTACTTATACGAGTATAAGGTGATGTCCCTAAAAAGAAATAATAATAAAATATTCGTTTTAATATTAGTTACTATGGTACTGGCCAGTAATAACGCAGATTCGAATTAAAAAAAATAATAATAATTAAAGTCTGCCCGTGACCATGGTACGTGCAAAGTTGTTGAAACGTCGGAACTTAAAATCAAATTAAACAGGATAAAATCCGTAAAAAGAAGTTTCATATCAATGTCTAACATTCACGTAAATCTAAGAAACCAATATTCAAGAGCCAACCTTAGACTTCGAATTAATTTTGCAGACGTTTTTCCTTTCAATATTTTATCATTTCTTTTTAATAGTGTTGTGACCTAGTCTTTTGAGTTTATTTTCGATTCCTTTGAGGTTTACATAGGGAAGGGTCAGAGTCGTGAATAAAATGGCGCGTCGCCTATTTGAGTCCATTAGGAAAGGTTCCGAAGGCTTCCTGATGTCGTTTCCGTTTAACGTAAGTCAATGGCGTAAGAGGAATGGACATTAAAATACTTGTCTACTGCATTTTCAAACGAAGCATTATGATTGAAATGAACCGGTTGATATTGTAGCTATCATGTGAGAGCCCAAATAGTATCATAGATTCGGATGAAATTAGAATAAGAAAACCGAAAATAAGGTCAGTTTTTTTTTGATTATCCGGCCGCCCCGTTTTCCTCACTTAATAACCAGTATCAATTGTTTTTTTTATTATTATTAAGTCGAATTTATTAAGACGTTGTATAGAATATGTCAATTCAAAATAAAAACAAAGTTAACCTTCTAAATAGTTTCTCTACATTGACTATCCTAACAAGTCGTACGTTTGTTAGCAAAAAAATAAAATAAAGAACAATTTGTTTACTACGTCAGAGGGAACATAAAATTTAAATGGAAGAAACCCTTTTTTAATACAAATTAGTATGCAAGTGACGTATACGGTATTTATTGTATAAAACGAATGGATTAAAATCTTTTGAAGGTTAACTTTTTACGACATTTCACTCTCTAAAAATGTTATAATATTTGTTGCAATTTTACTGAATCTTTTCAAGCCTTTTTTGTGTACCTTTTTATTGTAATCAGTGGTATTTTGAGCATAAAAGCATCGGTAATTCGTTTAAAATACATTAGTTAAATTACTTTGTAGGGAAAATTTTAACTGGAGTTCTGAAAAGCAATTTGTGTTTAATTGACTTATGTTCAGTTTTGTAGTGCAAAGAGCAGTTCATTGATACTCTTTGTTTATAAAAATTATGTAGATACTAATAAAAGGCTTTCAAAACACTCAATTATTTAATTGAGATGTATAAACTCTTGCAGATAATTTTAGTAAGGAATAAAAAACAAATTAATTTACACAAGAAAAAATATATTTAAACAATTATGTTAACGGTATGTAAAAACGCTAGTATACAATGTTATCATAATAATAACATACAAATTAGTTTACAAAAAGACAAAACAAATAGAAACTCAAGCTTTCAGTGAATAAATAAAATTATGTCACAAGAAAAATATTAACGAAATTTTTGTCTAAATAAATAATATAAAAGACGAAAAAAATAATTCAATGAGTTTTTTCGTCATTACTTTTAGTATTTCAAAACCGAAAAAGAATGGTCTTGTTAAGAGATGAATACAAAAAATACTTGAAAATTATACTCAAATTTCCACTCAGCATATCACTGTCAGGGTCAAGTCATAAATGTCTCATAATTTTTAATATCCACCCGTTAATGTTCAGGCCAAACATGGACCCTCTAATCGACGTCACGATAACCGCGCCATTTCAGGGTTAGGGGTCGTGTGCGACATAATTATTATTTTAATGTTTGTTCTTTTCGTACTAGTGGTCAGTTTTGACATGGTTTGTCTATGTATCTTTATTTATGGGGTGTGTTATTTTAATGCAACTATAAACTTAAAAAAGGGGTAGCTATGTTTTACGTTGAAGAGTTCAGCATACATTTATTGCAAAATTTTATGTGAATTCGTCTTATTTTATGTTAATCTGTTTATTTATCATTTTTTTTTTGTTTAATATAATACATCATTGAATTCCTTTATATTTATATCACCTATGTAAAAATTAGAATTATACCTACTACTATTTCATTCCAACACTTCTCTATTTGCGTTTATTTTATATAAAAATAAAAAGTCAAAATAAAACTAAGCAACTTATGTGTATGAAATTTAAGTTGCTAGATACTTTGGATACTGGAATATAATGAAGTTGGCTTCTTCCAAGTTTACGTTAAGCCTCTTACGATGTTTGATATATAAATAAGGTTATGATGATGCTAATTTATATCACCTATGTAAAAAGTAGAATTATATCTATTACTATTTCATTCCAACACTTCACTATTCGCTTTTATTTTTGTACAAAAAATAGCCACAAAAACACGTTAGCCAGATAAAACCTAACACAAAATTTCAAAGTTAATAAATCACCAAAAAAATTAGCATCAGCCTATATTCAACTGTACTACACAAAAAAAGACAATGCGTGCTATTTTTAAATTCATCCCAGTTGAGCAGCAGGATGAAACGGGGTTTAGTGATTAGCGAGGTTCAACCCCTGGGTTCAACCCCTGGGTTCAACCCCTGGGTTCAACCCCTGGGATCAACTTATAACAAATTCAATTTTAAACTCATATCGGCTATTATAAAGCTATTGTTTAATGTAATTTAAAATATTTTGTTTGGGTAATTTGTGTCTAAGTTGCAATCGCTTCGAAAGTGTGATACAAAACCTTTTTGGTGACTAATTACTTATTTTTGATTGAATTTTTAAGTAGGGTGTTATGTAATTAGGGATTTTTTACACTTGGGATATCTATAGGCAAAAAAAAACCTCTTTTGAAGGCCTGCTATGTACCTTCAAGACCTATTGATGTTCAAAGGAAAAATATTGATAAATTGCGACTATTTAGTATTGTCGACAAGAGTTGACCATACTAAATAGACTGGACTGCCTCGTTGGCCTAGTGGCGCTTAGCGTGACTGCTACGCTAGAGGTCTTGGGTTTGATTCCCAGGTCGACCAAGGTGTTATTGGGTTTTTCTATGAAATTCTCAGTAGCAGGTGGAAGTTTGGATTTGTGCCCCGTTAGTGGCAATAGGGTCGCCCCCTATTACATGGGACCTAAACATATCGGCGAACTGTGGGTGTACATTGGTACACCTCTGCCTACCCCTTCGGGGATACAGGCGTGATGATGATATAACAAGGGTTGAAAAGATAGTGTTTAAATGTGATGTTTGCACTCATTCTAAATATTTTTGCATCAGTATTAAAATTAGTCCTAACGTCAGAACGTTATTCGAAAAAAAAAATATCATGAAAAAAGAAATACGGTAGGTAGGGACCTTCTTAGTATTACATGTTAAATACTTAACATATAAATGGCATTAAGCCAAAGATAAAATAAAAGTTAAGATCAGCATTCTAAAAAGAAAAAAGATAACAATATATTTAGTAACGGAAAGCAGTATTCTTAATACATAGATGTCTACACTAGAAGTAAATTACAGTAATAAAAATGTTTTATCGCTACTTTTCTTTTTTCTTTACGCAAAAATATAAAGTTAGAGCGCATAGTTCGAAACTTCAAAACTGTTCGCCCAAGGGATTTAGAATAATGGAGAGATTTTGCGTATTTATAGAGACTTTTATAGATAAATAGACTTTATAATATTGCTTGTATGTTAAAATACTTGCTAAGATAATGTAAAAGGAACGATTAATTATTATTATTCTACACTAAAAACAGTCTACTCGATTGAAATAAATCAACTTTTGAAACATACTTTCATACGGTTTATTAAGATTTCAGTATGTTTATTCTGTACATAATTTCGGCATCAAGCTTCAGCTGAGCGACAATAAAGCTCATTATAAAACTAAAAACAATTGGTCTTGATTTAGAATTATTTGACATTTCACCGCGGATTCCGCTGTCGAGATATGAAAATAATGTTACAGAATAGCACTACAGTTCCCTGGGTTCTCACGCCCTTGACCACAGGACCTAAAAAGGCGAAGTGAAAAGTAATTTTATTTCAACGTCTAGTATTTATGTTATAATCGGAAATTAAAAATAGATAAAGTACCTCCAAATATCTGATTAAATCTTAATATAAGCAAGAAAATCATCATAATATTTCGTTAGTTCTAGATTTTGCAACATCACACCAAAATAGAACTACATTTACAGTTCCGAAGTAATATTATTAGCTTTATTCGATGCCCTGTCTTTTCAGACTAACGGCTAAATAACAGAAGCGTGTACTAATCAAATTATTCGCCGAGAGAGCCATGGCTTTTGATACGTTTATACTTCGTTCCTGGAAAGACATGTATCTAGTAAAATAGAAAGATAAATAAGGATTTTAGATATCGTTAATATATAATATGTGTTGTCAAAGTAAATTTAATGAATAGACAAAAGGTAAATGAATTTATTCGATATTAGATTTTATCCATGTAATATTATAAATTCAAAAATATGTCTCTATATGTCCTAAACACGGAATATCCGCTGAACGGATTTTGATAAAATTTGACATGTAAGCTTGGATTCCAAGAAAAGATTATTTTATTTACTTATATTTTATAATACCACTTTTTGCTTTTTACAAAAATACATTGAAATTTAAGAGTCATCTGCCTAGTCTTTTCCCAGCTATGTTGGATTCGGCTTCCAGTCTTACCGGTTTCAGCTGAATACCGTGTTTTACATGAAGCGACTGTCTATCTGTCCCCCACAACCCATTTTACTGGGAAACACAGCATCCCATGGCCAGACTAGTTGTCAGAATTGATTTGACCGTTATCGACGTGCGACAGTGACAGTTAAATTTCAGAGTAAGTTTACTATTAGTCAAATGAAAGACATTATTAATTTTCTAATCCTCCATATATTGCATATATCCGTAAACTTATCGATTAACAAAGATTGAAAGTTCAAGGTTCATCGAAGGCCTGATATTAGCCACATCTTGGTACATAATAATACCGTTACTATAAATAGAGAACCCGTCCGCCTAGCAACAGAAATTTAATTTAGATTTTATCAAGATTACGAGCTCTTTGACTTGATGATCTAATATTTGATTTGAATCGAAAGTTCTGTAGTCAAACATTGAGGGTGGTTAATACGGCGGTATTAGGGATTTGAGTACTTGTGGTAACAGAATTCTGGATACTTTATAACCATGCGTTTGGTATAGAGAAATTGTAAAAATTTATTAATAGGAATAGGGTAAAGAAAAACAAACTATTAAAACCTTGGCCTAAAATTAGGATTCGACAAATGTTTAAAAATAAAATTATAATTCCTACAAAAAAACCGGCTTGGATGGATCCCACTTTCATAACTGGACCTTTTAAATAAAATTAAAAATCAAAATCAGGTCACCCAGTCAAAAGTTATGTGGTAAAAATCACTAAAAAATGCAGTCGAATTGAGAATTGTAAGATAAATAAAAATTTGCTGCGATTTGAATGTGTTTAAATTATATTAATTAATCAAAGTAATAAATAAGTAGTTTCTAGTGTTTAAGAACATTGAACTTATAACGCCTGTAAGCACAAATTGCCTTAGGGCAGTGCCTGTACAATATTGTTGACCTTCAGATATTTAATTAAGACTTATTTATTATTGCGTGAGATTTATATCTTTACCACAGCACACTAGCAACTTTAGTAAACTACATGGTAAAAAAACCGTTAACTGAATTTAGGGAACCATTTTAGTCCAAAATCCAGTGAAGTGATTGATATTGAAATAGACAATGCGCAATGGGCAGTAAAATTAATTTGAAGATATATGCATTATATTTTTAACAAACGTGCATCTTTTTCCGTAGTCTATGATGATATTTTATCACCAATATTTTGCCTAAATGAGTTCTTATATATCTTTTTTTGTTGTTCTATACCTTTTCTTTTAATGTTTGAATGCTGTTGTAATAATCAAGTCAAGAGACATGGTTGTTACCAGAGGAACTACCGTATTTACACAGCATCAGCGACGACTTTGGGTGCACAGGGACGTCTTCAATGGATACTTCAGCGGGAATGCTACGCGGCCGTCCACACGGCGGTCTAGCCCTATTATGGCGAAAAAGTGCATTCAACAATGTGTCGGTTATTCAATGTGACAGTCCGCGCGTGTGTGCGATAAAGATAGTGCAAAACGAAAGGTCGTTCTTAGTGTTTAACGTGTATATGCCCACTGATGCGCCTCATAATTTGGTGGAGTTTACGGATTGTATCAGTCTGGTGAGTGCTATCATAGATAACTCTAATATAGAAAACTGTTATATACTGGGTGACTTCAATGCTCATCCTACGGAACGATTTTTTACAGAACTACTCGGTTTTTGTGAAGAATTAGAATGGGTCTGTGCAGATACTGAGTTGTTAGGAATAAGCTCTGACACATATACTTTTGTGAGTGACTCGCACGGCTCACGGAGATGGCTAGATCATTGCGTAGTGACTAAAGCGGCCAGAAGTTCGGTATTGTCAGCTTCTGTGAAGTATAATACGCTGTGGTCAGACCACTTTCCTCTTGTATTAGAGTGTTTATTTGACCATGTTTGTGCTAAGCAATGTATTTTAAATGTCGAGGGAAACAAAGTGAACTGGGGAGACAGAAGTCCTGAACAAACGCAGTCCTATTTTACATTATGCCATGAGAGACTTAGACTCATTGACTTCCCAGTTGATTTTGTAAACTGTGCTGATAAAATTTGTAAGAAAATTTATCATCGTGATGTTATTGATAAGTTATATAATGACATTGTGAGTGCCCTAACCGAATCTGCAATATTGGGTCGTGGAAGCAATAGTCGTGGGAAAAAGCGAGTAGTGCCAGGTTGGAATAAGTATGTCGGGGAGGCATACAGGGATGCTAGGCAGAAATTTCGCTTGTGGGAAGATTTTGGAAAACCGTCTAACGGTTCCATTTATTTTGATATGCGTGAGGCCAGAAGGATCTTTAAATCAAGGTTGAAATGGTGTCAAACCAATGAAGAACAGATCAAAATGGATATTCTGGCTTCACATCACTCTAAAGGTGATTTTCGTTCTTTTTGGAAGCACACGAATAAGTTAGGCAGTAAGCCTGGCCTCCCTGTATCCGTCCAGGGTGAGAATGACTCTGTGCGTATTGCTAATCTTTTCAAGGAACATTTTAGGATAATTTCACCGTTGGGCCCTAGCTTGTCCGTGCCTCATGTTGATGGCCGTGGTGACCTGGTTACCAGCTTTACAGCTAAAGACATTAAATGTGTAATTAACTCAATTCCTCGAGGGAAGTCACCTGGTCACGACGGTCTCAGCATTGAGCATCTCAGGTTTGCGGGTCCACATTTACCAAGAGTTTTAGCAATGCTATTTAACTTTTGTATAAGTCATGAGTACTTGCCTAGTGAAATGACCAAAACAATTGTAGTTCCTATACTTAAAAATAAGACAGGAGATATTGCAGATATTAATAACTACAGGCCTATTTCTTTGGCTACGGTTATTGCAAAAGTGCTTGACAACCTGCTCAATAAGCATCTTAATAAATATGTCCATTTGCACGATAATCAGTTCGGCTTTCGACCCGGACTATCCACGGAAAGTGCTATTTTGTGTTTGAAGTGGGTTGTCAGGTATTATGCTGAGAGAAAAACCCCGACGTATGCTTGCTTCCTCGACCTATCAAAGGCATTTGATCTGGTCTCGTACAGTATCCTCTGGAGTAAGTTAGAGAAAACAGGAGTACCATCAGAATTAATTACCATCTTTAAATACTGGTATGGAGGCCAGATCAACCAGGTACGCTGGGGAGCGGCCCTATCGCAGCCGTATGGGTTGGAGTGCGGTGTAAGGCAAGGGGGGATAAGTTCGACCACGCTCTTCAACCTTTACGTCAATGAGCTTATCGAGGCGCTCAGTGGAGAACGTCAAGGTTGTTATATTAACGGAGTAAGTGTCAACAACATTAGTTATGCCGATGACATGGCTCTGCTGAGTGCCTCGGTCTGTGGTCTTAGAAAGTTGTTGACTATCTGTGAAGAATATGCTAAAAATCACGGATTAGTCTACAATGATAAGAAAAGTATGCTCATGGTCTTTGAGGCGGGGGGTCGATGTCCAAAAACCATACCTCCGGTGAGGTTGAATGGTACAGCGCTGGAGAGGACTTACAAATTTAAATACCTCGGACATATATTGACCGCTAGCTTTAAGGATGATGAAGATATTGAGAGGGAAAGAAGGGCGCTGTCGGTTCGAGCTAATATGATTGCTCGCAGGTTTGCTCGGTGTACCGTTACAGTAAAGAAAAGTTTATTCCGGGCATATTGCACCTCTTTTTACACGTGCAGCCTGTGGGGAACGTATACTCAGAAATCGTACAGCGCCCTTAGAATACAATATAATAACGCGTTCCGGGTATTGTTGGGGCTGCCTCGCTTCTGCAGCGCATCTGGGATGTTTGCTGAAGCCCGCATTGACTGCTTCTACGCAACTATGCGGAAAAGATGCGCGTCCCTGGTGCACCGTGTGCGGGACAGCCCCAACACCTTACTACGCTGCATAGCGAGTAGACTCGACTGCCTGTATTTGAATCATTGCTGCAGACTTTCCACATCGGTGATAAACCTGCAGTGGTGATGTTGTACAGGCAGGTACCTTAGGTTAAGATTATTTTATTTAGCTATTATAGATGTACCTACTAACATAGTTATTAAGTAAATTGTTACTAACAAAATGAGTCATAGTTACTTAAATAAATAAACTTATTATTATTATTATTATTATAATAAGTTGTTAGACCCTAGTAATAATAGTTTTATATCAGTGTGTGTAAATAAATACAACGGCAAAATTTTAAGTTTATCCTACTTTATTGTATGAATATTGAAGACTCCTCAAAAATGTTCTACACATAAGTACTAAAAAACACAAGTAATCAGTCAAAAAATACTCCAAAATAAATTCATTCAAAGGAATAGCTTTGAAGATTTATCTGTGAACCTTCCGTCACTCCCAATCTACAATCGTTGATCAGAACCCTTACGGAGCCTTATAAACTGGTGCGTTCAATCTCGTCTTATGTGTAAATAAACAAAGTCTTGGACCTTTATTCTGAGTATACATTCCATCCTGTTTTATGGTCACAATGCTTCTTTACTATGATTTGTTTTGTTTGTTTTTTGCGCGAGTTATGTGATGCCGAAAATGCTGACGCGACGCACATTTACAAGCTACGCATAGAGGAATACAAATTATTTATATTTGGAGAGAACTCTACAATAAATTGTGATAATCAAGTACTAGCATTTAGTTGGACGTTTAGGTATCTACCGACATATTAAATCTAGCATTTATGTTACATAATAGTATAGTAAATAAAAAAAAAAATAGAAACCAACAATAGAAGATAGTGCATACTTTATCAATCGGTTAAACATTGGAGATTTCTAAGTTAAAGATTGACTACAGTTCGTATGAAACAAATTATTCATTACAAGAAATAAAAAATACATGAAAAACTATTTTATTTTCTTTCGTAAACTATGTTTGTACCTTGTCAATTTGCAGGTATTAAATTATAATTACACAAACAACATCAGGAAGCAGTGTCTTCAGATTAGCATATAAATTAAACTATTAACGATAACAAGACACTTCTTAAGATGGTTCTGAGAAGGAAACGTGTAGACACGGTATAGTAGTGTATTAAGTATAATATTTAGTAGATTTATTATCTTACAAACTATTTTTTTCCCCAGCCTTATTTTTAATAAATGTACGCACTAATCCAGAGTGCAGGCTTTGATTGCTTTTCGGGCTTGAAATACAACCTTTACCTAAAAATGTTCCATAGCCTATACTATCCCACTGCTGGGCAAGGTTTTACATTTTTATTATTATTTTATTATTTATCAAAACATGGACAAACTCTTACAACAATATCTAAAAATTGACAAATTGTATAACAGTTTGTAGACGATGTCACTATTAATTTAAAACACTAACTTATTAAATTTGATCCCTTACTAATACTAGATAAAACGAACGCTAACTGATCACCATCAAACAATATAAGCATTCCATTAAATATGACTAAATACACTTAGACGCGTTGTAAATAAAATTCGAGAATGTCGTGGTGGCCTAGCGGTTCAATGAACGGATTAGTATGCACAAGGTTGCAGATTCGAACCCAGGCAAGTACCAATGTGGTTATTTCAAAGTTATATGTACTTTCTTAATTATTGTAAGACACTCTGACAAACGGTGAAGGAAAACATCGTGAGGAAACCTGGATTCCAAGAAATTGGGATCCTAAATCGCCAATCCGCAGAGAGCTAGCGTGGTGATCAATGCTCATGCCTTCTCTATATCGGAAGAGGCCTGTGCCCAGCAGTGGGACGTTTATAGGCTGGATTATTAAATGAAATTCACAAGTACCTATAGTAAATAATTAGTCCACAGCATGGCCGCTGTAACAAAGCCAGCATCAATAAATTAGTATTTGTGGCGGATTTCATTAACAAAGTATGTTCAATAATAATATAATTTAATCATGATTTGGGAATAATAAGGTTTGCTCGATTAAATAATAAATTTGTGGAGTTAATACTTGTAAATGATAGATGATATAGTTGATCCCTATGTGTGGGTTGTAATGAATATAGGTTATTATGTTATTCTAGGAAACTAGACTGGTTTTAATATGTTGAATACTAGCCGTGGTCGCGCGCTAATACCTAAGTCCCTTTCCCGATGTTTTTTATAGTTATTCTGTTATTCGGGGCAGAGGTGAATCCAAAATCAAAATATTTTTATTTCATATAAACCAAAAAAGGCGCTCAAGAAACGTTACTTTAAAAACTACTGATTCTAGTTGCTAGGTTGCAAGAAATCATGAAAATCGGTTCAGTCGTTCCGAGTTATAAATAGTTAAAATGACACTTATTTTTTATATAGTTAGATTGTGTAATATGTAAAAGGTTTTGCAGGAGTGTTTTTCAACAGCCATGACAGAAAAACAACGTTTGTAAAGGTTTGGTCAGAGATAGCAAAATATTAAGCTTTAATAAGAAACGTATTTTTTAACTTTCAATATTAGTGTGACGTCCATTTTGTGCAAGATCGTGACGTCATTACAATCTTCTCTACTCCTGAAATTTGATTCGCTTTAACTTATAGTTTGAAACTATTGCGTTTAGAAAAAGCGAGACACAAATCTAAAATTTTTTACTTCAAAATAGGAGGTGTTCTAATCGACTGGATATATATATATATATTTATGTTTGATACCTCAGTACTTTTGACTGGGTGAACCGATTTTTTAAAGCTACGCTAGCTTCCTTTCTGTGTGATCCACTTTTAAAAATCGAACCATAAGAAAATCAAATAAGACTTATTTTAAAGTCTGTGTTTTGTTACATAAATATTATCTAATTCACGGACTTTACTAAATAGTTTAACATTTCACGTCCATTCATAATCCCTATTCATGATAATAAGTTCGCTATATTATAATATTATAAACTATCTCATAAACCCTTAGTTTTGCATAAACATGTAATTTATACAAAACCTAAATGAATAACAAAAGCTCTTTCATGAGCCAAAGTTAACTAAAGGTCAGGATATTCGTGTTAAATAATATATATATATATATATATATATATATATATATATATATATATATATATATATATATATATATATATATATATTTTATAATATTCCGGGACATCTCACACACGGTTGTCTGATCCCAAGCTAAGCAGAGCTTGTGTTATGGTAACCAGACAACTGATAAACATACTTATATATTTCTAAATACATATTATAGATAAATTACACCCAGACCAGAACAAATGATCGTGCTCATCACACAAACATTTGTCCTGAGTGGGGATCGAACCCACGACCTCCGGTATAGCAGTCAGGGTCACTAACCAGTAGACCAACAGGCCCGTCAAAAAGGTCAAAGGCTCATAAATCTACTAAATATTCCTTAACCTTTTAGTTGATAAATATAGTTAGATAATAATACAAGACCAAGGCTTAGGTTTAATTAAAACTAATTAGAACACGTGTCTAACTAACTTAATTTGGTAAAACTTGGAGATAGTTAACAATGGAGTTTATTTCGTTTAGAATACTAGGTTTATTTTCTATTTATTAAAAGGTTCATCATCGTAATCTCTCTGCCTTGTTTCCAATTATTTCGGGTAGGTCCAATGCGTATTCAGCTTCCATTCATCTCTACAACTCGTCATCTCAGCATTCACTCCTTTCTTTCTCATATCATCTTTCACACAATCCACAATTTGTAGTTTTTCACCGTGGCCACGCCTGCTTGGTTGTTATTAATCTAGGCTCGCTATTACGTTTACTTAAGAAAAGGTGGAAAGATATTTCTAATATACCGCAATGTCCGGGTTTAATCTGTATTAAACCAACTAATATTAATACTGCAGTAAGTTTAGACGCAAGAAATGAAAGTGTTTTTTGCTGCGATCACCGACATCAAGCGGCGAAGCCACGGAAGAAAGCTAGTATACCTTTAATTCGGCCACTGAGAGAATGAATTTCTGATACGTGTCAGTTGGTCTTGATTTGTATGGGGGAAACCGTGTTTATTATTGTAATGGTTTAATTTTACTGGCATAATGAATATTTGTTTGTAGGACAATTTAGTACAGTAATTTTTTTGTAGTTAATTCTTACACAAATTAATGTTATATCTCCTATTGAACACGACCTGTAAGGAAATCATTCCTTCAGCGGCCGTTCTGTAACGTCTTAAAGAAACTCACCAAGATCTTCATTAGTTTCGGTCCAGCCGACTTGGCAGATCACATTATCTAGAAGCACGGCAAACAGCAGCGCATGCCACGCCACTTTCCCGCCAAATTCACCCGCCATCTTGGTTTCAATTGTGAACTGTCATTTTGACATAACACACTACATTGTCTTTTGACATTCTATGAAGTACCTGAAACAAAAGTAGAAAATTTAAGAAAATCCTGACAAATTTCAGAATGTTGCTAGTAACTATTTAAATGTATTAGGTATGTGTATTTTTATAAATTATAGCTAAGAACCATCTCGATCACTTAAGTTTTGCGACAAATAAAAACTGCATTACAATCGGTCCTTTCGTTTGGGGGCTACTGTACCACAGACAAGAATACACAGACACGTCTAATTTATAACAGCGTGTTGTTTTTGCGTGGGGGGTTAATAAATAAAGTAAGAAAATATATTTTTAAATATGTCCTTATTATTAAATCTCCTTGCGAGCTTACCACTTGCAATATTATTATTATATTAAAATAATGAGCGCTGTAGTGTAGAATATCACTAAAATCAAACTTTCAAGTGCCTATAAATCATTTATATGAAGCTAAACTCGTAACTACGTCATAAAACAAATATCTATTAAACAATTAAGCTTCGTATATACTCTTCGATTTAACTTAACTTTGAGTGCACTTAAATTATGATATTAACTTAATTAATTGTCTAACAACTTAAGCAGGGCCTCGATTCAGCTATTTTAAGTGCATGTTAGTGGTCGGTCAGTGTACTTGTCATTGTGCCTAATTTTAATTCAGATAAGCCTATAATAAAATCTCATTGTACTCTCGAAGAGAATCATCGTGTTGACCAATTAATGATCGTAATGACAGTTCAGACCGCCATTTAGATAATCAAAATATAGTAGACACGTATTTTTTCTTTCATCATATCAATAAAAAAATATGTAGATAAGCCGCTTTAAAGTTCAGGAGTGGGGGCTAGTGACATCACAGCTAGGTACAATTTGTGTTTGGACGTCACGCAAAAATGTTACTCGCTGTATCTTCATAATTATTTGTTTACGGGACAAAACAAAAAGTAAGTTTCTATTTTTTTTAATATCTAAACGTTGGACATAAAAACAAAAATTAGTCATCATCCCTATTCAAACAACTCTTGAATAGCTGAATCGAGACCCAGATTGTTTTAGAGAGATTGATGATTAGTGAATTATTTTGAGACAGACTGATTCATTTTTAATTCGTATTTAGGTATCGACTTTTTAGTCTTCAAGTTGTTAAACTAGTAACAATTCACTTTTCTAAATTAAGCGTTAAAGTATTAAGATTTTAGATTAAGTATTTAATTACAATAAACGGTTCTATCTGTATTTTGTACGATTTATATTTAAAAGCAAGTCTAAGTTTTATCAAATAGGTAAGATTTTCTACGTCACCAATGGCGTTTTATTACCACATTCTGATCAGATAGTAAATAAGGTTCAAATGCAGTCGCTCTAAAAGAATATAATGTATGAACTTACAGAAAACCATAACCCTACTTTTTCAGTCAGGTAGGTAACAATTACTTTTAAGTTTCACACACATACAAAAAACTGATCATTATCGCAGATCTGATAACTAAAATCTGAGTTATAAAAAAAGTTATCAGTCACTTTTTTTAAATAAAAACTTTACGATTAAACATGACTAGTTAAAGTAACTTAACCATAGTTTTTAACTGTAAGCCAGTGAACTTGAAACATAAATGCCGTCGAACATGCAGCGTTATGTGATAACCTTCGACAAAGGTTAACTTTGACATAAAATTAAAAATAGCGCCCTTGGATCGCTCGAGTAATATTTAGTACTAGATTTTGCCCGCGGTGGTTCCTAACCTATGACCTTTCTATGAGTTTTAATAAAATCAGTTTAGCGATGAAAAGGATACAATAGACAGACTAATATTAGTATTTGAATGGAAGTATGGTTAATATCGGATATTACATCAGTTTCTAACTCTCTACATATTTGAGTTTTTTGTTTAAGGGATATAGAGTATTATAGAGTACAAAGAAAGTGAACATATCGGCGAACTGTGGGTGTACATTGGTACGCCTCTGCCTACCCCTTCGAGGATACAGGCGTGATGATATATGAAGAAAGTGATACAAATTAATCCATATTCTACTATTTTTAATAGCTATTTTTTCCGTGTAGCTCAGTAGAAGCCTAGTAGTTACTTTGAAAAAAAAACGCATAATGACATGAAATATTTATTTGGGACACAATTAAATCTAATATAAGAACAAACTCTAGCTATACTAAAATTAAAACTCACATAAATAAATAAAACAGGCGTCAAAAAATTCATCGTCATCCTTGTCAATAGCGGGGAACGTACCCAGAAGGCTAGCAGCATTTTTTTTTTGGTAGAGATCTTTGCAGTTAGTCTGAGCGCAGGCTTTGACTGCTTCCCCGGACTTTTGGCGAGGACCTTAAGGCCTCCAGCCAGAGCAGTAGGAAAAAACTAACTACGTCAGCAACGTCCACTAAGGGCACCCCCCGCGGGGTTCGGACCTCGAGTTAGTGCGTTGCTAACAATCTTAATAGAGCAAAACAACAGGGGATGGCTGGATCTAAATTTTTATTATTTAGGGACATATTTTTATTGCTAGTTTGGCCGATTCGGGCCAGCTTCTTCTAGGGACGGGGGAGAAACGTGCCCAGAAGGCTGGCAACATTGCCACGTTGAATGGCTATGCCAATTAAATTAACGCATAATTAAATCAGAATTTTAAATTAGTATAGAACCTTACAAAAATTACTTTTAAAAGGTCCTTATGTTCCAGACCACATTAGACAGTTTCACAACTTTTTTGGTGACAGTTGTGGGAAAACATTTCTTTCCTTTTCCACCTAAAACACTAGAGAGAGAAAGAACTAAGTTTATAGTAACATTAACAGTGGTTTACAACAGGGATTAGCTTACTTGGCAAGCGACACGGGTGAGGAAATTTAAATTTATGGGTCCAAGGCTCTGGGTATTAGGAACTATATTAGTATATGGTTGTGTATACATAATTTCTGATAAATGCGAAATAATTAAGCAACGCCCAAACAAATTTCAGAAAATTGTTTGTACCTTCAAAAATATTTACTAGATTTTCATAAATTATAACTATGAACTACTTCGATCTGTTCAGCTTTCTAACAGAAAGAGTCGGGGGCTAAATAGGTTAGGGATATAGTACGAGACACCTGGCTCGGCTTTGTATGGGTAGCAAAGCAATACAGTATATTTTATTCAGGGATAGCGAAGGACTTCAATGGTGAAAGAATGATTGAAATCGGTTCAGTAGTTTATGAGTTTATGCGTAACAAACATACAACAATAGATATCAGTGCTCTTTATAATATTAGTATAAATGTGGATCAAGCGGTATATTTAAGTAAATAGATCGTAGGAGCATTTGCACCATCTGGTGGAACTGGAAGCCGACGGCAGCAGGTTAAAAAAAGTAATGACTCTAGATGCGCGGTTCCTTAATGTTATTCATATGAAGAAGAACTGGCAATAAACTCCTTGAGAGATGGTGATGATGTCCATTTAATAAAGAAGCTAAAGGTTTAACTTATACAATTAAATAAAACAACGCGTCATAAAATTCATCGTCATCCTTTGTCAATGGCGGGAAACGTGCCCAGAAGGCTGGCAGCATTGCCACGTTGAATGGCTATGCCGATTCTCTGTGCAAGGAACAAACCAGCCCCAGGATCACGAGTAGAGTCGACGGTTTAAAATATTATTTAACCGCAAGTGAGCAAGCGGTGAATAATGCTCTTTTCTTTTCTATATGGGAAGAGGCCTGTGCCTAGCAGTGGAATTTTTATAAGCTGGTATTATTATAATTCACTTTATAATTCGGCAACCAAATTTTTTGAACTTCTTTGTTATTAAAAAAGGTACACAAAATAATATAATGAAAAGATTCTTAACGATCTAAGACTAAAATGACTTTGCTCAAAAACTGAATTCAAAGCTAGAGTGATATAGCAAAATATGCTGCGAACCAATCTAGATATTGAATCAAAGTGTTCACGATTAGGACGTGTAATTGAAAGTTAGTTAAGTCTATTAGTTATAGCTAGAGAAAGTTAGAAACACGATTAATAATTATTTCTTTTTCAATATTTTTCGTATATGTAGCCTTTTCCCAAGCTATATTTGAGTCGGCTTCCAGTATTAGTGGATTGAGTTGAATATAACAATGGTATTATATAGGTATATAAGTAATAGTAGGTAATTTAATTTTAGTAGAGATACAAAAGTTTTTTTTTGACGATGTAATTTTTTTATTGTGACTTAAAATATTTAAAATAATATAAAAACAAAGCTTACACAAAAAAAAAAAAAATTAAAAAGTAATGAAAACTAAGAACTAAAATAAGGGATCAAAAATGCTTTCATATCGCTGTCGACTGGGAGTCTGCCCAAAAGGCTGGCAGCATTGCCACTTTGTATGGCAATGCTTAGTTATTTCTGATAACCACCACCTGTCAGGAACGTATTATCTCAGCGGCCGGACTATAAGACTTGCATACAGGTACTGGTCTAGTTAGTACACTGCAACTAGAAACCAAAATACTGTATATTTAATTATAACTACTAAATAATATTTGCGAACACAAATCACAACTCATCAAGTAAGTTCATGGCGTCAGTTGAAAACATTTAATTAATTCCACACAAGTAGTTTATACTTGCTTATGTTAGTATATGTTTGGTAGTAAATTAATGCTAGTAGTGTTGATTTTTCATCTCTGCTACAAGGCGAAACTGTTTTTAAGCCATTCGAAGTCTTGGTTGATTGTGTTTGATATCTGATAGCATACACCTGACTACTTTTTCGTTTTTGCCGATTTAATTGCTTATCCATAAAAAAAAAATAGATTAGATAGGATTCGATTTTCTTAAATTAAAATTCTTAAAATAATTTTAATTAATAAATAGTGTTTAATAAATAATGATACTTTATATAGAATAGGGATGATAAATACTTTTTTTGTCCATCTTTTACTTACTCAAAAATATTTGACATCTTTTTTTCTTTCGTCCTAAAAACAAAAAAGGATGAAGATACACTGAGATTTTTTGTAGTCAAGTCTAAGGAAAAATTGTGCTTAGAACTTTAAAGCGGCCTATCTTCGTATTTTTCTACTGATAAAATAAAAAACAATACATGTCCATTATATTTTCATTATCTAAATGGCGGACTAGATAACTTAGACTTTTTATACCCTATTAGTCATACTTGAACACAAGAAACTATACAACAGGCTTGTCCAATTGCTAACTAAATACAAAAAATAAAGAAGGACCGACCACACCAAGCGAAAACGCCAACATTTACCATTGACAGCTAAACAAACTCTCTTTCCATTAGCCAAGTCCAACCTAAAAGGCTTCACAAATGAAACCATTACAATGACTTGCATAAAAAGGGAAACATTTGAAGTGAGCTGTAAAAACAGTTGACCTATTTCCGTGGATTTTTGCGGAGGCCCATTCACGGTCAGATTAACTAGGGAATACACCCGCAATGTATGTTAATGCCGCCTATCACAGGCCGACAGAGAACTGTTATTTGCATTGTATCGAATACGCTTGGGTGGGGTGTGGTGCCACTGATAGCGGGAGTATAAGCGGTTTAGTGGAATTTTTGTTTCAATAAATATGCATCAGTTTTTATGCGGTTTGTGTTTTTAGCGTGCGTATGGAGATTGGTTGCGAAATGGAAAACTAATATCGAATGTTTTGATTAATCGTTGTTTTATATGGTGATCCCAACATATAGTTTTGAGAGGTGATGCGTGCTAGTGAGAACAGAACTGTCTAGTTTTTGTGTCATATGTTAGTAATATGACACAAAAACCAGACTAGAATCTCGGCCAGAAGGAAATGGATATTTGTGGAGCTCAAACAGTATGTGAGACTTAAAATCGCCTCTTATAAAATTGTATTTATTTTACATGAATCAGCTATCTGTTGTCACAGACAAATTTCAACTGTTGAACAATGAACCGCAGAAAACCCAAAAAAGGAGTTTTATTTCAAAGTTTATTTAAACTCTCATTTTATTAACTCCGCTCCTCGCTTTCAGTGGGACCACACGCTTATCAAGCGACCCTTTATGAGTCCATTCGTCGGGGTTAGTTCTGGTTTTGCATTTATGTGGTTTTTTTCTCATATTTATGGTCATCACAAGTTCGTACGTGATAGTGCCGTGTTTGTCTGTACTTTTAGTTTATAGGTCAATTTAGAGTTTTTAATGCGTTTAAAAGTGGGTTACTTGGAGTTGTTTTAATTAGATGTGTGGTTGTTTTAGATGTGGGAGAATGGTGCTACGATGTTTTTATTAATGAGCGTGTATTGGAATTAAAAAAGGGTTATAAATCGATAAGGCTTATCTTAAGAGAGTAGTTTTTTTATCTATAATCATCACTACATAGTATAAAACAAAGTCGCTTTCCGCTGTCTGTCCCTATGTATGCGTAAATCTTTAAAACTACGCAACGGATTTTGATGCGGTTTTTTTTAATAGATAGAGTCATTCAAGAGGAAGGTTTATATGTATAATACATGCATAATATAGTAGAGAAACACGGATAATCTTAGAGATTTTTGACGTCAGGTCGTAAATCAACACATTTTTTGCGCTTTCATTGCAAACGCTGGCTGAACCCTACGAGATAGATCAAAATAATGTACTACAGTATTGTGCACCTTAAAAAGATCTACAAAAAAGTCCGCGATGGTATATGTCTATCTCTTGAGGGTAACCCACAATAACCATTTTTTATCCTTTATTTATTACTTATTCACGAAAAGACGATTTTAAGCAATACAGCATTAATCCTTATCCAATTAAGTACCTTCAAAAAATTGTGCATGTAATATAGATCAATATTGCCCTTTACAGCATGTAATTTAAATGAATATTTTCGAAGATATTACAGATTTAAAATGCAGGGACATAGCGGTTGCGGCGGTACCGGCCGGCGGGCCGTGCGGGGGCCGGGGGGCGCGTGCCTATACCAAAAAATGCTTCTAAGGCTGTAATTCGGCCTACAGAACTTTATGATTGCGTTGTTATATTTGGTATCAGCGTTGCACCCGAGCAAAGCCGGGGCGGGCCGCTAGTTAGACGATAAAATGTTAATGATTTCTTATGATTACGGCTTTTAAATGATGTTAATTGACTATGAACCTTTTTTAGTCTGACGTCTGGCCTGTCCCACGTCACATCACAAAAACCTCATAAAACCGAATTACAATAACAAAAAAAAATCTAAAGAATTTCAAAACACAGAATTCCTCAATTCGTTTTTCTCGACCATATGGTAATACGAAAGTTATCTAAATTGCTTTCAAGATGCAGTTTTTAGTGAAAGCGGGTGTTATTTGGCAACAGACTGTAATAATAATAGTGTTGTGAGCCAAATGGAGCAGAAACCGGCTGATTTTACTACTACATGTATAATTTATTATATTCGCTTGTAAATATATTAAGGTGTAATTTTGAGACGTGATATATGAAGTTGCCGTGTGAGTAGACTGCGGTATGTTTGATCACTGCATTGGGTTTTTTATACGTACATATAATCACGCCTGTTTCCCGTAGGGGTAGGCAGAGACCACCTCTTTCCACTTGCTACGATCCTTACATACTTGTTTCGCTTCATCCACTGTCATAATTCCCTTCATACATGCTATTCGGTTTAGGGCACTCTTGACCTGGTCTTTTTTCAAGATGTCTCCGATTTGGTGTCGAAACGTCCGCCTAGGTATTATATATCCTTATTAGCAGGGATGGGTTAGAAAAGAGAGAAGCCTCTGAGTTTATTTAGACATTTCTTTTTCGGATACCGAGTTAGGCAATGGTGAAACTAAAGCAAAGTAAATAAAAGTGATAAGTCTTGTGAAAGTGATTTTAATTATCCGGATTACAGAAACAATATTATGTGTTCCAGTTATTTTTAAACAAAGCTTTAGTAGATCAAATGAGCGGCGTTTAATAAGTAAGTAAGCTTACTCAAATACTTTCCAAAATATCAGACAATTCGAAACTAGTATATTATATTTAATTAATTCACGTACGAAAATAAACATGATATAAATGCTGCTAGCGTTTTAAGCTAGCTTACACGTGTATGACGCATTGCTGTAAAATCTCGCAACTTTAGACACCTACTTAGTATTTATTAAATAACTGTGAAAAATACTAAGTTATATATCTATTTATGTTTATACATAAATATGAATTGCTGTTGTTCGTTAGTCTCACTAAAACTCGAGAACAGCTGGACCGATTTGTCTAATTTTAGTCTTATATCATTTGTACCAGACCAGGGAAGGCTTAAAAAGTGAATAAATATTGAAATCAATCAATCAATCAATCAGCCAATCATAGTCCACTGCTGGACATAGGCCTTTCCCAATTTGCGCCACAACACCCGGTCCTCCGCCTTCCGCATCCAGTCCAAATATTAGAATATTAAGATTTAAATAAAAAAAAAGCCATTTGATTTAAGTTTATTTTATATACCAAAGTTTGGGCTTTCATTTGTCGATTGAGGCAGTACGAAGTCTGCTGGGTCAGTTAGTTTTGTAACAAATGTTGTTATTTATTTAATATGTATCTAATCGTGGCTAGCAAATGTAGATTTAAATGCAAAACTTACATATCCTTTGACAAGAAGTAATTCAGACTAATCATCTGGCAAGGTGTTATTGTGCCTAATTTTCGTATTCAGATAAGCCTACAATGAACAGTCAGTGGCAATCCTACAATGACAACAGTGGCATCTAGGTGTACATTTGTCATGAAACTAAAATTATCTGAATACGAAAATTTGGTAACACTGGAACGTTCATAGACCTGCCAACGACCATAGCGGAATTGCGCCCCTGATGTTGTACTTCGCCATTGAAATGAAATGAAATGAAATGAAATAGTTTATTCTTGTAAGTAGGACTATTTAAATCACTTTTACAATGTCTTCCTAAGCTAGATGAAGTTGACATTTCCTAACTGACTACCCCGAGAAGAAATGTCGAAACAAACTCGGGGGTCTTAGTCTCTTTTATAGTCCAGATAATACAATAATAAATTAATAAATTAGTGTAAACAAATGCAGAGTATTTACTGAACTGGTCTTTTGAAGAAAGAACCAGATCGATCTGAGCAAGCCTGTGCCAGCAGACGGCAAGCATGCCCCGAATAGCTCATGCAGCTCAACCATTTTTTAGGGAGCTGCACAACCCGGTACACAACAATACCGCCAGTGGCACCATAAAAGTATGTGGGGCAACAACTCACTCAGATCGCCAGCTCAATGATAACTGTAGACTAAAATGTATCAAGTTATAAATCAAGCAAGAGAGTTTATGATATACCTGCATAATGTTTATGTTACGGTAAATGTGATTAATTGAAAATTATTAATAATTTTACAAAATTATTAATAATAATCAGATGTTTTGGTAAATGTTAATAAACAATCGAAATTTATTACTTTTAGTAGTAATTATTAATAATTCTCGACACATGTTGGTAAAAGTGATAAAATAAATAAAAACCCAATGTTTTTTGACCAGCAGGTATTTATTTATATTATTCACTCTTACCCTGACATATACACTGACTTATACATATAAACTTGGTTAATGTTTCTTTAATTTATAAAAATATATGTGATGGGTACATACGTCGTCGCTCGCTTCGCTCGCTCTGTTGCAAGGTCACAATATCTAACCTAACCTAACCTATTGATCTCCGTCACAAAGTCGAACCTAACCAAGCATACTAAATAAACAGCCCCGCAACCCTTGGCCACTTATTACATTTATCACTACTAGGGTTAAATTATTAATAAAAACCGACAAATGTGATTAATTTATCACTTTTACCTCGACTTTCGGTAATTATTAATAATAATAGATAATTATTAATAATCTTCAATTAATCACTCTTACCGTGACATTTACACTTACAATGAATACAAAATACACCTTAAAGCAAGGAAAAATATGATATTGAAAAATATCTAGTAATATAAACATTATTCACTTGGCATGTCAAAGTGTAAAATATTGTATGCAAAAGCACAAAACATGTCAGTAATGTAGAAAAATAAAAAATGAAATATGCACCAAGCACAAAACATGACAATAAAATAGAAAAAAAAAATGAATATGCACTAAGCACAAACATGTCAATAGAAAAAAATAATATGCATATGCAAAAGCACAAGACATGTCAGATTGTAAATATGTACAACATGCAAAAAAATAAATATAAAAAAACACAAGCGATAGCTGTATAAGCGAGCAGCTCATTCCCAGGCGTTTCTATCATTTAAATAATCGGATATCTTGTAATATCCTTTAGTTGATAATTTTGATTTAATAAAAAGTTTAAATTTCTTAATGGGAAGTTTACGAACATCCATGGGAAGTTTATTGTAGAAGCGTATACATTGACCCATGAACGAGTTGCTTATTCTGTGGAGGCGAGTAGCATGAACTGTTAAATTATTTTTGTTCCTAGTGTTCCGGGAGTGAACATCAGACAATTTGACAAAATCAGGTTCGTTTTTATGAACATAAAGTAAATTTTCAAAAATATATTGTGAAGTTACAGTCAGAATGTTTATCTCTTTGAATTTTTTTTTTCTTTCGGAGAGAAACTCTAGGTCCTAGGTTGTATATAGCGCGGACAGCTCTTTTTTGCAATAAGAAAATTGTATTAATATCCGCACAGTTTCCCCAAAGGAGAATTCCGTACGTCATCAAGCTATGAAAATAACTAAAATAAACAATTCTGGCTGTATCCACATCAGTAATTTGTCTAATTTTTTTTACAGCATAAGCAGCTGAACTTACCTTCCAGACAATTTGTTAATGTGTGGGCCCCACTGTAGTTTGGCGTCAACAGTAATGCCAAGAAAAACAGTTGACTCCACAGGGTCCAACTCTACTCCATTCAGTTGTACATTGGTACTTAACTGCCTCACATTAGGCGTAGAAAATTTTATTAATTTAGTTTTACTTGAGTTCAAAAGCAGATTATTAACATTAAACCAATGGACAACCTTAGATAATGCCAAATTTACCTGGTCAAAATTTTCAAGTTGACGCTTCACTTTAAAATTGCCTTTACTAGGGGCTATGCGTAAAAACAATTGAAATCAACAGTTATCACACTTGGGTACCTACTACTATAATATGGTATTAAGAACTACCTTTCCAAAATATAATATACATAGCTTTAATATAATATAGTTCCCACATAGTTTCCTAGCATGAGTTTCGACATGACTCTCAAGGGGTATAGAATACCGAGTCTTACTGTTAGTTATAGCGGTACAACTTTATAATAATATTATATGTACCTATACTACATATCAACATACCTAGAGGGACTGACAAGAAATAGGACACTAAAGGACCTGTATATGATCTGATTTCCTTTACATCTTAATTTTCACATAACATATCATCACGCCTGTATCCCCAAAGGGGTAGGCAGAGGCGTACCAATGTACACCCACAGTTCGCCGATATGTTTAGGTCCCATGTAATAGGGGGCGAGCCTATTGCCACTAACCGGGCACAAATCCAAACTCCGACCTGCTACTGAGAATTTCATAGAAAATCCCAATAACACCTTGGTCGACTCGGGAATCGAACCCAAGACCTCTAGCGTAGCAGGCGCACTTAGCACCACTAGGCCAACGAGGCAGTTCTCAGTTCGATCTTAATTTTCGTAAGCCTTTAAATTGAAGGAATCCTAACTATAAAAGCAATAATTCATTAATATGTAAAAAATAACCGTATTCAATTAAATTACATGGCATGACCTCTGAGGTATGAGTACATCTTATCAAAAGGATTTTCTGAAATTTTTGTTCTGTTCTACAATAATGATTGCCAATGTCACCGCGTAACAAACATACAAAAAAAATATGCAGTCAAATTGAGACCCTCTTTTTGAAGTTATTAAAAACTGTAGATCCCATCTCAAATCCCACTTCAAAATCCAACCCCATACCACTGATTTCCATTCCTTCTCCTTCTCTGTCCATGCAGTCCGACTGTGGAATGCGCTGCCGCCTAACATACGGGATTCTCCTTCTATTTCTTCCTTCAAGCGTCGAGTAAAAGAACACTGTCTTTCTTCCTAAAATTAATTTTTATCCATCTATAATATTGTAGTTTTGTATTTATTTTGTTATTTTATTTGTTAATTATTGTTTATTTATTTTATATTTTTACACACTGTGTCTACGTCTCTTTTAAATGTATTCTTTCGCAGGGCTGCTGGAAGAAATTTCATATGAAATAAGCAGTACCTTTGTACCTATTTGTTCTGTATGTGTTAATTACTTGTGCTTGTCTGTTGTGTGTGTACATTAATTTATAAATAAATAAAAACTAAATCTCAAAGGTATTCGTTATAATTATTAATTAAGCGTTACGTAATTTTAACACATTAATGAATAAGATTAAATTTTAATATGTCTAGAATTTATAAAAGCTCCATCTTAACCAATAAAAGTGTTTTATACTTGAGACTAGAGCTTAAAAGTATAATGTTTTATTTGTAAGACATAAAATTACGAATAATAAATATAATATGTAAAATAAAGTATTATGCCAGACATCTTACACATTGTATATATATTTTTCTTATTCTTAAGTTAAAGTTAAGCTTAAATAATATCATAATGGTTTTAAACATAGGGTTTCGAAGACTGATTATAATTAGAGCCATAAATATACTTAATGTCCTCCATACCGAGGATATTGATATTTTTTCTTCAAGCCTGGCTAAATTTATAATGTCTTCACAAAAGTTCTTAGAAATTTTAGAACAGATTGTTTTTATTTTTTGTTAAATTTTTGATTTTGTAATGTTTGCAATATTGATTAAGTGTTATGTTTTTTGTATTCTAGTTTATAATGTAGTTCATAAGAATTGGTACTCATGGCATCGCTTTGGTGTAAACTGTCAAGATGTCAAGATGAATAACCAAATAAATAAATTATTATCTTTTCAACACTAAAAGGCCGACATCAGAGGAAAAACACTGATATTTTACAAAGATTTTATTTCAAAGCCTAACGGTTAATTTTACCGTAAGTATGAGTTACAAAGCCAAAACAATAACAAACTAGTATTACAATGTAAATTAATTAACCTTACATTTTAGCTACTTTGAAATTTTCAGCGTTTAAAGCCGGAACCCCACCGCTGCGCAGGCTGTGCACGGATGCGTGGCTCACCTCTGCTGCGTGGGCTCATTAGTTCGGCGGCGTCAGCCTCCGTTTCCACTGCGGCGCACGGACACGGATGTGTCGCTCACACAGCTCATAGCTATGCGTGGGGTACAGTCACGAGCAAAAATATGTAACATAATAATATGCGAAATCGTTAAACGAAATTAGTGAGATTTTTTGTCGAATCTCTTCTGCCATCTAGCAATCAATGCATACTGACAGATGACATTTGAAAATAAAATAGTTCAAATATTTTTTTTAATAAAAAATATATTTTACTTAAAGCCAATATATTATTTTTATAATATAGACAATAGCTCTTCCAAGTAACAATATAATTTAGCTATTGTGTAGTAACATCTGTTTTACTTATTTGTATTATAAATTACTTAGTTCTTACACAAATTATACTTATCACAACTTAAATGTATGTATATATACTAGGAACATTAATTGTACCTCTTATTTATAGTTGCTTATTCTTATAATAATTTCTTAAAAATATTATGTGTATACATATTTTTGCTCGAGACTGTACATAGTCGTGGGTCGCAGAGAAATGGCCGACCCACGCAGCTCGGATGCGTCGCACGGCCGTGGGTTGAGCTACGTTCGTGTGTTTATGACGTCATTTGCTGCGTAGCATGTCCGTGCGCTGCGGTGGAAACGCTCTCATACATTTTGTACTAAAGCGAAGCTGAACACACGTGCACAGCCTCTCCGTGCGCCGCTGTGGGGTTCCGGCTTAATTCTAAGTAGAAACAAAAGTGTTGTCTGCTGGAAGAAATTCCATTTGAAATAAGCAGTACCTTTGTACCTTTATATCTTTATATATTAAGTAGTGTTGGTCTATTGCGTGTACATAAATAAATAAAGTGAAGAAAATCACGTGCAGTCTTTGACGGATTTAAAACATTGTTTGTTTTTAATTCAATCAGAAGCAAAGGCAGAGTATTTTTTTATTTGACAGCTGTTATAAAACTAACCAATATTAATAATTTGATCCAAATCGACCTTCTTGTACCCCTATTTTAGGATCATTTATAGAGCTTGGTTGTGCCTTCTTATGTCATATGTTTACCGTTGATTTTAGCATGTCATAACAACAATAATAGCAACATTTTGGTGTCATTCAACAATACTTGGTATATAATTTTTGCAGTTCATTAAAGTTGATTTCCCCAAACCCTGGCAAACATACCAAGGGTGTGTATAATACCTATATTAAAGGGTTTTCATTGTTAAGTGCTGGCTAAGAATTTGCAATAAGCTCTAGGGAACAACTACATAAGTACTGTAACTGTAATACATGCAAATTTCATTCGCCTTCCGGGCGATGTGGGTTTGTATGATCCTCGCTCTCAGTTTACCGGGTACCGTAAGATATTCTCTAAAGATATGAATTAGTTTTTTTTAATGTTTGCAAACATTAATGTTTTCGCTGCTGAATTTTATAATAGCTGGAAATATGAAAAGAAAATATCGTTTTGGAAGACGGTTCGAGGGAATAAGAATCTATTCGTGTCAAGTTACTCTCTCGGATAGGTATATATAAGATTCTAAACTAATGTAATACAGATAATTTTAATGAACGCACTACCAGTCAGACATTTTTTTTGCATCTATTAATATATTTTTGAAAAAAACAATTAAGTTCTATCATTACCTCGCTTACTTTGGGAGGAAAGCAAGGCAAATGAAACGCCGTGCCAGCTAAATTAATTTCAATATTTTTCATCTACATCTGTATAGATCTATCTTCTACCCTACATTTTATGCACTAATTCTTGAATTGCTAAGTGGAAGCAATCCATCTCACCTTAAACTACCGTTAAATCCTTATAAATATGTATTTTTTTAGAACTAACAAACCCGACTAAATTGGTCTAAACAGTGATACAAGCAAGCGCCGCTCACTATCGTTTCAACACACAAGGGACGCGTATTATCATAAACCCTTGTCAACTACAAAAACAGGTTCGTTGAACTCTAACAAGGACCAAGGAGCAAAGAGCAAGACCAACAAGCTGATTGATGCTCGCTATTACTCGAGAGAGATCGCCAAACATTGGTCCAAACATTCTTACATGGCCACCAACGTGACCTGGTGTAAGTAATGGCGGTTGTTCTTCCAAATGCCGCTGAATACTAATAGTTTGAGGAATAGATTTGTGCTGTACCTGTATGCTGGCAATCAATAATGTATCTACAGATGGTTTATTGAAATGGAGATTGAATTTTGACGTAAACGTTTTTTATCTTATTTGCATCCTCAGTTATCTTTGCATCGGTGATTATTTTTTAAGAAAATAGGTAACGACATTTTTATCACGCACAGAATAGAATTCCGTTATGTATACAAAATAGATCAGCACCATGTTAGATCAATAGTAATGTTCTATATTATACTTAATATTAGAAATGTGAAAGTAGCTCTGTCTTCCTGTTTGTTATAATTTCACGGCTAAATCGCCGAACCGATTTTGACGAAACTTTATACGGGATAAGCTTAGATCCCAAGAGAGGACTTTTTTTCGCGTCTCCTGAGGATAACGTCTAGTACAAATATAGTGTTTAAGAACATCAAAATACTAAACGCCCTACAACCAATGGTATTACCGACAAGTGTCTGGCTCAAAAAAAATTGCCGCAGTAAATGAAAAAGCGAACCAAATCTGGTTAGTTTCCTAACTTCATTTGAGTAAATGTGTACAAAATTTTCAGCTTTCCATTTCTGAATACAATAAGAGAACAGAACAGTTTTCAAGAACGGGTTACTCAATCCCATCATCTTTATCCCTTTGTTTACGAGGACCATAGAGCCCGCATCTCACAATTGCCACTCAACAGGATCCAGAAACAATCTGCAATACTCTTAATATTTTTTTCTTCGAACATCGAAACCAATGTGAATACGCTTGCGAAAAGAAAAAGAATTCTCTCTGGTTTTTTATGACGTCTCTGGTAATAGAGCGAAGTGGCTCTATGGTGCAGTGAGCTTAATTTAGCTTTTCAGTTCAATGTTTTAAAATATTGTTTGAAGATTTTTAGCAGTCGTTTTACAAGACTGGTTCCGTTACTAATATGCACACAAATTGTGCTTATTTTTCTTTACTTTTTATGAATTTTCTTTAATCGATATAGTACAGTTTCTTGATGTCATATTTTAATTTAACTTTACCTCTTTGTAATATTAATACTCAACATGCTAAAGATTATAAGGTACCTACGATAGACTACATAAAATTAATAAATAATGCGCCTTATCTGACCGGGGCAAAGTTGCAAACTCCACATGAGATTGAAACAAGTGTTTTAATATGTAGTTTAAATAACCGATATAATATAAATGAATAAAATTCATATAATTTATACCTGTCTCTTTAGTATGTATTCATTCTTTATACTTTTAGATACACCTTGTTGTTACCATTAGTATTTCGGGCATTTTTACTGAATTTGTATAAATTAAGTAGTTGATTCGAACCTAGGATTGTTTCTATAAATTAATTACTCTGTAGTTACTTTTGTTACAGAGAATAAGCCTCTCTCATAAAGGTATACAAGTATACAAGCTTATATGCGTTTTAGTATTTTTTTTTTTATCGTAGAATTTTTTCTCATTATTTATTGATATCTACTTACGACTATAATTATAACCTTCATTTACGTATTCCTAATTAGGTCATTTTTGAACATTTAAAATAATAAATAATAAATAATAATAATAATAAATTCTTTATTTGACATAATATCAGGTTACAATATCCTATGAAGCCTCTGAGTCCCAAACTAGGTAAAGACCTGTATGTCAGGAATCAGCGCCTTCTCCCATTTTTAGTTCAGTTTAATATGTCAAACAATACATTTATTAGATTGAAAAGAACATGTAATTTTTAAGAATTACAGCATGCAGTAATTAAGGAAGTGCTACATTTAACTATCAGAATTAGTTGAGTAAAATGAGTTTTCGAGTGAGTGTGTGTGTGTGTGTGTGAATGTGAGTGCATGTGTGTGTGTGTGTGTGTGTGTGTGTGTGTGTATGCGTGTGTGTGTGTGCAAAGGTAGGTGAATTTATATTTAGTGTCTTTATACATATCAATATATTATTATCTTTATTTACTGTAGTATTTTTTCGGTTTCCGCGTAGTTCAGTTTTTGTAGCCATTTTCTAAGCTGAGATTGACATTCATGCAATGATAATGGGTAAAAGTTTAAAATTTTATTTAATTTGTTGTAAAGATGCACGGAAAGAAACCACTTTTGACGTCTAGCTAATGCGGTGTGACATCTTACATAGTCAATAACATTTGGTATTGTACGTTTGTTCTGTAACTTATTCGGATCGTAATGGGTAGAAATATGTTGTTTAGTAATGACATGATAAATAAAGAGCTGTCTTACAGTGAACACTTGGCATAGCTCATATAGCGTTTCAGTGGCAAACCTGTAAGGTTTAAATGTCATAGTTTTGAGCAAGGAACGTTGAGCTCTTTCCAGTTGTATTATGTGTGTTTTACATGCACCCCCCCATACCCCGATGCAGTAACCAATGACAGATTGAGCTAGCGCATAATATACAGAGCGAAGAAGCTCCAAGTCAGCCACATTCCTGAGATTCTTAAATACCCATATTAGTTTTCTAACTCGTGATGAAATCATGTCTATATGGGGTTGCCACGTAATTTTCTCATCAAGTAGTACTCCAAGGTACTTAACATTAGAGGTTTTAGTGATGATTGGGCATGAGCATTGCTGGTTTGCTGTGAATTCGCATGTATGAAGACGAATCTCTATGTTTTGTTGTTTTGAGCGAGAATTGGTAAACTGAACAAGTGAAGTTTTGGACACGTTTAGGGTTAATAAATTTTGTTTTAACCACATCTGAACCCTGTGAAGTTCCTTTTCTGCATTTTTTCGGACCTCGTCCCAAGTCTCCCCCACAAACACTAAAGCTGTATCATCAGCGTAGGTAAAAATTCTGCCTTTATAGAGAGACATTTGACACAGGTCGTTTATATAAATGAGAAAGAGACTGGGACCGAGTATACTACCCTGTGGGACTCCACAAGTAACAGCTACGTCTGAGCTGATGTGTTTATTTATTTTAACCTTTTGCTGGCGGTCCGAAAGAAAATCTGTAAAAATTTTAAGCACTGACCCCCTTATGCCACATCTGTCCAGCTTGTCCACAAGGGTAGAAATCGAGACAGTGTCAAAAGCTTTGGCAAGATCAATAAAAACTCCGACACACTTTTGTTTGTGATCTAGACTTTTTGTGACATATTCAATCAGAGAGCTGACGGCATCATCTGTACTTCTACCGGCCCTAAAACCGAACTGAGAATTTGAAAGGATGTTATTTTGCTCTAGGAAATTAATAAGTCGGTTATTCAGTAGTTTCTCTAGAACTTTGGAGAGTGCTGGAAGCACAGATATTGGCCTGTAGTTTGTTACACTGTCTCGTACGCCACCCTTGTGGACAGGTGTAATTAGCGCTCTTTTAAAAACCTTGGGAAATACCCCTTGCTCAAAACATAATTTAACAATTATGGTAAATAGAGGGACTATAATATGTTTAGTCATTTTAAGGAACTTATTTGAAATAGAATCCCAACCAAAATATTAAAAAATAAAAATGTTATTCTTTAATATCACAACCTAATTACTAAATCATTATTATATATGATTGAAAGTTGTAAGTCTGGTAATATTTTCAGAAAACCTTGAGTTATTAAGGGTGAATTTGTTTTTTTTTTTTAAGTCCGATGAAGCAGTCAAAGCCTGCGCTCAGGCTAACTGCAAAGAACTTTACTTAATTTTTTTTTCTTAAAATGCTTATATTTTATTTTATAACAAATAAATAACTTTGTAAACGTGTTTCAATTAATATTTGCTCCACGCCTGAAAACCGCAAGCTGCCGTTTTCAGGCCATTCAGTGATATTTTACTAATTTTCTTTTACAATTATATATCGGTGAGTAGGTTTGGGAATATTGTAATAAAAAAATAAATTATATAGTAGGTATTGTCTATATTTTTAAAGGCAAAAAATAAATTTTGTTTGTCTTTTCGTGGAACAACGTAATAATTTATAAATAAAATATTAAAGAACAGTGTACTTAGTTTAAAAAAAGCGTTTTTTAAACCACATGATAAATGCTCGATTAGAGGAACTCAAATCCATAGGTAGGTCTTATTATTTATTTATTTTATTATTTAACCTAATTAAGATATTCGAGAGTAAAAGTATTTTAAATAAAGAATTATATTTGTCTATATAATTGTCAAAGAAAATTCAAAAGTTCTTAAAATTAAGTTATCGACAAACACAACAAGGTTCATAAACAACTTACAGTAATTGTATTAGTCAGCAAACAACATCCTTTTATTAACAGAAATAAATGAACACTCTCACAAACAAAATTCGCGAACACTAAAAGTTCACACACGACGAAAATCGGAAAATTCGGGAGCAAAGCGCCCACCCCTACCGACGTCCCGTGGCGCACTGATATAAAATATACCAATCGCTTGCACCTTCATACTGTACCGTAGTATTACCCGTCCAAATTAAGAACACCCGAGATTTCACACAACCGTCCTTGAAGACTGTCGATTTAATTGCGCCGGTTTATATCCACATAGGTGTGTTTGAAAATGGAACTTTTCCGAGACTCGTTAGGTGGGGAGGTAAACACATATTTTTTTTAAAGTGGCTTCATATGCAGGGAAATTAGACTCAGTAATGTTTCTGTAATGCCAGGATCATTAGTCCTGTCATTTAGCGGCGACCGCAACGATGCCCGCAAATCAGATACAACGGCCTGATTGTAGGTTCCAGCGTTTTTGCTGTAGGGTCGGCAGAATGAGGACGTGCCTTTGCCTGTAACCAGCCGGTTTTTTTTTTTCATTTCTTGTGCATTTTGCCAAACAATGGCAATACAGTTCTAAATTAAAAATTCATTTTCCGATAGCTTATGTTTTGATAATTCACTATTTTCTACAGATCATTTTCTACAGGAAAGGAATTATCAAATAAATACACGTCATATTTATATCATTTGATTTGAAGTACATAAGTAATAAAGTACACATTGTTTATAAATGTAGAACGATTCAAATAAATATTTACTAAACAATTAGTTGACTAACATCCTAACATCGTTGATATTTTTATAAGGCCTATAAAGTTAGCAGGTATTTTTTATTACGAGTATTTTTACTAGGTATATAGTTTTTTTAACCATCCTGTTCAGTGTAAACCACACACTTTCTTGATCTTACATCTATTAGTATTATTATTAGGGCACACAAAACAAAACACTTATGCAATATAATTTCACAATGCAGTCATACAAGTAAGTACTACCAAAAATAATTGCATCCAGATTTCCTACTGGGTCAATCCTACATAAAGTTTCGGAACCACAAACTATAAAACCATATCTAGCAAAACTGAGGCACTAAACAATATCGTAATATTGTTTATGGAGCCCGTAGTAGGGCAAAGTTGTCCATTTTGCGAGCTTACCATAAACTAGAGCTAGTCAGTCTAAGCGCCACTAAAGTACCTTATTGCAAATTACACAGTTTTACCTGAAAATGGAACACCTAGATTTTTAATACATATATTTTTTTAAATATGCGAAAATGATAATTCTTTATTATATTAGCCCCTGAAGGAAAAACGACGGGCTGCTATAAATTTGGCATGTCTATCTGTGGTATTGTAGCTCACGAACGGATGAAGAGATTTTGATTTTGTTTTGTATATACATACATATTATAATCACGCCTGTTTCCCGTAGGGGTAGGCAAAGACAACTTCTTTTCACTTTTGTTTTGTTTTAGAGGTTTTGGAATCTGTTTAATATTAATGAACAATTTTTTTTTGTCCTACTGTTGATAATATTGCTAAACATAAAATTACTTACGTTGTCGTCAATACAAACAACTCAAATATAATTAAGACTACAAAATCTGGTTAGTTAAATGTTAAACTCATTATGTCTCTTTCGTTAAGTCTTCATGTTACAAACCGTCTTTATGTCTTTATAATTATTATGTTACGTTATTAATATTATTAATTTAGGAAACTTAGTAATTATTTAATTTCCTTAACCTTACAAAAAAAAACCTGTATATTGTTGTTTTGATTTTGATATTCCTGAACTTTCTTCGCCTTAGGAGCGGTGAAGAGGTTTTCTGTGCCTCATCTACGTATAAAAAGTATTTTAAATAAAATATTCTGAAAACTCTGAAATTGAAACTTAAAATTCATCGGTTTACGAGTTCTTTTTGTGGCAAGCTGCACCTAAATCATAATATGCTTGGCTTGAATATCATTTGATCGTCGCCGCACCTCGATCCGCTCCGATCGCGCCAATAATATTTACCTTTCATATAGGTATGTCGCAACACTCGCGACCTACCAACCTATCTCAAATTATTTCAAAATAGGTTAACGGAAATTTTATGGAACAATTTTTGAGGAAACGCATTATTACTTTTAGTTCGTAGGATGCAAAGAGTAAATTAATTTAAAAATGTGAACTAAATATGAGAAAAGTTTTCCATTAGCGTTCCAAAACACGTTAGTATGTTTCCAAAATAATAATAAAAACTATCGTATCAAAAACTTCACGGAAAAAACCATTCCATAAAATAAAAAGCGAAACGCCGTCCTAAATAAAACACGGTGAATATCAATGTCAAAAGGTTTTATGCATTTTCGAAACAAAACAAAATGGCGTCAAAACGTTGGCGGTAAAATTTTACGCGCCGTTTTTCATACGAAAAAGGAATTAGAGTAGAGTATAGTCTATCAAACGCCTGTCACACGACAATTTGAAAAAAGTTTCGAAATTGTGTTCGAAATTTAAAAATATAGGGTATTGGATCGGCCTTTGTGTATGGCTGAATGGAACACTAAGCAAATGCTGTATAATAAAAAAAAAAGTGACCGTGTGAGTGTTCCGATCGTGTTGATCGTGTGTATATTTCGTTTAGCAAGCTATTTTTAGGTATAATTATGTCAACGACAGGGTTAGTATCAGCATTATATTTATCTACACTTTTTCTTTTAAAGCTTTTAAACAATTACTCGAAAACAGCGAAATAATTTGCGAATAAAAATTCACAACGTAAACGTATTTTATATAGCCTGAAATACAGCTTATCTCCTGTGAAATTAATATAAAGCCATAGTTATCTCATATACAACGCATTTTGTTTTCAGCCAACCAATTTCGGTTTTACGATTTTACACAACGGCATTGTCTGGTAAATTACGCTGTAAGTTTCAGGTGACTATATCCGCCATTTTATAGATTGTTTTTTAATATTAAATCGGGAAATGTTTTACACATCGTTGGTTAAGTTATTTATCAATTCTTTTAGGTTGCTTGGCGGAAAGATTTTGTGTACTGAGGTGCAATTTTTACCCGACTTTGAAAAGAGGAGGTACTGAATTTGAAGGTATGTTTATTTTAAATACTTACGCGTTATCTAAACAAATAAATGTCGAGTCGATTTCTTTAAACATTTAAGTAGGTTCCAAAAATGTTTTTTCCTGTTCTTGCAATCAAATTTTATCTTACTTACTTACATCACTTTTTACTTTTCGTTAACCCGCGGTTAATTACATTCTTTCCCTTTGATCATACTATACTTTAAACCAGCAAATCAAAACATGCCATATAGCTGTAGGCATATCTTTATGTATTGAACACGGTGCGTGTCTATCGGCCGAGTAGACAGGTCCCAAGAGGCGATGTGTCTAGTTCACGTTCCTTGCTACGTTCTACTCATATTAAGCAAGAAGCGTTTAAGAAATGTGTTATTATCCGGCCGCTGAGAATATGCGTTAGTGACAAGTAATCAACAGGATATAACTTTGATATGGGGATCAATTGACGACGAATGAATTAGTATAACTTATTTGTCATATAAACGAATGACGACGTTAAAAACAATATCAGTATGTCAGTTTACACTATGCTATGCTGTGTCCGACAGGGTCCATAATTATGACTATTATTTAATTCCCTGCCAACTATGTAAACATTATGGTATAATTTTGGTAAGTATAATAAAAGGGTTACTTATTTCCCCATACTAATCAAGACCAACTGACATGTGTCAGAAACGCATTCCCTCAGCTGCCGGATAATAGTACCTCAATAAGAAATAATGATTTCTTATGTTATGGCAAAGTTTATCACACATTTATGCTATTAAATACCGCAAAGACCTTAATCATTACTAAAAGGATTTCTTCTTATTGATTTAAGTAAGCTAAATCTCACTTAATTTAACCCCGGACAGCTGTACTTAAAAAAAAACTCCTTTTACGGATTTTGACAATGATCAGTCTGCCCGTGATCATGATACCTGCAAAGGTGTCGAAACTTCGGGACCTAAAAATCAATATAAACCGTAAAAAGTAGTTTTATTTCAATGTCTAACATTCGCATACACCTTAGAAAACAACTGTACTTGCTTACTCAATAAAGAGTACAAAAACTTGTTGACATACTTTTAGAAAAGTGAAAATCCAATCTATATTAAACAAGCTAATTACCAAAAATACATAGAAACTAAAGCACTATTAACATAAAATACATTGTCGTTGTAACAAGAAGGTCGTTAATTTTAAAGCTCCCAAACTTGTAACAAATTGTCCAAGACTCCATGTTGACTTATTTTTGAGCGCTTGTCACCCGTTCGCAAACTTACTGGGGCCCAAGTCTGCTATTTACACTCGGTTCAATGTCTTCATAGTGTCGTGCCAGCAGAGCCATTTTCGGAAAATTGGTATTCTACTAAACGTCAAAACGTCAAAATTGCGCATTGGATCGATTCGGTTCAATGTTCAACGACTGTGACCAGTAGTTCATACATTTGGTACAAATTGTAATGCGCAATTTTGACGTTTTGACGTTTAGTAGAATACCAATTTTCCGAAAATGGCTCTGCTGGCACGCCACTATGAAGACATTGAACCGAGTGTAAATAGCAGACTTGGGCCCCTGAAGTTAAACTATCAAGAGTTGTGTACTTGTTTACTTTAAGTATTAACATACGTATTACTTGGTAAGTTATAAGTAAATGCTTTTAATTCATAATGGAATTCCTTTATGAAAGTTTATGTTAATGTATAAACTTGTTAACCGACTCCAAAAAGGAGGCAGTACTCAATTTGACTGTACTTTTTTTATGTTTGTTACCTCAAAACTTTAGACAGGCTGATTCTTTTTTATTTGAAAGGTGGTGTTCCAACGTGGTCCTATTTTAATTTGGTCCAGTTATGACAGTGGGATCCATAAGAAAACAATATAAGACTTATTTAAAGTCAGTTTTTTTTTTGTAAAATTATTTAATTTGCTCTCAGCTCCACCGTGGGTCGTGGAAAATAGTAGCCGTCCTTCCTCGGAATCCAAGCTTTGCCTATACCGATTTTCATCAAAATCGGGTCAATGGCTTAACAGGGAAAGCGTAACAGACTGACATTCATTTACTTAATTTTTATATAGATGACTTTATTAACTGTACATAGAACAGATCTTGTGTGGGTAAGATTTAAATAAGTTTCCATTTTTATCTCATAATTAAAGATCTATTTCCTCTTTTCTCAATAAGAAGTCTGTTTCCACTAGTAGGTGGGTTATTATTTTCATAGAAGTAATTATGCAAATGCATCTATACCTATAAAACAAAATTTGTCCATTTCTGGAAATTTCTTCCCTGTCGTGTTTTCCTACATTCAAGGAAATATGGTAAAACCAAACAAATATTTATTACTTAGTGCTTTTGAGCAATTATTTCTGACTTACTTACTTTAGCACACATTGATCATAGATCCCTCAAAATCTAAGAAAAGTAAAATAGTCAGAGACAAAGAAAACGACCGTGGGATAGAGGGCGCTGCTGTGCTAAAATTGCTATATATTTATGTACTGTATAGTTACATACTGTATATTACACTTTTGCGATCTTATAGTACCACTATAAAAACTAGATATTCATATAAGTATATTAGATCCTAATATTTTTTTGGGATGTCGTCTTCTTAATTAGTATAAGAAATGATTTTCGCTACCGTTCTCTTTCCGCGCAGAATTTTCTACAAAAAGCACGACCTGTAAATGACAACTTTTTATTGAAAATTCCATGGTTTGTCCGAAAGACCCTCAGGCATGGCTAGGTACGGCATTTGTTCAGCAATGACACGGTCGGCTTGTGGCCCTGAAGGAAAAATGTTTGACGGCAATGTTTTGTGATCGACAGGTTTCGAGAAAGGTAGCTATGTCTTATGAGAATATTTGGTGGACGTGGCTGGTGAATGTTGTAGAAGTAATTGATGACCTCCGTGGTTGAGTGGCGTAAACACCGGTTTCAAGGTTTCGCTAGCTCTGAGGTCCCGGGTTCGATCCCTGGACGGGTCAATGTAGAAAATGACTTTTCTTCGTTGTCACGGGTCTGGGAGTTTGTGGTGCCTTCGTTGTATCTGAATTCCATAACACAAGTGCTTTGGCGACTTACTGGGGTGCAGAATAAGTATGTGATGTTGTCCACATTTTTTATTAATATTATTAATTTATTCTGTTGAATCGTTGAGCTTTCGGAACACTGCTTTGGAGATCTTAGAGGTGGCCCGTTTTTTTAGTAAATGTTTCTTCATTGTTTGTTAAAATATAATGTGTGTCTTAACGTTTCCGATCGACCAAAATACAAACGAAAGAACGCATGATTCCACAACCCTAACATTTCAAAACTTATTTCCAAGACACAAAGTCTAAAACACATTGACATATCTAAAACGCAGTGAACTTGACTTATCACAGTCATTATGCATTGATGAAATTTAAACCTTACCTTCTCGTCCATAAAGTGCTATTTACATTAACAACTGTCATCTTAAAGCCACTGTAATATTAGAACAAGAGATTTTAAGCGTAACGGTTTGGAACATAAAGTCTTATTTCCTTTGTAGGATGTTTATAGAGAGATCAGAAAAGGGGATTTTAAACCTAATGGTATTGATCTTAAAGCGTAATTTTCTTTGTAGTATGTTTAGAGATTCGTGGTCAGAGGTTCGATCCTGATTTCTCTACAGTGTTAAACATATCAGACGTTGACTTTTACGATGGAAGGGACGACAAACATCCGATACATACATTTACGGCTTACTTGCTGTCTATTTGTTTTACACCCAAATCTATTGTGTTTATTCAGGGTTTATGGTTGGTTTTTATTTATAACATGTCTGAGGTATTAAACAGAGGTGAACCCGAATTATTTGGTTATCTTATTTCTGTGTATTTAATTTTATTGAAAGTTTTTTTGAATGAATAGTTAATTGGGAGATTCTGAAAAATAATATTTTTTTAGTAATATTGAACACAAGTAATCTATAACGTGGTAGTTTTTTATGATAATGGTCAATTTTTATTTTTGCAATTAAAATAAACTCAAAAGAATTACGTGTTTGACTATATTATATGAAGAGATTATACAATAAAAAAAAATAACAACTTTTTTTAACGAGTAATTAAATTTTAATGAAGCAACTTGATCATAATCGCTACTTATTTTGTTCTTTATTTATTAAATCCTGATTAATGTTACAAAATTTAAATTGTTACATCTTTCTTCCACAATTATCTATTGATAAACCTGATTCCTGATTTACAGTGCATCTAATAATTTCCAGATTTAAAGTTCGATCAAAACACATAGAACAATCTTCTAAAACGTCTAAAAAAGGAACAATCAACGAGGTTGCATTTGAAACTATAGAGTGAGCCTATCAGAGTTTCAACCGTAAGCACTAGTGTGAACAAGTGTTGTCGTGAATTATGTATGAAGATGGAGCTTGCCGTTTTAAAAAATCTATCTAAAACACTAATATTATCCTAAAAATGTCAAAACCATTGATATTTTCTTATATAAGTTTCTCGTTGCGCGAAAATTAACTTAAATGAAAAACGAAATGTACTAGGATCAGACTAAAAACTGCTCTCGCTTGGCACAAGGGGAACCTAGCGATAGTAGCAGTCTATGCATATCATACGTCGATGGGAACAATAGTACCTAAGTCAGTCTTAAGAAAACCAAATCAATGAATAACAACAACTGTGTATTGCGTGAAAGAAATACAAGATCAAATAAAAGAAAATAATTAAAATCCACCTTTTCTTTTATCATGAATTACTGACAGACACTGGCCACACGTAAATCTAAATAGGAATAATCGACGCTTATTTATTTAAACTGGCAACTACGCTTCCTTGTATAGAGACAACGGATTTTGTTTATTTCCCCAGTCAGTTTTATTGTTGGCAACACTAAACAGGGATGGTACTGTCGGCGTAAAAAGGTTATTCGTGTACAAATATATTATGGATAGGATTTATAGAATTCCTGATGTGTTGCAAAAAATATTTTTGGTCATATTTTTTGTCATGGCTGTCCTTTTAAATATTTCAACATTTTATTTTCATGTCCCATCATATGAACAGCAAAGTCTTATAGTGTGAATGTTATAAAATTCGGTTCAGTTAGCAAATCTTTTTCTGTTATGATCACATAAATGCTTAACATTTTCAAATGCACAAAAGATATTTCTAGTAAGGAATAACATTTACAGTTACAGAAGATGAAGGACACATAAATGTAAAAAAAAACGAAATAAATTAAATGTACATGGCGTCTAAGGTATGATATATACACAAAAATATTTTTCGTAATGCAACTACAATTGCCCAAGATATGGTTAAGAAGTCATACAAAAATAAATAAAAAGCGTACCGTTAAATTGAAAACATCCTCCTTTTTGGAACCGGTTAAGAATCTATGTGGTGGATCACAATGTAACACTACGATTTTTGTAACCTGCATAATAACACAGAAATCTTACAGGTTCAAAATCTGAAAGGTAAAATTAATCTAAAATCGAAAATGTAAGTCAGTCGCGAACACGAATCGAAGTTAAATTTCGAATTGGAAATTCTTATTTATAGGGGTCGAAGGGATGTTTACATAATTAGCGCCATAAACTAGCAAACGATATAATTTTCAAGGAGGTTCTATTATCTTGGAGGGGAGTAATGCGAGGTAGTAAGTGGCTTTGAAAAGCCCTCTCTGTATTAATGTAGGTTACTCTGTCTTTGAATACGCAATTCTTTATTGAAGTATAAAATAAAGCTTCCTCTGTCTGTTCGCTTGGACCTTTGAAACTATTTATTAAAAGATTATTTATTTATTTGAAATTAATACGAGAAATCCCTGTCCGACACGTAAAGGCTTTGTTAGGTATCGATAGCTGATTACAAAAATGAGAAGAAATTGAACCTAAAAGAAACTCAAAACATAACATAACATATCATCACACCTGTATCCCCGAAGGGGTAGGCAGAGGCGTAACAATGTACACCCACAGTTCGCCGATATGTTTAGGTCCCATTTAATAGGGGCCTATTGCCACTTACCGGGCACAAATCCAAAGACCGACCTGCTACTGAGAATTTCATAGAAAAACCCAATAACACCTTGGTCGACTTGGATATCGAATCCAAGACCTCCAGCGTAGCAGTCGCGCTTAGCACCACTAGGCTAACGAGGCAGTCAAACTCAAAAGCTATTCAAAATTCATTTTATTGTTACTACCATGAATTTTGTTAATCCTACATCATCCTTTTGGGTCTGACAGGGTTTTTTTAACACCCTGTATACTCATAATTACTCAATCGTTTGATATTAAATATTGCTAACCTCAAATAAGTACGACAAAAAACGAAAATTTTATTACGCGTTTAAAATTCAAATAAATTCGGTAATAAATCGCCATAAACTTTTATTGTCAAATAAAATATATTTTTTAACATATAATTTTAATAGAGATATAAAACTTTATTAATGGGATAAATAAACACGTAAAAAGGAATTTATATTTCCGAGAATAACGTCAAATTATGCGGATTTAAATATGGCGTCATTGGATTCCTTTTTTGAATGTCTTGTGGACACAATGTTTTTAAAAGTTGTTCGTTATTCAAATATGAATTTTTGATTGCAGAAAACAAACGAAAGAATGGCAGTGTTTTCAAAATATGTTGTTCGGTTCCACAAGATGAGTAAGAAAATTGGTAAGTACTATAATTATTTATTTTGAAAATGTTACTTTATTTAGTACTAGCTGTGCCCTGCGGTTTCACCTGCATGAATACCTCCCGGTAAGGTCGCGTTCCCGGTGCCTTTTTGTTATTCAGTGCGCAGATGAATCCAACAAATCACTATCGTAACAAAGGTTAGGTTGACTTAATTTTTTTTCCACGGATTTTTTTTTTCCTTTTATAAAAACCTTCTTCTGATAATAACTAACAGAACAAAAAAAGAATTAGCAAAATCTGTCCAGGCGTTATTGAGTTATGCGCTTACCAACACATTTAGCGATTCATTTTTATATATATAGATCTAGAAAATAAAGATTTAAACTCGCAACCTAGGGCATTGAACTAGATTCTTATCCACTAAATTACTGATTCAAATCAATGATTTCACACACGTTACGCACTAGACCATATTAATTAAATATTCTTGAATTATCCAAAATAGTTCAATTCTTTACATACCAATATCTTATTATCTATTTAATTAAAACCGGTTAAAACCAGTTATATCTGCTAACCCTACAACAGTTGGTCGATATTGTTAGCGAGTGAAACGTAAATATTTACGTTCTATTAATATACAGCTGGGGCCTGATTCCACTATTTAAAGTCAGTGAGTGGCAGGTTAATGAACGTTCAAGTGGACTTGTTACTGTGCCGAGGTAATTTTCGTATTCAGATAAGCCTACAATGAACAGTCAGTGGCAATCCTATAATGAAAACAGTGGCAAGTACGGTACGGAGCGAACTTAATGGCGGCTCTGAAGACGAGGCTCCTCGCTGCGCAGTAACAAACTTATGCACCAGCGGGGGTGCGGGCCGAGGTACTCCGCAGCGTGTAGCTACCTTCAGAGCCGCCATTAACTTTGAATCCAACTATAGGTTTAGTACATTTGTCATTAAACTAAAATTATCTGAATACGAAAATTAGGTACACTGGATCGTTCATTGACTTGCCACCCACTGACTTTAAAACAGCGGCATTGGGCCCCAAGCTTATTGTTACCGCGGTAACGTTACGTTTTATTTAATTATACTTTTTTATAGCTTCTTGTAATTATCAAAGATGGTACAATACATTAATATTGACTTTGTTTTAAGCTTTAGTTATTTCTTAGAGAATTTCATTAATTTGTAAATGGCGTTTAATTTTCACAACAGTTTTAAGATGAGCTTTTATCATTGCTTTGACTTTAAAAATAATCATTTGATTTTAAGTCATGTTTTACAAAACAAATTGAATTTTAATAGAAATTTAATTAAAAGACAATAATATAATAATATAATATTTTCAAGCTCGTGGCACTACTTTTATGACACAAAACGCATTTTTTCGGAAATAATAAAATCGCACTTTTCCTCTTTGATTTTTCAAGTAGATACTTACTGCGTACATTCTCCTTGAAAAACGCTTAAACAATACATTACTTCTTGCATTTAAAAATACTTATTATTATCCAAGCTTACCATTCGCATATAAATTACGAAATACAGGGTAAAATTCAAGGCACGTTTCAAAATTTATTGTGGCCCAAATAAGTTGGAAAGAACCATTGAGATAACGGCGAAAGCAAAAGTTTCGGGAGTTTGTCTATGGTACCTTTATTATGTGAAACGATAGTGATGTCGCGTTTATTGGCTTCTAGAGGATGAATATTATGGTCGGGAAAGTTGTAGGTTATGTGTTGTAGGAAAAGATCTTTTAAGTAATCTGTCTCGTGTGCCTAATTGTGATGTTAACTAACACTTATTGTAATCATAATATATACATATAAGTTACTGTTAGTTAATGTAAAATATCATCACCATCAACTTCTCTCTCAACTTTTTTCTTTTTTACCCGGTGGAAATCCTCCATCGACTACCTCCGCCTAGGGGATGACGGAGGGGTATGCCTGACTCCTACCGGCTAAAGCCAACCGGAGTGTTTCTCTGTTCCCTATTGACGGGGTCCAGGCGGAAACGCATTTTGCAACACTAATCGCCCTGGCGAGAAAGCTCCATATTGGGGTACTTACCCAACTGACATAGCCTAGCCTTTACCCAAGCTCTGTTTTGATCGGTTTTCAGTCACAGTATTCAGGTGAAAATAGAGCGACTGACTACTCAACAACCTATTTTACTTGGTATTCACCATCATATCATGTCTCAAATACAGCGAAATGTGTATTTAAAGCTTGTCCTCTCGTATTTATAGCTAAAAGATTGTAAAGCGACTACTTAATGAATACAGAAAACTGCACTCAACAATTCAGTATTCAAAGAAATTAAAAGGACATCGGAAACCAAACAAAACTACCAACGTGATAAAAATCCAAAATAAAAGCTCAAATTCAATACAAAAATGATAATAACTCGATAAATTTAACAACGAATATTAATGTTATGAGAGCATGAAATTATGTAAAGCCTGCAATTATTATGGATATGTATATTAAAACAATTAGTCGATGATTTTCCGCACTTTGGCGCGTTTCCGATGATATATGATCGATGTGGGATAACGGGACCAGCGGTATTTGGGATGGGATGTGTGGTAAGCGGTAGCGGTTTTAAATTGCAGTGAACATTAATAGCGGATAAAATTGAATATGATATGGTATTAACTGGCCGTACTGTAAGTGTTTAAAATAATAAAAAAATTGCCTTTAAACGTCCCACTGCTGGGACAGGCCTCTTCCCATATAGAGAAGGCACGAGCATTGATCACCACGGTTGCTGCGGATTGGTGAATCCATGTTTCCTAAGGGTTTATGTTAATAGAAATTAAAAAAATATAGCTTAGCCCAGTAGAACTCGTCATGAACATTTAAATATAACGATTTTTTTTTATAACATTAACAAGTACGTATTCATAGTTGATCATCTTCATCTAACAATGACGATAAGTAATTTTTAGGAATCTATCATTATAGTTACTTATGATATAATTTTAGAAGTCCTTTCTTCTTCAGTCACATTTTTTATTACCTAAGTCGTGTGTCAAAGTAAATAAGTATTTATTTTTGGATAATATCTGAGTGTGGAATTACCGCCAGAAGAAACTAGTGGTATAGACAGTCATGACATAAATATGTTGTGTTTTCGTACACCAACAACAAAAACTAACCTAAAAAATAACGACACCCATTAGCAACGTTACAAAAAAGAAAAAAATCAAATCAAAATGGCGTAATTTATTTAATTATCAAAACAAAGGGTTTAACTTCGCAATAAGGCGACAATACACTCTATGTATACAGTAAACCAACCGAAAGAGTTTAATTAAGGCAGAGGCCGTACCATGTTACCTTAAAACTGTACTTTTGCGGGTGGGTAAGAGGGACAGCGCTATACGCAGTGTAGAGCGCCGTCTCGCTTCCACAACCACGGCAGTACTGTTATAAGGGATGCTAGTACGGCCACAGTATAAAAAGTTAGTGGACTCCGCTTGATATACTGGTGTCGCCGCTCTGTGGCTCTTTTTAATTTTAATAAAGTTAGTGAACGTGATGTGATGGTATGCGGTATATTGCTGGTCTTGTCTTAGAATTAGGAGTTCAGAGTGCTCTTATATTTTTCATTTAAGATAGTTGACCTATTAATAAACTAATACAAGATATTAGTTATTTCTTAGGACACAAAACATTGCCCTTAAAGTAGCACTATTCCGGTTTACATAGGTTATTGGAAATGCCAACGAGTAACTCAACGTATTGCCATCTTGGTAACGAATATTTAACTAAGCAGTTTTTTTAATTATCTTAAAACAGCAAATGCCGCGTTTGTCAATATAATCTCTTTAGATCCTATTAACTTTTAAACTATCGCGCTGCATGTTTATAATTATATTATTCACGGGAATACGTGATACGTAATACTTTTTTTTTGTGGTCGCAAGAGTCTGCTTGCGACCACGGCCAGTGTAATCCGGTCGAAATTTCAAGCCCTTTAGATTTTTAAAATAAAGTCACCTGTTACCCCAATTCTTGATTGCCTTCTTCTTCTTCTTCTCGAGTCAAAGATCCAACTCAAATCACCACACTCACATGCCACTAGTGCTTGATTGCCTCACCACATATAAATATTGATATAATTGTCATAATTACCCCATTTATTTCCACACGGACACTCGTTCAATCATACCCATATTCAGCGCCATTTAAACGCATCACATTAACTTCTTAATTAACAGTAAAACTGTAATTTTCCGGGACGCTACACCAAGATTTTAAATTAAAACGCCATTTATACACACAATAGTTGTACAGAGAACTCTTTTGTTTAAAAATACTATTTTCAGGTTCATCCCTATTGTTCGCGGTAAATAGCTTTTTAACCGGCTTCAAAAGAAGGTGGTTCTTAATTCAACTGTATATATATTTTTTGTTACCTGGTATTTTCGGCAATTATAGATCGATTTTAAGTATTTTTGCCTTCTATACGGTATTTCACAGAGGTTTTAATAAAGTCAGTTATTTTACAAACAATAATTTTTATATTTTTTAAGAAAATATGTATTTGTTTATTTAAGTACTAATTATGCGGGAAACCCATGATTCTCCAACATAGATTACATTTGGCAAGCTATTATTAAAAGTTATAGAGACATAAATTCCTAATTAATTATTTTGATTTTCTTTAATACCTGTATCCAATTTTCCTTCAATGCCCATTTTCATTCAATGTCAGATATCTAAGAATTATTAATAAATTAGTTTCCGGGTCCCTTACGTTTGCTACGACGACATCAAAGGCATTCATTTAATTTCCTACGATTTGCTTCTGATTCCGAAGTAAAACTTTAATTTTATGAAACCTTACATTACATCATACTTTTCGACTCATTTTCATCTGGCAAATTAAAGTAAGACCCATTCAGGAAAACTGGAGAAATTATTTTTTATTAATCGACAAGTATGTATATGTATACATTTTTTTTAATTATCACAAAATATAGCACAATCTTTGCCTTATGTTATGCATAGATATTGAATTAAAGGATTATATTGATTGTATTAAAAAAAAATTGGGAGAGATCTACGCATTTTTTATATCATTCTATCACCAACGCAATTGTATTTGCTTACACAACTTATATTTAGCAATTTAAATTCAAATCCAGTTCAGGCGGTGGATCTACCGGTTATGTGTCGAATAGCTGGCTAGATCCACTACGGGGACGCGTCTCTGGACTGCCCTAGTTGCCGTCACATTCATTGTACCTCCGTGATGGTAGCATCCTATAACCCGTCCTACCTTGTAATTCTTTCCAACAAATTAATTTAAGTTCACTAGGTTTGGCCTAGGGATTTTATACAAATTAGTTATCCTAACTAAACGTAAAACGTTCGGGAGAGTGGCGCGGGCGGCACAAAAGATATTTCCTTCAAAAATTAAAATCTACTTTTAAAGCAAGACATCGATTCAGAAGCCCGTTTCAAACTAACTACTTTCAGGAATTGCGTTAAATCTGTTACATGTTGTATCGCATACATGGTATGATTAAATTACTTTTCCTATCTCGCTAGCTATCCTATAAATGGCGACCATTCGATCATCTTTATGTCTTGGAGACATTATGAAGGAGAGTGTTTCTCATGTAGATCTGCTAAATGCGCGACCCCTACAATCCGGAGCCGACCGACAAACTTGCCCGTTTCATTTCCTCTCGACGCTCATACAAACAAATGCCTACGTACGGGTTGTGAGTGAGAGCGGGGATGGTAGCGGAGCGATAAGCGATTGTTTATGCCAACATCATACAAACTACAATTATCGATAAATCACAAAATAAATAGATTTACTTAGGTATATTAGATACACGACACATATAATGGTAAAGTAAAATAAAAGTATATGATCGATATTCGATATTTTTTGGAGGCACTATTGCCTCCAAAAAATATGTACTGTTAATAGGTCATCAAAGGCAGTACATGACAGGTTCTAATATTGTAATAATGAAAAAATGAAACATATTATTATGTGGCAAGCACAGAATGGGTTCCAAGGCAAATGAAGTTTTATTAATTATTTCTATTAATCATCTTAGTACTGTGACAATACGTTACATTTGATTAAAATTATTGTGACTAGCCAATATTCAGTTGTACCTTACCTTTAAGATTTTCCGATACATAACATCTTTCATTTCACTACATTTCTTAATTATTTCTAATTGATAACACCCCGCTGTCACTCGCACCCCATCACACACGGACCTTCAATTTCCTTTTTCTAGTGTATGATATTGAATTGGCTTGGTTGAATCGTTGAATATAATACAACATTTATGTCATGTGTGAAATTGTCCTACTTGTGTCGATAAATGACCCTCATATAATATCGATGTTTTGTAGGTTAATACTAGTGGTGGACTTATTTAGTTTATTGAATTATGTGGCACATTATTACGTAACAGACGCGAATTTTAGATTTATTAAAAACCTCACATATAGAAATGACATATCGCAAATAGTTTGGAACATTGAAATACCGGTAAATTGGTTGGCCAAAGTATTGTATTTTTGGATGTAAAAATATGTTAATCTATCTATATCCAACCCTTTCTATATTGCACAGGAATGAATAAAAAATACTACTAGTCTACGGTTGAAAAGTAAATTTTCACAAAAAAAAAAACACAGACAAATAATATGTAATTTTACACTCAATAAACAATAAACAGAATTTGACACATCAATCCACATTTATGTTATTGATTCACCGAAAATCCCCAATTTGTCTGTAGTCTGGAATTCTACAAACCTTACAGAATAGTCTGAGACAAATGGCGCAAAATTACATGTTTTGTTTTACTCAGAAGCACAGTTTTTCATTTAAAAGCCCAATCAATAGCAAATACTGTCATAGGTTAAGAAACCTTCGTAGAATTCTTTAACAATGAATACTGAGAACGTCGAAGTTTAGTTGTATCTTATGATAATATAATACCACCCTGTTACACTAAACCTTTTTTGCATAGTACAGGAATTCTATTCTTTAAGCATGGAGCGTTAAACTCACAGCAGCCTTTATGAGAAACTCTGTGAAAACTCATGAACATTTTTAGACTAGTTTGATTCGACGCTTGTGTGTTTAAAAATAACTTGATAGGCCTCTCATCATATTAGGATAAAAAGAAGTTCATCATTTACAGTTTTTGCATCCCACTATTGAAAGATTTTTCCCAATAGTTGGATGTTAAGCTCTTGAAGAAGCTTCTTTAGAAGAGTCTTCTGGTAAAGAAGTGAAAGTGGAAATATAAATTATCATGGAATTATAAAGAAAAAAAAATGTTTACTCCTTTAACATCATAGTAACTACGGTTCAAACAGTAACAACGATAGATTGATCTTTAATCAAGAACACATATTTAATTTCAAGCATAAAAGTTGCTTTTATAAGTAATTGATTGAATTCCAATTAACCCCGTAGTTTTCAAACGACGCCACTTTACTGTACCACAATATTAAGCGACACAGCATGTTTCAATTACCCGACATTAAAAAAAGCGTAAGACATTACAGCGGACAATTTTATTGTGAGTGTCGCGGCGAGCCGGGATGTAGAACTCAATTTATGTAATTCTTGTCTTGTTGTCCCACGCGCGGAGCGAGGCGAGGCTAATGCGAAGCGACGGATTCACATGACAAAAGTATATTTTTAGAAGGAACGTGCTAGACCGTATTCTGTTATAATAATAGTTGTTTCATAAAAATAGGCATTTTGAAAAAAACTAACTTCCTTTAAGTAAATAAAGACTTGTAAGAGAAATCAGGGTTTCAAAACACTGAAATGTAGGAAAATCCTTCAGGCCTAAGAATAAAATAGTTACTGAATGTATATAGAAAATATATCTTGGTTAGACTGGATGCGGAAAACGGATTATCGTTTGTTTTGGCATTATGAGTCTTATATGCATCAGCATACTGGTAGAAAGTAGAAAATATAAGAAAATCTTACACTATTCCGAGTATACAAGACTGTTTGCGACCACGGCCGGTGTAACCTGGTCGAAACGTCAAGCCCCAAAAAAGGTATTTATGCATGTACGCGCTGATTCCCGTAAATTGAATTATTATAAACATGCAGCGTGATAGTTTAAAAGTTAATAATATTCCGAGTTCTAAAACCGAAAATTATAAACTTCAAGGCAAAGACCTACCAAATGACTCAAATAGCAGTTATCAGCAAAATTAAGTAAAATAAAAATTATAGCATACATCTCGCCTATCTATAGGTAGGACAGGCAGTAGTCTTGAGGAGGGCAATGTTGGAATTGCATCAGAAGTGCGGTCGTTCGTCACGACGCGACAAACTTCACCTACTATTTTATAGAATGCTACTCCGGAAAATAGTGTCAGGTACGGCCACTAAATGTGGGAAACAACTGAAATTAAAGATTTGTATAGAAATGCCGTTTATGTAAATTTTTCAAACCCCCTTTAAAATCCACGGAGTGTAGTAAGTTTGACTTATCTTTCAGTCTATGTGTGCGTGTGTGTGTTTGTCTGTTTGTCTGTGGCGTCGTAGCTCCTAAATGAATGGATTGTGATCTGGTTTTTAAATTGGAAACCTGAAGAGATCAAGATCAATTTATGAAAATATATTAACTATTAAAATAAAACTACTTTTTACGGATTTTTTCACGTCACATCAATCAGGGTCACGGGCAGACTCTGCGAGTCTGCGCGTGACCATGATACCTGCAAAGGTGTCGAAACGTCGGGACTTAAAATCTTAATATAAACCGCGAAAAAATCCGTAAAAAGTAGTTTTATTTTAATGTCTAACATTCGCGTAAACCTAAGAAACCAATATATATTAACTATGCTATAAGTTATAAGTTATTTAAAATTTTGCGGGGCCTTCTTAAATTTTATACTTGAGAAATATGAAAAAAAAATGAATGTTGACATATTTATTTTACTATGAAATTGACCTTTTACTATAAAAAGACTAAGAATTTTAAAGTCAAATATGAACAGAATCATTAAAGTAATAGTTTTTAGGCTGGAATGTAGTTTTAGACCTAGCCCGCATTTTGTGTTAGATCAATCGGCAGTAACAGCTGTAAACAGGAGAAACTAATTAACTCCGAGTGTGATAGCAGCAAACTAAAACAATAATAGATGCTAATTAACACAGCCTGTTTACATTTCAGTATAAAGGGAAACCTGATTCCTATTGACCGATTATGGTATAATCTGCTATATACTGTTGTATGTGGAAAATGAAGATTGATGTTTGTTTGTTCGTCTTCCACGCAATAACTACTGAACGGATTAGAATGAAGTTTTGCACACATTTACTCGTAGTCTTTAATTTTAATTCATTAAGGTAAAAAGTATACCATGTGTCAACTTTTTGGCTTTAACCTTAATAAATTCATGGAAATGGGGAATGGGCGAGTTAAACTACGGGGCAAAGCTAGTTAACAATTACGTACAGGCTAACACAACATGCACAAATGAAGTAACGGCCAAACAAAATAAAATTAAGACAGTTGATTAATTCCTATTGTCTTAGATCAGGCTTTGTATGAAAAAGATAAAAAAAATATAAATAATAGTAAATTTCGAATAAATTATTACAATACAAGAAATTGATATTATTATAAAATAAAATCATAAACATATTTTTTGTAAAAATTAAGTTAAACTAAAATCAATTTAAAATATGCGTCTGTTTATGCAATGTTTTGTAACATAAATAAATAAGCAACTTAAGACTCCTGAAAATGATTTTGTCTTCTAATAAAAATACATAGAGGTTTTTATATACAAGAAACAGTTCGTGCATTTAAAGTTGTGTGTATTCGTAGCAGTCAATCGTGCGTACTTCACGCGCAGTGGATAAAGAAATTCGCCAACGGCTTGATCCGTGTCTCGCATACACTTAAATATACCTATGTTAAACTTAAACACAATTCCTATAAATAATTTCGTTCCTTTTATATAGACTTTCATTTTGTTTCTAGCCCTTTTATACACGGTTGAGATTATTTTCGGTGCACCTAGAGAATCCTTGAATAATCTAGGATTCACTAGGACACAAGTCTGTATGATTTCACAAGCATGAAAATACTACCATTTGTATACCCTAAAATTGTTTCTTTCTAAACAGTGAGCTTACACTGAACAAATTTTCTTTAAAATCGATTTAATTTTCCAGTTATGAAAGGCTGAAAAACAAACAGTGCATGTCATTTATAATAAACTACTCAAAAGTAAATAGGGCCCACAGTGTTTTTTTGCTGTAACTTAAAAATTAACCAATATATTCCGTTTTTATGAATGTACAAGTTGCAAGTGAGCATTCAGAAATAGTTTAGGCAGAAACAATGGAAACATTAGTCTTATTTGTTAATTCAAAATCCAAAATAACACTTTTATGAAAAATTTACGCAAAACGAAGGAAAAACATAATCTTGAAAAAACACAACTATTCTGAAAAAAAAGGGAGCTTGTCATTTTTTAATAACGAGTGGGTCCTCCTCTGCTGCGTATGCACTCTTTGACCCTATCCGGGACACCTTCAATCAAGTGGGTCACGTTTACTTCCGGTATATCGTCCCAACAGACTTTTAGGGCGTTAATGAGTTCCTGCTAGCTGTACACATCGCTGTAATTTGCTTTCAGGCGTCTTTTGAGCTGATCCCATAAATGTTCGATAGGGTTGAAGTCGGGACTCATGGCCAGCCACGGTAAGATGGTGATATTGGCTTCAGAGAGTGCTCTTTGTGTAAGGCGGGCTGTGTGTGCGCGAGCATTGTCTTGCATAAACACAAAGTTATTGCCCACTCTTTGTGAAAATGGGATGACATGAGGCCAGACTACTTGCTGGATGTAACTGGCGGCGGTTACGTTACCTTCATTAAGAGTTACCAGCTCTGATTTGCCATATAAGCTAATTCCACCCCATACCATAACACTGGGACCCCCAAATCGGTCTGTTTCATGGACGCAGGGTCTAGAAAAACGTTCCCCTTCTCTTCTCCATACGCATATCCGTCTGTCGTCACTGTGAAACTTCACTTTACACTCGTCCGTAAAAAGAATATTCCTCCAGTTATCCATAGTTAATTCCAAATGCTCGTGGGCGTATCTTAAACGTGCCGCACGGTGAGCCCTCGTCGATTTCAACCGAATAGCTCGTACTCTGGAGCATTGTCCATCTTCGTGAAGCCGATTCCGAATGGTTTGATCGCTGACTCTTGTTCCTGTGGATTGCCGTAGTCGATTTTGTAATGTCCGAGCGGTTACAGTACTCTCCAGACGTGCAGTTAGCCTTATGTATCGGTCTTCTAGGGCAGTTGTAGCCCCAGTTCTTCCTGTGCCCGGTCTCCTAGCTACACTGCCTGTCTCCAGATACCATTCCCAAACGTTTCGGATGGCTCGTCGTGATACACCGATGTGTATAGCCACAGATCTCTGAGATTGTCCCTCCTGAAGCAAAGTTACTGCTCTTGCAGCAGTTTCCAAGTCCATAGGTCGTCGAGAATCAGGCACTGTGATCACAATGAACACAGAAATCAAACAAAATCGTTAAAAACGTGAGTGTCCCACAATAGCTTTTAGTGTAGGCTGAAAACATAAGTGACTGAGAGTTTGTGCAATCGATGTTTTTTGCGAGTGCTTTAGCTTTTTAGCTATCCTCTTGAAAAGAATAAGATTGCTATCGGACTAATCATTGTCAAGGGCTCCTAAACATGTCAGCTTGATAGTTAAATGCATAACTTTGTCACCAACCAGTTATATAATTATATTTCAACCACAATAGTGAATAATTCCTGGTGGGCCCTATTATGTTTTGAGTAGTGTATTATTTCGTATCTCCGATTAGTACTCTATTAAAAAAAGTTCGTCACAAAAACATCGTGTTTTATGGCCGCACAAGAAAATTAAAACTACATTTGTATTCAAGGCCTGAGCATAAAGTTTTACAGTCTTCAATTTAAATCAATTCCAAAGAAGTTTGTTCCGCTATAAACTGGGTTCCGTACGCAACGGAATTAGACAACAGCGAACGGATCACGGAACTCTGGACGTTCCGTGATTATTCGATTATGTTTGTAAATCTGTTTGCTATAAAGGCTTTTAAAAAGAGTTGTAGGCGAAGATTTTCGGATGGAAAGATGTTTGTGTAATCAAAATATTTATTTCTCTATAATCATATAAACCAATGTTATATGTCATGTTAATCATAAATGAACTACATACTTACCATACGAATTTCATACTAAGCCAACACACACCACACTCACACAGAATAATATTTCACATAATATTCACACCTCATGGAGAATAATATATTTTTCTTATAAAATCAACTATAACATCGTGGTCGAAGAACATTAAGTAAAATAAAATAGCTGCAGATTGGGTCCTACATAACGCTAGACAACATCTCGGCAGACTGAAAGACAGAAAAATGCCGAAAAGACTTATCCTAGCTCAGGACAAAAATTCGTGGAACAGCGAAAGGAAGGCCTTTGTCCTGCAGTGGGACAAGACAGACTTATTTAATTAGATTATAAATAAAAAAATAAGTAAACAGTAAAAGTATTTCCAAACAACAAATCTGTTCCTGAATCTAAGCGTAACCCTTAGTTATCAAACCTTTTACAAAGTTATCAAACGTTAATTACGAACTTTCAATACATTCGTCAGTTTAATTGGAAACCAATCCGCGGGGAACGAATTTACAAAACAATTATTCTGTATTCCCCGGTAAGTACACAAAACGGGCAAGCCGTGTGTTACATTAATTATCTTCGTTCAATAACATTGCACGCATTTGTACGAATTACACTAATTAAAATAATCATTACGCTCGTTTTCCCGAGGGTAAGCAGTGTTTGTAAATTTGCAATTAAATGCAAATAATATATGTGCATCATTTAGCTGCAACAATACTGCTTAAACTTATCGTACAATAGCAAATAATGTAGCTGTGATTGTTAACTTACATAAGAGTTGTAATCATTTACTTTGACTACCTCCGTGACAGAGAGTGGCGTACGTACCGTTTCAAGGTGTCGCTTGGGCACGGGTTCGATCTCCGGACGTGACAATGTTGAAAATCACTTTTCTACATTGTCTCGGGTCTGGGTGTATGTGGTCCCTTCGTTGTTTCTGAATTCCATAACACAAGTGATTTGGCTACTTACTTTGGTTTCAGAGCAATCTATGTGATGTTGTCCATTTTATATTTATCTACCGACATACTAATGTGTATTGTATATTTATATGACACTTTGTAATATACATTTCAAACTGATTACTAATGTTGGTTATGTATAATTTTTAGATTCATGTCCTTTTTAACCGACGAAAACAGAGGAGGTTCTCAATTCGACGCGTATATATTTTTTTTTTTTATGTATGATCACGCATATCTTTTTACTGAGTAGTCCGATTTTGATAATTCTTTTTTTATTGGAAAGGGTATAGTCCAAAGTTGGTCCCATATAAATTTGAAAAAAGAATTCCCACCCTAAGGGTGGAAAAACAGGGGTTAATTGATTGTTCACGCACTGATCGTAATGTATTACCACGCGTAACTTTTTACAGAGTAGTTCTATTTTGATAATTCTTTTTTTATTGAGTAGGCTATACCTAGAAGTTGGTCCCATATAAATTTGGAAAAAATATTCCAATCCTAAGGGTAGAAAAACAGGGATATATTGATTGTTCACTAACTGATTTTAATGTATGACCACGCGTAACTTATTACAGAACATTCGATTTTGATAAATCTTTTTTTATTAGATAGGGGGTTATACCTTGAAGCTGGTCCCATGTAATTTTACTCTAAGGTTGGGAAAATAGGGGTGATTTATTGTTCACTCACAGATTTGAATACTAAAATAAGGTAGTTAGCTATTTTAAAAATAATAAATAATTCAGCATGTAGCAATTAGTATATAATAGCCACAAAAAAATATAAAATAAAAACTTTTTAACAAAAAAATTAAACCGCCGAAAACACTGAAAAGCAAAAAATAAGAAACCTTTTTTTATTTAATCTTAATAACTAAGTTCTTAAACGAATGTGAGTATACCTAAATAATTTTGAGGCGGCGCCAAACTATCAATTAACAAAGATCACAAAATTACCTTAAAAATAAAGAAACAACCAAATCAAAAACGCTATATTCTTTACTTACCACCTACTAATTCCATTGTGGAAAGCAAATAAAAGTTTTGAGTTTGAGTTTGAATCAACTTAACAATGCAATGAAATCTCCAGCGATAAACATTAAAATTTCTAAAAAAATTAAGTACCTATATATCGTAATTAATTAATTTGCCTGTTTGGCGCCGACTCGAAATTACTTAGGTATACTCACATTCGTTTAAGAACTTAGTTATTAAGATTAAATAAAAAAAGGTTTCTTATTTTTTGCTTTTCAGTGTTTTCGGCGGTTTAATTTTTTTGTTGAAAAGTTTTTATTAGATCAATAGCTGTTACTATCCCACTGCAGGGCAAAAGATTTTCCTCATTTTTTCATTGGCTCTAGTATAGTGAAGCTCAAGCCTAAAAGGCCAAGTTTATTTTAAGCTTACTACGATTGGCTTTTATTTTCAAGCCCTATTTTTATATAATAAAAAAAATTGCCATGTTTTTTTTCTTTTGTTCCGGAAGCAAAGAATTAGATACGGCGAGTGCAATTCTTGCGTAGACGTGACGTCACAAGCCCCACTCCTGAACTTTAAAGCGGATTATCTTCGTTTCATTTTTACATTTTTGATAAAAAATAAAATATGAGTCTGTTATATTTTGACTAGCTGTGCCCCGCGGTTTCACCCGCGTGAATGACAATACATAAACTATCTTTATAAATTATAACCTATGTGTTATTCCGATGTATCAGCTACATTATTGTAAAGTTTCATAAAAATACATTCAGTAGTTTTTGCGTGAAAGAGTAACAAACATCCAACATCCATGCTCACAAAGTTTCACATTTATAATATTAGTAGGAAGTAGGATTGTCTAAATGGCGGACTAAATAAATTTTAATTTTTCATACATAATCATAGATGATCTCTACAGGGTAGACCCTATTGAGGTCTAAGCAAACAAGAGTATCATACTTTTCATACTACTTGTAGCAATTCTTTCAACCCAGTTACAAAACACGTCACACATTACAAAAGTAAAATAAATACTAACATAAACTACAAAGCTTTGAAGGCATCACCATTAAGCCGATAATCTCAACCTTATCGATATATTCAGCGCTGTATTTACGAGACACAACACTACACATTACAATACCTGCTTTACATATAAATTGTTGGTGTATACTCGGCCTTAGTAATTACAGTGTAAAGGTGCCTTCATAAATATTCTTTATTGCCGGCAAATTTGTATAATAGTAGACCGTTAGTGGTGTGTGGCTGTTTACGTTGATTCCTGCGTCTAGTTTTACTAGAGTGGGGTAATAGGCTTTTTAATTGATGCTCAATTAAAGTTCTGTAAAGAACTATGTTTTGGCTTAAAAATTATGGTCTAAAGTAGAAGGGTTATCTGAACTGATTAATTGATTAAAGATGTATGTATGTTGTCTGGAAGATATATTTTTAAACGATATGACCGCCTCGTTTTCCTAGTGGTGCTAAGCGCGACTGCTACGCTAGAGGTCTTGGGTTCGATTCCCGAGTCGACCAAGGTGTTATTGGGATTTTCTTTGAAATTCTCAGTAGCAGGTCGGAGTTTGGGTTTGTGCATGGTTAGTGGCAATAGGCTCGCCCCCTATTACATGGGACCTAAACATATCGGCAAACTGTGGGTGTACATTGATACACCTCTGCCTACCCCTTCGGGGATACAGGCGTGATGATATGTTATGTCAATGACCCCCATTGTATGTACGCTTTACTTTTATTGTACTTTTTTTCCATGTAACTTTAATGGTGTACATTAAAGCATATTCTATCTAACTACATATTCATACTTTGAAATGTGTTTAAAATAACAAAGCGTATGCTAAACAAATTGTTATTTACTTATGAAACTCAAACGCCTACAACATTCAATCAGGGGGGTTAAATCTAAAACTGTAACTAAGCATTTGTCACGAGCCTTCCGTGGAACTGACAATCATAAGCTTTTCCTAACATAGCTGCCACCCACGTGCATATAAATAACCTTTAACGTTATAATAATCCAGCCTATAAACGTCCCACTGCTGGGCACAGGCCTCTTCCCATATAGAGAAGGCACGAGCATTGATCACCACGCTTGCTCTCTGCGGCTTGGCGATGTCAGATCCCAAATTTTGGAATCCAGATTTCCTCACGAAATTTTCCTTCACCGTTTGTCAGAAGTGTCTTGAATAATTAAGTAATAATTAAGTCGTCTGAATAATTAAGAAGTTACGTATAATTTTGAAAAAGCCACTAGGTACTTGCCTGGGTTCGAACCTGTAACGTTGTGCATAAAAATCCGTCCATTGAACCGCTAGGCCACCACGACATGGCCACACGAAAATCATATCCTTGTCCTATCATAAGTGCCACCCACATGTATATAAATAACCTTTAACGTTAAGCTAGCATATATTTAACTATGTTTCAAAATATACGCAAACTCCAACATATAGTGATTACACTATCGCTGATTCTTGATCAGAAATTAGGAGGTGTTGCTTAAAACCACTTTAATTATATCAACTTTATAATCAATTGCCCAAAAAGACATCATATTCAATCCATTCGTTTAAAAACTTCGATGCATCAAATATAATATCAGCCTTGCCTGGATCCAAAGTTTTAAAAATTGTAAGCTATGTAAAAATCTATCTACCTAAAACAACTTACCCAAACGGTACTATTTCAATAAACAAATGGAATTACTTGTTCGGATATATTTATTTGGCATTACAGAGAGCAATAAATACGTTAGATCTTGCACCTGGGCCTTAGAGGGGGCGAAACTGACCGGAACGAGCGGAGCGGAGCGCGGGGAAGGGTAGCGGAGCGAGGGGAAAGGACCGAGGGGAAAGGACCGAGGTAAGGCTAGACTCAGGCGTAAAGTGTTATACGCATAAGTTCAGAAGTTATAGATAGAGACGATTTCTTTAAGTAAATTTTCGTTCGGCGATTATTGCTATTTGGTATAAAAGAAAAATACTCTTCTTTATTTGGTTATGAATAAAGTTATATCGTAATAATTTAACAATAATTAAAAGCATAAAGTACAATGGACTCTCTTAAGTTTGAAATATGCCTAACCTTTAGGTACTTAATCCCAGTTACATTCCATTATCAAAAATAGAAAACCATTTTTCAAAATGTTGAAATTATGTCATCGACTTCCGGCGTTCTTGTTCATCAATGTATTTTTTTTCATCATAGTATCTTTGATATACATGCAACACCAAATCAAAGAAAAATTACAAGAAAAGGATCCTTAGAGCATATCTTTCATACACAAACACATAATATTCCGTTCCCAAGCCCGCATACTACCTGAACAAGCATCCACCCAAGTTTCCCCCGATGTAAATCGCAGCACTACAGTTTTCAAGTGCTCGTATCACTGCCCGCATCCCGCTCCAAGACCCGATGCCGCTATTCTGACAGTGACTGGCAGATCATTGAACGTTCCCAGTACTTGTTATTGTGCCTAATTTTTATATTAACATAATTTTAGTTTAATGACAAATGTAACTACTTGCCACTGTTGTCATTGTAGGATTGCTAGTGACTGTTGAAAATTAGGCACAATAACAAATACAGTCACGAGCAAAAATATGTAAGTATACACAATTTTTCATTGATCTAGAACTAAAGAGAAATCTAGAACTAAAGAGAAATCTTTAGTTCTAGATTGGTATTGTTAACTTGTTATGAAGAAATTATAGTAAACAGTTCCTAAAACATGTATATGTTTATCTTTTTGAGTTTCTACATAAAAATCTAGCTAATTTGTCGCTATGTGTATACATAGTTTTACTCGTAACTGTACACTGGAAAGTTTATTAACCAGCCACTCACTGACTTAAAATAGCGGCATCGGACCCCAGTGAGAGCTATAGCAGCTGATTTGTTCGGAACCTTCAGAACAAGATGGTTGAGATAAACCTATTGTCAGAAGGAATTGATGTGTAGGCGTCATGATAAATTATACTTCCTTATATAATGAAACGGTATTTCAGCTATTTGTCTAGTTTTCAGGACTGAATAGTTAAAGATTTCGTCAGACGTAAAATAAATCAAATTCAGTTTTTAGGTTTACCCGAATGTTATATAAAAAATGAAACTAACTTTACAGATTTTATCGTCGTCTTTATTTAGATTTTAGGTCCCGACGTTTCGACACCTTTGCAGGTGTCATGGCCACGGATAGACTGACCATTATACATTAGACTACTAAAGTAGTTTTATTTCGAAATCAAATTCCTCAAAATGTTTACCATTAGTAACTGTTAGAAGAACTTAAGGATTGCTACAACCTTAAACAAAAGAACAGTTATCGATTCCTTACTCGATTGTTTACTCGATTCAAAACAAAAAGCAGTGTTAGGTAAACCAAAATATTTACCATTAATGAATTCCTGTAAAAAATCTTAAGGTTACTTCTCCAACCTTAAACAAAAGAAACGTTATCGATTCTTAACTCGATTCTTTACTCGATTGTTTCTCGATTGTTTTCTCGATTCAAACAAAGCAGTGTTAGGTAAACCGTTATTTCAATTACACGTTCTATGATACCACAATCAGTATTTACGTGTGCAATATACAGGATGTTCTCGGGTCGGTGCAATGTGCCTGTATATAGATAAATGTAGGTGATTACCTGATGTGCTCGTAATCAGGGGATCGATTCGTTGTACACCTGAATGCTGAATTGGTTATTAGTAACAGTTTTTTTGTTGAATTGATAATTATAATTACCTAATATCTTTGATTTTTTTACTGTGAGGTTGCCTGAAAGAGATTGCCAGGTGCAATAAGGCACAGTGTAGATTTTTTTCTTTATTTTATTTTGTTATTTACCTGTCCCATAAAGAATTAAAATTAGATCTATTTAAATAAAATTGTGGAGATCAATGCTCGGGCCTTCTCTGTTTGAGAAGGGGCTTGTGTTCAGCAGTGGGGCGTTTATAGGCTGGTAAATAATTACAGTATTGTTTAAATTATAATATGTTCTATTATTTGATCTATAGCGGTATAGAGGAATTCTGTATAGATGGAGGTCTTGGAAAAGGATGTGCTTCGATTGAGAAATATTTTTCAAAGTTTCATAACAATGCAAATTAGGCTATTAAAGTAAAATTTTCAAATGATTTCAATATAAAAAAAATAATGACTGAAAATCTACTATAGTGCATTCGGTAAAATTAAAAATAAAATCTAGTTTAACCATACCATACCAAATTAAAATGTTTATTTTATTTTATAAGACATATTATTATGACATGCATTCACACAGCTGGGCTTAGTTTTCATGTGGTCTATATTTACGTGAAGTGAAGGAAACTAGTCGATATACACGTATAATGCATGTGATTGATGAGACCATAATAAGTCGATCGATTTTAAGTACACCTGCAGAAGGTTGTGGCAATTTATGAAAATAAAATCTTTCTTGATTTAAACTTTTTGTTTATTTTTAGTAACTTTTTTTACACTATGATTTTCAGCAGAAAGTATGGTATTTTTATTTTATTTTGTCTTTTTCCAAAAAACACTTCAATTAGTGGTAAGTTATCTTGTGATTCCATATTTTTTGAAAATATTAAATGTTCGTAAATTTTCGGAATATGTCAAAAAAATTAGATAGATCTTTTTCCTCTCCCACTAAAATAACATCACACAAAAAAACAAGACACTAAACCAAACTTAACCGACGTCAAAAAAACACAAAATTTCGCCGATAGCCATCAAATTGCAATAAAAGCAAAAGTATAAAAACCAATTTGTCGTTGCGGTGTACTCTGGCAGGTGTACGGGTGTTCATGGTTTATTTATGCCGTGTCGAGCTGCTATCGATAGTCTGACCTATCGGTGTACAACACTAACTAAGTTGCTACGGTTTTGTATTGTTTGTGGCTATCGATAGGGGTGGGAAATGGTTTATAAGATACGTTTTTAGATCAGTCGTGGGTGTTTGGAATTTTAGAAGTATATTTATATGACAAGAAATAAAGTTATTTTTTGATTGAACATGTTTTTATAAGCTTCGCCTACAATGTAAAGTTTTTTGAACATCTTGCAAGGTTATAAGTAAGGTTTTTTTCGGTACAGTTCTTTCGCAGTTAGCCTAATAGACTACGGGCCCATGAACAAAATGAATGGGTCATATGAACCACCAGGTGACGTATATAGGACGATAGAAGAGCATAAAATAATAAGATTCAGCACTATGCCGTCACTTGTGATCAGTCCAACTGGGTGCTGGTGAGCATTCAAAAGTGCAGCTAGAATGAGTACATTTTGGTCATTTATTTCTGTACGGCATTGTTACCATCGAATAGATCCATGAAAAATAATAAGAAAGCGCGCAGTGCCGTACAAAAATGGTGGTCCAAAAAGTTGGTATTTTAGTTTTACTTTCTGTCAATTTCCAGGGTAAATTTGGTCATTTGATTCTGTAAGCGTCAGTTTCATACTGTTTCAATACAGCTTCTAATCCATTATCAAAAAAATATTATCTATGCATGAAATACTTTCAAAATAAATAATTTTATGTTGTTCAAATCACGCCTCGGACCACGGAATGAAGGCGCGGGTTGTAACCCTCGATTTTTTCCCCTTGTTCAAAGATTTTTGTACGGCGTTGCGGAATAATGGATTAGAAGCTGTATTGAAACAGTATTCAATGAAACTGATGCCGTACAGAATCAAATGACCAAATTTACCCTGGAAATTGACAGAAAGTAAAACTAAAATACCAACTTTTTGGACCACCATTTTTGTACGGCACTGCGCGCTTTCTTATTATTTTTCATGGATCTATTCGATGGTAACAATGCCGTACAGAAATAAATGACCAAAATGTACTCACTCTAGCTGCACTTTTGAATTCTCACCAGCACTCAGTTGGACTGATCACAAGTGACGGCATAGTGCTGAATCTTATTATTTTATGCTCTTCTATCGTCCTATATACGGCACCTGGTGGTTCATATGACCCATTCATTTTGTTCATGGGCCCGTAGTCTATAACTGTGGGCTTTAAATGCTTTACCGGCCTTTTGGCGAAACCATAAAGGGTTCCAGCCAAATCAAAAGAGAGTTTCCGTACCTAGAATCAAACCCGAGCCAAGTATCGTAAACACTGTACGGGACATGAGAACCATCACCAAATCATTTTATTACTTTTAAACTCTGATTACATAAATAAGACATTTCTGATAAACGGTAAAGGAAACCAGCGTGAGGAAACCTGGATTCTAAAACTGCGAACAGAAATTGCTAATCCGCAAATGAGCAAGCGTGGTGATCAATGCCTTCTCTATATGGGAAGAGGCCTGTGCCCATCAGTGGGATATTTATTATTATCCATGATTGAGATGAACATACCATCTGATATTAAAACCAGGAAGTAAATAGTGTCTTATAATCCCTTTACACGGGTCTAAACATTGACCTTACGATACACAAGCAAGATCAAAATCTAACAGAACATTTTGTTCTCGATCCAATACAATTACGGATGTATTTGCATCGCTACATTGAATACCGGTAATCAGCAGACAATAGAAACATTGAGCATACTATGGGCACACACTTAGCAAGCATTGTATGTAGGATTAAGCTCAGTTCACCCGTACAATGCCTTCCGCATGGGTGGCTCGCAATTCGTAGCTATCCGATTAGGTGTGGACTAACCCTAAGTTCGATGTGTTCGAACCTGTTCCGTTTAGATCGTGGATTTGATTAAATTGGTTTTATTTAAACTCATTTTACCGTTTTACCGGAGTTATATAAGCTTAGATAGTCTTTAAAAAAACATTCTGATACATTCAATGTTTCGTTGAAAAGTACTTGCGTATGGTGAAAATAAAGAAGGTTACTAGTAATTAACCAAGTAAAATTTTGTAACGACAAGTTATTATATTAATATCTGCATACATACATACATACACACTATCACGTCATCCCCAAAGGGTTGGGAATAGATGTAACAATGTACACCCACAGTTTGGCGGTATGTTTAGGTCCCATGTAACATAGAGGGTGAGCCCATTGCCACTAACCGGGCACAACTCCAAACTCCGAACTGCTACTAAGAATTGCATAGAAAAGCCCAATAACTCCTTGCTCGACTTGGGAATCGAACCCATTACAGCACCCTCTAGCATTGCAGTCGGGATTAGAACCACTAGGACAATGAGGCAGTAATAATTATTATCTGAACATTCATAACTTCATTAAGATCTGGATAAAAATATAAAATCATTTATTTAACTGTGGCTATAAAGTAGCACTTCTTGAACGTCAAAGATACAAAAGCAACACACTGCTACGAATCGGCTAAATTAGTAACAGTTAAGTCAAATAATAAGATAATGAGAGACTTTTCTGATACAAAATGGCGACTTTTGTAGCATATGTCATGAAAAGTATTACGAAGTGCTAGGGGCCTTCGTAGCAAGCGTCACGGAAAGTGCTACGAATCGGGGACTTCGTAGTATGTGTCATAGGTAGGTCTACGAAAGGAAGCCTTCGTAGCAGGTATCATGGAAAGTGCTACGAATCGGGGACTTAATAGCATGCGTTATAGGTAGGTCTACAAAAGGGGGCCTTCGTAGCAAGTATCATGGAAAGTGCTGCGAATCGGGGACTTAGTAACATGTGTCATAGGTAGGTCCACGAATGGGTGCCTTCGTAGCAAGTATCATGAAAGTGCTACGAATCGGGGAATTCCTCTAAAGCATCATGAAAAGTGCTACGAATCGGGGACTTAGTAGCAAGCGTCAAAGGTAGGTCTATAAATGGGTGTCTTCGTAGCAAGTAAGATGGAAAGTGCTACGAATCGGGGACTTCGTAGCAAGTATCATGGAAAGTGCTACGAATCTGGGACTTTGTAGCAAGTGTCATGGAAAGTGCTACGAATCGGGGACTTCGTAGCAAGTATCATAGAAAGTGCTACGAATTATGCGTCATAGTTTCCTCACTGTTTTTAAACTTGTTTTTTTACAATTTTATTTTGGTGTCTGAGGCCTTTCGAAAACGCGCCTTAAAATAAAACCTAATGCGTCTCATTGTTTAACGCTTTATGGCGTCGTAAAAACTACTCATTATTTAGTTATATTTATATTTCCAATATCTTCCGTTTCAGTAAAACTCCTACATCCATTTGCTCTGATAATGGATAGTCTCGAGAGCGGTTGCTATTAATAAATGTATAAAACTATTTTAGTTAAAAATAAAGTAGGTTTTCGTTTGTAAATAATGTAAATATAGCCTCCTGGAGTGATTATACCTAGAAATAGTATTATGCCTAATGGTATACTCTATTCCTTTGCCAATTTTTTTTATAATTTTGTTTTTTATATTTTACTATAAATGTTGTTTTTATAAGTTAAAACATGTCGCGTTTGTTCACCTGGGTGATATCACCTATGTGAACAATAAAACTTCTTGGAAAGTGGAAAATACCATTTTTTCGACGACAGACCAAAGATGATAATTTATTACTCATAGTTATCCAATTTATACCATGTCATTTCATCAATGATAAGTTAAACGAACATTCATTAATGGTAGAAAATAATTTTCCGAATCCCATAGACAGTTACAGACTGGTATTAATATTAAACCCCACATATTTCAAATAAATAACACATTGATTACAAACAAAACTCATTCTTTGGATATAATAGGAAATTGGAAATTCATTACTACGCCAAAAATTACTTTGTATTTTCGTTATATCGAAGACGTGTTTTGTATGGGAACCTGACAACAAAAGACACAATACGTTTGATAATTAATTAGAAATTGATTAAAATCAGAGACAAACACCTGAGGCATGTATAGTATTTATAAGCTACATACTACCACATAACACCAGGTAAAGGATTTTGAACTTAAAGCTATTTTTACTAAAATGTGTGGAAAGTCAGTTGTCATATCAAAGACATGGATTAATAAACAAATGAAGGGCTGTCCTTTTCCATTATTTTTTCAGCAGCTTAGGTAGTGATAATTTTTTTTTATGGTTCGACAAATCATAATCATTTGCAGTATTTCACGTACATAGCAATAATGGGCAAAGTAAAACTAAATGAACACAGGTAGAATAAGTACTTAAAAAATCTTTGAAAAATTTATTTAAAAAAATATTTTTTTTTACCGACCAAATCGTAAATACAACAATGAAACTATGTATTTGCAAGCTTTTCATCTGGAAACACAATTCCCCTATTTTATAACGTTCCCACGATCTCCCATAAACGAGCAAAAATAAACAAACATAGTAAACAACAACACAATTAATAAATTCTAGGTAACTACTTGCATACTTTTTACTGGGACTCGATTCAGCAATTTAAGAGTTGCTTGAATCGACCGAATGACCTGCTTCATTTGGTAATTTTTACAATAGTTAGCATTCTGCTAAGTGTCATTACAATCATTCTATTCGAGAGCTCTAATGAGATTTTATTGTAGGCTTATCTGCATCCGAATATTAGGCACAATGACAAGTACACTGATCGACCACTGAAATAGCTGAATCGAGACCCAGTACATTTTGTACACTTCACCAAAATATTTACAAGAGTTTGAGTGGACATAATAAAACGTGTTTTGGCTGAATAGATATTCATATGATCCATTCATCATTCGGCCCCGAATATGGAAATTATTAAAAAATATTACACCCATAGCCGGACCCCTGGTTTAGGGCTGCGCTGACAGATATCTCCGCTTTTGTGGGATTTTATTGCAGTGTATATACTCGTATCTGTATTTTATATAACAGTTGAGATCAAAACCATTTACCTAAAATTGATTTTTATATGCATATTTGCAAGACCTAATGATTGATATATGTACGAACATTTTGTTATCAAACTTCGCGATAGAAATCTTCTCTATTGAATAATTTTGGCTGTTTAATTCAGCTAATGTAAAATTCGCAATATGCACTCTACTTAAAAGTTGGCACCTTCAATTCAAATACATTCTTAGATATGAGTTCACCATCTATGTATTTTGACCAATCACAACACTGAACTAGACGCATGCAAAAAGAAGTGGCAACAAACAGCAATAAAAAAAAACCTGTGGAAGGAAGAAAGGAGGTCTTTGCCCTGCAGTGGGTCATTTCTAATAATAATAATATTCCGGGACATCTCACACACGGTTATCTGATCCCAAGCTAAGCAGAGCTTGTGTTATGGTAACCAGACAACTGATAAACATTCTTATATATTTCTAAATACATACATACTTTAGATAAATTACATCCAGACACAGAGCAAATGATCGTGCTCATCACACAAACATTTGTCCTGAGTGGGAATCGAACCCAATTCCTCCGGTATAGCAGTCATGGTCACTAACCACTAGACCTGTTGGTCTCGTCATAAATGAATAGCAAAACCCTAAACAAAATACTGGATAGTTAATTACTACTTTTAACATCTGACATCCTTAACCACAGTCTCCCATAAAATCATACAGCTAGGGGATCCAGTAAAATTGTTTTAAAGCACAGGTGAAGTATTAGGCGGGTGGCACACCTGCGCCGCTGCTTACGTCAGCCGCCTAGCCGCTGCGATTTATGAAAACCATTGTGTAGCCCGTCTTTTGTGGCATTGTCAAATGTGTTAGCAAAAAAATTAAAAGTGGCGCTGATTTGCTCGGTTTGGGTTATATGGTTCGGTGGGAATATACTCGTTGATGATTACAATAGCAGGAAAAACCCTGATTTTTAATTAAGTGTCGCGAAAGAATCTTTCGATCCTGTTCTGTAGCACATATCTGTATGGAAACTTTCAACGCCTTTTGATAAAAGATCTAAAGTATGTGAGATTTTATACAACCCTGTTTAGTTATAAGTAAGCAATTTATTATAATTCATCTAAATTCAAGCACGATTGTCAGCCGCTAAATCTAGAACCAGAGCAAAAAGACAAACTTACAAGTAAAATTTCATAAATCACATCAATCAATCAATTCTTCCTGCATTCCCTATTTTCCCCTGTATTCTGCACCAAGTCCAACCCAGCTACCTTTTACATATCATCAGTCCGTCCACTTACCCAGCCCCATCACATCATATAAAAAGCAATCCAACAGGGAAATACAATATCGTAACAGATACCATATCATCAAGACATATCCGCTGACGAGCCATCGCCAGTCTCCGCGGTACATGTTACGTGCTAACTGCTAATTGGAACAGTTAACGGAACAGTTACTGTAACTGTTATTGTAAACCGTACAGTACTACAGTCCCAGTGGTCTGGACAGCACTGCGGTGGGGGTTGGGCATAAAACGGGGTATGTTTTGTACGGCAAAAGAATGTTGGGAAAGGAAAAATATGACAGTGTAGATTTCGCGTGTCTTAAGTAACATAGTTTGACGTCATAAAAAATGCTTCAAATGTCTTAAGTCAGACAGTTACACTTAAGGGCTTGGTTATTCTTTAGGATTGGTCATTTAACGACCCATCCTGACTAAGACCGTAAGTGCAACTGTCCAACTTAAATCATTTTTATTCTTATGTAAAACTGTGTAACTTACAAACGCGTAAGAATAATACAAAAAATGAGATATTTTATCTGTATATAAAAAAGAGCTATCATAATATCTAAATAACGCACATAAAAAATATCAATATCGATATCATCTTATCAGATCGCGTACTACCTGGGTGATACCGCAGGGCAAAGCTAGTAAATCAGTATTACACAATTCCAAAAATAACCTAACACAATATTTTTTATAGATATAAATTTCGTGAACAAACTTCCCTTTTCAAGTTCCCTAAAAACCTCTTCATCATTTTAACACAAACCAAAAAATACCTCAAAACAGTTTCTAAGCAATTAACAGATATAAGCTGTCAGGTCGTTTGTTTACCTCGATCTCATAAATCATGGGAGCCAACATGGCGGAGATTACGCCGGACCAAGTTTTAATCTCAACGAAACGAGATTACGTGACTATAAAGCATTCGCACAAATACTGATGAAACCTTATTAAGATGAATTCTCTCAGGATTTTCTCCAAGGATTTCTGGTGAGAAAATTACTACAAGTAGGGTAATCTTTAAACACTTAACCACTTAAAAGATGAGTGATTCAAGAAGTAATTGCTGCACCAACAAATATGCATATATAAAGTTAGATTTACCTACCATAAGGTATTGAAATAAAATCATTTGAAATAGGAATTCTCGGTTTATTATAGTCCAAATTGACATCGCTACATTTAAATTATTTTTAAACTCTCATGTTTTTGCAATCTGTAACTTTCGCGTCAATGATCACCATAAAATTATATAAGTAAACACTAATCTTGTCGACAATTATAATATAAAAGTATTAATCGTCTGTAGTTTAAACCATTTTAGTATATTACTTTATAGCATTCGCACAAATACTGATGAAACCTTATTAATATGAATTCTCTCAGGATTTTCTCTAAGGATTTCTGGTGAGAATTTATAGAAGTAAGTAATTGTAGGGTAATCTTTGAAAGATTAATAATGTAGCTACTTGATAGGAAGTCATTGTCTCACCTATAACTTTATTTCTAGTGTAATTTTTCGGAGAGATTAAAAGTGCTCGGTGGCCTTAGCCGTCTTCAACATGTCTGGTAATATGGTAATATGTCTGGTGGTACATAAACAAATAAACTCATAAAGTTTATCTTATAAGCTTATTTTGATATAAATTCTATAGCGGTTTATTAAAGTCAAATAGAAGTCGCGCCGTTGCAATTGTTTTAAAAACTCACAAATCTGTTTAAAAGTCTCTTTTATCAATGTCACGTAGATTATTTATTATAGCTATTAGCAAAAATACCTCAAGGTCACCATAATGTTGTACCAGTTGGTAGTTTCTTGCAGAAAATATTACAAAGCTATTCATCGTATTTAGTGTGGACTGTAGACTAATTTAGAATATGATTATCAAACATTCGCACAAAAATACGAACGGATTCTGAATAAGATGAATTCTTCTCAAAAAAAAATCTGCCAGTGTTTCTTTTGAGTTGAGATGGTTGTATATCATTAAACAAAGGTGATTAAAAACATTTAACAAGGAACAAAAGATGATTAATGAGAAAAAATCTTTAACAACATTCATACTTATATGTACAGTCCAAACTACAAAATGGCTTCCATGAAACTGTGTGATAAGGATTATGTACTCTACAATTTAAATTTCTATTTACAACGACGTTACTACTCTTTTCCATGAATCACGGCATGAAATAAAGTAGAAACTAGCGTCCGGTATAATCCGTATTAGAATAGAATAAAAATAGAATACATTTATAGCACAGCACACAGACAACACAAAAAAAAAGAAATACAAAACACTCCAAACCAAAAATAAAAAAGCGTTATGTAGCGTTGTCCAACATACAATACCAAAAATGTCACCAAGTCAACATATTAAATTAATATTTATTTATTTTATACTAGCTGACCCGGCAGAGTTCGTATTATTTATTATTTATTCACCTTTTAAAACTTCCCTGGGCTTCCACAAATAATTCCATATTAAAATTAGAAAAATCGGTCCAGCTGATCTCGAGTTTTAGCGAGACTAACGAACAGCATTTCTTTTTTATATTTATATAGTAAGAAATGATTTCAAGAAATGCCACACTAGTTGATAAAGTACCAGTACTATTTCTACTTACTTTTAGTATATTTTTTTGATAATATCTCGGTCACTAGGCCAAATATTACACACATATTATAAAGAGTCCACCCAGTCCAAAACGCGACCGCACAAAGGGCGCCTTACTATCATATCAATGACCTAAATCCTAGCCACAAACCCTTCTATTGGCTAGACGTTAATAAAACAGAATTGTACTCGAAAGCCCATCTATTCGTAACATTAAGGTTTTTTGAAGATCGTACGTTAGAAATATATCGAGTAAGCCCGTCTTATAATCCATTGATAGGTGTATAAGATACGGGATATCTTAGGATTTGTGGCCCATAAATATTGGGACCATATTCTTTGTATTTTGTAGGATAATCCTGAATAAAAAAGTACTGAATACTACTAGCATAATGTCGCTGAATATTTCTTTGTAAATAAAGGTCTTGAAAAGTGATTCAGAAATACATTTTAATTCGCTTCTAATTGCTTGCAAAAAGGAGGAGCTCTTGGAATTTCCATATTGTGTGTGTGTTTTTGCTAATTAAAGTTAAATATTATCCTAACCATGTTTTTCCAAAAAAAATATTCCTATTTTTCCATATTATTATTTTTTTCTTCTCAAGACTTTTATAATGCTTTTTACAAAATCTTTTCTGCCTGGTCTAATCGTGGTATGTTGTTGAATATGTTGGAGACGGCTATTACCTCTATCAAGCCAGATCTTATAATTCTATAGCTATGAGAATGTTTTACTTTCCTCCATAAACTATACTCTCCATATCCTCAGTTAAAGTATCGCATGGTGTCCCCACACATTAATAGCATCAGGGGCCCCCGGGACAGACGGGCCCTTACGTTTTATACCAGCGTTATTTGGTCCCCCGAATTGTGGTCCTCATGAAAACATGTCGCCTTGTATATGTTGAGTTTTTAACTTGAATCTAATAAGATGAGGGTATTTGATAGCCTTTGATATGTTTTGTGAATTGATGTCTGTGGTATGTAGATTTTTGAGGGCTGTCTTGTTTATTAAGTAATGAGATTTTTGAGATGATTATATAAATGTATTTTAAGCGCTATCTTTTTTTTTCGGTCTGCAATTCGGCAGATATTCCTAGTTTGGAATGAGGTCTGTCCTATTTCTAATATTTGTTTAAAATGTGTGTTTAAAATTATTTATTCCAAATTTGTTTTTACAAAAATATATGGCCTTATTGTGAATAATATATTTATAATAATATATATTAAATATATTTACGAAGAAGAGGATTTTCTGTAGTAATTGATTCCTTAAAGAGCTGTATAAGTGAAAAATATTATTTTTTTAACCTACTTACAAAATTTTCAGGTATTATTCTAAAGATACCTATGAATGTTAGTGTACCTGCAAAAAGTACATAAAATTCGAATATAGGTTTTTGCAGACATATTTTTAGTAAATGGACTTCTATAAAATACTTTATAACACCTGTAATGTAAGGCGATCGCTCTAGTGCCGACTGGGGAGTTTGTTCGATTCCTATCTAATATTTTTTGAGGTGTAATTCGATATATTTTTTTATCTATAACTATTATTATTCAAATGGCCGATATAAAAAAAAATAACAGTGGTATAAAATTGTGTAAATAATTCAAACAATAATGAAAATATCGGTAGTTAACTGTTGGGCTTTTTATGTCATACAGAATTCTAATTCTACAGAGTCTATATCGGTCTATTCTCTTATATACAATCGTTTGCTTATCAATGAAAACATTGTAATATTAGAAGTATGTAAACATAAGAGCAGAAGTTAAAAAAAAACGTAAGCCGTTCTATATCTATATCGTGATGTCGACTAACCCGTTGCCTTAGAAAAATAGATAATACTTCAACATTTCTTTTAAATCTAAAAAAGGATCTAGATTCTAGAACAAGTCACGTACAATCATTCAGTAAAATAAATTATTCAGAGCCTAAAGGTGCGCTTATACGTACACATTGAAGCAATTTCTAAGCATCAAAAAGGTAATGCAGTTTTACATTGGCCAATTTTACACCTATGCTAATATGTCATTCATCATCATCATCATCTCCCTGTTCCCAATTATTTGTGGTCGGCTCATTACGTTCGTTTCCATTCATTTCTGCTACTCGTCATGACAGCATTCACTCTTTTTATACTAATAAGCTAATTGCGAACAATTATTGCTTAAATTTTGCCGTGTAATCGCACCGTTACAATTTAGATCAGTTTCAGCCATTTTTTTTTCAGCCTAGTTTAGTCCCTAGATGAAATATTTCATTTGTTTCTCAGCCCATATCTCTGGGGCAGATGATCGATATATCGCTGAACATTTAAATATTTGTCAACGAAGACAAATTGCGTAGTAGAGCTGTATCACATGACACTAGTGAGGGGAAAGTGTCGATGAAATTTATTGATGAGAGAATATTTTTGTTTTATTTTTAATCATTTGCAAGTTGGTCCAATGCATACGAAAACAAAAAAACTGATAATTTGTTGAAAGACCAGAAAAAAAAGATTGATTGTTAAAAAATAATAACATGACATTCTTTTCAACTCCTATCCATGTCAATACATTATGCACCTTCAAATTAATATCCATAATTTTATAAAAAATCATGGGTCCCTGTATAATTAGGTCTAGTTGCACTTTGCACGCTCATTCTTTTCTATTATTAATAAACTCGTACTGCATCAATTAGTGTCTTCGTTTAAAAATATTTCATGTATGATTTTTTTGCAGTGTAATACGTAGTTGTAATAAACATGTAAATGTATCAGAGATGAGCTGTCTACGTATATCTAAAGTATTCTATAAATTAATTCCAAGGTATCGATAGAATAACAGTTACATCACTATACTCAGTCGAAGCCAATCCATTTGACCTGTTATTCTCGATATGAGAGATTACAATGCCGTCTGTACATCATTTGTTTAATGCGGCATCCATTTTGTATTGTCATTCCACAATTTATTATTATAATACCTATATTATTACATAAATTGTTTGCTAAATAACTCAATAACATATTTCTGTTAAGTAGGTTTTATCGAGCTTTCAGGAATAACAATGATTGTATAAACATTCGCATTTATATTTGTTTTCCGTGAGATATGCACTTTGTTTCATAAATGTCGAATTTTAAACGTGTATCAGGAAATTATTCGTACTACCTCCAATAAAATATTTGAGCATTATTACTAACTACCAGCGATCTTTCGCGAGTTTGTCGTTATTAGTTTCAAGAGTTTATCATGTATTTCTATAAACCCTATATTTTTTGGTCCTTTTTGAATTAAAACAAAATAAATATCTTATTCTAGTCCTCATGAATTAGGATAAGAAATGCACACTGATTAATTCTCAAAACGGCAATGTCAATGTCAATCGCCGAAAAATGCCTTGATCAAAAATACAAGTAGATATACTAATCTATTTATTCATTTGTGACTTTAAATACTACAGTCAAATTAAAACTGACAATGCCACAGATAGATACCTACACAAATAGCCATTTTTTCTTAAAATTTAACTCTTACAATACTAACCTAATTCGTTAGTGAAGCACAACCACTACAAGCGCATAACCACTTTCTACGGGAATTTTAAAAATCTCCGTTAACGAGCAATCCTCGGTTAAACCGACAGACCATCAGAGAATCAACATCCATTCAAGTTTATTGTCTAACTTTGAACGTCGGAAAGTTGTGGGCTTGGTTAGAAAGAGATTTTAAGAATAAACCTGGCTAAGTATTATAATTAAGTTGGCGCTCATCAATCACGCCCCGCCATCTGTCGGACGCCCGTGGAAGCTTTAAACGTACCTGTATTCATAGTCTGGAAGGAACTAAAGAAAAATTCGCGTAACGGAAAATTAAAAATAGAATATTTTGTTCGTCAGTTAAAATTACTATATTACATTCTTACCATGCTTGACAACAAAAATGTATCCTTTTTTAAATTATAATGGTTTTTTAATACTTCTATGGGAAAAATAATTAATTTAGACTTACAGTATGAAGACGCACTTTTCATCTTTGTATGTTTGTTTTCATGTAAAGGCATTAGCCCATGCTGGATTTTTATTTATTCTTACGTAATTTATATACCAAAAAAGTAATGTGGTAACTGCATTTATTAAGTTCATATTTTATAAACCAAATCAAGGTATTTATCAAAAGCTATCTTAATCTTACAAACTTATCTTAAAAACTGAAATTTATTAATATCTTGAACCATCTTAGATTAAACTAATATATAAAAGTGTCTATAATCATTTTTGTCATTGTATCTTACAGTATAAAATATAAAAATCGCCTTGAAACGAAATGTTTGGCGAGGATTTTTAATTATAAGAACAAAATGTAATGTTAAAAAGTGTAAGTACTTTTTGTTAAATAAATAATAATAAAACATAGTTTTTAAACAAAGCATAAACCTGACTACGAATACGGCCACCCCGAACAGTTTACGTAGTTGCTCATAGGCAACTTTTGTCGGCAGATGTATTCATCTAATTGATTATTCTTGCTGAAATTCAGGTAACTTCCGAGTACATTGACTATTCAGTATGCTACATACTGCCTTTGTTTGCCTTTGTGTAGGAAATCTAAAGCGCGCAGGAAGGTTTTATAATGTAACGCGGATCTTTATTTTGTAAAGGCGTAGGGTTAGTACATATTTATTGAGTGGGCTTTTTTATATCAAAGACTGGCAAAGGGTAAGTAAAAAAGAGAGAGGTAGGTAAACAAATGATCTATGTGAAAATGATTTAGAATTAAATTCGGGTTCATTTCAGGAGCATGATTTTCTGTCTAATTACATTATACGTTTAGACCTGAAAGTACTGTTTTTAAACCCCGAAAAAAAAGAGGCCTATAACACGCCTATTTTTTCTTGTTTGACCATTTTGTATATTTGTGTCTGTAGAAAAGCAAGTCTTCTGGGGGTTTATTTCGTTTGAAAATTGACGTGATAGAGCTAGTTCTTATCTATAATTATGAAGATGTTTATTAAATAGCATATTTTTAGAATTAAAAGAAACTATTTTGTTTTTGTCATTGAGAATCGGGAATTTTTATCAACTGTAAAAGACCTCGTATAAGAACTGAAACGAAATTGCTTTTTACAAAATTATAACACCTATGTTTTAAAAAATACGTTTCATCTCATACAATTGTATTTATGATTCCGTTTCCGAAACCACTGAGCCTTCGGCATTTGGTTTATAACAACGCAAATATTAATGTTACCGCTACATTACTTATTCACTTGCCAAAATGAATGAACAAATAAAAAATTTAAATGACGTCATATTTCTTATGTAAACGAGAAAAAGAATGGAGACGGACGCCGTGGTGTTGTGCCTGTGGTGTAGGGGAAGCTATACTAGCTAAGCTATGTGTTTTAGGACCTCGCTTGGGGTCTGAGTGGCGATCGAAGATTCCAATAGTCAACCAGAGTAAAAGTCCGAAAATTTGTTTTAGAATAAGACCGCCATTTTAAGCTGGCACTGTTGATTATTTAACTAATTATGAAACTGTAATGATGTTCAATAAATAATGTTTTATTTCATCAAAAAGTTTATTCACTATTAGCAGATTAGTAAGGACACAATGTGAATAATTTTACTTTTATAGGTATTTATTATTAGAATTAAAAGATTTACAATCATATAAAAACTAAGCCATATTACTAAATTAAACCTTAAAACACACTTTATAAAAATAACGCTTATTTTTTTTACACTGACTATAATAGAAAGGTATATATTTTCGATCGGGATAGCTCGACATTATTATAATGAGTAACACAAAATACACAAAATATTGTCTTTATAGCTTAGCTTTAAGTGGTATAGCATATTAAATTAACATCATTATAAGAACGAACTAAATTTATAAATTGGTGACAATTACATTTTACTTAAGACACAAAAAGTGTCTGTTTTATTCACTTAGGCATCACAAGATGGCACTAGGGTTGCCTTTACAAAATATAATTTTAATTATATTTGACTACACTATTAGTCACAGTGGTTCGAGCAACGAGGTTGCATTTGAAACTATAGAGTGAGCCTATCAGAGTTTAAACCGTAAGCACTAGTGTGAACAAGTGTTGTCGTGAATTAGGTATGAAGATGGAGCTTGCCGTTTTAAAAAATCTATCTAAAACACTAATATTATCCTAACAATGTCAAAACCATCGATATTTTCTTATATAAGTTTGCGAAAATTAACTTAAATGAAAAACGAAATGTACTAGGATCAGACTAAAAACTGCTCTCGCTTGGCACAAGGGGAACCTAGCGATAGTAGCAGTATATGCATATCATACGTCGATGGGTTCGATGCACTCATGCAAATACTTTTGTCAGACCCCATGTTAATGTTTGTCCTAGCTTTGTGTTCTTTGTATATGCAATGACTTGTTTTTTTTGTACGCCTGTACTGTCCCACTTCTGGGCAAAGGATTTAACTACTTGATTGTTTCATTCAATTCTTCAAGCAATTTTTTTCTTATTTGCTGTCTTACAGCAAAAAGATACTCTAAATCAAACTACTTGAAAACATCTAGCCAAAAATTACAGGTAACCGTACAACCCTTCTCTGTAATAACTAAAGAAAAATATAATAAGTCAAACACAGATCACCTTTTTAATTTCTTGAAACAAAGGGATCCATATTTTTGAAGCCAACCCCCTCGCCGCGACGATTGTGCCTTAAGACCCCCAAATGATAATTTATTTTGTTGTTTCTAAAAAATACAAAGAACCGGTTGAGGCCGGTATTCGTCAAGATTTTAAACGAGTCAGTTTTTACTGCGATTTATAGTAAGTTTTGACCAGTTAAGTACGTGATTTCTTTCATGAAAATAAGATAAATACTTATGTTTGGATTTTCTTATAAGTATGTAATTACTTATAGAAAGTTCAAGTTGTCTGTAATGAAATAAATAAAGAACGAAAAATAAATGAAACTACAATCATGAAAACCACGGTAAGAACTAGGGCCTAATAGACATAAAATACTGGTATGTATTTATAAATAATTTTCGTCAACCACCCATATTTATAGCGTACATTACCAAATCCGTCCAGCCATAAAACATAAAATTTATCTCCCCATAAACGTAAAGATTGACACAAATTTTAAAAGACTCTAAAGTAGCAATTTCTCTTAAAATCGTAACCATTAAAATACAATTACCTCGAAACATTACTAAGAAGGTGCTTAAAGAACTTGACTTAAAATGGTTTTGGGGTCAAGTGTGAACTTTTTTTTTTAATAAAACAAGAAAATTTGAATAGCAGAGCGCCATCTGGCGGGGCAACTTGTTTAACTCCCCCCACAGCGGGGGAGGGTTAAACTTGGAGTTCTTTTTTTAAATTATGATCTTATAGGTGAACTTGTGATATTGTTAGAATCGGAATGAGGTGGGGGAAAGAGACGGAGCTATTAATGTTTGTATAGTTTTTCATTTGGATGATAAACTGCCTTTGGACTTTCAGCTGGGCAGTGAATGGTTCGTTGAGGTGCTTAAGAGAGTTTTCAGACTGCTTGGTATGTACACTATTGAATGATTGCGGTGAAATCTGGTTGACTTTTAAGTGTATGTATGTCTTGTTTTGTATAAATAAGTTATTTATACAGGTACAATTATGATGATGGTATATGTATTAACGAAAAGGAGTGCTTGTAAATACATTGCTCTAAAAAGCTATATGAGATTTCTAGCCGGCGATCCGTCAAATTAAAACATAACCGATTTAATTAATTATTTTTTACTAACCACAAAATAGTATAGAAATAACACATAATAATCGTACAGATATACAAAGGTTACATAAGCAATATCCAATACTTTTAAAAATTATATTATGTTCATCACTAAACTAAATTGCTTAACTTACTCCAATATTTTCAAGAATTTCAAGTCCAAGGACCAAAATCCGTAATCTTCGGATCGAAGGACCAAAATTTCTGAACTCACATCCAAGATAATTTCTTATCAAGCGTCCTTTAGAGTCATTAGCTTCGAATGGGGATTATAAGTAGGTCCCGCGGAAATAATTAACAATTTCAGCGACAGTTTGGGTATAAACGTTTTAGCTTGAGTCCGAGGGCCAATGGCGGCGCCCACCGTACTTATTATGTTCAAGGAGAAAGTATACTGCGATAAGTATTCAGACTTTTTTCAAGGTTCGGAAAATGAGTAAAATCTTATTAAAGTATCAAATCAAATCTAGTATAATAATATATTATAATCTAATACCATAATAATCATTGCTCATAAAAGATACGATGACCTACTGAAACCTTACTACCAAAAAATCATGCGAAAGTCAAATAGCAACTCTAGATAGACCTATGTCCACAAGTTGATTAAATAGTCTTAACTAGTTATCTGAATGTATCTGAAGAATTTATTATGAACCAGTAACACTAATTAAAATTCACTTTTAAGCAACACACAAAATAACTATCACCACATAGCCGCAATTCTCCATCAGCATTTACACTCCAAACATTCACTATAACCTCTACAAATTAATTCTCAGAATGCTTTCTTCTACCCCCAGTATACGTCTTACCTCTTACCTCCTCCGTGTGACCCTACAACAAGCACTTACCGACGTAAGAGGCATTTACCTCCGTCCCTCTTACTAGCCTTCTTAATAATTAAATTCACTTTGCGTTGAAAAAATCTTTGCTAATGTTATTACACAATTAGGGAACTAAAATTCAAGATTTGGTAGAGTTCATCTGGAATTAGTGTATGCGTTCTAAGTTATTACATTAAGACTTTTTGTTAATCTTAGAAACAAACATAAAGGAGCATTAAGAACGTCGGTTCTAATTTTATTGTAAAGAAAAGTACAAAGCTATTATGATGAATTCTGTTTTGTTATTTGCCTTAGATAGCAATCGCTTGAACCATGAAATTTAAAGAAAATAAAAATTGAGAGCTTTCAAGTACCATCATTCAGCCATAGTCCACTGCTGGACATAGGCCTCTCCCAATTTGCGCCACAATACCCGGTCATCCGCCCTCCGCATCCAAGTATACTTGTGCTAATTTAGCAACTAAAAAATCCTACGACTATTTTCCCCATGTTCATATTATATCATTGATAATTATAAGTTTCCGTCGACATCCGTTAACGATCAAATCAACACTCAACACACCAGGCACGGAACTAAGCCATCAACGAAAATAATGAATACCTTCACCTAACACAACCTCCAAAGTACAAAGGTACAAAACAAAAGTATAAAGGTACAAATTAAAAATTCAGACTCGCACGCCCCGAACAGGGTATTTTACACACGCGTCATAAACCTAATGTTATTTATTGTGGCAATAAACGAGGAAAAGTGAAAATAACGAGAGCGCCCTCCCCCCTAACCCGGTACGCGATCGACACCCACGCGATATTTCTCGAAACTCACTTAGTTTTGAAGTGAAATCAAAGTTTGTTAAAGCTGTATTTTGACTACAGCTAAATGTGTAAATGTACGTACATTCACGCAGGTTTAGGGCTATTTTCTTTTAGTAAGAGGTTTAGGTCGTACTGTAAATGTAAATGGGTTATTTCTACCTGTACCTGAACCGCAGTTATTGTTGAAAGGGTTGCCTTGAAACTCCTTTTATTTTGAATGAAACGTTTGCTATTTACTAGATATGAGCGTGCTTATTCTGTGAGGTTTGAGATTACATGATAGCAATGTTCTTGCAAAAGCTTTTAAAGTCGAAACTATTACCTTTTTTATAGTGCCTTCATTAAGTAGTTAATAGACCTAACAGAGAACATTAGGTAATATAGAGAGCTGGATAGAATGTTTAATAGTTAACAATGCTCCTTATTTTTATCGATTCAATTACTAAATGCAATTAGTTGTTAGTCGGCTGTTTGAATTAATAAATATGGTGTAATGAACATTAAATGATAAAAACTCATTACCAAAATCATTATCGCTATCAAAACGTTCAAAATAAACTAGGCGGCTATTTTCTTTTAAACGTTCTGATCTCTCTAATGGCGCGGCACATTCTTAATAACATCGGAACACCCGAGGGACGCCAAACTCAAATTTTGGATAAACTCAAATTGTCTTTAATACTTTTTATAATTAGACAATTTTACGCATCTGGGACCTTAAGTTCACCTACTTCGGGACTTCTACTTAATTATAAGAGACAATTAAGAGACGTTTACAAAATTATTATGAAACGATCGGTTTTGGAAAATGGTCCTTTCTGTCTTGGGTAGAAGGACCAGATTGGTCGGTCGCAAGTTTTGCAAAGTACATAATCGTCGTATTAAGTAATTTAGACCTTAATAGCTTTCGCTTTTGTGAAATGATTTCCCAGTTTTTAGGGATATAATTGAAGAGGGAGAGCTTATGAAATTCTTTATTATTATTATATGAATATTACTTGGGTCATTTTGGCTGTGATTCTGATTATTGTTATTGGTTTATTTTTCAGTTAGTCGCAATGAAAATGTATTAAATATCTTGTTATTTAAATGAAGAACTCATTACTCTTAGGATAATTATTAATCAGTTACTTTTTATTGCAAATATTTAATACATATACCTAGATTTACCTGAATGGTCTTATGTTCCTTGTATAGCCAATAAAGCTAGGTACATCATGATTTTTCTTAGTTAATTTAAAGGAAAACCCTGAGTTTTTCTGATCCATGACCCGTAAGAAGCGAAATGACCTCCCTACTGTTAAAGTGTAAAAGTTGGTTATAACTTTAACTTTACGAGCCGTGCCAGGGGGTCGGATATATGATAAAATTTAATTCTTGCCCACCCGTAAAGCGACTGATATAGAATCCGAATTAAATGTTTCGATTTTTACGATAAGTAATCATATTTTTAAGGGGATATCAAAAAGGTGTAAACTGTTTTAGTGGTACAAGACTTAAATAACTACTTCGTTATAGCATTCGAAAGTTCCTTCTGCCAATACCATGTACTGTACTGTTTAATGCAAGCTACGGACAATACTATTCTAGTAGCAGAATTTTGGGCCGACACAATATAAATAGATTGTCATCGACACGACAAGAAGAAGAATACCTATGTTCACAAATAAAGGTAATACAAATTCGAATTATTCGTATTCCCAATCTAACATTGGGGTTCGGCTTTCAGTCTGACTGTTTCCAGCTAAATACCATTTACATGAAACATCTACCTGTCTGACTTTTACACTCCGTATAGAAGTAATAAAAATCTATATACCGATTAATAATTGTGTTTAACTAAGTATCCAAAATCATTCCATTTCCATAAATTTCGGTACGTATGTTGTACAGAACAATGAATTCTATTAGGTATTCACCAGTTTTCTCATCTAAAGAGGCTCTACACTTTATTTTAAATGGGTATCAAGGTTTACAGGTACCAAGCAGGACCTCGATTCACCTATTTTAAATGCATGTCAGTGGTCGGTTAGTGTACTTGTCATTGTGCTTAATTTTCGTATTCAGACAAACCTACCATAAAATTTCATTGAACTCCCTAAGAGATTAGTCTCTTAGACCAATTAATGATCGTAATGGCAGTTATCAGAATGCCAACTATCGTAAAAAGGTCTAAATGAAGCAAGTCATTCGGTCCATTCAAGCAACTCTTAAACTTCTGAATCGAGTCCCAGGTAGAACGTTATATAAATATATTCTTAAGCGTAGATTGAATAAGCAAAACTTTAAGAGCAGACTTTATTTGTGTTTCTTGATTGATGTTGTATGCTTTGCGAGTTCGGAATCGGCGGTAAATTGCAATTTACTTTAGTACGACATAACTTTACTTCTTATACACTTTTATTGTCTTTTATGTTTGGTTCTGTGGGTATATAGGTACTTACACCATTTGGGGAAGCGTGTTAGAATCGTTGAAATAAAATTGCTTTGTGTTCCAGATGATTTTTTGTCTAGAAAAAAATATAAGGTATCGACTGTTAATTTCTGATCGCTACAGTATTCAGTCATTTATATACCTACATAGTGATTATTTGTAAGGTTTGCTGTCTCACCTAAACGAAGTTGAAAATAATATTATTAAAAGCCTGGGAGAACACAACAGATTAATATAAAAAGCAAGGAAATTCTATCGCGTTTTTTGCAATATATAAGCAAGCAAGTAGGTATAATTATTATTTTTTCAATCTGTTACCTACTACCGTTACTTAATAATCTACATAAAATGTTTTGAAGTTTGTTTGATCATCAGTCAAAAGTACGAAACTAAACACTACGCCATTATTTATGCGTATACATTAATGCGACATGAAACATCTAATCCTATAAAATTATGAAAACCTTTTAAGATGATTAGCGTCAATAACAATGCCTTAGCACTCAACAGCTTTTAAACTCAACGACAGTTTTCAAATAACGAACTTAAAGCGCCATCTTGATTAAGGTCAGCTGTCAAAATGGCGGGGTTTTAGTAATTAGTAGTGACATCTATCGAATTAGTTCATAAACAGCGCAATTTTGTAATGTTTTGGACTGGTCCTTCAGAAGAACTGAGTACTTACTTAAAATGTGTCAGTATACTTTAAAATTACGTCAAAACTTTAATAAATTAATCGACGAAGACGGGTATCTCTTAGAGGACCTATCTACCTAATGTCTTTCTCTAAAGCTTGTGTGATTAAGAGTACGTACATACCTACTTTATCGATATTAAAATAAAGTAATCAGTTGTTATAGATGAAATAGGCTTTAAGCTACATAGTTTAGCCATATTTTGTCGTAACTAACCTGATATCGTATAGCGTTCCAAAAAGTAACAACTTACACAATAAACTAGCCAAAGTACATCGTATACAAAATTTAAATTAACCACTTTTATAAAGGCTCTATTAAAAATAATAGGCTTATCTATAAGCTGGCGTCATAAACAATACTTGTTAGGTTGCTATGGCATCGGCGAGCATAACAAAATTGCTCGACGTTGTGACGAAAATTTGTAGTGTTTTGTTTTATTAAAAATGTCGAAGACCAAAACTGGGGCTGTTTGGGAAGACAGAGAGGTTCTTTTTGACTTGCCTTTTGCGTAAGTATCTTATATTCTTATTAAACAACTCCTATTGCTTAAACATCGTAGTAATAATTATCTTTATAGAAATACATATCTAAACACATATTCTTAAAGCGTTTTGTCCGATTGGGGAATGTGTTCATTAATTTTTTTGTTTCAAAATAATTTTTCTTTTTCACCAAATTAGTAATTGTTTAACACACAATTAAATCTAATATAAGAACAAATTCTAACTATATTAAAATTAAAACTTACATAAATAAAAACTAAACGGCGTCAAAGAACTCATCGTCATCCTTGTCAATGGCGGGGAACGTGCCCAGAAGGCTGGCTGCATTGCCACGTTGAATGGCTATGCCAATTCTCTGTGCAAGGAACAAACCAGCCCTCTGATCACGAGTAGATTCTACCAAACGTTTGGAAAGTTCTTTGAAAAGATTTCGTGCGCTCGGACCCCATGACCCGAGCGTTTCAACCCCAAACGGCTCGAAAATATAATCACCCACAATGTTATTATACTTCCGCCGCTTAAGGGTCTCCGCAGCTCCAGCAGCAGCGCCAGGAGAGGCTGCTGAACTTAGAACGTGGGACGGCGCAGGGGTGTCGACGCACGTTGCGTCCCACACCAAAGGCCGACCCAATTTCCAAGGCAGCAATGACATACCGTCAGGTCTCCTGCCATCGCCGCGCACCAAACCATTGGGTTCCAAAACAGCTGGTACACCGGCGGTGACAAGAGCACGACGAATTATGTCATTCAAATTTGAGTGGCGAGATATACGCCCTGCGCTCCTGCTGCAGGACAGGCCATGTTGACCGAGGCTGTCGACTGTCTCACCGCATTGACAACGATGACATGCGACACAGGGTATACCTAAACGTAAACTCATGGCGAGCCGAAAAGTATTATTATCCAAAATCGTACCAAGAGTGGATGATGGAAGTGCCTGTAACCAGAGGCCCGATTCCCATTCTCCCACAGCCAGGAGACGCGCACGCTCTGCAGTGTTGATTGACGTATTGACTAATTCTTTGCGTATCAAACTGCAAAGCGGCTCGTCCCACTGCCTCTGAGAAGAACGTTGCTCGGGTAGATCTGTGCCCGGGCAGGACATTTCCCAACTATTTACTGCCTCAGTCATGCATAGAATCTGAAAATCAACCAGAGAAGACCCTAAGATTTGCCTGGTCAACTTTTCAGTGCTGTGGACAGATGACAAAAATGCTGGTATTGTTTAACTGTATCTCCTAATTCCAGATATTTAAGATTAAGGCCTGGGGAGAAGATATTCGACAGGATTGAACCAATAGAAGACACTAAAGGCAACAGTGGAACTAAAGGGCGCATGGTAGTCACCAACTTGAGGATCATATGGCATTCCATGGCTTCTCCCAGGATTAACTTATGTTAGTATCCTAAAATTTCACCTAAATATTGGTAAATTTTAAACTCAATCTTGTCTGAGGTATTGGTGTCCTTTTCACTTGTATGAAATATGAAAAGGATAGACGTAAATAAGAGCTGTCAAATTCAGCATGAACTAAAATGCAATAAAACTGCTATTAGCGAGGCGTAAATAGGTTAAAAAATTGTAAAAACCAAATAATTGTCTTCCATTGCTTTTGTTTTTTATGTTTATTTTGTGCACACCGGAATCAGTACCAATATTTTTATATACTGAAAACGTGATCAAACGTTTTATTCAATGAAACAGTTTTGAAACTCAGTTCTCCAATTAGTGGTTATCGAGCAATAATACCAAAACAACCATTCTAGGGAAATCAATTAGTAATCGCTACTAGTAAGCGTACAAAAGGATGCATCGCTAATGAATGAAATTAGAATTGCCTTTACAGCACTCGCGTTGCGTATTTCAATTATAAACCAATCGTACGTTAATTCAGGTTTATTGTGAATTCATTAAGGCTTTTGATTGGGTGAACATGTGCTTCGGTATCGATAGTTTAACGATTGGTGAATTTCCTATGATATACAGTACATTTAATTTACGATATTGATGTTTATAAAACTTTAGAAACGATTATTGTTAGTATACTATCTTAAACCACAAAATAATCACTAGGAGTTCCTCAAGGAATAATCCTAGGCCCTACCTTAGTATAAGTGATCAAATATTTTTTTTTATATAATAAAGTAGGTGATCAATTAATTAAGGCTTACTTATGTAATTTCCTATTTACTTATCCTCTTCCAGCTATTGGTCTCAACTGCATATTATCAACAAATACAAAAGTGGTGAACTCTGGCCTTCGAGGGACGACGCAGGCTCTGAACGTGTTAGCAGCATACAAAACAAATAAATATGAATTCATATTTACTAACCTATCGCCGAATTGTGTGAGACATTACACTTCTGTTGCCGGAGTCTTTAAGTAAGTACCTTAGTAGACGTAAGCTTTATAGACGTCTTAAAATACATCAAATCATGTTAAAATAGAATCATAGTCTGACTTAAAAAAAAAAACTCACGGTGATTTTCAGTACCTTTAGTAAACATACCTAATATTTAAAACAATAATTAAGAAGTTTGAATAAATATTTGATAAGCCATTAACATCTTTGATATAACTAATTTATTTGCAGAGCTTACGCTGGCTCCCGTATGTACCGAGATCTCAAACTAAGAGGTGCTATTATCCACAATAAGCACCTAAGAATGCTGCCACTGGAACAAGTGAGAATAACTTATTTACTTATATTTACTGTTCGAATACATACCTTAATCTTCTCCTGTACGGTCACGAGCAAAACTATGTATACACTCTCCAATTTTTATTTATTTTTTGCTTAAATTCTAGAATGATATTGTTAATCGAATGAATGATTAATGAAGAAATAATTGAAAACAGTTCCTTAAGACGAAAATTTCGCCAAATTTGTTTTACATTCTCGCTATGTGTGTACTTGTTTTTGCTCGTAAGTGTACACTACTGACTTGGATCTTTCCTTACCTACTAATTCTACTTACTATGCTTCTTTAGTTTCCTTCTTTTCAAGCATATAGAACTTGCTATTACTTTCCAGATATGTCTAAGCGAGCACAGTATTTGGAATCTATCAAGTGACTCCGGGAACTTAGGCACCATGGTAGTTACGAACGTGAGGATCGTCTGGTTCGCAGACATTAATGACGCCTTCAACGTATCTATGCCGTACATTACTATTGAAAGTGTAAGTAAAAAACAAAAAGCTATAATAATGCAGTGTCTCTATGTATACAAAAGCCATGTATGAACATATCATACAGCTACATCATACCAGCTGATAACCAGCGTAGCAACAAGCATGCTAGTCAATGCACATCTTTATCTGTATGATAACAAACCTTCTACATACACTCTTAGCTTCTTCGATACAGGATCGAGACTATTCGAGAAACACACTAACTGGTATATGATGTTATTTATTAATTCTTAATGTTCTAGATCGCAATCAAAGACTCTAAGTTCGGAGAAGCGTTAGTGTTTGTAGTTCGTCCAACATCAGGGGGCTACGTATTGGGATTCAGAGCGGATCCTCGAGAAAGACTGCGGCCGTTACTAACTGAACTGAAGGCATTGCATCAAGCTTATACTGAAAAACCTATATTTGGGATTGAAGTTACTTGGAATAATGAGGTATTATGGTATTATTTTTAGTTTCCAATGCTATGTGCAAGCGTTAAAGACGAAGTCATAAAGTAATATCAAATGAAAAATTTATGAAAAACTAGGGTTATAAACAAGAATTGTAATTGGGCACTTAAATAAGTTTAATTTGTTATTTTTCAGAATACAAGACCTTCATCGGATGATATAGATGAATTGGAAGAAATAGGAGAGCCTCGCGGTGAAATGGGACCAAACTTGTATCTGGCGTCACAACTGGCCCAAAATAAAGGTGAATCGGAAAGCCCACCGATCTATAGCCCGTATTTAGGACTCGCTATAGAACCTATTAAAGAAGGATTTACTTTGAAAAGTCTTTTTGAAGTACAGTCTTCTTCATAAATTTAATTTGTCTAATTATGTTCTATTTCATACAGGGTGTTACGAAACCCCTGTACGATCCGTTAAAGGGTTGTTGGGTATCGATATGTGATTGCATTAAGGTAGAAAATAATTGAAAAAGAAAATTAACCTAAAATGTGTTTTTCTCCAAATGGCGAGTTGGAGTGACGGCATCGTCACAGGTTCTGCCAAATGATCATACAAAAGGCCACCATTAACACCGACGAAAATAATGGGGTAGTTTTTTATTTATCTTCAAATTTAGGGATTTTCACAACTTCATTATTATTGTTATTTTCATGAATTTTCCAAATTTAATATTTTATTTGGGCCTGTGATTGTGAACCCTATATCACCCTTTCGGGTCGGACAGGGGTTACGTAACACCGTGTATTTATTTGCTGTTGGAATGTCATAAAAAAACATGATTATATTGCTCTAAATAAAGTTTATTAATAAAGATTTCTAAATAGCCAATGTAAATAGCGTATATTTTTACATAAACCAAAACTACACAATAATAGAACAACGTAAGTAAAAGACCAAATAAAACAATATAAAAGAGATGCTCAAAAGGCTTATATCAAATATAAAAAAAATCTAAAATTCCAGTATGAAGTTGGTCAACCTCGCGAACTTCACACAAACAACTGCCAACAAGTTTGTAAATAATGTGACGTTTTGTGAACTTGTTACGACTTGATTATTTATGTTCTATGAACTATTTATTTTTTATAATTTACAAAAGCAAGGATATCTTTAAATATCAATAAGTTTGTTATGAAATAATTATGTTTCTCTAGACGTAACTGACAAAAAATCTTTTGTGTTATTGTTTTACTTCGTGAGCTACTATCGTGATATTTGTAAAAAATGAATAAAGAAAACAGTAAAAACGCAGCTGGTCTGGTAAGTAACGGATAAACTTTCCACTGACGGGTTTGGAGTAGGAGGTTCATTTTTTTTTTATAGATAGCACTCATAATCAGAAAGCTTTTCACAAATTTTTAAGTTGCGGAGGCTCACAGTTTACGAGATATAAAATTCTAAAGTTTCCTTAGGAATTGATAATATATCGCATGGTTGATGTCAAATTTGACGTTTTACGTTCCTGTTGACGGTGTCGGTATGTTTATTAAATTTCATCATGTTATTTCTTGAAATAAAATAATATTTACGCATAGTAAATTAGACACTAAATAAAAAATCAAAAAAATTAACTTAGTTCGTAATTAATGCGCACTAAAAACGCGCAATTACATTGACTTTTTAAATTAAAATAACCAATATTCTTTCGACATTGTGGAACGGAACCCGGAGCGACGCCATTCTGTTTTATTTATTGACAGATATAATCAACAATCTATCCACCGATACTCATTAGTGATAAGATTAGCCTTCCTTGGTCCAGGAGCGAGCGAAGCGAGCTCGGAAGTTTTGCGCACCCCGACACGGATAGGTTAGGTTAGAAGGAGTTGGCGGGATCTATGTTCGCGAGCGAAGCGAGCGAACGTAGATCCCGCCATCTCCTTCGTGGTTTTTTTTTTTTAAACCACCCAAAAGTAGGAGCCCCGCGAAGCGGGGCTCCGTCGACTTGACTTGACAGGCGAGCCTTTCTTGGTCCAGGAGCGAGCGAAGCGAGCTCGGAATTTTTGCGCACCCCGACTCGGATAGGTTAGGTTAGAAGGAGGTGGCGGGGACTATGTTCGCGAGCGAAGCGAGCGAACGTAGACCCCGCCACCTCCTTCGTGGTTGTTTTTTTTTTTAAACCACCCAGAAGTAATTTTTAATTAAAAACATTTTTGTCGTCATTAGTGTTTTTACCGATCCTAACCTCAAAACTTTAACCATGGATTTCTCTATAAAGATGGGGCTCCGCGGGGTGGGGATGGTACAGGGGGGTAGCCCCCCCCTCCCCCCTCCCTTATAGCCATTGTAAATACCCTAACTTAACCTCAAAAATGTAATCATGAATTTCTCCATAACCATGGGGCGCCGCGGGATGGGGGTGGTACAGGGGGGTAGCCCCCCTCCCTCCCCCTCCCCCCTCACCCCCCCTCCCGTATATTCATTGTACTTAAAGGAAAGTTTAACCTAAGTAACTTTTCATTAACATTATAACCTTCTTCAAATGCTCAAAACTATGAAGTATTTATTCAAATAGCACAAAAATAACAGAATGTATAAAAAATATTGTTTTCTTTATCAGCTGATTATGATAATACTTTGTCATGTCATGTAGATGTCTTTATATTATCAGAAAAAGTAAAGAATATTATGTATGTTAATTATTTAACATAAGTTTTCATCATAGTTACAAATAATTAAGTAATCAATTTTGAATATTTTATTTTTGCTCTAAACCACAAGATCTTTTTTTCTTAATGACATATGCCATCATAACATGGCACTATCAAAGTACATACCATACTAAAATATAATTGCATTCTTCCAGCGCCGCTCGGCCATAGCGGAAAGAATCCGTCTCAGAGAAGAATGGTCAGCATTGAAAGAAATAGACACAGCCACTACGTCAAGAGCTCAGACAGAAGTTAAAAAGCCGGTCAAATGTAGAACAACTCCCAATGTATCAAGTAAAAGGAAGCAGAATACTCCTAGTCAGAAAAAGGTAAGCTTTTTAATTTATTTCAATAAAATTCTTCTTCTGTTCTATTTATTTCTTTATTGTATGGTTAAATTACAAAATAAAATTAAAGAAAGAAATACATGTACAAGAACCCGGCCTTATTGCACCTGGCAATCTCTTCCAGTTCCAAGTTTCACTATTCTCCTAGTTTTATCCAAAGAAAGAGTCTCTAATATGTTAATCCGGAGTTGAATGCTGGACTGTTGCCATCATTGAGGAGAGATGCCGCTTCATCTTGCTTTCACAATTGCCACAGACCTATAAGCATTCATAGACATCTCATAAACTATCTGTAAGCTAGTTCAGCCGAATCTGTAATGCAACATTGAATGACAGCAACCAACATTGATAAAATGTATCCTGATAATAATAATCGTTTTTTTGGTATTGATATCATACATTTCAATTGGTATTGCTAAAATTGTATATAAATGAAGAACTCCTTGATATTTTGTTTACTTTCATGTGTTTCTTGTATAGTATATTTATTTAAAACTGGGTATTCATAGAACTTGTTATTTTAATTACCCACATTATTTTAATGTGACAGTTTATTATTGTTGTTGACTAATTTATCAAGCAGCATTGTGTAATTTTTTATATACTTTAAGTTTTTAAGTGTAGTGAGTTATTTGTTTCTTTTCTATGTAAGAAAAGTATTTTTCGACAGTGCAACAGTTTCACAGTTATTATGAGTGTGCCAAAGTTTCAAAAAGTATGTTTTTGTCCTTGAATTTTGTCTTATGTTTATGAAATATAAATGTACATCATTATTGTTCTTGTAGTAGTATTGAATTGTTAATTAATAAAATCATAACATAATTGTATGAATAAAGTTAGTTGGCCTAATCTTTATGTACTTAGTAAAGTATGTATTTATTACAATAAATTAAATCTTTATTTCTTTTAATGCTACAGTGAAATAGCGTCACAGGACAGGTATGTTTAGTGCGCCTTGTGTAACATGAAGCATAATCAATTTTAATGTGACATTCAGTTCACAAATACCAACCCATGGATGCATATTTTTATTGTCAACATAAACCAATTAATTACTTGACACCTGGGTGTTACCACCCAGATAAATGAAGTAGATATGTAGATTGGTATTTACCATGTTAATAGGTAGGTAGTAGGCAGGTGCTAGGTGGAAAAAGTGCATTCCAACGCATGCCGGGCACAGCTAGTTTCAATCTAAATAGAAAAATCTACTTAGTAATAAAAAATAAGATAAATTATCGCTATACCCAGTATTTATTCCTGCCATTACTTTACAGGGTAGCCAAAGAACAATGCAACTGACGAGTGATGCGCTACGCGGCGTGGTGGCTCTGGTCGACGTGGGTGGTGAGAGCCGCGCGTTGCCGCTGCGCTGTGCGCTGGCCGCGTTGGGCGCCACCGTCGTCATAGAGTGGAGCCCGCTAGTCACGCATCTCGTGTGGACTGACGGTAAGAATGACGCAACTGATGAGTGACGCGCTCCACGGTGTGGTGGCTCAGGCCACGATGGGTGGCAAAACCCAGTCATTTCCTGTCGCTTTCATGTCATTAACGGCTACATAAAGATAAAGATAAATTTATTTGTTAAAAACATATGTTACATAAGGTGGTACAATATTATTTAGAGTTTCAATATGTTTTGCCATATCAGGCGTACAAATATACATTTATTAAACTTAAAATCTACATTGGGATACTTAATTAAAACAAATAAGAAAATATGTGAAAGAGTGTTACAATTTCAATTTTAAATATTATCTTTTAAGAAATCGTCTACATTATAGTAAGCTCTTTTACATAAAATTTGTTTAAGTTTCTTTTTAAATAAACTAATATTTAATATTTTGTATGTACATGGTACTTTATTATAAATTTTGGGAGCCATACAAAATAAACTTCTCCACATGAGGGTAGGTAAAATTCTGTATATTTTGTGTGCAGCTGGTTGTCGCGCCACCCGCGCCAAAGCCCGCGCTCTAGCGTGCAAGCTGGTGTCGCCGCTGTGGGTGGAGGCGTGCGCGGCGGCCGCACAGCGCCTGTCCGAGCGCAGCTTCCCCGCCGCACCGCGACAGTCTGACCTGCCCTCGCCGCGTACTCTACGGCAGCTGCTGGTAGGTACACACACATACACACTCTAGCGTGCAAGCTGGTGTCGCCGCTGTGGGTGGAGGCGTGCGCGGCGGCCGCACAGCGCCTGTCCGAGCGCAGCTTCCCCGCCGCACCGCGACAGTCTGACCTGCCCTCGCCGCGTACTCTACGGCAGCTGCTGGTAGGTACACACACATACACACTCTAGCGTGCAAGCTGGTGTCGCCGCTGTGGGTGGAGGCGTGCGCGGCGGCCGCACAGCGCCTGTCCGAGCGCAGCTTCCCCGCCGCACCGCGACAGTCTGACCTGCCCTCGCCGCGTACTCTACGGCAGCTGCTGGTAGGTACACACACATACACACTCTAGCGTGCAAGCTGGTGTCGCCGCTGTGGGTGGAGGCGTGCGCGGCGGCCGCACAGCGCCTGTCCGAGCGCAGCTTCCCCGCCGCACCGCGACAGTCTGACCTGCCCTCGCCGCGTACTCTACGGCAGCTGCTGGTAGGTACACACACATACACACTCTAGCGTGCAAGCTGGTGTCGCCGCTGTGGGTGGAGGCGTGCGCGGCGGCCGCACAGCGCCTGTCCGAGCGCAGCTTCCCCGCCGCACCGCGACAGTCTGACCTGCCCTCGCCGCGTACTCTACGGCAGCTGCTGGTAGGTACACACACATACACACTCTAGCGTGCAAGCTGGTGTCGCCGCTGTGGGTGGAGGCGTGCGCGGCGGCCGCACAGCGCCTGTCCGAGCGCAGCTTCCCCGCCGCACCGCGACAGTCTGACCTGCCCTCGCCGCGTACTCTACGGCAGCTGCTGGTAGGTACACACACATACACACTCTAGCGTGCAAGCTGGTGTCGCCGCTGTGGGTGGAGGCGTGCGCGGCGGCCGCACAGCGCCTGTCCGAGCGCAGCTTCCCCGCCGCACCGCGACAGTCTGACCTGCCCTCGCCGCGTACTCTACGGCAGCTGCTGGTAGGTACACACACATACACACTCTAGCGTGCAAGCTGGTGTCGCCGCTGTGGGTGGAGGCGTGCGCGGCGGCCGCACAGCGCCTGTCCGAGCGCAGCTTCCCCGCCGCACCGCGACAGTCTGACCTGCCCTCGCCGCGTACTCTACGGCAGCTGCTGGTAGGTACACACACATACACACTCTAGCGTGCAAGCTGGTGTCGCCGCTGTGGGTGGAGGCGTGCGCGGCGGCCGCACAGCGCCTGTCCGAGCGCAGCTTCCCCGCCGCACCGCGACAGTCTGACCTGCCCTCGCCGCGTACTCTACGGCAGCTGCTGGTAGGTACACACACATACACACTCTAGCGTGCAAGCTGGTGTCGCCGCTGTGGGTGGAGGCGTGCGCGGCGGCCGCACAGCGCCTGTCCGAGCGCAGCTTCCCCGCCGCACCGCGACAGTCTGACCTGCCCTCGCCGCGTACTCTACGGCAGCTGCTGGTAGGTACACACACATACACACTCTAGCGTGCAAGCTGGTGTCGCCGCTGTGGGTGGAGGCGTGCGCGGCGGCCGCACAGCGCCTGTCCGAGCGCAGCTTCCCCGCCGCACCGCGACAGTCTGACCTGCCCTCGCCGCGTACTCTACGGCAGCTGCTGGTAGGTACACACACATACACACTCTAGCGTGCAAGCTGGTGTCGCCGCTGTGGGTGGAGGCGTGCGCGGCGGCCGCACAGCGCCTGTCCGAGCGCAGCTTCCCCGCCGCACCGCGACAGTCTGACCTGCCCTCGCCGCGTACTCTACGGCAGCTGCTGGTAGGTACACACACATACACACTCTAGCGTGCAAGCTGGTGTCGCCGCTGTGGGTGGAGGCGTGCGCGGCGGCCGCACAGCGCCTGTCCGAGCGCAGCTTCCCCGCCGCACCGCGACAGTCTGACCTGCCCTCGCCGCGTACTCTACGGCAGCTGCTGGTAGGTACACACACATACACACTCTAGCGTGCAAGCTGGTGTCGCCGCTGTGGGTGGAGGCGTGCGCGGCGGCCGCACAGCGCCTGTCCGAGCGCAGCTTCCCCGCCGCACCGCGACAGTCTGACCTGCCCTCGCCGCGTACTCTACGGCAGCTGCTGGTAGGTACACACACATACACACTCTAGCGTGCAAGCTGGTGTCGCCGCTGTGGGTGGAGGCGTGCGCGGCGGCCGCACAGCGCCTGTCCGAGCGCAGCTTCCCCGCCGCACCGCGACAGTCTGACCTGCCCTCGCCGCGTACTCTACGGCAGCTGCTGGTAGGTACACACACATACACACTCTAGCGTGCAAGCTGGTGTCGCCGCTGTGGGTGGAGGCGTGCGCGGCGGCCGCACAGCGCCTGTCCGAGCGCAGCTTCCCCGCCGCACCGCGACAGTCTGACCTGCCCTCGCCGCGTACTCTACGGCAGCTGCTGGTAGGTACACACACATACACACTCTAGCGTGCAAGCTGGTGTCGCCGCTGTGGGTGGAGGCGTGCGCGGCGGCCGCACAGCGCCTGTCCGAGCGCAGCTTCCCCGCCGCACCGCGACAGTCTGACCTGCCCTCGCCGCGTACTCTACGGCAGCTGCTGGTAGGTACACACACATACACACTCTAGCGTGCAAGCTGGTGTCGCCGCTGTGGGTGGAGGCGTGCGCGGCGGCCGCACAGCGCCTGTCCGAGCGCAGCTTCCCCGCCGCACCGCGACAGTCTGACCTGCCCTCGCCGCGTACTCTACGGCAGCTGCTGGTAGGTACACACACATACACACTCTAGCGTGCAAGCTGGTGTCGCCGCTGTGGGTGGAGGCGTGCGCGGCGGCCGCACAGCGCCTGTCCGAGCGCAGCTTCCCCGCCGCACCGCGACAGTCTGACCTGCCCTCGCCGCGTACTCTACGGCAGCTGCTGGTAGGTACACACACATACACACTCTAGCGTGCAAGCTGGTGTCGCCGCTGTGGGTGGAGGCGTGCGCGGCGGCCGCACAGCGCCTGTCCGAGCGCAGCTTCCCCGCCGCACCGCGACAGTCTGACCTGCCCTCGCCGCGTACTCTACGGCAGCTGCTGGTAGGTACACACACATACACACTCTAGCGTGCAAGCTGGTGTCGCCGCTGTGGGTGGAGGCGTGCGCGGCGGCCGCACAGCGCCTGTCCGAGCGCAGCTTCCCCGCCGCACCGCGACAGTCTGACCTGCCCTCGCCGCGTACTCTACGGCAGCTGCTGGTAGGTACACACACATACACACTCTAGCGTGCAAGCTGGTGTCGCCGCTGTGGGTGGAGGCGTGCGCGGCGGCCGCACAGCGCCTGTCCGAGCGCAGCTTCCCCGCCGCACCGCGACAGTCTGACCTGCCCTCGCCGCGTACTCTACGGCAGCTGCTGGTAGGTACACACACATACACACTCTAGCGTGCAAGCTGGTGTCGCCGCTGTGGGTGGAGGCGTGCGCGGCGGCCGCACAGCGCCTGTCCGAGCGCAGCTTCCCCGCCGCACCGCGACAGTCTGACCTGCCCTCGCCGCGTACTCTACGGCAGCTGCTGGTAGGTACACACACATACACACTCTAGCGTGCAAGCTGGTGTCGCCGCTGTGGGTGGAGGCGTGCGCGGCGGCCGCACAGCGCCTGTCCGAGCGCAGCTTCCCCGCCGCACCGCGACAGTCTGACCTGCCCTCGCCGCGTACTCTACGGCAGCTGCTGGTAGGTACACACACATACACACTCTAGCGTGCAAGCTGGTGTCGCCGCTGTGGGTGGAGGCGTGCGCGGCGGCCGCACAGCGCCTGTCCGAGCGCAGCTTCCCCGCCGCACCGCGACAGTCTGACCTGCCCTCGCCGCGTACTCTACGGCAGCTGCTGGTAGGTACACACACATACACACTCTAGCGTGCAAGCTGGTGTCGCCGCTGTGGGTGGAGGCGTGCGCGGCGGCCGCACAGCGCCTGTCCGAGCGCAGCTTCCCCGCCGCACCGCGACAGTCTGACCTGCCCTCGCCGCGTACTCTACGGCAGCTGCTGGTAGGTACACACACATACACACTCTAGCGTGCAAGCTGGTGTCGCCGCTGTGGGTGGAGGCGTGCGCGGCGGCCGCACAGCGCCTGTCCGAGCGCAGCTTCCCCGCCGCACCGCGACAGTCTGACCTGCCCTCGCCGCGTACTCTACGGCAGCTGCTGGTAGGTACACATACACACACATAACACAAACAGACACATACTCCCATGTAAACGAACCTACACAAAATTACACTCGCACACAGCCGCTCACACAAACACACACTGCCTTGTACAAAAACCCACTCAACATTATTCTTCCACACAGTCGCTCACTCATACGCACGCTCCCATGTACACAAACCTACATAACATTTCACTTAACCTCAGAGCATAATACTATCATCTAGTCGCTCACATGGGAGACACATTCCTACGTAAAGATATCCACATAACATTCGTTCAGTGTCTCACACGATCACACAGTACAGAAAACCAACACAGCAGCACACACACACACACACACACACACACACACACACCCACACACACCCTATCGCTCAGATAAACACATTCTGCTCACATATAAAAACATCCTTTATTCGATATAATTTTGTTTGTTACTTTACAGAAAAAGGCTGATATGGAGAACGTCCCCCTAATAGACCTGCTGTCAGGCAGTAAGGAAGACAACAACAATGGCGCTCCAAAGCTGCGGATATCGTCAGGCACGGACACCAGCACTGACAAGAGCCACAACTCTTCCAGGGAAACTATTGGTAAGTTATATTAGCTTCACCATGTAGTAGTATACTAGAGGAAGACAACAACAATGGCGCTCCAAAGCTGCGGATATCGTCAGGCACGGACACCAGCACTGACAAGAGCCACGACTCTTCCAGGGAAACTATTGGTAAGTTATATTAGCTTCACCATGTAGTAGTATACTAGAGGAAGACAACAACAATGGCGCTCCAAAGCTGCGGATATCGTCAGGCACGGACACCAGCACTGACAAGAGCCACGACTCTTCCAGGGAAACTATTGGTAAGTTATATTAGCTTCACCATGTTTGGTTATCAGGCTGTTACTGAAAGAGTGTATGTATCTAAACGGGGTGAAAATAATATGTGGTATACAATAATTTTATCCAGCTCAAAGAATGTTAGTAATATTATTAATATCTAATTTCGGAGTGCCAGTCAAACTATCCTTGCCAAATCTTGGGAATAGATTATTACCTACTAGCGGCCCGCCCCGGCTTTGCTCGGGTGCAACGCTGATACCTACACTATATATCTGTCGCAGACAAATAGTATAATATGGCATTTTACATACGGCGTCGTCAGTTTAAAAACGTTTGCGGTTATGTAATATGCCGAAGGCAAAATGTCAAATCATTCAATCGTCATAATGCGACGTTAGTGTTATTTTAGGGTGAGTATGCTCATTAAAATCTCGAGAAAAACTTTGAATTACATACGTCGTCGCTCGCTTCGCTCGCTCTGTTGCAAGGTCACAATATCTAACCTAACCTAACCTATTGATCTCTGTCACAAAGTCGAACCTAATCAAGCAATTGATTTCTGAGCCTATGAATATATGAATATTCAATCATGGATTCGTTCATACATGGTTTTTTGACCAAAAATACTCTGCAGGAGTCCTTCACGACCTTTTTTGACGACGACGGCATTTTTGACGTGCTGGATAACCTCAAAAACTAAATACTTCAATTTGCCTCGGCATTATGTATATGGTGTTTAAATTTTCGATGAAATGTTGTGGTGAGGCATATTATAAAGTGACACGGCAATCTACATGTTACCTTGGGCATATTACATAACCGCAAACGTTTTTAAACTGACGATGCCTTATGTAAAATGCCAAATTATACTATTTGTCTGCGACATATCAACACAACCATAAAGTTCTGTAGTGCGAAGCACAGCCTTCGACGCACTACTTGGTATAGGCACGCGCCCTACGGCCCCCCGGCCGTCATCGCCGCAACCGCGATGTCGCTGCATTTTAAATTTTGTAATATCTTCGAAAATATTCATTTAAATTACATGCTGTAAAAGGCAATATTGATCTATATTACATGCACAATTTATTAAAGGTACTTAATTGGATAAGGATTAATACTGTATAGCTTAAAATCGCTTTTTCGTAAATAAGTAATAAATAAACGATAAAAAATGGTTATTGTGGGTTATCCTTAAGAGATAGACATATGCCATCGCGGACTTTTTTGTAGATCTTTTTAAGGTGCACAATACTGTAGTACATTATTTTGATCTATCTCGTAGGGTTCAGCCAGCGTTTGTAATGTAAGCGCAAAAAATTTGTTCGTTAATAAATAAACGATAAAAAATGGTAATTGTGGGTTATCCTTAAGAGATAGACATATGCCATCGCGGACTTTTTTGTAGATCTTTTTAAGGTGCACAATACTGTAGTACATTATTTTGATCTATCTCGTAGGGTTCAGCCAGCGTTTGCAATGTAAGCGCAAAAAATTTGTTCGTTTACTTAAATCTCTAAGATTATCCGTGTTCCTCTACTATATTATGCATGTATTATACATATAAACCTTCCTCGTGAATAACTCTATCTATTAAAAAAAACCGCATCAAAATCCGTTGCGTAGTTTTAAAGATCTAAGCATACATAGGGACAGACAGCGGGAAGCGACTTTATTTTATACTATGTAGTGATAGTGATAGTGATAGTGATAGTGATTTTGTAATATCTTCGAAAATATTCATTTAAATTACATGCTGTAAAAGGCAATATTGATCTATATTACATGCACAATTTATTAAAGGTACTTAATTGGATAAGGATTAATACTGTATAGCTTAAAATCGCTTTTTCGTAAATAAGTAATAAATAAACGATAAAAAATGGTTATTGTGGGTTATCCTTAAGAGATAGACATATGCCATCGCGGACTTTTTTGTAGATCTTTTTAAGGTGCACAATACTGTAGTACATTATTTTGATCTATCTCGTAGGGTTCAGCCAGCGTTTGCAATGTAAGCGCAAAAAATTTGTTCGTTTACTTAAATCTCTAAGATTATCCGTGTTCCTCTACTATATTATGCATGTATTATACATATAAACCTTCCTCGTGAATAACTCTATCTATTAAAAAAAACCGCATCAAAATCCGTTGCGTAGTTTTAAAGATCTAAGCATACATAGGGACAGACAGCGGGAAGCGACTTTATTTTATACTATGTAGTGATTTTAAGCTAAAATTCTGTAAACTTACTCTATACCAGATGTGAACTTCACCTCTTTTGAATAGATATAGCCTTTCGGTAACATCCTGCTTGCCGAAAACAAGACCAATCTCCAATCTGTTAACGTCTTAGAATGTAGGTGTTTAGTTGATTCTAATTCTCACGCATGATTTTTTATACTTACATATGTTTTTTGACAGGATATGTTATAATTTTGTTAATCACTGAAAAGATTCGGGCATACCAAGGATGTTAGGTAAAATTCAGACATAGAAAATGAAAAATAAGTATAAAACATTGTCTTAAAACTAGAATTCATACTTGAAATCATTTCTCAACGACACTTATCGATAATATAGATTAGATATAATTATTGTTCTACTTCAAACATTCACCTACAGGCTGTTAAGAAAACCCTGACCGACCCGCAAGGATATACAGTTCAGAATCACATGCCCAAATAAAATATCAGATATTGAAAATTCATGATAAAAACAATAATAATGGATTTTGAAATACTTAACCATTTTTTTCCCGAAATCCCCTAAATCTAGAACATCAATTTCGTCGGTATGTTATGGGGTTACTTGGTAATTAGGTAGCATCTGTGACAACTCAACCTCGAATTTTGAGAAAAAAAAATACCTTTTTATTTCTTTTTTCTTATTTTCCATCATTTTTCCCCATTTTTGTAATCAGATATCGACACCTAACAACACCTTCACGGATCGGACATTTCTTAACACCCTGATATTTCTAAAGTTCTTATTGCCTCCGTCAATAATATTACTGAAGCTTCTCACATAATACTTTATAACATTATATAGCAGCAGAGTCGCGTATCAACACAGCGCCGCGCGGACAACAGTCGCCGGCGCGCGGCGGTCGGTCCAGGCGGAAACTGTTCACACATAAAGAGGGACAACTTGCTACCTCCGGAGAAGAGACCGGTAAGATAATATATGTAACAAGCTGACCCGAGACTTCGTATTATCAATCGATAAATAATAGCCTAAATTTTGTATATGTATAATGGACATTTACAAGAAATATATCAATTGAAAGAAATAATGGCCTAATAACGGAGCTGGGTGAAGGCAGTTTAATTTAACATTTTTTTTTATTCATTACCTTCATTTCATAATTATTCACCTTTTAAAATTTATCTGGACTTCTAAAAATATTTCAATACCAAAATTAGCCAAATCGGTCTAGTCGGTACGCGAGTTTTAGCGAGACTTACGAAGAGCAATACATTTTTATATATCTAGACTAGTAAACGTCATCACCTTACCTGATGCTCACCAGCCTGACTGCTTTTTAACCGATTTCAAAAAAATAGATACTCAATTCGACTGTATTTTTTACGTTTGTTACCACAGAACTTTAGACTGGGTGAACTAATTCTAATGATTCTTTTTTTTTATTTGAAAGCTGATGCTTCCCTTGTGGTCCCATTTTCATTAAATTAATATATGAATTATTCCAGATGAAGACACAACAGCCCGCAGCAAGTTACAGAACAGCAAGCTAACGCAGCGCGAACGCCGCGACCTCGCGCGGGCGGAGCGTATGGCCAGGAAACTGCTCGCCGAGTGCAACACGCAACGCAACCAGCCCCTGCCAGCTACACAGAACTTGATGAACCCTAAAATTGTAAGTAAATACAATGAAATAGATGTACTGACAAGTTAAAGTGAATTTACTGCACTAAATATGATGTTAAAAAAAAGTATAAACGATGTTATATTTATAGAGATAAATAAAGGGAAATGGGCATTCTGGTCTAGTAAATACAGTAAATACAGAGTGCAGTGTCCCATACTCGTCTCCATAACTTTCGGTCTTTTCTCCTTCAGAACATTAACTTCGATTTGTTATTTATGAAAGCCCCATTCCATTATAACAACATAACATATCATCACGCCTGTATCCCCGAAGGGGTAGGCAGAGGTGTACCAATGTACACCCACAGTTCGCCGATATGTTTTTAGGTCCCATGTAATAGGGGGCGAGCCTATTGCCACTAACCGGGCACAAATCCAAACTCCGACCTGCTACTGAGAATTTCATAGAAAAACCCAATAACACCTTGGTCGACTCGGGAATCGAACCCAAGACCTCTAGCGTAGCAGTCGCGCTTAGCACCACTAGGCCAACGAGGCATTCCATTATCCAAACTATTACAAACGCCTGGTTGACACTTCGCTATACCCAAAGGGTGGCTTCTACCTAGATTGGCGCATAAGCACTGCCATAAAGGCCATAAAGGCCTTTTGGGCACACTCCCAGTTCACAGCGATGTGGATGAATTTTTTGATGCCTTATTTTAGTTCTTAGTTTTATTTAGTTTATAATTCTTCTTATTTGTTGTGTAGGCTTAGGTTTTATACTGTTGTAATTTTTTTATACAAATATGGTTATTAGTAAGCTTACATTGAGTTGATTACTAACTCCTTTCTGGAACTTTTTCTGAATGTTTCTAGTTACATGTTAGTCAGTACATTTATTCCCATGTCTCAGGTGCTCACCGGCATGTCGCGCCAAGAGCGGCAAGCGATCACGCGCGCCATCCAAGCGTTGAGCGGCTGCATTCAGAAGACCGTGAACAAGCGAACCACGCACGTGTTGCTGGGCTCGTGTCACAGCAACGTCAGTTGCAGCAACCATCCTTCCAACATTACAGGTAGACTTACTTTATTAATTAACCATTATTTACACATGCTTGTAGAAAGGGACCTGCGGGGTCTGTGCCTCAGCATTCACTCCTCTATTTCTCATATCGTCTTTCACACAATCCATCCATTTCTTTTTCAATGTTCCTTTGCATATATTATGTATACCCATTCAGATTAGCCTGTTGGTCTAGTGGTTAATGACCTTGATTACTAAACCCAGAGGTCATAGGTTCGATTACCACTCAGGACACATATTTGTAAAGATGAATGTTTGTTTAGTATATAGGTGTTATCTTAGTGTAATTTATGTATATTATGTGTGTATTTAAAAAAATATATAAGTTTGTTATATGGTGGAGCAGCAAACTATATTGGGGTTGCCAGTCTTACCGGATTCAGCTGAATACCGAATTTTACATGGAGTGACTGCCTATCTGACCTCCAGAACCCATTTTACTGTGTAACACAGTATCCGTAGTAAGACTAGTTGTCAGGATTGACTTAACGACTGCCAAAGCTCTTCGTATGACAGCCGGGACCTACTGTTTAACGTGCTTTCCGAAACACGGAGGGGTCTCGGTATGTTATAAATGGTCACCCATCAACGGACCAACCGCGGCGTGGGCGGTTTAACCTGTATTATCGGCTTACACTTAGCCACGAGCCCCTCAACAATCAATATTATAATGATATCTTAATTTCACATAACAGGTGTAACAAGCCACTGCGACCTAAGCAAGAGCGGTTGCTGGTCGGACGCTACGGACAAGCGAGCGCGCACGGCGAATGCGTTGCAGGGCGCGGCTCGCGGCTGCAACGTGTTGCACGCGCGCTGGGCAGTGCAGTCCGCCGCCGCCGGCAAGTGGTTGCACCATCATGGCTATGAAGTGCAACACTTGAAGAGAATTTCTCAAGTAAGATTGATTCCTGAGAAGTTTGAGCTCATTCGCAAAAATTCGATTGCCTTATCTCTTTTTGGCTGTGCAGTGTTAATTTATATGTATGTAGTAGTTACTCACTTTTTTATTTTGTAAGAAGTCGCTCACGTGTTTCGGGAGTTATCCATATTCAAAGTAGTGTTGGCCCAAAAGGAAAAACATACATACATATTAGTCTAAATGTTTAATGACAAAGGTTTCTCAATGAAAGTATATTTGTATAGTGTCGAGTGTATAGGAAGCCTAAGTAATAATAATAATTGTTATTCTGTTTGTTACAGAAAGCGCGCGTCGAACGCTCAGCGCTCGGTCTGCAGCGCTCAGAATACGCTTACGACGTTTTCAACGGAATGCGAATACATGTCACACCTGAAGCTGAGCAGAGAGAAGCAGCAATCCAACTCATTACTCTATGCGGTGGTATCATCCAAGATGGCGTCGATAATGGCGGACCAACTATCAACGCCACACAAAATGGCCGCGTTACACAAAATGTCGGAAAATCTGTCAATTTGACACAAAATGGCCGCTCTAACCAAGATGGCGGACGAACTGTCAATTTGACACAAAATGGCCGTCGTACACAAGATGGCGTCGATGTAGTGGTCGGCTCAAGGCCCGGTGAGGTGAACTCAAAGTGGGTGTTTGATAGTGTAGCGGTTGCCAGAATGAGGACGACTAGAAGGTATATTAATATGAACAGTTTCACTGAGTTACAGAATTCTTGGGGCAGGTGAGTTATTTAAAATGTATTTTTGTTCTTATCTACTAAATACTATACACTCAGTAAATAACATCTATGAAAAATTGCGAGTATTGAGTAATAGTCAATCAAGGCAAATAAGTGTTGCAGTGTAAAGATTTTGTGTGGCGATAAGTTTGGTCGTGTATATGTAGCTTAAAGATTGTAAGTTTTGTATAGTGAGGCTACTGTACATAAATGAATTTGTCCGATTTTGTGTATACGCCGTGCATATGATTGAGTTAAAACGTATTTTGTTTTGTTAATTTATGTCGGCAATTACATTTCAAGATTTTAACACTATTACAATGTTAAGCATAATGTATATTATTGTAAAAATGTAAGTATAACACTGTATATTTAGGTATGTCAAAAAGTTTTAAAATTTTTAAACTAGATGGCGCTAGAGTATCTTCGTAATGTCAGGTACATTACGAATTTAAAAGCTCATATTGACACAAGGAGTGAAAAATACCCTGCATGAGGACTAATATGGTCTATATTAAATGGTCAAATTAGTATGGTTATGAACATCTTAATATTTAGTTTATTTGTTATTTATGATTTTGCAATTACTGGATTTATCCGTGTTAAAAACGATAAAGCTGTGTTGGAAACCATGGTTTATTGCAAACTTAGGCTATCATGTAAACTAAACTAGTCTTTCTTTAAAATAGTCCGGTTAGTGTAGGCCCACTGTTAAATCGTCGTACAATAAGCAAAGACAAGCTCACGATACCTATAATGTAAAGAAAAGCATTTTCGGGTAAATCGTTATCATTTTGATCCCAGTTCCTTCAGAAGCTAACCTGAGTTAATTATCATCAAAATGATTTAAAATTTGTCAAAAATACTACAATATTATATGTCATATCCTTATTTTCTTTGCTATTGTCGGTTAAATAATAAATGTATGGAGTTGTAATTTTAAACCTAGTTGTTCGGAAGCTTACATGAATTAATTACCATCAAAATGATTTAAAAATGTGTCAAAACAGTCAATTTGTATTATATTTACGATTTTTTAGAACTTTGTAATATATGTAAAGACAGCCATTTGTAAGCCTTATTGATACTATCATTATTTATTACATAGTTTACTTTTGTAATGCTATATAAAATCATGTTTTTATTATTTAATGTTGTTTTATTACTATTTAGGGAACTAAGTGTGTAAAAGGTACCTTTATAAGAGGTCGTTACCCTTAATCGTAACATTATATTTCGATTTACGATTATTTGTGTAAGATATTTATTATTTATTTTAATTTGTATATAAATAATTACATAATATACAGAATTAATGTTTCTAATTGAAATAAAAATTTAGTAAATGTAATTATTTATTTGTCAAAAATAATATAACATACATAATATCTCCTAATTAAATCAGTTTTTTCATAGAACTAAGCCTTTATTAATAAATATGTATTACTTTATTCTGCTTGAACATAAAAAATACCTAATTTTAATTTTATGGTCATATTGAATAGGTCCATACCTATTCAATATGACCATAAAATTAAAATTAAAAGAAATGATACTGATGATGAACTCAAATTCTTACATAGAAAACTTGTACTTAACTAGGGCTTGTACATTTTTGGTCACTTTAAATAGTAGGTTAGGCTTGTGATCCTTTTGATCGATGATCGCTATTTAGTTCTAAGTTTCACGCTGCCTTGGTCGCTTTAAGGTATGAATTTAAGCTGAAGTAATCAAACCCTGCACTCACGTTGAATGCGTTTGACGCCTTCCATAATATACTTCTCATGTTAAGTTACATTTAAGTTTATGGTCTATTCTCACTTACATTACAAACGATTCGTTAGTATCGATTTAAGTCTTCTTTAACTCTCAAACCCTTGTCGATTGACTTACTGTGGTAAAGGAACCTTTAAGTTACCATTAAGCACTTTAAGTATGTACGGCAGTAAAATAAAAAATCTGCACATACATACATACGTTGTTTTCGCATATTTTAATTTTATTAATGTAATCATAACATCGTTGTTAACCTTTTTTTTAAAAGAGTAACCTATGGAGTTTCTTGCCGGCTCTTCTCTATAGGAATGACACTTTGGAACCGAGCAACTAGAGTCAGTAGTTTTTAACGTAACGTTTCTTAAGCGCCTTTTTTTTGGTTTATGAGAAATAAAAATATTTTGATTTTGATTTTGATTTTGACATAATATTTGTATGAAAGCCATTCAATTACACACATTCACCAACATACATAAATTACATTCACAGTACAGTTGAATGAATGAGTTATTCCTACCTTACAAAGTCATGAAATTCTAATGTTATGTAGAAATCAAATTGTCAGTGTACACACGAATGGAAGACACCTTGCTGCATGATTGGCAATTTAAAAGCTTTAACACGTGCTCATAGTTTTAATTATGTTGGTAATTAGCTAGCTAATTAGATTATTGCATTAGGTTAGACATCACAGTTATATGACGGGCCTGTTGGTCTAGTGGTTAGAGACCCTGACTGCTATACCAGAGGTCGTGGGTTCGATTCCCACCCGGGACAAATGTTTGTGTGATGAGCACGATCATTTGTTCGGTGTCTGGGTGTAATTTATCTATAATATGTATGTATTTAGAAATATATAAGTATGTTTATCAGTTGTCTGGTTACCATAACACAAGCTCTGCTTAGCTTGGGATCAGACAACCGTGTGTGAGATGTCCCGGAATATTATTATTATTACTTTAAAACTAATTAGACTGTCAATATGGACGACCTCCGTGGTCGAGTGGCGTACGCACCGGTTTTCAAGGTGTCGCTAGCTCTGAGGTCCCGGGTTCGATCCCCGGACGGGTCAATGTAGAAAGTCACTTTTCTACATTGTCTCGAGTCTGGGTGTTTGTGGTACCTTCGTTGTTTCTGTTGTACTTACTTTGGGTTCAGAGCAATATAAGATGTCCGCATTTATTTATTTATTCAATATGTAGGATACCTAACTCGCTTTCATTGTTATAAAAATGCGGTTAGGGCCGAAAATTTTGATTACATTTGCGGATTTCCTATAAATTCTTTACGTAAATAGTGAAATAAGCGTTTATGCTTTTCTCCTAAGTTTTTTTAAGTTATGTAGTAACTTCATTTCTAGGATTGTAGATTAGGTGTTTTGTAGGCTTACTGTATTGTGTCACTCCATAATATACCTATCTAAATGTGTGTTGACCTATTGACGCAGCTTTTTCATCAAATTTAATGATGCCCAGCGGCGTAGCTGCTAGTACTATAGTTTTAGTTCTACTGGATTTACATAATTATAGGTACTTTGTGTGTCGCCAAAGTTTTAAAACTAAAACGCTCTACTCTAATTTAAAAAAAATGTACCAAATTTTTTAAATAATGTGTACCTACTTACCTATTAAAATAGACAGCATTTCTCTAGTAGGTAAGCATTTTGTAAACACTAAGGAAAAGGGGGGAAAATCAAAACAAATTTCGTCACAAACATTTATTTAACCATTATTCTTAAATATATAATGTATTCGTGTTGAATGTTGCATTATCATATACACTAGTGCTTCTCCTTAAATAGAACAATTGATGTATTCATTAAATTACAATGAATTTCATATGAAGTGATAAATTTTGTAGCAATGCTATCCTCAAAATATTTACAGTAAGATTTTTACATTAACCATCACATAACATATCATCACGCCTGTATCCCCGGAGGGTTAGGCTGAGGTGTACCCCAATGTACACCCACAGCAGGGGGCGCGCCTATTACCACTAAGCGGGCACAAATCCTAACTCCGACCTGCTACTGAGAATTTCATAGAAAAATCCAATAACACTTTGGTCGATTTGGGAATCGAACCCAAGACCTCTAGCGTAGCAGTCGCGCTTAGCACCACTAGGCCAACGAGGCATTTTACATCACATAACATAACATCACGCCTGTATCCCCAAAGGGGTAGGCAGAGGTGTACCAATGTACACCCACAGTTCGCCGATATGTTTAGGTCCCATGTAATAGGGGGCGAGCCTATTGCCACTTACCGGACACAAATCCAAACTCCGACCTGCTACTGAGAATTTCATAGAAAAACCCAATAACACCTTGGTCGACTCGGGAATCGAACCCAAGACCTCTAGCGTAGCAGTCGCGCTTAGCACCACTAGGCCAACGAGGCAGTTTACATTACATAAATATACTTAAACTATTATTTTTGTTTACAAACTAAACTACTGATTGGATTTTGATGAATCATAATATATGACCATGATGGGACCAGACCAATTAATGAACAATTTTTTTTAGATCAATAATTCATACACGATGTCCGGAGTATCTCTTGACAAACTATGAACTTCCTTCTCTTGAAGACGGTTAAAACATTCTAAGTTCTTTTGTGACGTAATCTTGACTATTGTGACTATGATCTTGATTAAAGGACCTCAATAGGGTTTGAAAGTAAACAATCAGAATTCCTAAGTGAATGTTAACCGTAAATCCATTGTAATTACAAATGTGTACACAATGGCTTACGTTGGCAGCTCTTCAAACACATTGAGGAGTGCCAAGCTTTTAGACTTATGAATGAAGAGATCAATGATGGATTTAAACCTTGGAAAATCGGGACCTATCTTTGACAAAAACCTCCAAATTCTGAAATTTAAATCTCATAGGTAAAGTCACAAGCAAAAATATGCATACCTACACTAAGCAATTTTAATTGATTTTCTCTTTAAATGAAGAATAGTATTATAATTATTATTTTTTTAAATCAGTTCGTAAGCCTCTTCTTTTAGTTTCATCCCTAATATTTTGCTAAATCACATGATGCATATATTTTTACGTGTGAAAGTACCCAAATAACACCCAAACTTAGAACAAATATTTGTCTATCACACAATACTTACGCTTGGTCCATGCCGGGATCGAACCCGCAGTACTTCTTCCAATGATAGTTAACATAGTGACGTATACCACTTAGATAACTATACCTACCTATTTCGAAAATACAAGGTTTCCTAACCCGGCGCGCGCGCAACTGTAAATCCGACCTCGCGTACTTACGTACCCATTACAAGAAAATACCATGTCTTATACTTATCTGAGAAACAAAATTCATGTACCTGCGACTACCCATGCCTAGAGAAATACAAAATGCAATTATATTACTACAAAAGCACAAAAATTAAGTCGTAATTCCTAACGGTATTTACAATAAAAGGTTTCTTGCCTAAAGAATTTCTGTACTTGCAGTCTTTGTTAGAGTTATGTTGAGAAGGGACCTTCCTTTGTGAGTTAAAAGTACAAGGCAGGTAAACGAAATCTTAGGTACAGAGGCTGCAATGTTTCGAAGAAAAAGTTTTTGACTAAATCATCTAAGGGATCTGTAAATACCGTACATGAAGTAGGTAATAGACATTGTTCTGTGGTAAGAAAAGGGTGCTTTAGTCATTTTTCTTATACTTACAGCAATAATATAAGGCCGTTGGTTGTTTCCACTAATGTGAAGAGAAAAGTACCTATAATAGAAGTTGTAAATAAAGATAGGTAATAAAAATCCAATAAAATAAAACTTTATTTTAGTTGTTTACAACTTTTACCGCCACTCTTACTTAGAAATCTAAAGGTGCACTAAACGTAACAAGTACCTACGATGTATACTAACATAATAAAGAGGAAAGATTTGATTGTTTGTTTGAATTGAATAGGATCCGAAACTAATTGGCCGATTTAAAAAAATCTTTCACTGTTGGGAAGCTACACTATCTGCGGTTAACATAGGCTATATTAAATTTTCAAAAAGTTAGGGATCCATAGTAGGTATATAGTTATAAACGCGGGTGAAACCGCGGGGCACAGCTAGTACAATATAAAATTGTCAATGTAAAATTATTATGTCGTACGAGTGGTTAGTGGTATGTATCCCGCCAAATCCCACGGTTGCTATCCCATTCGCACAGCGAAGCGTAAACCAGTTTGGGAGAATCGCGACCGTCCCTCAAAAACAAACATTGCTTATCAATGCAGGCTATAGCTTATACCTCGGATGGACTTACATCACTACACCTTGAACAACTGATAAATATTACAGTTTATAGGTAGGCCTTTAAATTGATATTGGAGATCCATTTTGCAGCTATTTTATATTTCAGGGCTGAATGATATGAATTACTTTACTCGTTGGTTTTATCTTTAATCATTTCTACTGTGGAATCTTGTGGATTACTTTTTTACATTATAGAAGACTTACCTTCAGGGCCAAGAATTACTTACATCCGTGATTTTATTTTTTCCACCTTACCTTTTAACTTTTATTAGATTATACCTTGCCTGTCAAACTCGTCAAAATATCACACAAGACCCTTTGTACGCAAGTTTCCATGCACCCAACGTTAAACTAAAGCACAAATAAACTGTAAAGAAGTTGATTAGACCAGAAACCAGCATTTTCTTCGCAAAACCAACATATAGAAATACCTACTTATATATCTGACAAATGCGGCCTCCACATAACTTGATGATTCACGTTACTTGCGCTGGACAAAAACATTCTTGAATTAACTTATGTAATTGACTGCGATGCTTTGTCTTGCACTGTGATAGATAAATATTACGCGTGTGTCGAGGAGAAAGATATTATCGTACTTTAGTAGGTTTATGAAGAGTATTGGGTATTACAGAGGAATGAAACGATAAATAACTTGAATGAAGGGTCTGAGGAAGGCAAGAATATCTAACAGCTTTTTTATTCAATGACAGGGTTTAAGAATGCACTACTTTGAAATAAACATACTAAGGCGATCATTGCTCTCAAAAATGTAAGTAGGTAGCACATTTTTGAAGTGGAATGAAAATCATTAGTTTTTAAGACAAAACATTTAATACAAATCCACACAATGATGTTTGGGTAAAAGTGCTAAGGATGTCCGAAAAATGGTTAACAGAAATTAGGGTTCAAAGATCATCTTAGCAAATACCATATCAGAAATACCAATGTATAATATGTATTGTATATAAAAGCCATTTCCCTGTATATTAAGTATATTCTCATTTATAATAGTTACCTCGTTCGTAGGAGCAGGTTTGGTTGCTGCACATCCAAGCGACTGGTGGCGGTCATCGGCCCGCTAAACGCACATTTTTCTCAACAAGTATTAGTATATAATAGGAGGAAACTACACTGCTAGAATAAATGTTGTGTAAAAGAATTACATTTTACAATCATAATACTTGTATAAAAAAAAAAAAAATTTTTTTTCACGGACCTTCATACTTATCTATCCTATCATAATATACAGGCTATTTGAAACACCCCCGATAGAAAAATAGCCTGCATCGATTAAGATGGGTGCGTTTTTGTTAAAAAAACTGAACATATCGAGATGGTTCCAAGTTAAAATCTAAAGGAAATGTGATGTTTTAAATTTGTTGGGATTTCTAATATTTTTAATTTTTCACTACTAATAATTTATTGAACATAGGTAGGTACGATTGATGCGTGCTTCGTAGTTTTCATCTCAGAACCTTCTGAAAACAGTTAACACGTTTGTGACCTATCGCAAATTGCTAGATCAAAAGTTCAGCCCGAATGTAATTCAAATATTAATCTAGGCATGCAGTTAGACAAAAATGATGCGTTTCAAATACTGTAAAAATTGATCTGAACAAAATTTCACGGGTAATGAGATAATGGAGCTTATCCAATTTTGTAGAATTTACCAAAAATTGAAATTATATTGAATCTGTAATTATTTATCTGAGAATTTCAGTTTAGAATTCTAGTAGTCTACTGCGCTTTATTTCAAGGCAATAAGATTGCTATTCGTTACTAGTGGCAAATTAAAAACCTCATAGACTTATACAAGATCAATGTCAAACAATAATTCTGCTCACGGCATTTTCCTGGAAAGACTGAAAACAGTTTATTTATATGCCACCGTATGTCATTTTAACCCCTGACGCAAATATTGTGATGTTAAAAGTCTGACGTGTCTGCTTCTAGGTGACATCGTAGCTCCTAAACGAAATGACTAATTTTGAAGAACTTTTTTAATTGAAGGCACAGTCATGTGTGAGAAATAATTCTAAAGCATTGCTGCACGCACTATAATTTGTACTGCTCAGTTTACCGATATGAAACAAATAAGCTCTTTTCTAAAATTGTTTAAAAATTTAGTCGGAGTTTTGATGACAATCTAAAGTTAAGTACAAAATTTTGTGTTTATTATATTATTATGTTAGTGTTAGATAAGTATAATTTTATTAGAACTCACCTTCCCCTGTAGTTTAGTGACATATTTTCTGAATCGCTCTAATGTATAGGGGTGACATTTCTTTTTAATAAGTCACGTGACTTAAGACTTGTCACTTCCATACATTGGAGCGGCTCGATTAAACAGAAATAAACGAAATGGCGGGAAACCTAAAAAACACGGAAAGGACATAGATTTTTTTAAGTTTTCTTTTTTGTCAAAATTAATTGTAAACCATTGTTGTAAACCAATGCAAGTAGATATGAATATATAGTAATGAAAATTAATTAGTGATATTAGTTAATCATAACCGACAAAAGAAAACAAAGTTATGTTCATGCAGTGTAAAAATTAACGAACTGATAATTAAGTATTTTATTACATAACTTTTACAACCCATCAATTAAAATATCAAGCATTTTTTTTTCATATGTTTTAATGTAATTAGTACTGAAATCTCATCTTATATTCATCGAGACAGAGGAGCTAACTAGCCTTACACTCCTAAGGGCTAAAGGCACATAGTAACTGTTCTATAGCTTCAATTCAACAATAATATAAAAAACATAGCTTTTCGTGCCCATCCATACAGGCAAAAACCACCTAATTTTTGAAACAAAAATACAAAAAGTTTATACACAATTTATTTCACCAGCTTACCTTATTTTATTTTAAAAACTCATCTATGACAACGGTACGCGCGCAAACTGACCAAACCATACAGCCAACATATCAAGTACATCAAAATTATTATTACAAATACAAACACGTGGTTAGCTACACATGTATTAGGGTAGGGGACGCAGACCTTGACACAAAACCAACAGACCGTACTACTTCACTTTTAATTTAATAACAAACGCACACAAATTATCATAAACGAATCTCGTAAACTCGTAATGGAGAACGAACTACTTTAGTTGTTACAGATTATAAAAACGTTTGTAAACAAAGAACAAATTGTGTAGTGAGGTGATTTGTAATTGGATTAATTTATTAACACGAAATTATCTAGTAAGCACTAGCATATTTTTTATGTTTACAAGTAACTTGTTGTTAGTTGCTTTTATAACTAAATGTATTTTTATAGTTAATTAGTAAAAAAAAGTATGTACTATGTACTTTCTTTTTAATAACTTATACATTTACCTATTGCAATTAAATAATTCAATATGCCTTTAAGTTATTTTATGTAAGAAATTGTGCTTTCATATTATAATTAACTTATAAAGTTTGTTCTTAATAACTACCTACTAATAAGTTGTTTTTTTCTTGTATCGCACTTTCTTTGTCTTCTTAAATTCTAACATATCAAAAAAAAAAAAAAATTAGATACTTGTATTTCATGATACCATTCTTTAAGTCATACTAAAAGAGTGACGTTTAAAACACAAAACCCCTCTTTGCGTCGCGTTGTCGGGCAAAGAGGGACTTGTTAGTGTCAGAAAAATATATAATGTCACAGAATATATTGCAAGACCAATATCATTTTCAAATTAGTAGGTAGGTACCTCCCAAGATGTTTTAATGGATTAGTGCTTGTCATTTCACTTCCTAGGTACTGTTAACTGATTTATCGTTTTCTCTTTATTTGGACAACTACTTGAAGCTGAAGTGGCAATAAAAGTTTTGTAGGTAGTTTTCCATGAAAGATAAATACCTCGTACTTCGTGGTTAAAGTGATTTCCGTTTTAATAAGTTCTGTACTTAAGCATATTAAACGAATTTTGAACTAATTTACTCGTAAATAGAAAAAAAAATTTGCTAACTTTAAGTTCAAAGTATTTTAATTCGTGTATTCGTTCACAGACACAATAATTTACAGAAGTGAAATAATGTAAGTTTGAACGAGCAACACTAAAAGGCTTTATAATATCAAACACGGAAATATAAGGAATGTTTCCCTAGGCTCGGTCATTTTACAAGCACCGTTAAACGATCCGGAATACAGATAAAACTAGTAGGTAACCTCTAGTAATGCTGCTACAAGTCACTGTGGCATTGGAAAATCATTAAATTGTGCTACAGCTTCGAACAAACATAACAGTAAATAATTATGTCCAATTTACAGGATCGTTCGCACCAGCCATCTTGAAATTTTGTTACAAAATAATCTCTTTATATGTTGAAGTTACGTTAATTACTTATTATACCTACGTTTATGGATACTAAAAATGCGCCAGCTGAGAATACTAAAAATAACAGGATATTTATTTAAGTTTGCTTGTGTGAAACAAAGAAATACTGTGACAAGAGTTGCAAGAACAAGAGTTTTTGATGACAAAAAGCGGGCATCGGAATAAGTTAGTAAATGACAGGTTTTAGTTTTTTTTGTTAATAAACCCGACCAAGGTATGTGGGTACCGCAATTCGTGAATGCCCCATGACAGCTGTTGCAATTTAAATCATAACGGTTGCACGATTTCTCAAGTTGCTCAGTGAATCATCTTTCCGCTTGATTCACGAAGGCGATGTAAGTACGTCGACTTCGTACGATAATACTATACCAAGTAGAGAGTACTATACAGATAAGCTTAGTGGAGCTTAGTTTGCATAAAAATGTCGACCGGTGTGACATCTGTTGGGAACTTATTAACACGTTTGGCTCGGTTTAACGAGCGCACATTAAAACAGTAGTTATTAACCAGTTATCGGACAGATGCTCAAAAGTTTAAGGGTCTGTTTCACAATGCACCGATAAAGTTCCAAATACTTATGTTGCACATAAATTATTCGGACTATAAAAGTTCTGGATAAGAAACTTTACGTTTCACAAACTTATTTTATCTGACACATAACTATATGGGACTCATAAGTAAGCGCGGTGGCAACACCATTTACTCACGTTCCGTTTTTCTATGTCATTTCATTAAATACAAAGCAAGTTAACATAAAATACTTATAAATTTATTTTAATTTGCTCTAGAAGTATTGTTTTACTTTAATATTTTTACATAATTTCTTACTATCCGCATAACGGTTAATATTCTATATAAAAACTTATACAAACGATTTTATGGAAATTAAATACTGCTTGTAACGAATCGGAATGAGGAACGAGATTTGAAACGTTTTGATCGTTTTAAACAACGAGGTTGCATTTGAAACTATAGAGTGAGCCTATCAGAGTTTAAACCGTAAGCACTAGTGTGAACAAGTGTTGTCGTGAATTATGTATGAAGATAGAGCTTGCCGTTTTAAAAAATCTATCTAAACCACTAATATTATCCTAACAATGCCAAAACCATCGATATTTTCTTATGTAAGTTTCTCGTTGCGCGAAAATTAACTTAAATGAAAAACGAAATGTACTCGATCTCATCTTCAAGAGTCTCAAAAACCTCCATTGTCGTTATAAGTAGTCTACCTAGGTTATTAAGACTAAAACCACGCTGATTACTCTGATAATACAGATAGTTATGTCTGTAAAACTTAAACGACATGGTTTTAACGTAATATAATATTCAACATGAAATAAAACTCCTTTTTACGGACTTTTTCGCAGTTTTTATTTAGATTTTTAAGTCCCGACACCGTAACCTAAGAAACCAATATACAAAGAAAAACAATGTCATTTAATTTTAACTGTCAAACTTATAGTTATGTATAAGATAAGTGTGCTATTCGCCACTTCGTCCGACCCATAGTTTATGGTGGACTTTATGTAACACATAGGGCTATTTGACAGTTGTGAAACGCAAAAATAGTGTTTATCCTACGAATAAGTAACAAACAGCTTATTCAAAACTTATGCAGAACTTATCGGTACATTGTGAAACAGGCCCTAAGAATATAGGTAACAATTTAAAGTAATCAGCCGCTAAAACTATTAAGTTGAAAGTTTGTTAGGTAGGTAAGTAAGTGCCTAGGTATTTTATGACGTTAAATACATTATCAATACAAGTTTTTAATATCGATTTGTACCACTTTACACAAACCTACTTTTACACACATGCCGAAAACGTGTAGGCACCTACCTACCGCCATCGCTATTAGACATAACTGTTGTGCCAAGTCGAAGCACATAATTTACCGTAGGTTCTACACGCTTTTGACAGATAACCACATATCGAAGAGTAATAAATGACCTAGAGGTGAATTAGTAATATCTTTTACTAATTTTATACAACTTTGCCCATCTCTAAAAGTAGGTAGGTACCTACCTATTTATAAAAGTTTAAATTATGTGATCGTTATATTAATTTGTCGTGTCATGTTTTGTGATTATAGATACCTCCATGAACTTATTGTGGAGAAAAAATAGGTATCATCGTAATACTAATTACTTATTAAACTTTGTTACATGAATGACCGTTAATTGGTGTTATAAGTATCAATCATTTCATTAATAAGTTATGGTTCAAGTTCATTGATGACTTAAAACAATAGGTTGATTACTGAATCAATATTTATACATTAGATTGAAAACATTAGCAAAGTTAAACACCAACAAATTGTCGACAGATAATTAGATTTGCCAATTAAATAGTTAAAGGTGAAACATAGGATTATGCAAATATGACGTGAATGAAGAAATCAGCTGTTCCTAGAATGATTGTCGTACAAGTTACCTAGATACAGGCAATCTCCGTAAAATGTCCTTCGTTTTGGCGGTCTGCTACAAAACATAAGCATACTTAACACAGTACATTACGATTTACGAGGAAACCGGTCTGCCTGCATCGACCGGTGTCTACACTATATCAATTCAGTCACCTCGAAACGAATAACTTTCTTACAATATGAATTACTTACCACAAGCTCGAAAAACTTTCTACAATCAAAACTATGTAGGTAGGTAGGTACGCACTTTGGAAGTTGCAAGGGAATATAAAAATTACATTACAAGGAATCGTAACAAGAATTTCTTCGTCGCAAATATTATAAAATGACCTTAGAGCTGACCTAGTGCTAAGCTACTTTGTTAGCCTAAGTTAGGTACATAGTCAACTTTTTTGAAGCGCGGGTAGTTCCACGGAGATGCATTACCTGGTGAGAGAATCCACCACGTGTCGAGCCGGTTCCAAGCTCCAGTCCACGGCGCGGTGACCACAGGCAGGCCGGGATTGGTGCAATTTGATACAAGTCACAACGTTTACACCGAATCGCGTCCTAAGCGTGGCCACCGCAGTGAACGACCGACCGGCCGGTTAACGGGACCGCGCGCCGCGGATGCTGAGTGCCTGAATAGCGGTCTTCGACGGCCGGGCCCGCTTGGATAGGCCGGGACTGGTGCAATATCGCACACAAACCGAATATAGCACCAGTCACCGCCCAGCCACTCGGGCCTCCCGGACAAAGGATGCCGACGGCCGCTCCTGCGCCGCGCCCGACTCGCGTCCTTCGACGGTTCGACGCCTCCGAGCATACGCGCTCCTCCAAATACGTGAATGAATACTTCATTTATAACTCAAAAGTTTGAAGTCACGCACTCGAGTCCAACGGAATGTTACGCGCGTATTTTGCAAGATAGCTTTCGCGAACGTTAGTTCGCCGCGGCGGTCGGCGACGGAATGATGTGAGGAGCGGGGAGCGACGCGCGCGCAGCTGTCGCGCCGTCTTCCCCCCTGCGCGCCGGCGCACCCTGCGCCGGCCCTTTATCGTTCTGGGAAGTGGTTCCTGAACTTCCCGACTGTGTTGTCAGTGAGAAAATTTCACACGACGTGCGGGGAAAATAATTCTGCTAAATTTCGAGATTTGAAAGTTGTGATCCTTGACACGTTCCGCGCTTGCAACGTGTCGGCGGCCGCAATGACGCATAACCAAGCTTTTCGCGTGGTTCGATTCAAAGTTCATGTGGTCAAATTGTCGACTTACTTACTGATTATGTATGAAGAGTTGTGTAATAGATAACACATAACAATACATTGCCTGAATAGGTACACCGGTAGCTATTGTTTATAGTAAGCATAGCATAATATTATGCTGCGGTTTTTCAAAGGAACTAAACAATTGGTACTCAATAGTTTTAATAGTAAGAAAAACAATAATATTGCAAAATAGTTTTCATTATTTAATGTTAGTGCATGCGATATTTTGGCACAACGCTTGCAACCCTGATATTCGACATTCAAACCGTCCATCCCGCGCTACCTGCGCAAGTATTGCCATAGATTACGCACCAAAACAGAGGAACACATAAAATGTGCCACAATTATTGAATAACCACGCATATGCCACGTGGTCAATAATAAATATATTGTCCAAGTGATAAAATGACGTCATTTTTCGGTCATTGATCATAGAGATACGATGATTCGCATATTGAACTATATTTTTTATGAATGAAACACGTGTGGCACGATTTTCCTGGCATTTATAATTGTGTTTATTACGTAAGCTAAAAAATAATTTTACCTAATTAAAAGAAAATAGAATGATGAACTTAAAGAGTGTGAAAATAAAAGAATAATAGAATCATTTATATTTCAAGTACCTATAAAAGAAAATTGCATTAACAATAATTATATCTTATAGTAAATATCTTAAATTAAATATTTTAATTCATGTAGCAAGCGTGGTATTTTTTTTTTTTATTTGCGAGTACATCGATTTCGCAGAAGTTCGTAAAAAAAGCAAATCCGTCAATGAATAGACGCGATCTCGTTTTAAAAACTAAAATCTTACTTAAGAATAGAACTATGGCCGTCATTCAAAATTTTGTTTTAAAAATTACCATACAAACTGTTTATTTATTTTATTCTGAAATGTATGTCTCAGATTCTACAAAACGTATATAATCATACAATAGTTAAGTATTAATTTACGAATAAATCAATATCTATTGATTATAATATCCACGTATTACAGTAAAAAATAACAAGTTTTTGACCGTACTTTCTCCGTTTTAAATATGTGGGTACATACATAGCATACGATTAATAAAAAAGTATTTTGTCTTCATTTGTCATACCAACTCGTAGCTATATTAAAAAAAAAACATAGTCATTAAAATGCTTTACAATTTATTTTATTCATATCATCACCATTAAAAAATGACTGTAACAGTAAGCTAAATAAATAGTTATACAGGGGGAATAAATTAACTGGTAGTCGATTATAAGCTAAGCGGTATGATTGAGAGTTCCGAAAGCAATCTTATGATATTAGTATGAAATAAAACCAAATATCATGTTTTGTAAATATATTGTATAAGTATACATAAATAAGATGTAGAACGTAGAAAGAAAGAACTTTTAAATGCCTATCTTATCATGTAGGCTAGCAAAGGCGAGAAGGGAACCGGGGTGTTTTTGGTCGGTGCAAGTCCGACATATCCCCAGTCCCCACGTCGTGCCCTCAACGTGGGTCGAAATCATTAGATTTTCACCCGAAAAAAAAGGTAAATTTTCTCATACTCATCATGTCAAAAAATTACTAACATAAAATGTCTATCCACAGACGTAATTAATATAGAAAACCTCGTGATCCAATTTACAACTGTCAAAGAAGCTTAAAAAAATAACGAGACATTCGAAATTTAACCGCAGGTGCAGTCCTTACACCAAGGAAACGGAATTTAATTATCTTTTGTTCTACATAACGCTTTAGTACGTAAATACATTAATGTAAGTACTCATTTGTACCTCAAACTTGAGTAGAAATAGAAGTAAGGCCACTTAACATGATAATAAATATTTTTAAGACATAAATCTTAATCCTAACGACCCTCCGCGGTGTCTATGTAATATTAAAAATGTATTCTGAACAAGAACTTAATTGTCTATACCTAGAATAATTTGGTATTCAAAAGTTCAAAGCGATAATCCTTCAATGGAGTATCCGTATCTTTTGATTTTGTCCATAGACGGATTACCTTCAAAATATTCATCTACCTGCATGCATTCAACTATAAAAAGGCACTAGTTATTAAAACTATTGTCTAGCTACACAATTTTGCAACAATATGGGTATTTCTCTTTCTATATTATAATTTTTAAAGGAATATAATTTTTTGCCAATACAACAGCTACGATGCGAATTTCGTTCAATTTAGAACAAAAGGAAGCAACCATACACAACAAACAATAAAATACATTTATTTAAAGGAAAAATCAACCGTATTGTAAGTGTTTAAGGTTGATATTTAATTTCGTAGATGATAAAACAGGTTTGCGAAAGCTATGGCCTCGGTTCGAACTGTTTCTGAGAAAACATAAAAATGTACGTTTTAGCTGATCGAAATTTTTGTGGAACCTACTATAGCCATTGTTGCCAACCTCAATGGAACATAGTCCCGATAATAGGTGAAATACTGTGTTCATAACTCATATTGTTAGCGTTACCGGTAATTGAAGTAAAAAGTTCGAAGTAGTTCGAACGCCTTTTTATTTTTAAAGATGGCGGTGATGATACTGGTCAGAGATAAAAAATGTTCTGATCTTGGACGCCAATTTCCTATTAAAAAGAATGAATCTTTCTAAAACATTTGAATTATAATTGCTCTTTTATTACATAAGAGGTTAATTATTTCTTATTTTCAGTGAGAAATAAGCAATTACCTTTTAAATTGTGTACTACTTTGGAGAATAGCTATCACGTGCACATTATATGACCTCTAATAATTTTAAACAAAAAAAATGTTTTTTAGTGACATATAATTTTACAAAATATAAACAAATGAGATTATAATTTGACCTAAGTTGAAGGGTGTCAAAACAGTATCTGTCTCACACTTAGAGTATACATATGAAACTATAGAGTGAGCCTATCAGAGTTTGAACGTAAGCACTAGTGTGAAATGGTTTTGTCGTGAATTATGAATGAAGATGGAGCTTGCCGTTATGAAAAAATCTATCTAAAACACTAATATTATCCTAACAATATCAAAATCATCGATATTTTCGTATATAAGTTTCTCGTTGCGCGAAAATTAACTTAAATCAGTAATCGAAATGTACTAGGTTCAGACTAAAAACTGCTCTCGCTTGGCACAAGGGGAAACTAGCGATAGTAGCTATCTATGTATATAGTATGTCAATTGTCTCACACAAAATTAGGATTCGTAACATCAAAACATAGATTTAGGCGCGATTTTAGTAGATATGCAAATAAATTAAAATATTATGTGAGAATTTCTAATTTTGTGTGAGAGAATGCGTAGTTTCCCTAATATGGCGGTATTAGTTAAATTAAACCTATAAAACTGGGAAATAACGGTTCATTGCGTAAATACAACAAATTAAAAATAAGTTTTCCTGTTTTTATGCGTTGTTTTTAGAAAAACTTGTTTTTCTGCTGGTTAATATTAAGTTAAGTATTTAAGATAAGCCTACCTAATAGTTTATTAGAAACTGGATTTCTATAATAGCAAGTTTTCTAAGATCTTTGTTGGTCCAAGCATCTTATCATTACTTACATCATTTACGGGTCTAAGTTTTATGTTACTATTCTGACATTTTGCCAGGGTCCACGATTGTACTTAGCTCTAAGCCATTCTGTTACATCTCTTATACATTGTGGAATGCAAATAAATATGAATATGAACACATATTGCCTCTATCCTGCCTCGTTGGCCTAGTGGCGCTAAGCGCGACTGCTACGCTAGAGGTCTTGGGTTCGATTCCCAGGTCGACCAAGGTGTTATTGGGTTTTTCTATAAAATTCTCTGTAGCAGTTCTGAGTTTGGATTTGTGCCTGGTAAGTGGCAATAGGCTCGCCCCCTATTACATGGGACCTAAACATATCGGCGAACTGTGAGTGTACATTGGTACACCTCTGCCTAATCCTTCGGGGATACAGGCGTGATGATATGTTATGTTTATGAATACATATTATTACATAATTAAGAAACAACAGAATAAATTAACATTTCAACTTCACTGGTTCCTGAAATAAAAGTCGTTAGGGATACAAATGTCACACCCGGTCAGAGCCTGGCCAATCACAGGCCAGTGATCACTGCCCTGTGATTAGTGGAAAATGACAGATTCAAATAATGCGAGTTTAGCCGATTTTTTAAGTGGTCCCACATTGCTCTATTGACTGAACTTATGTCAAAGAACTACATAACTATTTATGTAGTTATTTAACTTAATTAATTAAAAAAACAATTAAAATTTGATTGATGATTAACTAATTGATAGTTTTGGCTTTCAGAAACTCGAGGTAATATATTCAGTAGCATTGCTTGCACTTTGCATTTAGTACATGGGTCATTGTTAAATCTTATAGATGCTTTATACATATATTCTTAGTATAAGTTTAAAGCAATGTGCTGACAACCACTAATACTATCAACCTATAGGGTATCAGCCGGATGTTTAGACTTACATCTAGCTGATTTGATACCAGTACCTGCGACCTGCGCCTACGCAGCCTGCTGTTATCTCTACATTTTTAATGGTATGTTGTGGCGCCATCAAAAAGAATGACTGTTGCCATGGTAACCGCTTGGAAAGTTGTAAGAAGAAAGTAAATTAATTTTGACAATAGGTATGTTGAAAAATCTGTGTGCCGTAACTCCGTACCTTGTCTGTAAACATTTGTAAGGATTATTTTACTTATTACTTATTAGGATTAAAATGTTTCGTAATCCATCAAATTTAAAATTGGCTGTTAATTTTATTCAGGAAATGCAATCATAAACTAACTAAAAAAAAGTTTTATCAATCCATTTTTCAAAATGTTTGTCATTTACCTATTCATATTATTTTTATGTGGCGATAAATAAAAGAATGTTCAGAAATATTTCTATTCGTAACAGTTAAAACTTGAACGTCTAACAACGATATCAATATTTGTACAGAACGGGTATCGAACCTCTGCAGCTCTGACTCAAGCGGTCAGCCTTATCAGTAAGTTTTATTTATTCAAAATTAAAAAAAAAACCATTGCTCTGCTTTTAATACTTAACTGAGAATAAACTTACAGACACGTAAACTTCAGTTGTAAATAAGTACTAAATAAAATATAGGTATTTATTTATTAAACAATATTTTCTTTACTATAACCATTGATTGACCCACGGGATTTTCTACCATGCAATACCATCCGCCCTTTCCAAGAAGGGTGTCTGTCTATCCATGCTACGGGTGTTTCCCCACGCAAAAAGGACCCAACCTGACAACTAACCCAAAAAAAGCTGGCCAGAAATCAGTAAATAGAAAAAGAAAACACAATTTAAAAATAGACTATTCGACAGAATTGAGTCAAAAGACAATTTAACACTAATTAAACTAGACTTTTATATAAAAACAATAAGAAAAAGTCTTTTAAAAGCGAATTTAAACAAAACCTTTGAATCTAAACACAATCAATTCATACGAACAAAAAGTGCATGCTTTACAAAAGGTGCGCGGCTGTGCGCGTGCGCGGGACAGCTGCTATACCATCTGCCGCCCCCCCTCCCCCCTAGGGCTGTGGTGGCCACCATCACACACCTGGCTTTGGACATCACATCTTTTTAGGTCACTACTGTCTTACTATATCGACAAAACTAGGTAAGCAGTAAGGGTAGGTTTCAAGATCGTTATAAAGCTATTTTGATCGGATTTGTACCAGTTTGTATCTTTACTTCTTTAGAAGGTTTGATGGTGTTTTAACCGACTTCAGAAAGGAGGAGGTATATTCAATTAGACTAAATTTTATTGTTTATATAAATAATGTAATTGTAAGCTCCATAACTGTCATTCTTTAATGTGGAATACCGAATGAATTTTTGACGCTAAAACTACTAAACGAATTTAGATAATACTAAACAGAAGGTATAGAAAAATTATCGTTGTAAAGAGTTCTAAACTTTAATCAAATCTTTTATATTTAACAAATCAAAATAATCTAAAAATGTTTTTTCTTTAGTCGGCAATTATAACTGTATTTCACCTTAAATACTTGTTTCATTCATGCCTTATATTGTTGTATTTACCCATTCATTTGAAAAAGCACTCTAAAATATCATAATTTACAACCTACTTTTAGGTTATAACATTTTAGTAAGTAACCAAACAATAGGGATACCTGCTGTGATATTGTTTAATTTCTACAATAGTGCTTGCTTGGTCCGATTCATTTAAAACTCAATTTCAACTAAACAATTACATGTGACAAAAAGTCCTGTAAGTCTTTCATTCACCTTCCTGAAATATTTATAACTATGTCTACGATGTTGTATTGAGATTTTACCAGTATCAAATAGAGGCAAACATATTTTTAACCGACTCAAAAAAAGGAGGTTCTCATTTTGACCTGTATGTATTTTAAGGATTCTGTTTTATTGGCCCTTTCAGTCATTAAATCAATTATTCATAAATTAATATAAACTATCTTACCTTAATATAAAAACACCGTAAATAATAAATAAATAAATAAATAATAAATGCGGACAACATCACATACATTGCTCTGAACCCGAAGTCAGTAGCTATTAAGCACTTGTGTTATGGAATTCAGAAACAACGAAGGTACCACAAACACCCAGACCCGAGACAATGTAGAAAAGTGACTTTCTACATAGACCCGTCCGGGGATCGAACCCGGGACCTCAGAGCTAGCGACACCTTGAAACCGGTGCGTACGCCATTCGACCACGGAGGTCGTCAATCGTAAATATTTTTTATAAAAAAAATATTTATAAATTAAAAGTTTAGAGTAAACATTATCTACACAAAGTTCTGCAACATTCACATTGAGACGTGTTGCGCCCGCGCATTCCAATGTACAAGCTTTTACAACGGAATGTAATGACAATTAACTTTATTTATTTCTTACAGTTAATTGCTGTATATATTGTGACTTAAATTACGTAAAATAATCCATTATATTATGTTTCTGGGGGTCAAGAACCTACGCTTTTTACTTATCATCACGCTTGTATCCCCGAAGGGGTAGCCAGAGGTGTACCAATGTACACCCACAGTTCGCCGATATGTTTGGGTCCCATGTAATAGGGGTCGAGCCTATTGCCACTAACCGGGCACAAATCCAAACTCCGACCTGATAATGAGAATTTCATAGAAAAACCCAATAACACCTTGGTCGACTTGGGAATCGAACCCAAGACCTCTAGCGTAGCAGCCGCGCTTAGCACCACTAGGCCAACGAGGCAGGTTAATACTAACTATGGTGTACAATAAGGAATATTCTATCTATCTAACTTAATTTCTTGGTTAAAATAATAATATAAATTACATTTAATTACTTACCTATTTAATTTTGTTAACTATTTTGTTGTAAACTTGTTTCATGGAAATCACTCATGTCCTGAATTACAGGGGCCCGATGCCGCTATTATAAGTCAGTAAGGCAGGTCATTGGATGTTCCAGTGTACTTCTTATTGTACCTAATTCTCATATTCAGGTAGGAACAGTCACTTGCAATCCTACAATGACAACAGTGGCAAGCAGGTGTACATTTGTCATTAAACTAAAATTATATATTTCTTTTTTTTTTGTCTACTGCCTCTTCCCAAGTTATGTTGATCTTCAAGTCTTAGCAGATTAAGCTGTATACCGTATTCTACTTGAAGCGACTGTCTATCTGACCTCCACGACAACTTTACTGAGTAACACAGTATCGCATAGAATTAAAGAAAATAACTTTCGTGAAAGAATTAAAACAGTTTTAACATTTTATAAGATCATTAGTAATATCACTATTTCATCATCTAAGCCATAGACGAAACACCAAAACTTTTAATAAAACCTTTTTCAAAGCGAAACCTGGGCACGCTTATAAAAAAAAATACCACCTTAGTTACAGTTGGATCCAAAATTAATGGCAGCTCTGAAGTTAGCTACACGCTGCGCAGTACCTCACCCCGCACCCCTGCTTGCGCATAAGTTTGTTACTGCGCAGCGTTCAGAGCCGCCATTAAGTTTGCACCATACTATAATATTGTCGACAAACCGATATGTTTATTTATCTTTAAGTAATTTACTAAGCGATGACGTCACTGAAGTGTATCAAGTGGCAAGTTTATGTTTAGCTTACAATAGCACATTAGGTGGTCTCATTGATAAGGTTACAAGTTCGATTCTCAACCGGGATCAATTGTGAAAACTGTACCTTTCTGTTTTTTTTTTCTCTTTTTATTTAGATGGGTCGTTAAACTAAACATAACATAACATATCATCACGCCTGTATCCCCAAAGGGGTAGGCAGAAGTGTACCAATTGTGGGTGCACAGTTCGCCGATTTAGGGCCGATGAATAGGGGCGAGCCTATTGCCACTAACCGGGCACAAATCCAAATTCCGACCTGCTACTAAGAATTGCTTAGAAAATCCCAATATCACCTTGGTCGACTCGGGAATCGAACCCGAAACCTCCAGCGTAGCAGTCGCGCTTCGCACCACTAGGCCAACGAGGCAGTTATCAAACTGCATATAATAATTTACATTGTAAGCTAATATAAAATACAAAGTTGTGAATAAGGTTGAGCTCATGGATTCAAAGCTTAGATAGATATGAACCGATAGTGGAGTAGGGTAAAAGATCGTTCGTTGACATACTGTTCAATCCCCGCGTGGAACAAAAATGTGAACCATTATTTTTAATTGTTTTTGTAATTTATACATCGTGCCCATTTAGTTATTTTATTTTTGGGGGTGCATGAAAGGAGCCTCCACGAGCGGCGTTAACATAAATCGTACCACGATACAAAACGTCCGGCGCACCCTGGACAGCTAGCACTCGGTAACGCAGAGTCTAGCTGACTAATCCTTTCACCACGATGGTAAACCCAAAATCCTCTCTTCGGAGTCATGACCAACGGCCCTTCTCAGGGCCAAACCAACGGCCCTTTTCAGGGCCAAACAACAAAACTGGCTTTTCTAACAGCACACACCACCGGCTTTTAAAGCCTGCTCTCACTATTACTTCTATTAATATCGAAGGATTTTCCGATACTAAGTCGCGGCTGTTGTCCCAGCTCTGCCAAGATAACAATTGCGACATCCTATGTATCCAAGAAACCCACCGTGGCACTGAACAATTACGACCTCACATCGATGGAATGACGCTGGCTTTGGAGATACCCCACGCACAATATGGCAGCGCAATCTTTGTTAATCCCAAGATAACCGTTCTATCTGCAACGTGGAATAATGAAAGCTCAATAGAAAATATGACCATAGATATAGGAACTTGCACTGTGACATCAATATATAAACCCCCTAATCAACCTTTTGATTTTCATAAAACCCCAAATTTTGACAGTAGAAGCACCAAAATAGTAGTCGGGGACTTTAATAGTCACAGCACTTCCTGGGGGTACCGTGAAACTAATGCCGACGGTAACTCCGTTGAGCAATGGGCCGACGCTTCAGAACTAACTCTTATACATAATGCCAAACATCCAGCTTCCTTTAACAGCCGACGTTGGCAACGCGGATACAACCCAGATCTGATTTTTGTTAGTGGTAATATTAGTTCATTGAGCCTTAAAGAAGTGGGTCAACCCATTCCTAGAACGCAGCACAGACCTATCACCTGCCGAATTTGTGCTGCACTCAAACCCACCCAAGTGCCCTTCAAGCCCCGTTTTAATTTTGCAAAAGCCAACTGGGAAAAGTTTTCAACAGACGTAGATGAAAAACTGCGTGATATAGAACCTCTACATTCTAATTACGAAAAGTTTGTAGATACTATCTGGACTGTCTCTCGCCATTGCATACCCAGAGGCTGCCGGACTTCATATATACCTGGCCTAAGTCAAGAAGCGTCAGATCTCCTTAAAACGTACGAAGACCTGTACGAAAAAGATCCGTTCTCTGAAGACACTATTATAGCTGGAGAAGAGCTTGTGTCTGTAGTCAGGGAAAATCGAAGGGAAAAGTGGATTAGCACTGTGACCAATACCAACATGACTCACAACAGTAAGAAAGCCTGGTCCACAATACAGCGCCTTACTGGAGACCCACCGGAACCAGTCAACCAGGGATTTGTGACAGCCAACCAAATAGCCCACCACTTGTTACTTAATGGGAAACCGCCACACAGATTACCGAGGCCACAAAAAACAGTCAAGACGTCCAGGAACACCAGCGAAATCAGCAAGCCTTTTACGCTAAGCGACATCATTCATGCCATAAAAAACCTCAAGAACAATAAGGCAGCCGGAGTCGACGATCTCAGAGTCGAACAAATTAAACACCTTGGTCCAATAGCTGTATCCTGGCTCCTAAATTTGTTTAACACATGCCTGAGTACTGCTCTAATACCTAAACACTGGAGAAAAGCAAAAGTGGTTGCGCTTCCAAAACCAGGTAAAGTGCCGGACGACCCCAAAAGCTATCGACCAATATCTCTACTGTGTCACACTTATAAGCTTTTTGAGAGATTGCTGCTAAACCGCCTTACCCCAGTTATTGAGTCGAAGTTGATACCCGAGCAGGCTGGGTTTAGACCGGGCAAGTCGTGCTCCAGCCAGGTTCTGCGACTCACTCAGTACTTGGAAGATGGATATGAGGCCAATAAAATCACTGGAGTCGTATTTGTCGATCTCTCTGCGGCTTACGACACAATTAATATCAAAAGATTGCTTGTTAAAGTAGATAACCTCACCAACGATCAAGGCTTCGTCAAAATCCTGAGCGAACTTCTGCACAACCGTCGCTTCCAGGTATGCTTCCAGGCGAGTAAAAGCAGGTGGCGTCTCCAAAAAAATGGTCTTCCCCAGGGCAGTGTACTGGCGCCAACACTTTTCAACATATATACCAACGACCAACCTACCACCCAACACACAGAACGCTTTCTTTATGCAGATGACCTAGCCTTGGCAGCCCAATCAACGTCGTTTGAGGATGTTGAGCATAAATTAACACTGGCACTAGATTCACTGGGTAAATACTACGACGCTAATGCCCTTCGACCAAACCCGTCAAAAACACAATCATGCGCTTTTCACCTCCGTAACAAGCATTCACACCGACTTCTAAATATTTCATGGAGGGGGACAAATATAGAACATTGTCCGTACCCTAAATACCTAGGTGTTACGCTAGACAGGTCACTAACGTATAAGCTACAGTGCTTTAACACAAAACAAAAGGTCGGGACGCGTAATAATCTGCTGCGTCGCCTTATTTCTACCCATTGGGGAGCGGCTCCTGATGTACTACGCACGACTGGTATGTCATTATGTTTTTCTGCCGGTGAATTTGCATGCACAGTGTGGCATCGATCAGCCCATGCAAGGCAAGTCGACACAGCGCTCAACGAGACGTGTCGTATAATATCGGGATGCCTAAAACCAACCCCACTCAACAGGCTCTACCCGCTGGTTGGTATCGCTCCACCTGCTGTAAGAAGGGCTGTCGCATGTTCAGTTGAGAAGCATGTTCAGGAGACTGACACCCGACACCCTCTCTACAAACACACAACAGACCCGGGTAGGCTTAAGAGCCGGAAGAGTTTTCTCCGGAGCACACAGGCAAGCAATGAAACACCGTCTGGAGCACGATGCAAGATCTGGAAAGAACAGCACCCACCGCCAGACAACTATATAAAGGTTCAGGAACATCTGCCGCCCGGAGGCAACCTGCAGTGGCCTGCCTGGAAAGCACTGAACCGATTGCGAACCCAGGTAGGTCGCTGCAAACACAATCTAGCTAAATGGGGGATCATAGACCCTTCCGATATCCGGTGTGAGTGCGGCCTTTCCGATCAGACAATGCCACACCTGCTAGAGTGCCCAAAGTGTCCGGACACCTGCACTTTGGAGGACTTGAACCTCGCCAACGACGCTGCAGTTGGTGTGGCCAACTACTGGGCGCAGCGTATTTAGATTTAAACAAATTAGTTTACCATCGACTCGAAAAGAAGAAGAAGTTATTTTAAGCGCTGAGTCACAAAGATTTATTCTAGAAACTTTTCTTATCTCATCGAAACTGAAGTTAGTTAAATTTCTGTTATTTATTTTAAGATTAGCTCTCAAGTATGTAAAATACTTCATAAGTTGAGTATTACTAAACAATAAAGTACCGTCAGTATGGAGTAAAAACACTTCACAGTTTAAGGCACTGGGCCTCGATTCAGCTATTTCTAACTTGCTTGAATTGACTGAATGACCTGCTTCATTTCGTCATTTTTACCATAATTGACATTTTGCTAACTGTCATTACGATCATTCTCTTCGAGAGTTCAATGAGATTTTATTGTAGGTGTGAATACGACAATTAGGCGCAATGACAAGTACACTGACCGACCACTGACATGCATTTAAAATAGCTGAATCGAGGCTTGCTTGTGTGGTCCATGTTAAAATGAAAGCTATGAAAAGTCAAATTTAAGGATCATAATAATATGCGAGTTTCCATCCAAAACATGTTTATGAAAAAAATAGGAAAGTACTTTATGTCTTTTAAAGAATTACTGGATAATTATTTATTTATTTCGACACAGAACGGTGTGTGTGGCATGGTTTTTTAGCACACTTGAAATATATATTTAATATGTATATTGCTTTAGTTTATTTTGTCCTCTAAAATTCGTTCATGGTGTAGAAGTTAGCATTTTATTTCTAGCAACTGCTTTAAATTATTTATTAATGTGTTAGTTTTCTTCTCTTCCTGTATATCCGAGGGTAATCTGTTGTATATTTTTACTACCAAAACTGCAGCGCTTGACAAGTATAGTTTTCACCTAGATGTGGGTAGATTTAATATATGTTGTGTCTCTCTATTTAGTTTGGATATCTTTACGAGTGGCATACTATTCTGGGTACTTACGGACATTTGAACATTATTAAACCCTGGATATAATTACGTGAAGTGGTGCTACAGCTTTGGTGCCATAATGTGAAATGCTCGAGAGGAATCACGGAGCAAATACAAAGGTAAGATTTTTTTTTTTGCTTGCCGGTCTTTCGTATTTGGACCAAAAATGCATAGAGATCGGATGATGTCCTTTGCAAATTTAGAATATGTATAAGCAGGTAATCATCATCTCCCGAGCTTTTCCCAACTATGTTGGGGTCGGCTACCAGTATTACCAGATTCAGCTGAATACCGTATTTTACATTTATCGACTGCCTATCTGACCTCCACAACCCATTTTACTGGGAAGCACAGTAGCCCATAGTAAGACTGGTTGTCAGAATTGATTTAACGACTGCTAAAGATCTATGTATGAGAACCGGGACCTACTGTTTAACGTGCTTTCCAAAACACGGATGGTCTCGGTATACTATAAATGGTCACCCATCCACGGACCAACCGCGGCGAGCGCGGCTTAACCTGTACTATCGGTCAAACCGTACGGCTTACACTTAGCCACGAGCCCCTTCTCCTCCTCATGTATAAGGAGGCAATAAAGGGCTAAAATTTTATGTTTTTGGAAATGAGGTTTACAGCTATCGATTTGTGCTAAATTTGTATTCTAATAAGGTTTTTTTGTAGGGTAAACGCTATATTTCCATCGCTGCTATTTCCCCATAGGATAATGTCATAGGAGGCCATTCTTGGGCAAACGCATCGTAGGTGAGAAATGTAGTTTTTAGGTAGGGGTCTTTTTTTTAATTCTTTTACCAAGATAAAAAAATCGATACCTAATTTAGCTCTTAGTTTAGATGAGATTTCCAATTAATGCGTGCGTTTATAGAAAGTCAGTAGAGTTCGAGTTTCATATCGAGGTTCATATAAACTAAATCGTTTCCTTCACAGCTACAAAACTTTCAACATAAAGTAAAAACTTAAATATAAGGGATGTCTATAAACTCGTGATGTAGTAGCAATCTATCACGGCACACTCAGTCCACACATGTTCGAGACGCGCGCGCGCAGCAGCTGTCCCCACCAGCTGTCCTTACAACCTGTCGCTTATCTGCACTAATTTGATTTTACTTGAACGTGTATCTTCATTAAAATATTCATAAAAAGGGTTTACGATCGGCACTTGAACCAGTTTCATAGTTAATCTTTGTAAGTAGTTGAGAAGCGCGGTTTTGCTCGCTTAGCTCCTGAACCTAGTGATTTGTTGAGATAATAAGTACACTATGTGTTAGTCGTAGTGTTTATCTATTTGTGTGCAAAATTTCGTCGGAATACATTGAGTAGTTTTAGCGTGAAAGAGCAACAAACAATAGTGCTCTGAGGGATTCGAACCTGAAAATTGTGTAGCGTTTCTGCTTTTTGCAGGACTTAGCCTCTTCGACCAACTATATCGTCTTAGGTCTGATTAAAATAATTACTGGATTCTACAATTATTAAAAGTCTCAAATAGTTATTGTTTTAGGTGATACTTCACTATTATCTGATAAGTCTGACAAATTACAACTTTTATTATCTCCAAAAGTTATTTCGAAGTTACGAAGAGTGGGAAATCATAATTTCTTGTTTTAAAATAAAAAAGCAGCTTGAAGCGCTTGCAATCTGTTGTGGGCAGCTGTTGCCGGACCTCGTAGATCAGTAGTTAGGATGTGCGGCTGTCGTATGTTATAGTTTGGGTTCGATTTAGTGTCGGGTATGTAAGACAGTAGGCCGGAACTTCAAAAATATGTAGTGTGATTAAAGCTGATAATGATAGGTTGCTGCCATAAGGTTTAGTTCTTAAGTTTTTAAATAAGTTAAAATTTTAAATAAGTCTTAGTAAAACATTAATGAGTTAGTATAGCTTTGATGATGATTAAATTATCATTTTTCTTGGGATGATGATGATGAAAGTAGGCTGTGGAAAATTAATAAAAATAACTCTTTTAATTGGTTTGCATTTAGAAAGAAAGCGATTACACCTTTCTCTGTTTAAGAATAATTTTATTTAGGATAACGATTTTTAGACAGTGTAGTTAGTGTGTAAGAGACTTTTTAAAAGAGTAAAGATTTCCTATGTGCTTTTGAGTTAAACGTAGCGCTAAAATGTCAAAAAGTATATATGAGTGGTATGACCCACGGTATGACCGCATATCATAATGTTCGTGACCAGCTTACAGTTCAAATTATATACCTAACTAGCTTTACCCCGCGGCTACGTCTGCTCTAATAGTTGAACTTATTAAAAAATGCCACTCAGCAGGCCATAGCTACATTACTGCTGACTGGTTATCTATTACAGAGATAACTTGGTGATATGAAAGTTAAGTTTGATTTATTTCTTCATAATTAGTATAGATTATATCTATAAAGACTTAATTACTTATTATATTAAATAAACGTAGGATGAATGACATTACGGAACCTGCAACTAGAATCTAGAGTCAATAATTTAAAGTTTTAAGGAGCTGTCTGGCCTGAAAAAAAAATGTTTTGATTTGGAAAAAAAAAACGATTTTATAGCATGGATGTGAACAAAAAAAGACCTTACTTTTTTACTCCATAACTACTGAATGAATTTGAACTTGGTATAAAGCTGGATTAACATATACTAAGTAACAATTTAGTTTTTAAAAGAGTAACCTACGGAGTTTCTTGCCGGCTCTTCTCCATAGGAAGAACACTTTGGAAACGAGCAACTAGAATCAGTAGAGTTAACGTAACGTGTCTTGAGCGCCTTTCTTTTGGTTTATAAGAAATTAAAGCATTTTGATTTTGATTTTAAGGTCCATAGAAATATTAAAGAAGTCTGTCTTTCTATTATCTATGGTTAGTATACTTCTTATCACTTTGGCTACTACAAGTTTATCACAAAGCTAAGCTCTGCGGTTCCCCAACAGCTGACCTGAGTATCGAAGCTGTGTTGGGCCCGGACCGGTCGCATTCGGGCCGACCGTTACGCGGCCCACGTGCGGACTTATATCACTGGCTGGTTGGCTACACGGAAATGAGAAAAAACATTCCGGACGATATTTGTGAATTTTGGGTTATTTTTGAGAATTGAAGCTATAAATTAAAATAAGTCCTTTGAAAATTATTTATAAATTGGTTTTATATCAATCACTACCTACATTTTTTTTTTGGTATTTTTTTACTTTACGTAAATTGTCTTTGCATGAAAACTTCTGACGCAAAAATTGGGATGTTATAAGTTTGCTCTGTGTGTGGAATGAGTGGAATTATATTACAAAAATTCTTATACGAATTGGCAGATTTTAATTCTGTTTTTCTTTGATAGATGATTTAATCGAGATGCTAATTTTAACTTATGAAGCTTTGTTCAGTAGTATGAAAGTTAACAAAGCCTAATTACATAAAAAACATCCGGCTATCCAGTTTTTTTTAATTATGATGTTAAATGATTCATTAGCCTCGAAGTATCGATAAAATTGATTAATACATCTAGGTTGCATCTTTTCTTACTTTACCGTTAGTATTTTTATCTGTTTAGTAATATTTATGAGTTAAATCACACGTACGTCTTATATGGGTTAAATAATTAACAAAATAATCAACTTCGTATTACCGTGCTAATTGACGGGCCTGTTGGTCTAGTGGTTAGTGACCCTGACTGCTATGCCGGAGGTCGTGGGTTCCATTCCCACCCAGGACAAATGTTTGTGTGATGAGCACGATCATTTGTACTGCGTCTGGGTGTAATTTATCTATAATATGTATGTATTTAGAAATATATAAGTAAGTTTATCAGTTATCCGGTTACCATAACACAAGCTCTGCTTAGCTAGGGATCAGATAACCGTGTGTGAATTGTCCCTGAATATTATTATTAAAATTAATTTCTTATAATACTTTTCAATCAGAATCATAGAAAATTATCTTTTGCTAATAATAATTAATGTTTGAACGTAAACTAGTCATAAATTATCTAAATATTAAATAAAATAGCTATAGAATAAAGAATAACGTTTTGAAACTGGATTTTTGATGTTTTTAAAAGCCGTAAGGCTTTCAATTTGTCAAATAAAAGTTATTAATTTCATTTTCTAGGAGGTCTTGTGATAGTGTAGCGGTTCATTGACCGGATGGTAGCAGGTTCGTGTCCGAACTGTGAAATTTAAAATTAAAATTTCGCATACTCATCATAATAATCCAGCCTATTAACGTCCCACTGCTGGGCACAGGCCTCTTCCCATATAGAGAAGGCACGAGCATTGATCACCACGCTTGCTCTCTGCGGATTGGCGATATCAATTCCCAAATTTTGGAATTCAGGTTTCCTCACGATGTTTTCCTTCACCGTTTGTCAGAAGTGTCTTAGAATAATTAAGAAAGTACATATAACTTTTGAAAAGTTACATTGGTACTTGCCCGGGTTCGAACCTGCAACCTCGTGCATACAAATCCGTTCTTTGAACTGCTAGGCCACCACGACTTTACTCATCATAGATTCTATATTAGAAAGGAAGAGATTTGTTAAGTAGTAGAACTTGTATAAGATGTTTCAGTTGCCTCTAACACCTCTCCAGACTTTGAATTGCTTTGACTTTCATACTTATTAATTTATTATGGGACACAACGAACCACAAAGTATAATATTATTTAGGGAAATCTTTCTTCCGAAATTGGAATCTGGAAACTCAAAATGAGGAGATGCCGCTGTCTAGCAGTAGGACAATTAAAGGTTAGTGTCAAATCATACCCTATTATAATAGGCCGATATTATGACACTATGCCTTTGCTAGTTCGACTGCTTGTGGTCTCTGGTTATAGGTCATAGTTTGGTTAGGATGATTCGAAACTTTAGAATACCTTTAGGACCCTGACTAAAACCCATTTAAATTCTACATCGACGTCATTTTAAAATCAATTTTTTTTTTGTTTAAATCGGTAGTTAATGCATCTTATCCAAACCCACCTAGGGTAATTTACTTACTCTAAAATAAAACTTTCTTTAAAAAGGTAAGCAAAATAAAAATAATTCACTATATTTTAAGCACCAATATTTGTTTTTCTGAGATCACCGAACTATTCACGTTTTTTATTTTTGTACTAACTTTTTTATCATGTATCATTAAGAACACTAAAAAGATTCAGCTGTTGGTGTTGAAGTTATTATGAAGGAAGTTTATTTAATGACTGCAACCTGTTCGTAAGCCGATACATAAACATAATTACCCTTACGCTGATCAAATATTAACGATAGTATAGTAAAACCTTATTTATAACAATAAATAGTACAAGTTTTTTTAGGTCCTTTGTTACAATATTTACAGTTTTTCTTTAGTTTAATAAGTTGAAATGTCAGCTTTATTTACTTCGTTAAAATCATTTTAAAAATATGTTTCGTGAATTCAGTAGCACATTTGAGCAGTTTGTAACACTTTATAGCCTCGTTGGCCTAGTGGTGCTAAGCGCGACTGCTACGCTAGAGGTCTTGGGTTCGATTCCCGAGTAAACCGAGGTGTTATTGGGTTTTTCTATGAAATTCTCATCTCAGAAGGTCGGAGTTTGGATTTGTGCACTAGTGGCAATAGGCTCGCCCCCTATTACATGGCAACTAAACATATCGGCAAACTGTGGGTGTACGTTCGTACACCTCTGCCTAACCCTTCGGGGATACAGGCGTGATGATATGTTTATATGTTTTCTTTTGGACTATCCTCTTATTTTAATTTTTTTTTTATTACTTATTGTATCTATTTAATCTTTTAAGAATGTCCTAGTGCAAATTGTCATTGTTTTCATGAGAAGATCATTGTCTTTGGAATGTAACTGTCCACCCCGTGAAAGGTAAATGGGTGTGAAGTTGTGAAAGTAAATTAAATAGTTATTATGTCCTATCAAGTAACATAACAAGTACTTAATATATCTAGGTACGACAGGCGATTTTGAAATTTATTGTCATGGAGCAGAGTTCATTTTCTAATGATGAAGTATGATAAACGATTATGTAGTTCTATAAATAGTTTTGTACGGTCAGCAGAAAAAGTTTTAAGTACACACTGTGATAATATAATTTAAAAAAATATAAGACATATCATTAACTGCAAAATTGATCAGTTATTTTAACTCTATTCTTGCAACAATATTTTAAATATTTTTTTTATAATTTAATAAGTTCCTGCTTTAGGTAATTTTAGTCTAAAATAATTAATATTTCTTTAATATACGTAGTCCACGAACTAAATAAAGGGTCAGATCTTCTTGCTGACGGTACTCTTAATTATAACTTAGTTGATAAGTGTGAATCCATTACTGTAGTGAAGTGACTAATTTAAATACACGGCTTAGTTAATTAAAGTAATTAAATCTCGTTAAAACAGGTTGAAAGCTGCAGAGGTTAGTTCAAAAGATTATGACTGCCTCATCTTAAATCCAAAACTTAAATAACTTACAACTTAACATAACATAACATATCATCACGCCTGCTTCCCCGAAGGGGTAGGCAGAGGTGTCCCATGTGAGCCTATTGCCACTTACCGGACACAAATCCAAACTCCGACCTACTACTGAGAATTTTATAGAAAAACCCAATAACACCTTGGTCTACTGGGGAATCGAACCCAAGACCTCTAGAGTAGCAGTCGCGCTTAGCACCACTAGGCCAACGAGGCAGTCTTACAACTTAAACTAAAGTTTTAATTTGACTATTTAAGTAGTGCTGAAGTACTTTTCCAATTTTGGGGTCAAATTAGTCTTAATCATATTTAATAGCACTTTTTTTCATGTAGATAAACCTTTATTTTAGTAACTTACCTATGTTCTATAAGAGCCGTGCATTTGAGTTTAATGAAAAAGCTTTATTAGATCATTGCTTGAACTTTTATTCGCGAAATACTAGAATATCAATCAGTTAACAGTTGCCGTTGACTCTCATGTTGTCTCTCTCATTTTAAGGTGTAAACAAGCGACAGATATACATTTAAGGCCGTCTCAAAATTAATTAGTGATATAATGTTCTTTATTCTTTTGTGTCGACACTAATGTAACAACAAAATATCCTGGAACAACTCCCAAACTAAGCAGAGATTATACTATGGTAACCAGACAACTGATATACATACTTTTACTTAAACATACCTAAATACATACACATTATAGATAAATTACACCTAGACAGAGAAAAAATCATCACCCAAAGATTTTTCCTGTGGGAATTGAACCTACGGTTTAGCAGTCCATCTCGCTAATCACTAGACCAACAGGCCAGTAAAAAACCAATAGATATTTTTTTTGCGTCGAATATATAGAAATTTCAAAAGAGTAAGGCATTGATTTAAAGTTAAAATATACACAAACAAAGGTGACTTGTTTCTATTCCACCATGGAGTTGCTATAGCTATGGGCTGTGGGCCATGGGGCCATGGGGCCCGGACCAATGGCTTCTCCGTACACGTTAAGGTCAAATATCACTGACTTTGGTGACAGCCGACTGACACTATACAGGTTTGGTTGCAGTAGGTCAAGTCAGGTACGTGTGACTTTCGATTGGGTTTGTCAAGTTTAGTTGAATATTTACTTGTCTTAAGTTCTATAGTATTGAAAAAAAAACATTTTTACATATCTTTACACATAGGTACTGTTTTTGACTAGCGTTATATAGGTAGGTATATTTTTTCCTGAAGTACCTCCTGTGTCGTCCATTTCTTCTCTTGATACTCCTTACAATACTTGCCGATTCCGAATTCTACCTGGTCAATGCTAGGATCCAAGCTTACTCCCATACCACGTTTCATCAAAATCGCTGCAACGGTTTTACCCCAAGAACGTTACAGACGTAAAGATTAAGTTACTTTGCATTTGTGAGATGATTAAGCAGCTACAATAAAAGGGATCTAATTTATGTCAACTCTTGTCCCTTGCAATTAAGTAAATGTCAAATTATAAAGCACATTCAATATTTTTTGTGAACCTTCTGACTATCCTGTACAGTGGAGCACTCCAATTAAAGTGTTATTCAGACGTAACTGTAAACATAGACAAACGCAGCTCAATGTAAACACAACCGGATACACGTCACCGGCGTCTCATGTCATAGAGAATATTGTGACGGACTTATATTGCTTATTGGTTATAATCATTACCTATATTGAAATAGTAAAAGTTTGATTGAGTATTAAAGGATAAGATACGCTTTCCGCGGTTAATTCGTCAATGAGTAAATATGAGGAGTTTTAGAGTAGTTTTTTTAACAGTATTTAAACAAAATATATTGTTAAGTGAGATTTAACACAAAAAAAATCTTGAGAACCAGTTAGCGAGTGATATTCTGGTATCATAAACAACCAATTTTGAAATTTCTGTAAATTAGTGGAAGTACCTATCCAAAGACTTTTTTGTTTTCATCGAATTAAATTGGTTTTAATTTTCACAGAAGTAGACAATAGGAAGTCATTTGGTTTTTTTTCTATAATTACACAGGTGTGTCTAAAATTCTAATAGAGAGAGAACTAAACAAATTATAGAATCTACTTTATTTAGTTGTGTATTCGACATTTTTATAAACGAATTGATTATTTTATTTATTGTGACATATTATATGATATTTAGAATGACTTATAAGCTATCTACAAGTTACGTTATTATTTAGATTTCCCGCTAAGTGTAACGGATCAATCAGACATCTAGACAAGTTTATCCAATTAATTTAATAATGAGCTAAACTGCAACTTTTAATCTAAGAGTAACCCGACTCGGTAACCGTTAAAACCTTAACTATGCCATAAAATAACCTGTTTTCTTAGCGGTAGATATCAACAAAATCAATAAATGTACAATTTAGAAAAAAACAAAATTAGATTGTTTGACTGTATCTACTAACTTTGATAGTCTAGCCTTCAATCGCATCTCTGCGCTTATTTATATTTGATATCCCAGCAAAACATAGCCTAAGTCCTTTCTTGGGGTCCTAGCTACCTTCAATCTAAATTTTATCAAAATTGTTGATTGGTTTAGTTCGTTTCACGTGATGTTTTCTAGCAACTTTTTAATCCCTTGTTGCTAGATAGCGAAGTTTAAGGTTACCTCCCCCTACTCAAAATTGACTAACCCTTAGCCACGAAAGAGGTCATAGCCAAACAAAAATATTAGTTTTTTGACATTTATAATTTTAGTATGCTGAATAAATCTAGCAGCACGAAAACGAGCAAATAAATTTTGATTTCTGCTTTAGGCATAATAAAATGCTAATCGCAGAATATCGCCTAAATAAAATTAGCATTCAAATCGTTATTTTTGTTAAAAATACTTGTCCAACATAGTTTTTACGGGGAACCCGTGTGGTCGAGTGAATGAACCCAAAAAGCTTAGAAATATATCTAGTATTTTATAAAATTTTGAATACATTTTTAATTTATTTGGAGTTTGATTTGGTAATAAATAATGTTTTTTTATTTTTCATTCAAGATTTGTGTGAAAGTGAAGATTAGTTTTTAAGGCGCTGTGTATAGCCAGCATTGACGTTATTGAAGGGGTGAAGCGGGCAGGTGCGGGACGGAGTAGCCCCGACCCTGCTATTCGTTTTTTCCGAATTCGTCCGATGCGTAACGCTGTTATAATATTGAAGGTTTATTTCGCTGATTATTTAGATGTAAGTTTAGCTCTGCTTGACTATGTTTACTTTTGAGCTGCGCTCTCGCGGCGAACAGTAGGATCGAATCCCGATAAAATCATAATTTTTTGGATTATTATTTTTAAAGTATTATGCACCTACTGCATATTATCGTGTTTTAACTTTAAAAAAAAGCATTTAATGTTGTTGATTCATTTTTAGAAAAAATTTTCAAATACCTATTCTGATTTTCTAAAATAAAAAGTATAAAAATTGAAAACCTGAACAATATGTTTTATGACAATCTATATTTTTCTTTAGTATCAAGAGAAAAATATTAAAAAAAAAACGTACACTACGCTTGATCGTTGAGTCTGGAGATACAGCGTGTTTCGAATAGTAACGAAAATTATTATTTTTTTGTTAGTGCTGGATATGTAGGAGAGAGGACAACGGGGGCAGTACATGCCACTACACCACCCCCGCCCAAGTAGATACGTGCAATGAAGGCTGAGGGACCCCCGTCCCCGCCCTCTGCGTCCTCCCCAGGGCAGGTCTGGCTACAGAGATTCTCGTCCGCGCACTGCCCACCATCGGCCATCGGCGGAGCAATGGAACGAAAGGGTCAGCCTCCCTTTCGCGCTCCAAGGTCTCTTTCTGAGAAATAACGAGCTTGCAGAAATAAGACACTAAGGCAGACGAGTCGTCTGCGAGCATGGTGTTTACCGCACCCACGAGCGAAAGGTCCGGGCCAAGAACTCCACGAAGGACACGGCGCTTAGTGCACACCTCGAATGTATGCTATGCCGTGTCCCCAAAACTCTTCCGGGGACAGCAGGGAAATGTCCTCCGATGAGCTCATCCCGTAGGTTGAATTCAACCTGGGCAGGGTAACGTTGACGGCTCTCGGGAAAAACGCCTGAACCAATGAGATCAGTCTGAAGGGTCTCCGTCAGTATAGGAGTAATGAGGTGCAGATTGTTGCGCAATATTTTATAAGGTCTGACCCTCCAACATCGCCTCCCTCTCCCTCCCAAATGGCGACTGTCAGCGGCTTCTTCGCCTCTTGCTATTGCAGGTGGAACCGGGTTAAACCCTAAAGATCCCGGTTCTGGCGACGTCGACGAAGCCACTCATAGCTTATTCTAGCGGCCGAGCAGGCACGTCGTAGATCGGTCAGCTCTGCAGAAAAGCAGTGAGCCGCCTTCCTAGCTGAGTAGGAAATGGACCACCTCGACAACGGTGAGCACCCTTGCGTACCCTGTGCTAACTGAGAGGAGAACCCTATCCGTATGTATCGGTGATCGGATAGGTTCTCCACGAGCTCGACCTGCCTATACGCAACGGTGGTGGCAAGTGCTGAGGTGGTGAAGGTTAAATCAGCCACGGACCTTCCGTGCACATATGCGTCGTCCCTCTATTAAGGAGGGAGAGGTAGGTGAAACCACCCACGCCTCCAAAGCATGGCCTTGTGCTTCGTTCGATGGATTACAACACGCCAGTGACTTTGCATTAAAATTACCGAGGACAACCACATGCTTCTGCGCTAAATGCAACCAGACCCCCGAGAGGACAGCCAGAAATCGCTCGAATTCCAACGATGTGCGATTAGAAGAGAAGTACACTCCTAACAGGGCATTATGCACTAAGCGGCAGCAAAAAAGCCGAGCCCCTTTCCAAAGATGTCAGGGGAAGGGAGTCTGGAGAGGGTCGTGGGAGAGGGTCCTGCCATAATGTCAACAGTTGGTCGGGTCGGAATTGACTCGTTCTAGCATGTCCTCAGCGACTCTCATGCGATTGAGTTGTTGGAGTAAATTCAGGTCTTTTGGGACCAGCCGACCGGTAACATGTGGCGTCCCCAAATGATCAGTTAAAATAATACTGATAGACTCGTGAGATACAGAAAGTTCGGCAGCTATCTCTCTCATACCTGTATGAGGATTTTGACAGTTGTTAGAATTTGAAATTGTAAATGACATTTCAAATAAAAAAGTGACGTGCTTTCACGCCGAGAGCCTACGTTGTACTCCTCTTGAACAACAATCTCTTCTTACGGATGTGCGAAGAGGCGATAGTCATCTTCATCCACAAACTCGGTAAACCTAAGTCTGAGCCCACTACTCATCGCCCCATTAGCTTACTCAAGGTTCTTAGGAAGCTATACGAGCGAATAATTTATTCCCGTCTTATGGATTTTGCCGAGTCCAGGAGTCTCATACCAGACGTGCAGTTCGGTTTTAGAACCCAACACTCATGCGTCCAACAAGTCCACCGCATAGTCGAGCATATAAGCGCTGGTTTTCAGCTTGGAAGGCTCACTGGCGTGCTCTTCTTCGATATAGCAAAGGCTTTCGACAAGGTCTGGCATAATGGCTTGATCTTCAAGCTTTACCAACTCGAGGTGCCAGATCGTCTCGTGCTCATCTTCCCAAACTTTTTGTTGAATCGGTCCTTTCGCTATCGCGTTGACCCTCACCCGATCCGCGCCGCAGTCCCTCAGGGCTCCGAACTCTTTCCACTCCTCTTCACACTAACGTTAGCGACATTCCTCGCGGTGGCAAACCCCAAATGTACGCTGACGATACGGCCATCTTTTATTCAGGCACCAGCCCTTTAGCTATGGGTCGAACTCTCCAGACCGCGGTCACGAACCTCGGGAAGTGGTTCACGTAATGGAGAATCGAAGTCAACCCTACCAAGAGCGCAGCCGTGGTCTTCTTCAGCAAGGAACGGAAGCCTCCCGCTACCCCTCCACCTATCATCCTCTTCGGCAAGCCTATTCCTTGGGAGCGGCAAGCCAAATACCTGGGTGTAATCCTTGATCGGAAGCTTACCTTCATAGCTCATATTGAAGCGGCACGTGCGCGAGCCGCCTTCGCTCTCGGCCGACTTAATTGTATGTTGAGCAAGCGCAGTAAACTCTCTTACTTTACTTCTTCTTCTTTTTCGGTTCGCTCTTGACAGAGCGGTCGTGGTCATCAAGTAGTCTGGTTGCGGGCAGCCGTAATCCGCTTCACGATGCGACGTCATCCTTCCCTGTCGGTCGTGATACGGGTGCACTCGTGTACGGGGCCGCCTATTGCAGATTTACTTTACTTATAAGAAGAGAATCTACACTGCGTGCGTGACACCTATCATGACTTACGGCAGCGTCGTATTCTCAAAACCGTTTCATGCGTAGAGCCACAGGCGCTCCAGGTTACGTCCGTAACTTGCAGTTGCACTGTGACTTAAAGCTGCCAACAATCAAGCAGTTCATGAAAGTCACCGCGATTAGATTTTTCGACTCCTCCGAAACCCACCATAACCCGCTAATCGTAGCGGCCGCGCGAAACGTACCTTCCGTTATATCTAAGACTAAACACCTCAGACTTACTCTCTCCTACCTCGATGATAAAAGAACGCTTCTCCAAGAAGCATTCGATTTAGCTAGGAGCAGCATTACAAAACACAACCGCCGTATATTACGTCCTCGCCGGCGAGGCCCATCGCGTATTATTAATAATAGTAACGTAAATGTTATCCTCCTGTCCCTAGATCAAGCTGGCCCGAGCCTTCCAAACTAGCAATAAAAATATGTCCCTAAATAATAAAAACTTAGATCCAGCCATCCCTTGTTGTTTTGCTTTATTAAGATTGTTAGCAACGCACTAAGTCGAGGCCCGAACCCCGCAGGGGGTGCCCTAAGTGGACGTTGCTGACGTAATTAGTTTTTTCCTATTGCTCTGGCTGGAGGCCCTAAGGTCCTCGCCAAAAGTCCGGTGAAGCAGTCAAAGTTTATGCTCAGGCTAACGGTAAAGATCTCTACCAAAAAAAAATACTTTGCTCTGTCTGCGCGCACACTTTTCGTCGTCTTTCCATAAGACGCCATACATATACTGAATTTGTCAGATCCGAAATATTTTTCATTAAATAAATGACTCCTCACAAATATCTCACATTATTAAAAAACAGCAGTTTACTTCATTATTGTAATTATTACAAACGTTATTGCGTTCAATTACATCTTTTGGTATTACTAGTTACTTCAATATTGTACACCATGTATAAGCTTAGTCATGAAAAAGTTGTCATGAATGAAAATGAAAAAAATATGCATCTTATTAGAAATCAATAATTACAAATTGATTTTTTTTTTATTATTAAAATTGAACAATTTATAAAAAATTACACAAAGAGTAAAAAAAATACAACATTGAAAAAAACATGAAAGCAAAATAATAAATTTCTATTGCTAGGTTCGAACTTGCGGTCAGTTATCGCATCGCGAATTTATATAAGCACGCGACCGCTAGACTAATGCAGCTTCATAATATTCTTTCAAATTACGCTTCTATAGAGGATCAATAGAAAAGAGATTAGATGTGCAAAAAGCAGGAAGTAATTACTTTACAAATTCTATTAAGTGGCATTATTTGACAGATTTCATGAAATTATTTTCGATTTGTCATGTATTTTAGATCTGTCAATCAGAAAAAAAGTGACACAGGTCCGTCTAGCACCGCGCCTCAGCGCACACTGTCTGTCCGCGTAGGAATGAAAGAGAAGCGAACAAAACGCCATATTTAGTTTGTCAGGAATGTGTTATTTTTCATTAAATATCTGAATATTTGGAAAAATACTACCTTAATTGAAAAACTAAAATAAAGGTTATCTTCATTATTAGTTATTACGTTTCTGTTGAAAAATTTATCAACATTGGTTGATCAGTAATACCGTAAAACTTTTTTGAAAATCCATTTTAGAGGTATGTTTACGAATTTTTTTTATCGAGAAAAATTAATGAAATCGTGTTTTGGAAATAAAGGTTATCTTACAAAAATGATGAAGATTAACATATATTTTTTTAGCTGCTCTGACATTTATACAGTTTGCTAAAAAACTGTTTGAAAAAGCCCATTTTTACTATACACAGCGCCTTAATGTTTATTTAATTAAGTAGCTCGCTTATGTTTTTGATTTTGAATGTAGCGAAATGAGATCGTTAGTTTTAAGTTATTCAGTTTATCTGGTTTTTAATTAACTTGTGTTTCTCACATTGATTTGTGTTTTAATTTTTATTTTAACCTGCTTAGTAATGCAATGTTTTAAAATTATAATAACAAGTTTGTGAATTAAACTTTAAAATATATCTAAGTATTTTCTTTTATATTTTCAAGGAATTTAGGCTTTTACACAATAAATTAAATCAAGTGGTTAACACTAAATATAATTTCAAAGAAATCACAATAATCAGTTAAATAGAAAGTAACCTTTAGGGTCGAATACATAACCTCCTTTTGTAAGTCGGTCAAGAATTAAAGCTTCGTTTGTAACTTAATACTAAACAAAAGCATATCAACAATGCTTTCTAAAATAATTTACTGCCGTACTCAAATCGTTATTCATACTCATTATAGTTTTTTTTGTAAGTGACATAGCTACCTAAGTTTATTTTGAGTTGTCTTAGTTAAATTGATATTAAGGTATCCCCGCAATCAATTTAAATAGGCTATCTCTCGGACTTGTGTCTCTAGGGTTCAAAACTACGATAACTTCAGGGCCTCGATTCAGCTATTTTAAACGCATGTCAGTGGTCCGTCACTGTACTTGCCTTTGTGCCCAACTATCGTATTAAGATAAGCCTCCAATAAAATCTAATTGAACTCTCGAAGGGAATGATCGTGATGACAGTTAGCAGAATGCCAATTATCGTAAAAATTACCAAATGATGCAGATCATTCGGTCAATTCAAGCAACTCTTAAATAGCTGAATCTAGGCCCTGAAGTTGACTTTTTGTAGGATTTTTTAGTTGGATAGTAACATAAGTTTTCATAAATATAAATCATACTTATTCTATGCCACCTTATCGTGCTGGGCAAAGGTATTTTACATAAAGACCATGTTATTCAAAGAACTGTATCAATTTAACTTTTCTCTCGGCCTTAATTAATTAAATAACACCAAATGGCGAGCAGGATACGATCATCCGCTAGATATTCTAATAACTAATAGCTATACGGTATATTGTTTACTAAAAATAGTAGATATCTAACGTTTAATCTTGTTTTTTTCTAGGCCCGATCAATTAACCCAGAGATCATGTGATTTTAGCAAAGAAAACTCATTTAGATTTAAAAGATAAAAATCACAGCATTGACGTCATTCGAAAATGTCACCTTTCAATTTCATTCGTCAAATTTTAATGGCGATTGGTGTTAATTTAAATCTGTAACCTATTCATTAGAGACAATGTGAACGAAATCCACAAGCAATAAACTATTTCCATTATATTTTGTTCTTTTGGTAACTCATAACAATAAAATTGTCATATATGGGGGTAGATATCAATTTACCTTGCGGGATCAGATTCCATTGTGAACATTACCTATGCTTGCGTTGCATGGTTTATAACCGCTTAACCTGACTTCAAATCTATGTACTTTGGTTGCTAAATAGTTTGTTCTGCCTTTCTGTCTCTCTCAGCCTGTATCAAAGTAGGAGTCGAATATTGTGTTAAATAATTAGCCTATAAAATAATAGAATAAAATGTGCAACGATCAGTATTTGTTGAATTTTATTTAAAAGATTTTATTACATTTTTAAAACAAATAAATGTCTGCTATTTCATTTAATACCACTATCAAATATCATGATAGTCTAGACCACCAAATTGAATTGACAAAAACGAATAAATAATTTAATAATCACAATAAAATATCTATTTAACACAAACATGTTTCAAATTACAATATTCCCAAACAACGAACAAGGAACGCGGCGACACAAACTTGAATTTGGAAACATTAATATCATAGTTACGAACTTTCTCCGCCATTGTCTGACCGCGTTTCTACTGATTGTTGGGTTAACGTAAATCATAAAATTCCAGAAATAAGGGCGTTCAAACCCAACGCGGATTGTTAATCGTTTTTTTAAGTACAATACAATATGTACAGAGGGTACCTGCGTCTTAAGAACCGGTATAAAAAACCTATTGTATAGTTTCCGGGGAATAGACAATTTGACAATACAGTTCTATATTCAAAATGGTAATTCTAGTTTGGTAAGTTGCCGGCTTTTGGGAAAGTACATTTATACAATTTCGCTTCCTTTGCAAGACTTTGTCGAGTGTACCGAATCTTAAAGCAGCTGCAAACATCGTTTTAACCAAGCATAGTCCATCAATAAGACTTATTTATTTAATTAAGATGTCAAAAATAAGACTGACTACTTTCAGAGAAAAAGAGTAAGTATTAAAAAAAACGAGGGAAGTTCCTCTCCATAAAAAAGAAATAAACAAAAATTCAAATTATTTCTATAGGCAAGTAGCTAATAAATTATAGTTATAGGAATCATATTAAATTTTTAGTATTTTCTAAATATTTGAAAAGACTAATAGCATTAGCCAATAAAAATACAGTAAAACTAACAAAATCATCATTTATAAATCAAGCCTGTATATTCTAGCACTAGTTTGACTAAAATATGTCTTTTAGGTCTTTACCCTGGATATTGATCATTAATAAAATATGTGTGGGCGCGTGACGTCACGGCACAAATGAACAAGAAAAACAAGTTTTAAAACAAGAAGGCCGATTGTCTTTTTTTATGTCACTGTGTTTCTAATCTGTGGATGAAAGAAATCGTAAATTCTGATTCTAAAATATGTGCGTAAAACTGTTAAGTAAAAGCAAAGTTCAAGAATTATAATAAGCCTACTTTTAAACTGCTTTTAATGATCGAGGATAATACAATAGACTCGTCGTAATTTAAAAACAACGATAAAGTAACTGCCTAAATAGCCCTAGGCTTTCTGTTTAGCACAAATATTTTGCTGCTTAAATCATGGATTCGTTTCCCAATTACTATGAAAGGTATTGCAGATATTAAGTTTAAGTTATGTGGTCAATAATGTAAAGGCACCACTAAAGAAGACCAGTTAGGCCTGATAAAGGAGCTTCAGATAAATCTGTAAACTTATGGAAGTAGGTTTACTTCAAAACAGCATCCCTATGTAGAAGAACTACCTACTGCCATCGTTAAAATTTTGAAAGTACTCGAATTCGAATTGTGTTGTTATAATCGTTATCAGCCTCTTTAGAGCAGAGGCATAAACAAATCAGCACCCTCTTTAGCATAATATTGAGTTCCCAGAGCACTTCGGGCAAGGCCAATATCATACCATACTTATGCAAATGACATAACAGGAAACTCAAAAAACTGTAATATTAATAACATTGTAAAGAAATAATAAGACATCTGCAATCCGAGTAAGCTCAGTCTGCTTGGGTATAAAGGAAGGGAGTCTTGTTGGGGTTTTTTGCTTATTCCGAAGGGTATCGCGAAGGCATTATTCTATATCAGTGATTGTCGCATTCATCGAAGGATAAGTGAGTCTTTGTGCGCCGAGGGTTGAAACTCCGTGGTATTTGCCTCAAGGATCCTTCTAGAGTTCGAGTGATATTTTTGCACGTTTCGGCTGTGTTCAATGGAGTTTATTAAATGTTTTTCGATGTAAAGCCTTTGTAGGATATATCTACCTTTAAAATATAGGAACAAGTTTTGTTCAAGAATCGAAGTCATTCTATGCATAAAAAAAAAAAAAAAAAATAACCCCTAAAAATATTGTTTCTTAAATTGCCCCTTCATTCGAGTGACCTTAATACACATACTTATTGTTTTGTTTATTCATATTGATGACAAGCTGCTTAGAAAACAATCATGGTCTAAGTTTAATGTTTGCTAGCTAGTCATTAGGTTAGTGTTTTGGCAATTAATCACTTTTTCGAATTACGAAGATTGCTGTGATTTTATGTATAAATCTATCGATTTACTGTAATTCGCCCATCTCCTTATCAGACGGTCAACTTAATCCGTAAATCACAACCGATAAAATCTCCAAACTGATCTTAAATCTCGGTATTTCGCAATACATTTGGTGGCAGCCCTTGCAGCGCACTTAGGCACTGCGTACGCAGGTGTGCGCCCCATTGATGTGATCTGTCGGCTTTTCTACGCCGCTTCCTATGCCACAGCTGCCTGAGACCAGTTCCAATTCACATTATATATCGCTCTATAGGTATTTAAATTGTACCCTGACCCGTTTGGTGGGATATGTTTGGTACCTAAGTAGCTTTAAGTTTAAATTAGGGACCTGTTTCATGTGTTTCAGTTTTTAAGGGCTACTTGTGCTAACATTTTTACGTTATCAGCATTGGTTATTATTGCTATGATTAGCTAAAAGTAATTTCCTAAAAATATTGTTTTAAGTAGATATGATGAAATGAATAACCAAGTATTAACGAAATTCTGCTTAATCCAAGGTCTGTGAACTAGAGTACGCTAATGATCACTGCAATCAATACTGGCAAATTTTTGACCACAATAAGCATGTCCTCGTCTGCATCGTTTTGTTTCAATAAATTGGTTTCGAGTTGATGCCGACACTAGCGCCAGATCGTGCAGTGGCAGGAACCTACCGTTCCCATTTGCATCTATGTAGTACCTGCATATCAATTTCTCGCTGTCAATCAACATGATCCTTCTATTTAAACGTTAGTTATAGTACGATTCATAGAACATAATAGAATACAAAGAAAAGGGGGAGAGGCTCCTTTCTATTTTATGGTGCATGGACGCAATCGTGCTTAATGTAGGTACACCAATGATATTTTAATAAACAGATATGTTATACGCATACAAAACAATCGACAAAAGTGTTCCGCGCAGCAGCGGTAGAGCAAAAGAGATAGCGCGATAAAACCCATAAGAAAAAAAGAGACAAATAGTGTTGTTGTTAATGGCAATACGTCCCAATTAGGACGTTTTTGAGTCTTCACGATTGCACGCTTATAACATATCTGTTTATTAGAATATCATTGAGGTACACATATTCATCTTAACAAACAGTCTAATAAAAGACACAAGTACCGTACACGTCTTTCAGATGAGTAACTTCTTTAGCCAGATAATTTACTAATTTGAACAGGAAGCTTAGGTACTCTAAAAACGAAATCCCATAAGAATGACCCCATACTCTATACAATATGTAACCTACTTGTACTTCACAATCTCAACGGCTTAGGCCCCTTAATGTAACATCTTATTACGCTCTATTTAAACACAAATGTAAAATTAATAATACCTAAAACCGTTAGCAAGGCCCAACACGTGTGCAAACTTTACGAACATTTGGCATCACCTGACGTGACCTTGGCGCGACGGACCACGGTGTCCTTGGACCGCGAGAGGGGCTAAACAAAAAGAACGCCAGGACAATGTTATGGCCGTTAAACAAGTCCTCTATGAATGCTCCGGAAGGTTACCTCCCCTTGCTTTATTTTGTCTATGGAAATAAAAAACGACCAAAGTGACATAACGCAGAATACCAAACAATATGGCATGTTATATTTGAATTACGAATGCAAACATGATTAACCCTTTTGACGTTATAAAAGGGATATGGACTTTAGTCAATTGGCGACCTTACAAATGGGGATTATTTTTTGCGCTATTCTTTACAAAAATTACACAGCTATTAAAAATACTGGATCGATTTCATGTTTTTATGTTAATAGGTATTATATTATGAGCTTATTTTTATTAGTATATTCAAGCGTATTATGCCAATGTAAGCTGCACTTGTACTGACTTGTATTTGTACATAATCCTGAACTAATAATATTAATAAATAAAACCTGTAAGTGTTAAGAATAGTATTTACCTAAATATACATAAGCTTAGAATTATTGTAATAGGTTACATAATATTTACCATTAATTTTGTGTTAAACTCATCAATTCATCTGACTACTTCATTCATTAATTATTATTTAAACGCAAATGAAATAAATGTAGGTAAGCTTCAAAACTGTACACAACCCAGAAATAGAAACTGCACCTTTGAAGTGGGTAAAAAAAATCATTTTAATACTCTGTCGATGACCCATAGGCGCAGTGGCAGTATCATTTGAATTACTATTGCACTGATGGTTTTGGATTCAATCCGTGCTGTTTCTATTTGTGTTTTTACAGCATGTGATTATTAGTTTTCTATATTTTTCTACCTATTTTAGATATCTTCCCACATAGTGTCGCATATAAAACCTAAATTACTGTTTCTCTTAACGTTGTCCGCGTTTAGAGAATGCGTTCCTGACACGTCAGTTGGTCTTGATGTGTAAAGAAATAAAAAGACGTTTTATATTCACTGTAACCTTGAATAATGAAGTTTTGAATGATATCATTCGTTTACAGAAAAAACTAAGTGATAGTAAAGTACCTATGTTTATTGTTTAGTAAGTAACTTTTTCGCCATATTATAGTTATATTTCTTGTTGGATCACCTGTTAGGAAAGCATTCTTTCAGCGGCCGGACCATAACATGAAATTGTTTTCTCCCCTTCTTGAACCGATTTCCATGTTTCTAAAGAACTCTACACTGGGCAGTTGGTTTGCTTTTGTACTTCGGATAAATACTTACGGAATAATTCTTACAAATAGGTACGTACGTATTATTAGAGATTAATTCAGATTCGAGTAACGGTATTAGGGTGATTCAAGGTCTTTTATTGTGACACTAAAATGGGGTGGTTTTCAAGGCGTAATACGGTTTAGTTGAAACAGTAACGTTGGTTATCCAATTGAATTTTACTTGCGATCATTTTAACATATTGTGTCAAAGTGATTTTCAAAAAGTAATAAATGTAGAGCTGTGCATGTTCATGTTTTAGCTTCTTTTTTTTAGACAAATACGGAATAATTTATTCGTAAGAATGTGATTAAGGAATATTACTATCGGCAGTAACTTCACTTTTTATTTGCGAAGACAAATGATACTTTGAAGGGGTTTGACGCATGTGGTGCACTTAGCAACTGGTGCACTTCTCAATTGGTGCATTTCGCAAAAGGAGCACTTTTTAAGATTTGTGGAGATTTCAAAACATGGACTAAAAATAAAATAATTTTTAGTTTTTCATTATGTAGTTTTCTTAAAAATATTATTGTCCATTTTTTGAAATCTTAAAAAGTGCTCCTTTTGCGAAGTGCACCAGTTGCTAAGTGCACCATTTGAGCATGGTGTACAAGTTGAGAAGTGCACCAAATGCGTCAAACCCCTTTAAAGAAATAGTGTTGTGCTCAAATGTATGTAACCTGCTCTCTAATGTCAGGAAAACTGCGAATTTCGTATTTTCCGTGAGACAAGTTTTTTAGTATTTTGCAAAGTTAGATTTGGATGGGTGGAGAATGTGTTTTACAAGAATTAAAATAATTCTTTTCAGTCTTAATCATTTATTGTTTTCAATGTGTGAAATAAATCAGTTGACAATTGCTATTGCGAAAGTGGTCATGTGTTAATAAAAAACTCAGTGGTTTCCACCATTTATTTGAATTTTACTAAAAAAATTGAATAAAAAATATGGTATTTCATCAACATGTTATTTAGAAATGAATAATATACAGTTGTAGAAAACATTGTCCCGTACTGTGGTCGCCCTAGTGTTAACAATATTATTATTTATATTATGGTACACTTATTATTGGTATAGGTGCGACGGCCGGGTGTCGGTTGGAGCGCCGCCCCGTGCGGATGTGTCGGATGGGCTGTCGGTCGGTCGGTCGGTCGGTCGGGCGTCGACTGTCGGACGAGTCGGACGTGTCGGTGCGCGGGCGTGTGATTATGCTTCAATGGTGGGACGGCGCGTAGTGTTGTCAGTCTCACTCGCTGCTCTTAATCTAATCTTCGTCTTCGCCGCTCTCGGATTCTGAAATTATATTCAAGTATTTAATTATCGGTCGTAAGTAGTTTGTCAGAGTAAAGAGGGTGTGTTTGTGTTGTTTCAGACTGCCATATCGACAACGTGCAACAAGCTATCGTAACAAGCGTGGAACAGACCGAAAGACTCAGTCTGAACCTGCCCGGAACGACTACTCGAGGCACTCCGACTCGTCATCGAGTATCATCATTAGAAGTATGTTTTAATACATAAGTTTAAAAAGTCTATTTTTAAAATTCCATATTTTTTACATAATCGCGTTACATAGAAACGAACAAAAAGAAAGTAATATTTCTATAACTTCAGCATTATACATTATTCCATAGTACATTGGTGTATTATAGTGGTATTGTGATATTTACCCTCCTCGGCGCTCTGTAGCCACTCCACGAACTTCTTCATTTGGTCGAGGAACATGACCTTGCCCTTGCTGGAGTTGGGCTCGCGGTACCACTTGAGGATCACCTCCTCGGACAGCACGTTCGTCTTGTACAGCATCACCACCAGCTTGCTGAACGCGCGCATGAAGTTCATGTTCTCGTAACAATACTCTTGAACCTGACGTAACATACAATCAATTAGTAAAGGATCAAATAGTAATAAAGTCATCGTAGTTTCTCGTCCTATATTCTTACATTGTGTGTACATTCCACATACAATATTTACGCTAAATGAAAATAAATCTCCAGTTAGAATAAAAAAAATTCAAACAATTTTAACGAAAACCTCTCCAAAACTAGGGCTTACCCATATCCATTGACATAGAAAATCATCCGTTTTAGCTGCATTCCCTTATTGGTAAACTGTGTACCGCTTTCATCACATTAGACAAAGTAAAAACACGTTCATAGTTAATTCCTTACAGCAATCCTATAAACATACCTTAGTAAGTAACGCGATTTCAGCCTTGGCGGACTGCGCGAAGGCGGCCAACAATGGCGTGAATTGGCGCAAATGCTTGGCCGCCTGCTCCGCCAACAGTTCCTCTTTCTTGTTCCATTCACCGCGGGACATCACACACTGCCAAATCTGTTACAAACATACCACGTCTTAATAAAGTGGACTTTATTTTGTTGGTGTTAAGGGTTGATTTGTATTGTTTCAGACTGCCATATCGACAACGTGCAACGAGCTGGCGTAACAAGCGTGGAGCAAACCGAAAGACTCAGTCTGAACCTGCTCAGAACGACTGCTTGAAGCACTCCGACTCGTCATCGAGTATCATCATTAGAATCCTAACTTAACCATAATTTTATTTAAAAAAACTGAAAATCTTTTTTTCATGAGTGATATTTTTAAATGTTAATAGTTACAAACGAGATCTACTTAATTTTACTGCATCATTTGCTCTGGTTTGAGCTTGTAATTTATTATTTTTTTGGAAACGTAATTATAAAGGTAAATTTGTCGCCCAAAAGAATTGCTCTCCTGGACCATTAATTTTGTTAAGTACTACAAATTAATCACAAAATATGTTTGTTTCACGATTAGTTAGTGTTGTCTATACAAAGGTGTGGTACTCACGATGGCGACGACCTCGTGGTCGGGGATGGCGTGCTTGAGCGCCATGTCGCGCAGCTCCTGGATGAGGTCCCTGACGGGCTTGTCGTCGGCGAGCTCGTCCAGCAGCGCCTGCGTGAGCTCGCGCCGCGCCTCCTGCGAGGCCTGCGCGCGGTGCAGGCGCAGCAGCTCGCCCAGCCCGCGCGCCGCGAACGACGACGCCAGCACGTCCTCGCTGCGGCGGTTCAGCGGCAGGAACTCCAGCAGCCTATACAAAACATACTACAAATCAATAAATAGCTTCTAAATCATCTACTACCTCAAGGTAAGTTTTGATTACGCATTTATTAGAAACACATGGAAATAAATTTCAGAAGTTTCGGTTCTTCTTATGAAGACGATCATATTAGTAAATATTGTCAGTCTTACTGTAGAACGTGTTTTATCAGATATAGATAATGTAGCGGCATTAATGACAGTATCGCAAGATTACGACATGCCAGTACAATGACGCGTTTTTCTACCCTTACAATGTTCAAACGAATCTTATGGTAAAATTCGATACATTAATATGTTAGGGCGGATCTTATCACAACGCTCACAACCAATAGAGCTTGCTGTGTATGATTTACAGATAAAAAAATCCGATTTCCGGGGTGGTCTTAAATTTCAATGAAGTTTAAACAGGCACATAGAGAGAGTTACTTAGTCCCTAATATCTAAGAAAGCTTTCACATAATTATATTCAACAATGTCATGTAGTAGATCATTATAATTTAAGTCAATAATTATTTAAATTGCACATAACTATCCTCCAAAATACGCTTTAAAATAAAAAAAAGTTATTTGAAATCAAACTGGTAGTTTTGGGAATGCATTGTCACCAATATAATCTCCTAGCTTTATAATAATAGAAGTGTACCACGTGAGCGCGACAAATGGATGTGCGATTAACGCTTATGCGACAAAACTGTACTGCGACTCACCGTAGTTCGAATGCACGCTAGTGCGACACACTGTAGATCGACATCTCGCTAGTGCGATATGAAGAAATAGAACATAAACATATAGAATCGACATAGGCCCAGACATCCATTGCTTGGTTAGGTTCAACTTTGTGACAGAGATCAATAGGTTAGGTTAGGTTAGATATTGTGACCTTGCAATGGAGCGAGCGAAGCGAGCGACGGCCTTTGATTATTTAATATCTACATATTTAATATATGTAATTCAAAATTTATCTCAGCAAACTACTGTAATACTGCATCAACGTACTACACTACCCTTGCTAGGTGTCAAACTACTGCAATACTGCACCAACGTACTGCACTACCGTAGTGTCGCACTATCGTAGTGTCGAACTACTGTCGCGTATTCGTTTGTCGCACTAGCGAGATGTCGATCTTCAGTGTGTCGCACTAGCGTGCATTCGAACTACGGTGAGTCGCAGTACAGTTTTGTCGCATAAGCGTTAATCGCACATCCATTTGTCGCGCTCACGTGGTACACTCTAATAATAGCGGTTATATTTTTTGGTTGTTGTACAGACCTGCCTTCAAGCTGTCCCCTCTTGAGCGCGGTGACGAGCGAGGTGACGCCGCGCTCCTGCTTGACGGTGGCGAACACCTCGAGCACGAACTCCAGCGCCAGGTTGTCCTTCAGCAGGTGCTCGTTCACCAGCACCAGCAGCACCGACGGCGGCACGCAGCCGTTGCCTATACAAATAAGGAAAATATTAAAATTTGGTGTAAAATACATCAACAATTAAAAAAAAAAAAAATCTCTAGGATTTAAGACACTTTGCTTTTTATACTTAAAGGTTTAGTTAATTTTAATAATACAGAAAGTATTAATTATTCCGTTATTTAAAGGTAAAAATAAAATAATCACTAAAATATACCTATCATGAAAATTTATTCTCTTATTTTACCTATAACTTACTTTACAAAAATAGTTAAGGGTTTATGTTTATAGATATAATGCAAGCACCTATCCACCATTGGCAACAAAGATTATTAAATTTAATACAAAAAAAAATTGTTAAGACTTTGCCAACACAGGAAGAACTTTACTGCATTACAATAAAATACATTGTATTTATTTATTAAAGGATCTAAAGGGTATTATTAAAATTAACTAAAAGGAATGTCGCGCCACCAGTGAACGAACCGCGCAAGGAGCGTGGTCCGAGGTTGTTTGGCACTTTACTGTAGCACTACTTCGACACCGCACAGCACTGATCGCGCATGCATGGTTCTAATAGCGTGCATAACACAAAAATGCCATGATTAGGCGAGGATCGAACGCACGACCATTGAATGGAAGTCGCACTGAAACCTATAAGGCTATTGGACGATTATTCATAGGGCTGAAATTGTGGTGGTCATGGCATTTTTACATAATACAGTTTTCATTTTAATCAGCTTTATGTTGAAGTCGAATATTTGATTCGTTTTTTAACCTTATTTAGTACTTAAGTACACAGAAAATAAAAAATTACGTTCAATTATAATATATAAAAAATGGTTAAGAAACTTACCGATCCACAGTGCGGTCATACGAGCAAGCTTGATGCGATTTAGAGGCTCGAAACCTTTAAGGTACACAAGCACCTGTAACAAGTTCATAAATAATCATGTAGATGGCGCTACTGAGACGTAAATAAGTTATGTTAGTGAAGAGATAGTCAGGTAAATAACGAACGAACAGATGTTGTCAACATAAATGTTCAGGACTCTAGCCAAATGTTTCATCATTTGAAATAAGTGTTCAGTATAAAATACTTCAAAAAATTCTGGAAATATAATATTATGTATTTTCTGAAAATATGGTATTAGAGATAGAAAGAATTTTTTTAACTAAACTTTAATTTTAGCTGAAATACATGTTTAGCTTCTTTTCATAAGACAATTATCGTATTATATTATGCATGTCGCAATAATTGACATGAAAGTAAATACAAAGTAATTTAAAATTCTTACCTTTTTCATTTCTTCCTCAAACATTTTCTCCAAGTATTTGTAACGTCTCATCAGCTTCACAAATACCTTGAACAAACATAATTTATTAGAACACTTGTGTAAATACTTTGACGATAGCATTGTTTTAATGTTACGTCAGAAGTAATTGAACGAGAAAGGATTTCTCAACACTGTGTTTTCAGGACTCTAGCCATGTTTTTCATCATTGTAGACCTACATTACTTTTGTAATTATATTACATTAATAAAATATCCCCATGTTATCCGAGTAGAAATGTAGTGTAATAAAAACAGAAGATGCTATTATATTCATTACCAAAATAACCAAAGGCTGCATGGTGAAATTTATAATCTTTACATTCAGTTTATATTTTCCGTATTAGGCCACACACACTTTATGTTTTGTTCAGTGGTGAAAGCAGGGATATTTTGCAGCATACAAAGCTAATATGCAGTAAAATGGTTTTTCATTCCTTAGTCGACTCAAAACTTGATACTTGGTATTTTATCCTATAGTACAGAGCATTACTCTCTTTAGACACTACTGTATTTTTCACGTATTTATTACCTGTTCAAAGTTTCGCATGGTCTCCATATCCTCGCTCGCGTTGAAGATGCAGGTGTTCGTCTTCGGGCTCTCACCGTCCATCGACACGGAGCCGCCGGGTACTGCCAGAGGAATATACTAGTTAGATACATGTATAGGATATCTGATTGTAAGAGGTTTGTGGGGGATATAATCAGGTAAAATGAACGAACAGGTTTTGTCAACACAAGTGTTCAGGACTCTAGCCAATTGTTTCATCATGTTAAATTTTATTTTGAGGAATATACCTACTTACAAAAGCTTGAAACTTCATTCTTCCTAATAAATTGAAAATCTTTTTGATTGTTTTATTACTAGCTTAGTAGTCGTAACTCCAAGTCACACATAGAGGTATAAAGAGTGACAATGTATTTCATAGAGGTGAACAGTTTAATTACGAATTTCCCTTATTAACCACAAATTACAGGAAGTATCATAGCATTTAGATTTGCCACTGGCCTATTAAGTGTATTATGGTCATTCTGCATTGTAGTAATAATGTTAATTATGACAGATTCATACTGAAATTTAGTTTCCCATTACACTCGTGGAAAATAAAGATGACAATTAAATGCAAACCATGGCTGTCTGAGATTTTCGTATCATGTGTATAAGAAATAGAAATGAAATTAATATACAAAAAGCTTGCCAGCCCCAGGGTAGCCCTATTGTTTCTAAAAAGACGTTTTTTTGTTTTTCCTAATATTTAATCTAGGTGAGAATGGCATTTGAATTGCGCAGTGTTTACGTTCTTTAACAAGTAGTATACTGTTTAACATGAATCCGAGTTTACAAGAACTGATTAGAAAGCCTAGTTTAAGCCTATGAGTCATACTAATGTACTCCAGAGGTGGTCTGATTGAAATCTATGAAAATTTCAGGGAAATACTGATGTACATGTTGCATGTTATTTAGCACCACTGAATCAAAATTGAGCGATAATTGTCTAGCAATATTACATAGAGATTGTATTGTATGATGAAATTTGTGCAAACTAGCTTAGCCCGCAACTTTGACGAAAATATACTTTGTGGGAAATGAGACAACAATCGTTGCTACTTCCTATTTTGCAGTTTATGCAATACTTGTCATGACAGTGTAATGTATGATAGGTGAGTACTCACACAGCAGCCCCCCGGCGATGAGCACGTCGAATATGACCTCGCCATACCGCCGGTAGTCGAGCTTGGAGCCAGCCGCGTCTAGGAACTTGTAAGCCGCGTCGAGGTCGCCGCCGGCGCGCTCCAGACCCTGCACGAGCGCGTCGCGGAAGCCGTTCGGATCGTACTTCTCTTTCTCATCTGGAATTAATAAATACGCACTTAGAAAAACAAATAACATGAATTTAAAATCAAATAATCAAGATTTTGTCAAATCTTCGAACACATGCCCAAATAAATAGCCAACATGTATATTGTTTATTATGTATATTTTTTCTAACAAAATCTTCTACATATAACACTTCAAAGGTTTAGGTCCTAATTATTTTATGATTTAGGTAAAACCGAAGTAAATTTACACAAGATTCGTACATTACATGAACAAGCCGTGGGAATACCTAAGTAAATAGACTATTTAGATTAGCTTCACACACTATTTACTTAACAAAATGCTATGTGCTAATCATTTTGTATACTTCTGAATAGAATCTCAACCCCATTGTCTGACTTAATTAGTTTATACTTTTATATTTTAATAGATATTCCACAAATCCTAAGCAATAAAGACAAATTCGCGTTTCAATTAACATTATTAATTTAATATCATGCAATTACACATTACTTACCGGTATTAAACGATTGAAAAAGCAAAGTGTAACACAAAAACTGAACTGTATGTCCTATGCTTGTGTTTTATAGCAGTATTTGCCAAGACTAGTTGGATTTCAAGTTATCTACAGCGACCTACTTTTGATTAGCCGCGATAGACTGGCACAGAGCCTTGTTCCAACTCGCTGATAAGTCGACGTGGTAGGAAGTAAGAATGGTTGCGTAAGTTTGTGTTAACAAATAAGTGCAAGATAACAGATTTGTTTATCTAATTTGCTTCAAATAATACGGTTATGAGTTTACTGATAGCATGTTAAGATTAGTCGTATCTGGGGTGGGAATTAACTGGTATACTAACAGAATCAGTTTACTATCTATTTCCTGGGCTATGAATTAATTTAATTTTCAAAGGAACATCGCAACCTACGCCAAGACAGTCTCAAAATATTTAATTCGGAATATAATCCATACTTAAAAGACCATATTTTCTAAACTAAATACCCACTTCATCAGTTGGTATTTACTTGACCTTTTCTCCACAAAATCTTCAAAGGGCAAGATTAACAAAATACCATGGATCATAGGAATACCGTTGATCAAAAGAGGTAATATATCACAATACAGCTTACAAAGGGATGGGCGGACCGTGGGCGGACTTTCTAAAGCTGATAGGTTTATTATGCACGTGGGATCAGTTCACGAGGTTAGGTTATCTTTCGTGAGGTTAAACACATAACTTTCACTTATGAATTATAATTAATCCTTTATCTTGCTAATGAGGTCCGAATGTGGAATATGTCACGTGATTAATAAACATTAAATTAATTTAAGCGTGCCAAACTGTGGGGCTTTATTAAAGCTTTCAGTAACTATTATTGCCATTGTCGCCGTAAATAGTCTACTGTGGTGTGAACATGATATAAAGGATATAAATGGATGATTGTGTAAGGCTGACATGAAAAGGCGAGCTGCTGCCCGCCATTTCAAAGACAACCGCAGTGATATACAGCGCCAATGAAACGCGCCTCAATTTCATTAACGCGGCAGTCTCGTTAGATTGAGTGGTCTAGGGCTAGCCAGTTTATTACTGGAGTTAGTCTGAAGTAATTAGCCCTCTACTAATAGCCAGGTAGTTTCTGCTGCTGTCAATGGCGAAATTAAACCACAATGCATTCTAAAAAGCTCAATTTGAATTCGCTGGTAAACTTTTTATTATCACTATTAAAATATTTTCTTATATTATTAAAAACTTCTTAGGTAAATAATTGATAAATGAAGTGGGTTCACAAAATATAGAACAAGGTTTAAAAGACTGATTTCGTAACGAAGTGTTTACGCAACAAAACATGTCAATATCTCACAAAACCCAAGGTAATAAAGAAAATTAAGATCGCCGAAGTAATTTTTCTTCCTAACAAATAATGGTGGATTTCAAACTTTCCTAATTGAACTCCGTTGCCACACAGAAAAAGCGTGACATTTTTTCACCGCGTTTTAGGAAGCCAAATACAATGTGCCAAAATTAGTACGGTGGCGTTTGATAAACAAGTAGGTACAATACAAGAAATAGCTGTTTTTCACATCGCCTCGAGAATTTGTTGTGAAGGTCATGTGACATAAAAGAACACCGAATAATGTTTTACTCTATCTACTTTATCTGTATAGCTATTAGCGCACTGCAGGGACAGAATAAGATATTGCGCTGTTTTTTTTAGATGGTTTTTGCGTTTCTCTTTTGGAAATTATGAACTAGTGGATTAGTCTTTTTGTTAATACCTTTAATAATAGATTAGGAATTATATTTAGAAACATCACAATTTTAGCCGCCACGATAATAATGTTTGGCCTTGGGTTTTTTCAAGAGTATTGGTACCAATTCATATAACACGAGATTAAACGGCAATGTCACCTCTATAGCGTTACTCGATGCCGCATTGTTTATGCGTTTGAAGCTACCATCTTGATATAAGAAGCCGCCATCTTGAGACCGTATGGGCCCAAATTTGCAAGTCATAAAGCACGTTAAATAACATCGTGGCTTTAATGTTCTCGTGGAAGGATACTCGAAATCGAAATAATACAATTATAACTGATTCATACGGTATTTTCCAGCACTTGAGCGTTTCTATGAAATGATTTTGAATAATTAATGTAACCACTTATCAAAACGATAGATTACGGCCCTTATGTTAGTACTCGATATTGTAGTTGCCAAGGTCTACGAAAAACACCTGACAAAACAATAAATTGGGTGACATTGAATTCGTTCACCATCTGTACAATTCTTTGCCTATTTACCTGCTGATAAGAACTGATAACCAACCAAATATCTACATATCTTACTGAGAATGAAAAAATAACTAGTAAAACTTCCGGACCAAGTTTCGGGATTTGTCCTTCTATAAGAAAAGTTTCGTAATGAACTTTTTCCTACCATTAAATATGCTATTATCTTCAGTGACTAACCAGATTTTAATTAAAAAGTTTTCGTAGGCTTTATTAAAGGATAAGACATGTCAAAGGCAGTGACGAAACTTGCTAATACGATGAAAGAATTTTAATTCCTTAGCATCCAAGCTTTCCCGAAATTCCAGGATTTTATTGCGGTTGCAATATAACCTAAAATACTTTTTGTAACTTTTCAATATGTGACTACTGTATGCCTAAACCGGGTGGGCTAAAGCGAAAAATGATCGACAGAATATAAGACGTTCAAATGTTTAGTATATAATTATAATTATGATTTATTTTGCGATTCGTTAAAGCTAAAGGCATTCAGTCGTGGCCAGGAAATCACATAAAACATTTCAATTTAAATTCTGTATCAATGAGGAATACGCGACATAAATTAATTATCTATCTTTAGCAAGCAAGGTGTAAACATCACACTTATCTACAGACGTATTGAATGCAAATTACGCGCAAATATAAAGATTTTAAATCCAGTGTTATTCGATAAACAAGCGGCAAAACATTATTCTGAAGTTTTGTTATAATATAAAGCACATTTAAAGCTTCATAGGAACAATAAAATGGAAAAGGCACGTTTAAACACCGTTAAGTTTCGAAACCAAAGTGTAAAACATTTTTAAAGCTTCTCAAGTGGTAATGCGAGGTACCGCTACCACGTAATACCGTTATGTTTTGTTGGCATATCGCGTTCGTGTCGCGCCAGTCGCCGCTGCTAACTGTTAACCTATATTATATTATTTACTAAATTTTCTGGCCTGAAGTTAATTAAATCGAATGTGGAAATAAATGTACATTTTTCTCTAAATAATAAACATAAACATACATATCATCACACCTGTATCCCCGAAGGGGTAGGCAGAGGTGTACCAATGTACACCCACAGTTCGCCGATATGTTTAGGTCCCATGTAATAGGGGGCGAGCCTATTGCCACTTACCGGGCACTAATCCAATCTCCGACCTGCTACTGAGAATTTCATAGAAAATCCCAATAACACCTTGGTCGACTCGGGAATCGAACCCAAGACCTCCAGCGGAGCCGTCGCGCTTAGCACCACTAGGCCAACGAGGCAGTTAAATATTTCTCTGTTATAATCACTTTTGAATGTCGTTTCTGGAGTTGATTTAACTGAAGAGACTACGAAAAGATAGACATAAACGTCTAAGAAACACTGGCTAGCAACAGGCTAGCTAGAACCTCGAATTAAATGTGTTGCTAAGGACAAAGCCATATAACTGGTTGTTTATTTCCAGCAAGCCTTATACAGATAGAGAACTGAAGATTTCCAAAAACGAATACAAGGAAAATCATGTAAAATAATTTAAAAGGTAAACAGGAAAGATTCTAGAATACTATAGAATATTATTGTCTGATCAACGACATATTGACGTTAGAAGTATTTATTCAAGTAGTATCCAGTTGTATAATAATGTTTTTCTTACGTAATCTAGTTCTAGAGAAACATCAAAATAATGGAAGATAATACTGTTTCAAAAATTGCCTTAAAATTGTTTATCTGTAAAATTTATATTCTACCATAATTTTCTCTTTACAAAGTAATTTGTTTTCTAAATGTGAAGTGACAACGATTTAAAATATAGACGTTTGACAAATAAGGTAACTTTAATTATTTCCGACCTTGACCATGAAGAAATATTTGATGGTTGTTGATTTGCGATTACACAAAAGGGAAGTTTATCGTCAGAACTTACCAATAAGCGTGGGCGGAAATCGAGAAGGGAATAGGATTACGGCCTAATTATGTAACAACTTTTAACTAAATCGTAAACAACACAGGTAAACAAAGGTAAACAACACGTGCCATTAAATTGAAAAGCTTTAGGGATTATGTAATTCTCTTTAACATTGGAAGTTGAATATTAAGGTAAATTAAAACCATTTAATTATAATTATCTGGATGTGATAAGTGGAGAGAAGGTTCAAGGTATGAATTGATAGGGGTTTAGTAAGTAGAAATTTGCCACAAGACATTAGGGCTTGAATTAAAAGCGAATATCAAAACCACGGGACTCAGGTAGTAAATAGGAACTAAATATAGAAATATAAACGATATCTGACACAGGGCCTCGAGTTAACATTTAAATTTATAATCGATAGAATCGGTCGGTATTTATACTCATTGCAATGATTCAGCTGGGTTTCAGAGGTCAGTTATTCGGGGTATGGGTCGGATAACTAGTTACGTCAGCTGTTTCCGCCCAAATCAATGTTGCGGCGAAATGTGGTACTATGGAAGTGAAGGTTTGGGAAACATACCGTGTTTTATTAAAATTCATGTAGTCGTGTTAATTTAATGAACTATGTTTAGGAGCTAATTTGACTTAGTAAGAAAACTCAAATAGGTTTAATTCCTTAGAAGCAACAGATGTTTATTTTAAAGCCTACGTTTATGAATTAATTAGCAATATGAACACCAGTTCACAATGAATATAATATCGAGATTCAAACAAGTACAGATAACACATCAGATGTTGAAAACGCCCTTATTTCAGAGTGCTAAGGTTTATTTTAGTATAATTCGTTTGTATACGAGTAATTCCTTAAATACTTTGCATAAATTATAAGACAGGTCGGCCTTATTTGGACTGGCTTGCTCCCTTGACTCTGATATAGGCTAGATGTTTTATAAGATTTTATTTGCGTGTTAATAGAATATTTAAGTTACTCTCGGTGAATTGTTTGTTTGAATAAATAATATTTGAGTAGATACTTTGTTTCAAGTGGAAAACATGTATAGATACGTCTGATTAAAATAACAACAATGATAAGTGGTATTCGAGAATAATATCATGTAAAAACACACACTATACAGCTGTCTTACAAAACCACGTGTTTTTAACTTATCTGTGCAGATTGTGAGCCATTCTTATCTGGTGTTTCCATAGACAAAATACACAAACCTCTTTGATATTATTTCCGTTTAGGCAGTTACCGCATAAGGTAGTATAACGTGACTTCAAGTTGATAACCTTAAAATGCCATACTTTTCTACATGTATACTTGATAAAGTGTATATCAAGCGACGGTATATAATTATTTATCAATAACAATTAGTTTTATGTTCTGTTCAACACAATAATGTTGAGGTTATTCCACAGAGCAAAGTCCGATTCTATATTTGTTATAACGAGGAGCCAGCTAAACAATTGGAGTAGGTAACTGGACAGCAGTTATTCCTGTCACACAATTGATACACTATAGTAACAATTAAAGTGATTGTTGTAATAACTCCCTACTTGCGGATAATGGCGGACGAGAAAATACGAAGGCATTTATGTAGTATGTAGCTAAGTGGCTAGTCTGTCATCCTGTGTATTTACACCTTTTGATGACAATTTTAGCAAGAAATTCATTTATTAGGTATACCAACACATTACCATAAGTATGTATTGTGTACAAAATTGAAACAGGAATAAAAAACTTATATGCATGCCTATTATAGGTACACATAACTCAACAACAAAGGTAGTTGTAGCTATGTAATACCTTCCTTTCAAAACCCAAGTACATTTTTTTACTGAAAAATTAAGAATTAAAAATGGGGTTAGTTCTTCTAAAGAATGGAAAGACTATTTTCATTAAGTTTGAGGAGTGATGGATTTAATGTAACAGGTCATTGTTTGTTTTACTAAGTTTCCACTTTGTACAAATACTCAATAATATTGAAACAATGTTGGATCAAAACAATGCTATTATTTTCAGTGAATCTAGTCTTTGAAAGTCTACTTGGAGTTAAACTGTTTTCAAGTTAAATTAACCCAAGTCTAAGGTATAAATAACTAGCCTAGGTACTATAAATCTTTACATCATTTGCCTCATAAATATATTTGTTGTGAAATATATTTATTATGAAATCAGCTATATATTTATTCAAACAACTGCTTAATATCTATTAGTCACTAATAGAGCTTTGGAGGTCACATAGCTTACAAGTTCAATGACACAACATTACAATATGTTATAGAATAGTCTAGAATGTGACATTCCACTAATGAGGTGATAAGAAATGAGATTATCCTAAAATCAATGATGAAATTACTAAGAATTTTGAGTAATTTCATTAAAATTCAAGTTCAGTATTCTGATGACTATGACTCAAATGTGAAGATCAAAGGATTAATTTTATTAATGTTATAAAGAAAGTATTAATATTAAATAAGGTAAAATTGTAATGCAAATATGTACAGCTATCATCAAGAGAAAGTCAACAATCTAGGTCAAATGTTACAAAAAAATAAATAAATGCCAAGTATGCTGAATTGCAGTTTTATACACCTGAATATTATAACTAAACTTAAGCTAGGACATGTTGCCCAATAGATACCTAGGTATATTATTTACAAGTAATAATGATGATTGATTATTATATTGAACCAAAAATTATTTATTAAAGTTTCTACAAGTGATTATAAAACTCAATAATATTTACAATTTACAAGACATGTTTTTGTTTGTTTTTGAAGCAGTAAATGATGATAATACAATGGTTAAATAATCATGATCAAGGATTCATTGAGGGTAACTAATTTCTATAAATTGTATAATTATTTTGTAGGATATATTTTATCTTTGAAGAGTCCTGTCAGGCAAGACAATAATTAAGAAATCACTTGAAAGATTAGAAATGGAGCACTCAAGCTAAAATGTGACAATATTCAATTAACAATGCATATGACCCACTTCTTAACACGATGACATTCTTGAAGTTGGAAGGCTAAGAATATTATACTGGTCGTGGACATGGTCACGGCCAAGGTGATCGTTATTAAATTAACGACTTCATATTATGTAGCCAACGTCTTCGAGAAACATGTGAGAACGTAACTTACAACAACTTAACTAACTTCGGATACGATTCGCCACGATCGCGACTCAAGAATCTGGGCATGTGTCCAAGACCTAACTTAGTCTAAGTGAAAAATAAGTAAAAAAACTTACCTCTTTTTCTGGTCTTGATCCGTTGACCCGATAATACTGGTTTTTCTACCTTCTGACTCATACAATATATTGCTGAAAGAAAAAACACGTGGCAAATTAATAAAGGTCCATCCCGCTATAAGGTCATCGGCCGCGGCGGTGCGCCACGCAACCCCAGTCTCGACCCTTCATCCTACTATTATGGCGTCCAAACGCGTTTCACTTACTTACTTCTAATGTGACGGAACCGCCGAACGTCCAAAAGGAATATTCCACAACCCAACAACAAGATCACCTGGCTATGACTCAGCAAGGACCCCCAAGTAGTCTAGATTCACGAATCCCAATGGCGAACAAAGCAACGACGCGCTATAAACTAGTGTGTGCACTGATACTTACGTAGTGACAGGTTATGTAGGAGCCTTTTACTCCTTTTGCGAGTTCTCTAGGACTGCGCCTGTTCAGAAAAGAAAGAAACGCTGCGGCGATCTCTATTCCCTTGAGCTAGAGACAACGTGTATGGACTATGGAGTCGCCGGATGTCCGGTTAAGTCGCGACGATCGATTCAAATATGCCCGAGCGTTTTCCTTCCTAGTTTATTTTACCGATCGTTACAATATGATATGTTAAGAAATATTTCTGAAATTTACTTATATTTAGGTAATATAACAGAAGAAAGCACGTATAAGGCTCCGTGGAGACAGAAATACTTCAAAAGACAAAACAATAAAAATTTACAATATTGGTATATATAAGCACAGTCTAAACTTTAATAAGAATAAAAATATTTTAAAAGACGACACAATAAATTTGATAAATTTTGTATCACTTTATTAAAAAATCACAATTTGAATGGAAAGTATTTGACTAAAAATGGCAGAAAAAACAAAACACCATAGACATTTTTTGTTCATAAACATATGACCTGCGTCGGCATAGGAATTTAAATAAACTGACAAGAGCCTGAAAAACAAATTATTGAACGAAAAATTAATCTGAATAAAACAAATACATTATAATAAGTACATAAATATTTGAACGATCACATAAATAAGAAAAATATATGACAACTTGTTATTTGCTGTTAATGATCTGTGTAACATTATTTAAAGACTACAACAACCTTTTAACTATATCTGATCATTAGATATATGTTGTGAATTCATTTCATTAACACGCAGGAAAAGAAATAATTTTTTGTTAATTTATAGTCAAATTAATCGCCAGTTTCAAAGTCTATTATAGCAACTACAATTTTCAAATTGCAAACTAAAATATTTGTAATCTGTGGCGCAGCTTCATCCGTAATATTTTGGTTATAGGTTATGTTATAACTTAAAAAATAAGAACCAAATATGAAATAAGATTTGTGTAGTTATTATCGAGCTGCAGATACTGAATATAATACATTAAAATACATAGAATTGTAAAGCCGGAAAAATGGCGAATTCTTTACTATCTAAGGTATGATTAATGTTAAATAAACAGCTGATCTTAGTAGCCTTTTAAGAAAATGAATCATTTATATTTATTACTGTTATAAATAGTATGTAATCCAAATGTTAATCACTCAGCTATAATTATATGATCAATTTTTAAACGAATTTTTATTCTATAGATGAGCGCTCTGCGTTTAGCTCCTGTGATGTTCGCACAGCCCGCCCGAACCACCACATCAAAGCATTATATCCCTAAATTCAAGAAGCAAAGAGCCCAGAAGGTTCTTAAGGTTGACCTACCAGACCCTAATGAAGATATATCTGAATTAAGTCCTGAAAGAATCAGGCAGAAGATGAAGGAGCGAGGGCTCTTGCCTCCGAGGCCGTGGATGGAACGCCCTTTCTATATTTCTGCCACTGGTATGTATTTGGCAAGATGTAAAAGTAAAAGATATACTTGCAAACAAATATTTAACCTATTTTAAGTTCTTGCAAAGTATATTTCATTTTAATATCTCATAATAAGCACAAAGACCTTGTCTTCTGTCCAAGAAATTTTTGTTTATGTAAGCCAGTATTGTTTTTTCAAAATATATTTTATGGTTAGATGTTTCCATTTAACTTTTCACAAAAGAATTTGGAAAATTGCACACATATATCTTAAAACTAAATATATAAAAAGCAATAGAGGACTACCGCAGACTACATATCATATGGCTTTAAAATTTCAGGTGGAGTCTTTGAGCCATACGTACCACCAGAAGGCGACGGCAAAGCCTCCCTCGTCTCAACCACACGTGCCAAGCAAACTGTCCAGTTATTAGAAAAGAAATCCAAATCAATGATGGCTATCCGTAAAATCAAGTCCTTTGAGGAGGAATTTGATCAGAAAGACTTCCTCCGTCACGCTCAGGAAACTTACATTAAGGCTCACGAGACTCTCGCCAGCGGTGATTCAAGGGGCCTGAGGGCTTATGTCACGGAGAAGGCATACCCTGAGTTCCGGTACAACAGTTTCTCAAAGACCATCAGATGGAAGTTCCTGGAGTCATTGGAGCCTCCGAGGGTGGTGCATGCACGCTGCACTGATGTTGTCAGCAAGGAAAATATTTATGGACAGGTATTTATATTTTATACAGCTATTTATGATGCTCTACTAAATAATTTTAAATTAATTCTGTTTGAAAGTAGTCTGGTGTACTATATGATTTACTTGTTTATCTACTATATTCTGAAAATTTAAATATCCTTTTTGTTTTTAAAAACTTAAGGTAACTAAATATCTTTTCCGTATTAGTACCTACAATAGACTGTATCCAAAATTTTGTCAAGATTAATTAGGTTATCAACTTTTCTCTGAATTTACTTGCCATTACAAAAAATATAAAATGTGTTGCCATTACAATAAATATTATTTGCAGGTCACAGTACGTTTCCACACTCGTCAATCCCTCGCGATATACGACCGTTTTGGTCGCCTTATCCACGGCAGCGAGTTCGTAGCCAAAGATGTTTTAGAATATGTAGTTTTTGAGAAACACTTGTCTAACTTATACGGTGTGTGGCGTATCCATGAGAAGATCATTCCTGACTGGACGCCGCCCAAGGAGCCCTCGAAGCTGACCAGGATAATGCCGGAGCCAGAACCCGTGGAGGAGAAGGTGGATAAGGTGGACAAAGTGGAGAGTATTGAGGCGAAGGAATCCGCGCCCGCCATAACTGAGAAATGAGATGTAAATAAATGTGTAGTGTAAATAGTTATCCGACTTTTATTGCCGTTTTTATATTCACTTTAAGCCGCATTTATACTATGTATGGTCCGCGGCCATGATCACCGCGTCGGGAATTGGGGAAGGGTTTCAAAACAAGTTGGATACATTAAATGTCGAAATCTGGCCAGGAACAGTTGTAGTTTTGTTAACAGTTCCTTAAATTAACTGAAATATTTAATTGGATTTTCAGGAAATTCACATACAAAATTCTGTAAATTGCTCATCTTATACATTACTATTATAATTATTTAGCCTGAATTTTCCCACTGCTGGCCAAAGGTATTTATACCTTCTTTCAATCAGTGCCCCCTCTTATTTAAAAAAATGCTTATCCCTGTTAGGTGGTACCGATAAATAAAACAAACACATCTAAATTATTATTTAATTTTAATAATGTTTACTCTGCGGGAATCACTCAATTCATTTATAATAAATTAACTACTGACTATTCGGCAACCTAAAGTACAATACCGTAATATTAATTATGTTAAAGCAGACCCCAAATACACGTTCTATAAGTTAAGGCATAATATCGTCATTAAAAGATCTTATTTACAAATTTAATAAACATTTATTGATGTAAAGATGTTGAATAGGTAATTTAGTTTGAGCATACCTATCACAATATGGCTTGAAAATGTAAAATATTAAGTTCTCAACAAAATGGGTGAATATTCATTTAATTTAATTTTCTTGTTTTGTGTCTTTTTAACTTATAAAACCGTGTTACTTTAGTACATTTATACATAATACTTGATATCCCAAGTGCATCAATATAAAAACTCACTGGAATTTGATGTCATGATCAATAAGTAACAAAATAACATAATTTTCAATCCATTTTTATGAAATTAGTTCATAATACTCAAAATATTGCTTTTATGAAATAAATTATTGTGAAAATTAATTGATACATTCTTTATTGTTACTTAAATTACTTTTAATCATGACAATCAAATTTATTATTATTTACTTCTCTACACACACAACCATACTTTCTTAAATCTGTAATTCATTTTTCTGATAGAAACTAGTAGTCGTGATAATTTTATTAATTTGATATGCTGCATGCATCACGGCTGCATTCTAAGTAATAAGTAGAGGTGTACATTGTAGCAAAAATATAAGGATTACCACAAAAAACTCATATCTTTTTTAGGTTTACAGTTTTTAATGTAATAGAGTTCATATTTCCATACATATTGATGTCTTCATAGTTGGCTGATATGTGTAAATTTCCCATTCATACAAAGTGCAACATATATCTATGGAAGGCACCAAAATAATACAAATATTGTATTTACATGTTAATGTACGCTAAAACTACGTTGATCTTTGCTTCTTAACGTAATATCACATTGAAATATAACTAATGTTAAACTCTCAACTTTGCACACAATACAATTATACATATTTTTAATATTTAGGTCTTCTTTTTTAGCAGACATAGACCTCATATTTACGAATTTACATTAATTAGTAGATGTGTGTCAGTCAAAAGTTTTCGGTCAGTCATTTTAATTTTAAGCTCATATAATATTCAGTTCCTTGACCATTTGGCAATGGTTCTTGTCTTAATTTGTCTTTTAACCGTTTTAGCTATATTTCAACGGACATCCATTCGCGTCCGTAAAGACAATGGCAAACATTTTGTACATTAAATTATGAGATTTATTAATCAGCTCAGTAAATATTTACATTAATATTCACATGTTTCTTACAAACAAAGTTATAGAAGACGGTTACATTGCAAGTATTTTACACAAACTTATGTGCTTTCAAATCAACTATAACATAAGTCCGATTAATCTAGAAACAACCGCGAACGTGGAGTTACGCGTCCATCACGGAGCGAGCTGCATTCGAAGTGAGAGAGACTTCAGGTCTGGTTAGACCTTAGGTCTGGTCTGTGGACATGAGTCCTGTGTCTTGGGCCAGCGCGTGGTGCGGGCGGTTCAGACGACGGTGGGCGCGTGGCGCAGGGCGGGCTTGGGCGGCAGCGGGGGCGGGGCGCGGGCGGCGGGGGGCGAGCCCGGCGGGGACGAGGGGGGAGAGCTCGGGCTCTTGTTCTGGAGCCTCTGTCGCTGCGTCTCGCGGAGATTCTCCAGGAAATCTGAGGAAGACAGTTTTATTAGAATTTTGTTACAATAATAAAAAAAATATATGGATCAAGCTAGAGCTGAAACTGGATATCAAGAGAAAAAATCCAACAACGAACTATGGATGTACTTGATTAAATGTAATAATTACACTCAAAGTCTTTTACACCGAGATGCCCAGCAGCGGACTGGTATAGGCTGATGATGATCAGACTGAGCAGACTGTCATTTACAAAAGAGGCTCTTAATGCCCCTGTGTTGCACAATAATTAGTCAATATTTTTTTGTTTACAATAAAGATATTATTCAAGCATGTATTGTAACTACATAGCTATGGTACTAACCAGGTGGGTGATGATGTAGCGGCGGGCCGGGCCGGAGCGCGGCTCGCACGCGGCCGCCCGACGCGCTCGCACTGCCGCGACTGCTGCCGCTAGCCGTGCTTACACTCTGCAATACAAGTACATTTATTAGTATATGGTAAAAGTTAAAAAACGATTTGTAAAAGTTACGATTTCTTGGAGAATTTCATATTTTTTTCATTTCAAACGTTTTGAATATAGGACTATCACACCAGTTGTTTAGTTTGCTTAAAGTTTGTTTCTGAATATTTTAGAAAGACTCGACTTTAAAAGAAGTAAATGAGGCAAAGAAAAAGGTTTTTCAGTCAAAACATACTAGGTTCGAAAATTAACATTCCAGCACTAAAAATTAAATTATGGACAACATCTGATTATAATGACATATACCTGTTCGTCCTGCTGCCTGAGCGCATCGTACGCGTTGAAGTCGCTGAGCGAGTCGGCGTCATCGTCCCTGCTGTCGACGCGGGCGTCGGTGACGGCGGCGCGGTACTCGCCCGTGTCCGACACCTCCACTATCTGTAAGCGGGCTCCGTCTAGCTCCTGGGGGGAAAGGGTACGTTAGTCATGCTGGGTTGGGAGATAATAGAGTATATTTTAATATACCATCACGCCTGTATCCCCGAAGGGTTAGGCAGAGGTGTACCAATGTACACCCACAGTTCGCCGATATGTTTAGAACCCACGTAATAGGGGGCGAGTCTATTGCCACTAATCAGGCACAAATACAAACTCCGGCCTGTTACTACGAATTTCATAGAAAAATTCAATAACACCTTGGTCGATTCGGGAATCGAACCCAAGACCTCTAGCGTAGTAGTCGCGCTTAGAATGACTAGGCCAACGAGGCAGTCTTCATATTCATATAATTTAGGCATATTTACGGCCCTGATTTTAATTTAACAAAGTTATAGATAAAACTAATGAAGCTTTTGACAAATATGCAATGACACATATTCGCTGCAACTCACCTGCATGGTGGTGTCGGGATGCAGCAGCTGTCCGTCCCTGAGCACGGCGCGCGCGGGCGCGTGTCCGGGCGCCGCGTACCGCGCCAGCACCGGCCGCAGCACGTGCCGCAGTCTCCTCGCAGCCCGGCACCGCACCGCCACGCAGCGCGCGCCCAGCTCGATGCGGACCACGCAACGACGCTCTACTTGTGCTTCGCGACCGCCGAGCACGGTGGAGGGGGATGATAGGTCCACGGTTGTTGATGTGCCCTGAGGATGGCAAGTTAGGTTAGATATTAAAGTATTATATAAACTAAAGAGTGAGTCTATCAGAGTTTGAACCGTAAGCACTAGTATGAACTAATTTTTTCGTGAATTCCGTATGAAGATGGAGCTTACTGTTATAATAAATCTATCTAACACACTAATATTATCCTAACACTGTCAAAACCATCGATATTTTCGTATTAAAATTTCTCGTTGCGCGAAAAATAACTTAAATCAGTAAAATAATGTACTAGATACAGACTAAAAAGCGCTCTTGCTTGGCTCAAGGGGAAACTAGCGATAGTAGCGGTCCATGTATATCTCAAGTCTATGAGCATACCTGATTAGCATCCTTGAGCAGCACATCATATGTGGTGCAGAGCAGGTTCCGTCGCTGCAGCAGGCGGTCCACCAGCCTGGCGACCGTCACGCCGGCCTCCACGCCCACCACGGAGGTCGCACCGTCCGGGAGCACCACGCGGCACAGCGAGCACTGGCCCGGCGCTGACTGACTTGATTTTACCACCTAGGGGATAGATAGACTATAAATATGCTGTCCTAGTAACTTTAAAGTAACGGTGGATGTTTATAGTAATATTGTTTAGCGTGGTGATCAATGCTCGAGGTTTCTCTATATGGGAAGATGCCTGTGCAACAACAGTGGGGCGTATGGTTTATGATATTTTTTCTATATAACGGGAATTCAAGCCCATCAAGGTATTTTCGCATGGACGCGCTAATTCCTGTAACATATCATTAGGTATGCTATTCTAAATGAGATAAATTTAATTATATATAGAGATAAGGTTAATTAGTTGAAAAAAAGAGGCTTGATGTTTGGAACGTCTTTTGCATAAGGAGGTACCACTTTTAATTCTCAATGTAAGATTGATCAATAAACTATGTAAAACAAACTAGTGTTAAATTTTCTTAAAAGGAAGTGGCAGCAATTTCTTTTCATGTGTTTAACTACTGAAATTACTTTAGTGATGTTTACTTGTCACATAAGTATTTTTAGAGCTAGCCATTTACTCTATCAAAGATAACGATTGAAAAACAATTAAAGGAAACTGATTAACACTTTCCCACTAATATAATAGTAAAACAAACTTAGCATAACATATAATAACTAACACATAAATAACCTTATGTACAGTACTATAGGAATATAACTCAGGATATGTTTGCGAAGGTAAAACAAATCGTTGTGTACTCTAATCTTGTTTGTTATATATGTGCACATTCATCGTGATATACAATACCCTAGTTATGTACATAGTGAGCTTGGCTATTATAGGTACAGTCGTTTGAAGGTTTTATAATATGCTTATTTATAATTTATGGTATTAATAGTTATTATTGTTTATTTAATAGTCTATTAACGGAAGAGATACGTTTATAAATTTGGAGGTGAGCGTTCTTAGATTAAATAGACAAATGAAGCGGACTCTTTCTGTTTATAAATTTATCGGTATTCAATTATTTTTCATATGAATATTTTATAGATATTTTATGAAACTAGCTATAACGTTTTTGGTTTGAGATGAATCTATTAACATTAGTCGATTTTTCTATAACATTTTGTACATCAAAACTATTGATTGCAGAAGGTTAAAAGAAAGATCAAGTTTTTTATTAGTTTATGATATATCATTATCCGATTTTGACCTTTAATTGTATGGAGGTGAATTTATAGTTCATTATGATTTACAATAATTGCGCCAACATCATAAAACTGAACAAGAAGTTACGTTATAATTTACTTAAACGTACGATCGTAGAACAAATATTAGCTAGATATTATCATGTTTTTCCGTACTGCACGTTGCTCCGCCCGATAACTATGCATATTTGTTCAACCAAACAATGTGATGGAAACTCATATAACTTAAATTGTCATTTGCTTTTTAATGAGTCATTATGATAAGTATATTGAATTTATTAACTAATGTCCTTTGATTTTGTTAGAAGAAAGATTATTTTTGACCCGAAATTGCATATTTTTAATACTGAAAACTTTTGCTTACTTTAGGCCAGTGACGTTGGTCGATCTACTTTTCCATGATTTAAGATAAAAAGGACGAATGTGAGTAAACTTGATGAATGAATTTGTGATTTAAATGTTATAAGATAAGGTCTATTTTCGTCTGTTTGTTAATATGTGTGCCAAAAATAGAAATACAATAAAGTTTGTGTGCAGAGATAATTGTAGATCCCTACAACAATATTATAATTATAATTGCAGTGGAAATATGCCGCGATATCTAAATCTGGGGACGGACGCTTTGGCGCCGATGTCATTCAGTATTTGTTGAGATTTCATGTAATTTATGTGTTTGATAATTTGTAATGTAGGTCTGAATTAACTTGTTTATGGAGTATTTCAATGTTATGTATGATTTTTCTATTGACTTGACCTTGTTTTAAAGTATTAGATTTGTTTTTTGACTCACTTTTCTAGATGACCTGATTGATTTAACCAATATAAATATTTTTACACACCAAATTTATGTTTATGTATTCTCACGTACTTCTATGTAAAATACACCGCTAGTTTCGATAGCTCCCGAAGTCCCGAATAGTTTCGACAGTCCCGACTAGTTTCGATAGCACCCACTAGTTTCGATCGCCCCGACTAGTTTCAACACCCCCCCCCCATTTTGCAAAAGACACTTACATCAGTGATCGGTGGCTGCGTATCGCTGGGCTGCGTGCTGTTGGAGCGCTCGCGTCCGGCGCGCAGTTTCCATGGCAACAGAGAGCCGCCGCCGCTTCTGCGACGTTCTGACGCGTTGCTGGCTGACTTCTTTAACTGTAATAAAGAATCAAACATTAGATTGCTATTTATAAGAGTCAAATTATCTTATTATACCTAGTTTGTCTACTCTTTGCTTCATTTTTGTTTTAGTGCTTAGTACTGCTTAGTAAGTAAGAGTTAAAACGTACACTTGGTATGACATAAAGGTTCTTTTATTTGAAGCGCTTATAAGAGAAAAAAATCCGGCATCACGAATTAATCCGCCTTAGGCAATATGTAAAAATATTTAAATGGTGTGGAATTATATTGATCGCAGAGAAAATGCCACCCCTCTATCTATGTTTTTCAATTCAATCTCGGTATCTTATTACCATTTGTTATAAGTATTTCGTCCAGTTCGTGCCTCAATCTTCACCTAGCTTTTAATCTTAGTTTAGTATCAATAACATCTACCCAATCACCCGTACCTTAGTAGTATCGTTCTCGGTCTCCCGCTGCTGCGCGTACGGCAGCGGCAACCCGCGCAGGTCGGCGCGCGCGCACTCCGCGTGCACGCCCGAGCGCAGGAACCGCGGGTAGCTGTCGAACTTCATCACGTTGAAGATCTGCTTCTGAGCCTGGACAAACAAATAATGAAATTGCTAGAAATATAGGTAAAGTTTTATTTAATAGGTATATAAAACAAAGTCATTTACATCTCAAAAAAGGGAGGGGGGCATTTTCGCACTCGGTTATTTTATGGAATCGTCTGAACTTTGGAAAAATATAAGAGAGACTAATAATGTTGTAATACGACTTTGTGATAAATACATTTCTCAACAATTATCTGTTTGTAATAGAAGATTGTAACGTAATTAAAGATTTCACGCGAGTAAGCGTAACATCGGAGTTTCGTAAATATTTCGCAGCTGCATATTGCTTAGTTACTAGTAAGATGATTATCTCGAAAGACCCGTCTGTTGGTCTAGGGTAGTGACCCTGACTTCAAAACCGAAGGTCATTGGTTGGGTCCCACAACATCGAGGTTCGTTTATATGTGATGAGCATGATTATTTGTTATGCGTCCGGGTGCCATTTCTATCTATTATTTAGAACTACATAAGTTTGTTTATCATAAACATATGCCATAAACAGGCTCTTTCTAGTTTGGGATCAGATGACCAGCGAGTTCTCCAAAGATATAATATTAATCTGTCCCATATCTTTACAGTCGTAGCTTGCCATGTAGCTGTAGGTACCTGTTGGAACAGCTCAGTGGGCGGCGGATCATGCGCTAACAACAAGGCAGCCGCTCGTCTCGCCGCGGCGTCCACATTGACGGGCTCGGGCGCTCCGTCCGCCAGGTGGCGCTGCCAGATCTCCGCCGCTAGGGCGCCGCGACACGACGCGTCGGTGGTGGAGCTGTACTGCTCGCAGGACCACCAGAATCTGTGGGAGGTAGGCTTTAGAAACTAGTCGAGACTAGAACATAGGGTGAGGATGGAGTTAGGGGCTTTAGAAACCACAGTCTATCACAGTTTTACTGGGTAACATAGTATCAAGTTTGGGTGGTATTGACATAAAGATTGAGTTAATATAATTTGCATATTACTTCTAGAAAGCAAGGCTTTTGATAAAGGATTGTTAGATAAAAACGTAGATTTCAGCATATCTATTTCTCAGATACTATATATACTATATGAAAATAGTGGCTTATCGACTGTCAATAACTAAGCTATTTAATACTCCTCATAATTCACTACTGATGCAATTATTAAGAAATTGCAATCATTTTGATTTATATTGAATCAAACTATTGAATCAAACTTTACACTCATGTACATTTTCCAGAGAAAGATATGTCTCTCTCTTTCTTCTCTATATGGGATGTGATCCGGGCCCAGCAGTGGGATATTCATAGGCTGTTATTATCACATACAGTTTTTAAAGGTTTCTTCAGGTGGCTTACCTAATATTCTCAGCGGCAAACTCCTTGGCGAGGAAGTGCGCGAAGGCGGCGGCGCCCGCGGGGTCGGCCAGCAGGTGCTCCAGCCCGAGCGACCAGCGCGACACGTTAGACCCGCCGCCGGAGCCCGACACCTGCGTCGAGCCTTCGCTCATTTGCTGAAGGAGAGAGATACGGTTAGACTGTGGTAACATGTAGATAGAAGATATTGTCAGAATGTGATGTATGTGTGTATTGTGATATGAATGAGTGTGGAGGCTTTGCGGATTATTGAATGAGTTTAATAGTCTTAGAATTTAAGCTCTGTTAATTTTTATAAAAGGGAGAGTAGGAAGCTGCACCTAAGCAAGTCCGTTATTCTGATCATTATTTGAAACGACAAGTGCTGTACATATTGATTAGGAATTGAAGTATTATGCATATTTACTGGTAAATGATTTGGAAAATGTTTACTTGTTCATACCAATGTAAAGTGATCTTAATTATTCAAAGGCAAATTCAAGTTCTGGCAATAAGCTCGCCCCAACTACGTAGTTAGGAATGTCATTTCTGTTACTTTTAACCGAGTTCTTCTGATGATGGCATTAGAGAAATACTATGTATTAAAATGGTATAGTATAATTACCTTATTGTACATGTTGCGATGTTCGTGGTGGCGGTAGGAGCTGCCGGCGCCGCTGCCAGTCGTCCAGCGCCGGAATGGCGAAGACTGCTCGCTCTGAGAACAAAGATAAACTCCTATTAATTTATGACACCCTGGTACTTGAGCTGAGTGTTTGTTGCTTCCTGCAGTCTTAATATTAAATTGATGGATGAGTGATAAAAACGCTAAAAGATTGCAGGAAAGTTGAAATTAAAACCTATGGGTAAGTCAAGTATACATAACGTACCGTCACGCCTCTATCCCCGAAGGGTTAGGCAGAGGTATACCAATGTACACCCACAATTCGCCGGTATGTTTAGGTCCCATGTAATAGGGGACGAGCCTATTGCAGTATACAATATATGATATCATCATATAACCACATCAATAATGATCGTCATTATTTTATAATATTTTGTTTACAAATCTTCTGTTCTGAGCCAATTGTTTGTTGTTTGGTTCACAGTTTAAAAACAATACTAAATGATGATGATGATGTATAAAAAAAATTGCGTCAGAGGCAAGACAATTTAAAACTCATTTGCGAGACACGTAAAATTTGTAAACAATATAACAACAAATATTATACAAACAATCGAAATAACTGGTATGCGGTTATCAATGATAATGATAATTGCAATGAATTTACAACCTTGCAGGGTAAGTAGGTTCTTAAGCATTATCATTAACACTGAATAAAATGTTATCTTGTTTATTGATAATATCATTGATATTCATGTTTTGGCGCTTGTGTCGTTAAAGTTAATTGATCTATTAAATAGGACAAGTATTTAATGTAAATGCTAATTCTAAATAGATTACGTTTTCGTTAATTTCTTAATAGAAAAATGAGAGCGTGGCTGATTGGTTTTTCAATTAATGCGCTAATTTAAATATGTGTAGTAATTAAGGATCAGAAGTTTAGTATAGTCTAAACGTTTACTATCCTTACTAGTTGAAGTTTTATCTTAAAGCGATGGAGATTGATCAAACCCTAGTCATAGTGATATAGCGATTTTAAAAATATCACTATAGATTTATCTAGTGAGATACCTATCAACTGTCTAAGATTACCTTTGAAGGGAGTAAACATTGGTTACTAATAAACCAACATAGCTTAAGTGACTGGGAGAATTTAGTGACGGTACAGTAGACCACTCATGTTGCACTTCAACATTGACATGAGCTCTTATTTCAAAGCAGTAAGAATCATAATTCGTTGTAACAGTCATGTGGACGACCGTACATTCATGCTGTGTGGTTCTTAACCTTGTGTTGATTAAATAACCGTACCATAAACAAGGCTATCGCACTTTTCGTTTACAAATAAAAGTAATAAAAAGATAAATGTAATTCACAGACTCGCACGCTTACAGTCTCTTATAACATCAAAGCTCCGTTTTACGAGTGAACTGTTTGGCTTTTTCTTAATTATTATATGCGTGAGAGTTGTTTTTCGTCGTAACGTTATGAATGATTATTTAATGAGTGATACGAGACTGAATGGGTAGGCAAGTGGGTATTGTGTAAAGATGGATACTCTCACTCTCTACAAGAAAAATAAGAATACGCAATTAAAATTAATAATCAACTTGCATTGTACCGATTTCTACGATGTAATTAGAAAATGCAGCTGAGCACAATGAACAAAACTAAATAAAATTTTGGACAAGTCTACGTCAAGTTTTATCTCACAAAATATTCCGGAGCCCATTTACGTCCGCAAATACCTGAGACAGTTTATTTATTTAACAAAAACTTGATAAGACTTTGTGGCTAGAGCAAATATATATTACACTATTCAGACTAGGAATCAAGTTCGCGCCTCAAACCGCAGGAAATCCTTCGGCTAAACAATATCTATTTAAATACGTACCGTTATCCTGTTTAAAGAACACTAAATAAACACGAAATAATTTGCAGTAGCCTATATTTTACTAATATAACCTAGCTCAGTCACTGCTGTTAGTACACTGAACAAAACCGCATACTGACACGAATAGCATGAATAACACTGCAGTATATCGGCAGTAAAAGGAAAATCGTCGGGAACAGTCATTCATGGAGAGATGATAAACGTTGGACCGAAAACATGCGGACGTCATGCGTGACCGTACTAGCCTGAAGTTCAGGGCTGCCCGAAATGACTACATAATTTTATGAAGCGAGAAAGCGTATATATATTATAACGAACATGAAAAGCTGTAAGAAGAATGAAAATAATTGACACACTATGAAGACATAAGTTCACATAACAGACTTCGATGAAATTTATAATTATGAGACCACTAGCAACGAAAACAATTTTTTGTTTGGTAACGTTTAAATTTCTGAAAAAAAAAGTAATCACAGCTTTGAACTGAGGACCTCGTTTTGTAGTCGTTTAAATAATACTATTTCCATAAATCACTATAACCTGGAGACTACCAAAATCAGTAAAATTATTTCATAAGCTGAATTCTCGATATCTCATCTTTAGTGTTAATTTTGGCTAAGTTAAAGATTTCTGTATAAGTATTGAATTGAAAGGTTTAGCGGTGATTGAACTGTTTTATATTCCGAGCAGATTACTGTATGAACGGAAGGAAGTCATCGAAGTAAGCTACGATAAAAGCGCATACAATGGATATTAACATCAGTTTATGTAAGTTTAGAACGATTGTATCATCCATTGATTAGTGATTGATTGATTGATTGATATTGATTAATGGTGAAATGTGTCATCGTGTACGGAAAATGCGTTGGACATGAAAGTTAATTAAATAATTGTATCACTTTACAAGTTTGCACCCACACGAGAATTGGTTTGACCTAATTGTTTCAATTGCGTCAGAAAGTGTAGGTATTTTTGTGCACTCAGGATTATTAATTTAAAAATAATTTCAATTAAAATGCTTAAATTGAGAATGGAAGCTGGATTGCAAAAGTGGGTGTCCGTCCCCCCTACGCCTATTTACTAGTCAATAAATATTTCTTTGACCGTTAAAGTAACAGGCTCACAGGAAACCGAGGATCCTGTCATAGTAAACAGCGTGTTCTTGAATGGTGTCTGGCGACCGGTCAGTCCAATGGCCCGGTACGTTATCAACGAATTGAGAATGCAATTGAAACGAATGCTGGTATGTGGGCGACATGTGACAGCCGAGGAAGGGGCTAAATTGATTGTAATTGGTAATATGGCCGCGCCCCCGCTCTCGGCATTGAATACGATTGCTCATCGGTTTGTCAGATGATATATGTTACAGTGGACCTAGAGATATATCGGACGACTTGATAATATATTTAAAAATCCCTATATTATTTATAGTTAAAAGAAGGACTAATGGAACGAAAGTCAACGAGATGCAGAAGAAAATAATACTTTCTCCTTTTAATGTAGCTAATCGAAAATCTAAATCCATCAATAATTTGGTCAGTCAAATTGTCAATAGCAAATCATTCAATATTAGAATAATTATCAGCTGTTACGTATTAATGACGATAGTACCGATTTAACTCCACATATTGAGCCACCAAATAAACATCCATATATGTATGATATTTTCGTCAAAAGTTGTTCCTCTGCGTCTGCGTATATTACAAATTTTCCTCAACAAATGACAATATCAGCACTATTTCCCTAAACGTTATTATAAAGGTACATCGGTATTTACCATGCTTTATGTATTTATTAGAATTCGGAAAACAGCTTCACCGAATACAATAATCCAAAAGTTAATATCAGAAAACTATTTTACCTAAGAATTAAGCGAGCTTTTTTCAATCTTCACGCCAGTAGACACAATAGTTAAATAATGTAAATGTTCATATGTGACTCACGGGACAGGGAAATGGTTTAAACTGTTCTTCTATCTTCTAATTGTCCCTAACCATGATCAGGAATAACTAAATATTTTTAAAGGAAATATATAATAAATTCTACAGTTTTCTGTCAGCCCTGAGTTAGGAAATGTGCGATACGTGTGTTTGTCGATGTCAGAGCGAGCAGACACGCTGACAGACAGGTGTTTGTCGACGGAAAACCCCGGACCACGCCGTATCCACCTGATGGTGGAGATACTGACAGATTTCAACCTAGTGCTATGATGAGGGAAATACTATTGTACCCATTACCGTTAGAGATTTCTTAAGAAATCTGCTATATTTACTGTAGGTTAGTTTTAAACTATCTTATATCATCCCTACTGACTTAATTAAAGCTCTTATAAACGTTTTTTATGACAACAGAATGACGAGTCAGGCCGAGGAGACGGTGGCGGGATGACATCGATCGCTTCTTAAGTGATTGGTGTCAATGAATTTGATTGGAGAATGGATTGTCTGGAGTCAAGCGAGCCTTTGCTCAGCATTGGAGCACTTAGCAGGTTACAAAATATATCTTTACGAATAGATCTCGTAGGAAAGCGACAAAAAATATTATAGTTACGATCAACATTATCGTATTAAGATGTTTGAGATTGCATCCTGTACAAGTGTAAACAATATTATCTTCGTACGAAACCCTCGAATGCTCACTCTCACACATCTATAAAAACGAAGTGCAAACAAACGAAACACGGTCACTTGGGAACATTCGTCAAATGTTTAATTAGCAATTATTGACTTGAGGCGAGAAATACAAATTTTCCGCAAACTATTTTGAACGAGGAAAAGGGTATTAAAGAGATTATTTCCCACATTTAAGCATTACTTAAAAGGTTTAAAACAAATATATAAATAAATTTAAATATAAATGAATGAAATGATTCAAATAACATACATAAGCTTTCTTTTACCTCTTCTTTACCATCCGACGTGTACCATACGACCATCTTCATTAACAACACAATTTAATCTTTGATATTAGCACAAAAACACATTCAGATAACCAAAACATTAAATGAAACACGCGCCTTAACCAAACAAACACTCAAACTTAAAATTGGATTTTTTCAAAGTAGAGTCCTTGGTTTAAAATATTAAAAAGTTAACGATGTATTTTTCACAGATCTGACCAACGTCAATGAAAAAAAATTTGACGATCGAAATTTCAAAGTTTGAATTAGGAATCCTGCCGTTCGCTGTCACGGTTGAGTGGTAACTGACAGCTAGCAGTGTGGCAGCGGCAGTCGCCAACGGAACACGAATGCGCGAGCGGCGAGTACCGGCGAGTACCGAGCAAATGAGCACAGCGATCGCTGGGACGTTGAATGTCCCCGGTCCCGCCGCCGTCGCCCGATTGGTGACACAATGAAGAATTACAATAACAATACTCATACTAAACAAAACAGTTTCCGGAGCCGGCTGCGGCACAAGTCATAAAGTATTCAGCCATACATAATGCATTCTGAAAACCTTGACTGAGCCATTGAGAAACATATTGAGGTTCTAGATAAAAAATGGTTTTCTTTTTCAGAATATTTAGGCAGATAAAACGTATAATGTAGTTTTTTTTTATATAGCACGAAAATGTCTTATAAGTAGATCTTTTTTACGTTCAACTATTTTCGCACACAGAGATAACATACAGAAAAAAGCTGAACAGTTTATGGAACACATTACCTCTGATAAATGGAAGACGGAATGGCTGCAAGACCAGTATTTCTATAAATATAGTGTTTCCATTACTTGTTCATTGCAAGGAATGTGAAACATTCAACGATACTCCCGAAGCGTGATCCAAATTTACAAATACGTGTTTATATTACGCATTCTCTCACAAAAATGCAACGCAACCTAATTCCAAATAGCAGTTGAAAGTAGACTAAACAATTAATTAATTTCTTCGTTTGATATAGAATTAACTTCTTAATTATTATTGGAAACATTTTCGACGAATTCAACAGTTTCTGAAACTATCCGTTTCATGAAATTCAAAAATAAATATGTAATTGGATAATGTTTTGCGTCTGAGAATTTTGTAAGCAAATGTATTTTCAATCTGTTTACTGAAGAAATATTTAAATATATATATTACTGAAGAAATATATACATAATTTGAGACTACTGTTTAAAATCTAGACTTGTAACAATCAGGTATTCTATTCAAATAGTGTCACGGAAGGTCAAAGACCAGACATAATCGCTGTCGCTTAACAATTGAGCCGCCAGCGACAGGAAAACACTCGCTCACGCCGCGGCATTGTCTGCTCCAGGCTAGGTTTATCACTTCTGGCTATCAGGTAAACAATTCTCGAAAGTGTATGAAAGCCAGACATAAGGGCACTACCTTATTATGAAATAAAACCTCAAAAAAATGTATCTATCTGCACGTTTTGGTCGATCTCTCAAGAAAGAACACCTATATTTTAGTTCTGAAATGGTTTTATATACATTTTGGCCCATGTGTTTTCAGAACAAAATAATCAATTTCAGAGATCGCGCGAGTAGGTACTTGTAGTTTATCTCGCCCCGTCAATAACAGTGGGTGGAAGCGATTAAAGGTTTATGTGATACTAACTATCTGATGATAACATCTGACATAAACCTGGTTACCGTAACTTTGGGGTTTTCTCGGGTTTCAGTAAACATCTAGATATCTTAGCGATATGTAACACGGTATTTTAAAAGCCTGTATCCATTCTAAAGATATTCGATTTGTTTTTTTTTTTTTTTGTAATTTTTCTAGAGTCGTACACCTTTTATTTCTGCCTTAGAAAGACAATTTGAGTTGGTTGTGGATCCGAAATTCTTACACCTAAGTTCACAGAATTTTCTTTCTACATCGTAGTGTGTCTCAACCTTAATGTTTATGCTAGCTATGTTAATCATTCTATTGAAACCTTTATAAAACTCCTTGATGTTCGATAAAGGGGAGCCAACAAATGTGAAGTGTCAATAGGTGTGACGTGTGTCGCGCTGCATTCGATCACGTTTCACTTTGTGCATTCATTAGCGTGCATGTACGACTTTCGAGATGCTTTGCTTTTATTAGTTACTTCAATATTATGTAAATAAGTAGGTATATGCCTAATGTGACTTGTTCAATGTCATGAGTACAAGTTATTAGTGATATGTTAACTATTAAACCTTCATTGATGCGACTAGAACGATCATCGTTGCGGATGCTATCTTTTAAAGAGTATATCTATATATCTCTTATACCTTAAGAACATAAATATGTTTTGTATAATACCATTGTAAACCTATATATTCTATTTATAGGACTAGAAGAAACAAATTTTACCCTTATTAAGATCGCCCTTACTCTTCAAATGGTACCTACCTAACGAACCAATTCAGTAACATCGCGGAAAACAGAAAAACAAGTCTTGTTTGTTACCCAGTATATTCACCTCAGAAATATTTGTTATCTTAAAATAAACAGTGTTCAATCGGAATAGAATTCTGTTTACTGCGATGGTTGTCTGTTTTAGAACTAATTCAATGAGAAGCATCACCGATGTGTGTATAAACAATAACAGTCATTGTGATGACACCTTTGATGGACTAATAATGACGTTATTTGTTTTATAGATGTATGTAAACAAGCGTTAGTTAATTAAGACTCGACCCTTTGATAAATAAACGTTCCGGACATAAAATAGACTAGTAAAGTTTTTGTGTATCTAATAATATTATGTTTGTTTGATAGTATTAAAAATCTGTTTGGTAAACAATTGATCGAGTAATTTTAGGAAGAACCTATTCAAGTACATACATAGTAGGTATAGTAATAACTGATATTGGAATGTTCATAACAACTCAACATTATGGAATGATAACAAAAACCCTCTTGCAATGTTATACAATAAACACTCTACGTTTTCATTACCACTACATAATAGCAATATTTAATACTAGCTTTCGAGCACGGCTTCGCCCATGAGCACTTCTGTGGTTGTAGTTAAATCTAGCCAAACTAGTAACTAATATATAGACCAATTCCTTATAAAGTTTCCTTAAAATTAGTGTCTAATTTTACCATAAAAAAAAAATTTCAAGATTTTAACCGACATTTTTATAACCTGGCTGTTTGACCGACATATATCTAATATAATTACTAACTACGTACAACATAATGTATGAGAGAGACATCCTGTATTCCTGCCGTTAACATCATCATAACAATAAACAATAGATGGACCTGACTCACAGCCGACCCCGATACTTTATCGTGTCGTGAATTACTTGTTATACGTCTCGTAGAAGTTATGCACGTAGCAAGCATATAATAGTTAATAATTTAATCATTAATATTATATTAGAAAATTCATATATTCTTCAAGTGGTTGATTGTAGAAGCGTCTTAAAACCTGATTTTGTCAATGGTGGTACTCAATTTTGATCCCCAGTTAAATATTTAGGAGTTTACTACTCCAAATTAACATAATAATTACATGGTTTGTTTATAAATTACATTATTCTTTGTATTCCTGAATCATAAATCACAACCATCACAACACGGTCGCATGAAGAGAAGGAAAATTATAATTATGTGAAAAGTTGTGAATTAATTGTTGAAACAAAACAAACGTCAATAATGTTCCGCGTATGTGACTCAAACAAATAACATTTAATTGTAATAATTCACATAAATAAGGACATTCCTCATTATTTGGAGAAATCTATCTCCATACCCCATGAAAGAGGAAAATGCTCTTAAATAATAACAATCTACTGGAGCATATTATAATAATAATGCCGTTGAAAATGAACCAAAATTTGGATTGAGACATTTATATCTTGCGCTACGATGCTGTATGATTTAAAAGTTATTTAAATATAACACACAAAAATTACCTTATATTGATTGCTAATATGCCACAAAAGTATGGGGTCTAGAGAGTTATGCACACTAGCACTGCACTTCAAGAACCAAATAGGGTCAATACGGTGCTTTTTCGGAGAACAATGTATGTAGGAAACAAACACACATTCACTTCAAATGTATGTATTGACATAGAGGTGTTAATTATGGAAACCAGTGTTATTCTCTATCAGCGTGCAGCGAAACTCGAGCTTTTGATCATTCAAGGCTGCGATTAACGCTTACCTTTTAAAGAATACCGGAACACAATAATATTGAGATTTTGCGAATGTTGAACTAATAACAAATCCCGAAAAACAGAATAACAGGATATATAATTATAAGTCTTTGCCTACGTTTAACCCACATATCTACGCAATGTTCCCGATATCAAAATAATATCCAGAAGTTATTTATAAGCGGTTTTTCTTGGCCCGTATTGTGTCAAAGTTTTATTTTAAGAAGTCATGTGTTTAATTTTTATACATTTCTTTATCCCACATGTTACTTACTTAGTTTGTTTACAAAGTCTTATGTAAGGACATAAAAGTTATTAAGTTAGGTATTGTTATATAACACATGTTTCATAAGTACTTAAATTGGCAAGTAAGTACCTACACTTGATTGTAAGGTCGATTGCATAAAAGTGAAAAAAAAAATATCCATTTTATCACTTAGAAATAAGGTACTAACAATGTTAAAGACAACATCACACACATTGCTCTGAACCTAAAGTAAGTAGCTAAAGCACTTGTGTTGTGGAATTCAGAAACAACGAAGGTACAACAAACACCCAGACCCGAGGCAATGTAGAAATGTTGGTTTCTACATTGACCCGTCCGGGGATCGAACCCGGGACCTCAGAGCTAGCAACACCTTGAAACCGGCGCGTACGCCACTCGACCACGGAGGTCATCAAAAAGAGTTACTGATACTTTAAGAGTATATTTACTGAAAGACACAAGCTGAACACATGAAATTAATATTCATAAACAATTAACTCGACAGTGATATGTGTTACATTTTTTTTTTCATATTTTAAAGAATAGTTTAGTTTAGGAATATTAACTAGTATCGGTAATTAGCGTTACATAATTAGCAATTGTTACTAGCAGCCTGTTGCCACTTGCGGACCGCTAAACGACCTGACACTGTTTTAAATAAATTTCTCGTTTATGGTAAGAAACAAAGATTTTGCAGCCTTTGTAAATAATGTTTACTCTTCGTAAAACACCTGTGTCTATTTAAAGAATATTTAATGGTTTTTCTTATATTGTAGGTATATTTAATTTTGTAATTTTTATACTCACATTTTTTTAATGTCAAAAGTATTAAAATTTGCGTCTTGAACGTAACGAGAATTAATTCAAAGAGCGTTTATTTTCAATGATATATAGTATGACTTTTCTAAAGGAAAACAATGGAAAACTTTTTTATAAAAAACGAAGTCTTACAATAATTTATCAGATTAACAAAGGGGTCCAAGTCCCAAATCAGAATGTTTTATGACAGCTTGTAATTAAACCATTGACGTCAATGGTACCTACGTGGATGGAATAGAATTGTATTTAAATGATGTAATGTAATAGAACAATAAAAGAATAGGTTTTCTTCATAATTTGGAGCCTCACATTGTATAGAAATTTAACACTGATTCGTTCAACCGTTTCGGTAAAACTCTAGCAAGCTCTAGCTCTTACCGAAGAAGTAATTTTAGTACTTAATTAAAATTCAAGATCCAATCACAATAAGAATTAAATTAAAACTCACAATACGCAGCAGCTTCGCAATGAATCGTTCACAAACTTCAGTAGGCATGTTGTCACTCACTTAGTTACAAATACAAGGATAAACTCTCAACTATTTAAATCACTAGATAAGATTTGGATCGCGGAAACGCGTATGTTCGGCGCAAGAGACTGCCGAAGACTGCCCGAAGTGCCCGAAACAAAACGCAGAGAGTACGCGTCAAATTATGCGATATCAGAAGCCGTACGCAGATACGCTTAAACAATTTGACTATTACTGTGAAAAGGAGATAGTGCTATCTAGGAAATAGCTCTATCTCTTTCTAATTTTCACTATCTTAGGTGAATACTTCATTGCGTAGTACGGGGTCAGGTGTGGGCTGTTATCTTCAACGTCAGTGGTTTTCGAGTGGAACAGAATATCGCCCCAACTGGATATTAGGTTTTTATACGGAAATCAGGATTACAGAATTAACAGATTGCAAATTATTAGTTATTCATAGATTTCGTAATAAGGGTTTTGGTATTTTATCGGTGGTGTAAAAATAGGCGTGATAAAGTTATCTTGTTTTCTGCGACTTTACATGCATTTATTAATATACTGGCTTTACGTCTTGCAGAACCTTAAAAAGGATTTATATATTTATAACTTTGTACTTTAAAAATAACATCAATTTAATATCAACAATTCTATCAGCTTTCTGTTCTATTCCTAAGCCTTTGGGCTCGGTTCTATGCCCATGTATCTTTTATTTATCCCTCCTTGGTTTTTCTATATCTACTAGATGTGTTATACGTATATAGGATAGGACAAGCACTTATATTTTTATAATACTGACCAATAATTAGCAAATTCACTTTTTAAGATTTTAATTAGGTTTATTGTATAACCTTTTACCTCCAAATAATAGCGCGGTCGTTTAGAAAGGTCGTATGAACGTAACGTTAAAAATATCGCAGTGCACGTGAAGTAATGGCCAGATGGCGTGGAGATAATGTAAACTCACTCCTTCTGGTAAAACAAAGAACTTTTCTACAGAATGTGGAATTTTGACCATGAGATTCTTAAATGATGGAGAACTTTACCTGTTAAAAGTTGAATTGGGAAACTGCTTTTGATGGGCACATTCTTGTAAAGAGATTTGCAGAATACCTCATAAATTGACAATCATTACCTGAACAAAATATGTTTTCATTTAAAACAATATAAAGGATCATTGAAGGTCGAATTAAAGATTATTTAAATACCACAACATTACATTTAATAACTCTAAAATTAGGCACTGAAATAAACGTCACCACTAACCACTTAAGTAAGTCATGTTTTAAAATAGCTCATATCTAATTAAATGTTTGTGAAACTAAGCCTAATTTCATAACAACCTGCAGAATGATAAGGGGACAGCTGAAATGGAATATTTTACTGAAACGAATTCATTCAACCACCTACCGGGTTAGTAAGGCAAGTGGAGTGCGCAGGCACATAGGATACGATACATTCGCTAATATCAGCAATAAAGTTAATACTTGTTTTATTGTGCTAATAAAAATTATCGTTGTCTGGTGTTAACGAGGTTATATGCATGTATGTGTTACATGTTATGTACAAGGTTATAGAGAGTTGCTTATGCTTACGTATATTAAGATGTCTTTGAAAGACTTTCATTATCTCTGAAAAAATTGAGGATTATGTCCTTGAGTTTAGCAATATAGATGCTCTGATTCGCCTTGACCTTCCTGTAGTATGATTTGACTCCTACATACTACTTAGTTATTAATCGTCTTTCGGAAAAGCTTTCGACATTAATTGCATTAACATAAGTAATAAACATTCTATCTGTAGTAGTTATATCCACTAAGTGACCTATAATGAGTGATTCATTGTACAATGTACAACAACTTTGTTTTCATAATGTTATAGATATTTAAAACCATGTTATTTCAAATCTATTTTATGATAGACGCTGACACAAATTAATGTAAATGATTCATTCACTGAACGACGGCGACTCGCTTCGCTTCTTGCACGAGGACTACCCGTCAATTTTCACCAATGAGAGACAAGCTACTGGCTCGTGATTGGTGGAAATTGAAAGACCGCAAACAGGACCAACTACCCTATTGGATCTTGACTTGCACCTTCTCTTGCAGCCATGGAAGCCATTGCAACAATACATAACAATACTGCAGACACCGCTGACTGTCCCGATAAGCTGTAATCTCCATCTCTTATCAAATATATCTACAAATAACATTCTCATTTGCTGTATTTATCTGTTTTGTTTCCATGCCGTCTTCACTTAATTTAACCCATATCTGACATTTTGATCACCTTCACGAGTTGTGACGTGGTATGCCAATCAAATGCCATGATGTGACGTCACATGATTTATTACAATATTTAGGAACACAATAATAGACTGTGTAATACGTCACTTTCCAAAACAGTTTTGTTGAAACTTTCTTCGCTTTTTCTGTAATAGAGAAAATTATTAAACATGCTTTTTTATCTTTTCAAATTAAATCACTGTGGAACTTGAGTACAAAAAACTATACATGCGTTTTTAAAGATTTAGTTCCTAATAACAATTAAATAAAATAAAACTACTTTTACGATTTTTTGCGGTTTTAATTTTAGATTTAGGTCCCGACGTTTCGACACCTTTGCAGGTACCATGGTCACGGGCAGACTGAGGTGGCGTTCGTCTTGACAACAACTTCTGTCAAGACGAACGCCATCTCAGTCAATATTATTTCAATACCTAACATTCGCGTAAACCTAAGAAACCAATAAACAATTAAATGATCTACTATATATAAGTGTTTGGCAGAAATATACAGTTCAAAATCTATTTTAGTATTCGCAATAATATCACAAAATGCACGATTCCCACAACATTATCAGGTATAAGAGTAACAATGAAGCTATGCATGCAACTAAAAATAGCGACATGATTTGATCGCATGCCGCAGGCTGTAAAGATAATAGCAGATAGAAAATCTGAGATTTCTACAACTTTACCAGTATTTACTGAACTTCTTACGTTATTATAAAACAGAAATAAGTTTATGACTAACGTTATTATCACGAATAGCGTTAAAAATAAAGAGAGAGAATGCGGATACTTTTTTCTATCAGTAGTTTTTAGTATAATGATAGTATTTTCAGAAAGCCGCATATATTACGCATATTTATATTTTGGATAGAGTAAAATAAAAGCTATTGTTCTTATCTAGACGATAGGTTCTAAACTGCTGAAACAGTAAGTTACTGGAACTAAGACAATTACAACGGTGACCTAAAGGTTGTAATAAATATCACACCATAAAAACCTTGTAAGTAGTGTTCACATTCTAATATTACATTATTTACACACTAAATTACTCACTAACAACCATTCATAGCTTTTTTAAGGTCACTTTCGTAATACAACCTCGGAAAACCACAAACCTTTACTATCATCAAATTCTTGTAATTCGCGTTATGTTGCTGGCTGTAACATGAAGCAGTCACTACTTAAAATAATAGTTTTAGTTAAAATCTAAAAATAGGTACTCGGAAGATTTGATAGCGATCCTTCAATAAAATTAAATGTTGTATATTCTTTGTCTGTCTAGACATGTTGGTGTCAACTGCTGAACATGCCGGTCGATTAATTAGATGTGAAAATTAGACGGGAAATAGCTAGGGACATATGGCCTTAACCGTACCCCAAAAGGAGGCCGACATAATTTTCTTAATTAGTACACACCTTCTCAATTAGCCAATTGATTTTAAACAGTTAGTTAGGCTCGTCTTTGGGCAAGTTAACATTACCTAAGCCATACATAAGTGTCTGAGCACATCAAATGACGACGGAAGTTGTAATCTTGATAGAAAACTCATAAAAAAAACTCGCTGCGTTTTTACCTACACAGGAAAAAAAGAAACGAATTGCAATAAAAATGGAGTCGGAACAGTTATTTGTAGATGGTATCGTTAGGATCTTGATCTCTGGCTACCTCATTTCTCTACATCGGCGCGATACAATCTATCACGTTAGTTCTCACGTGGCTTCTGCATTTTGTTATGCTATTTATCTTAGTGTTAGCAGATTGTTGGAAGAGGAAAACGGAAGTCATTTGCGTCGCATCTAAAGAATAGTGAAATATTATTTTTAATACCGTTTTTCCTGTTTTAGGTTTATGTAATTTTGTCAAGAAAACCAAATACTATTTTGAGCCATTATTAACAAATAATCAAATAGCGCACAGTTAGAGGAAAATTATAATTGTTCTCTAGAAAAATTACCTATACATATTTTAGTAATTTTTTTTTTGGTAGAGGTCTTTGCCTTTAGCCTGAGCGCAGGCTTTGACTGCTTCACCGGACTTTTGGCGAGGACCTTAAGGCCTCCAGCCAGAGCAATAGGAAAAACTAACTACGTTAGCAACGTCTACTAAGGGCACCCCCTGCGGGGTTCGGACCTCGACTTAGTGCGTTGCTAACAATCTTAATAAAGCAAAATATTTTAGTACAAATTATGCGTATTTTGTACTGGCTTCAAACTCTAGAATACATAAAAACTTACATCATTAAAACCGCAAGAATTAAACCAAAGTATTACGCAGTGACAAACATTTTGTATTCGTTATTAAGAAGTTGACCGCAAGTCATTCAAATACTGAATAGTGCAAAAATAACGCGTTAAAAAGTCATACTTATTTACGTTTAAATTAACAAGAAATAAATAATACCATAAGTCAACAAACAATATTTTGTGATACAATATGGCGGCTTTGTACGAACGTTTTGTTTTTAATAATTATTATGATGAATGATGACATGAAGTAGAAGAGTACAGTTGAAAAACAATTTGACAGTTTGGTTAATGAATGCTAAGTGAGGGAAATCCCCCATTTGAGGAGATGACGGGTAAACAGTATGTCGGGTATTATTTTAGATCCGTTTTGATCGGAAAGTTAAAGGCAACTTTGCTACCATAGTTTTTACATAGTTATTATACATACCGGATCAACGTTTCATAGTCTATCAAGACCGGCAAAAAAACCCACAACTTTTAAAATCACACCTAGACCTTCACGACCCAGTACATTAACGGTCAAAGCTCCTATTTGCATACACTTTCACTATAACTACGTCACAATTTAGAGGTCTAAAGACGACCAAAGCTGCCGGCGCTCCGTCACAGACTGAACTATTGTAACCACCGGCGGAGTTCCCACAAACCGTCCCGAGACAATGAGCAAGGGCAATTACAATCAAATAGACATAATTGACAGAAAAAAATCTGGTTCGACGTGCGTGCGGTATAACGTGAATGCAGTATCTATCACACGGGAAAACTGAACATCAGAACATCCAAGAATCAAAGAAATAAAATCCCATGATACACAATAACCTCTGAAATTAATATAAAGTATGGCCCATTGTTATCGATATATGTATATGGAACTTTTGTCTGCATTGCGCCAAGACAGTTACTACGGAGCTACGAAAGCTACACGATGTGCTACGCCGCGTGGTCTTGTGTCTACGAAGTTTGAAGCAAGGTTACGATTTAGGTAATTAGTTTAGATATATCGATAGTATCTGTTATAATAGCCGGCGGTTTCTGAGTAGATATTAAGAGCCTACTGACAGATTTACCACACCATGAATTCTCCGAAACATAAGGAAAAGTGTACTCATATCGCATGTGGTTTACGATAAAATTCTAGGGAATCATAGGAAGCAATTTACTTTTCACCATAAAGTTTAAATATATCTTTCTTAGCATTCACCTCACTAGGAAATCAATTTTCTCATCACTCACAGGTTTGTCTCTTTCCATCTTATCACAAAATAGCTAAGACAGAAAGAGACCTCTGTAACAGTATGTAAAGAAATTACTTAGTAAAACTAATTGTCCCCTATTCGTGTCAAACAAGTATTAAGTTTCCAAATGGGCGATATTTATCAAGCTATTAAAAGTATTCTAACAGTGAAGCCACTTTCGAAGAACAACAATTACGAGTAATTACAGTTCATATTACTTTACGAATTATTTAAAGATTAATTTTGGACTGAGAATAATTTTTAATTTGAAATCGATAATAAACAAGACTGTCTAGTATAGTTAATTTGTGCTTTGTTCTACAATATAATTATTAAATATGTTTTTGAACATTAATGTTAAAGAATGATTGGTTGCTATAGGTTATTTCGTACTTGATACAGACATTCAATGTCTGGATGTTATATGGCAATGTCAATAGATATCGTCTTTATTAACACAAGTGTGCGATATTTAATATTAAGGTGCATTTAGATGACAAAACCCGGCACCAAAAGCCAATATATAGACTGAGGAATCTATACAAAATATGTAAAACTTACAACTTAAAAAATGTTACGAATAAGAATGCTTTATGTCATCGTTTACGACACTGATTAGAGCTGCCAGGGCTAGTTAAATTAAAAGCGATAATATAAACGTACCATTTAGTAAGAAATGTAGCTAACTGTGCCTACACAAAACATAATTCTTCTCACTGGAACTAGGAACTAAGACAACACAACAAGCCTCAATGTTATATATACTAAGAAAAAAAACCGTGAATGGCAATATGTATACGTCCTAACCACATTGTCTGGCTGCCAGTTACCACGTACGCTGCGCACGCGCCGGCGACACACAATAGCCAACATCGACACTTGTGTAAACACAACTAATTATTCAGCTCCCAATCAGCTAGTGCGTCAATAACACTACTTTTTGTTACGTGTTTTGATTAAAATCGTTTATTTTGTATAAAACCGTGTCAAATATTATAAAGTACCTATTGGTAGGAAAATAAATTACATTAGTACATAATCTTTTGTTATAGTTTCTTCAACTAATTCATTGTTTCACGAAACTAGTTTATTTGGCTGAAATAAAACAAAAGAATGCAGTTATAAATTAAGTTTAAATAAATAAAATGAATAAGCATTTTATTTTCTTTTTGGCTTTTTCTTTATCATAGTTTTTATTTCGTTTATTACAAATGCAACGGTGTACATATCGAGCCTTTACCGCCGTTTTAGCGCAACCGACAAAAAACAAATTTTACAGGAGAAGGTTTTTTTTAAATATTTTTAAAAATAAATGTGCTAGTCAATTGAAATTTTACATACACTAATGATTTTCAGACATTTACATATTGAATGGAAAAAAATGCTAAAATATTTAGTATTTAAGCTATTTATGTCGCTTAATTTATTTTTGCTGTCATAATCTAAGGTTGTTTTGGCATTTACGATAAAAATATCCATTAATATTACTAATACAATAAACTATATTTTGATAAATAAATAGATATTTTAAAAGGCATTTAAATGAAATAGTTATAAAATATTGAAAATTAAAATTTATTGGAGTAATGAGATCAATCAGCATAATTACAAACTTAATTAGTTATTTAAATTGAAATAAAGTATTTCTTCTCGTACAAATGATCTTAGCCTGTTTTCACTGAATACCAGGGTTATCTTGGTTTTTACACAAAACATTAATTAAATAATTATATCAATCATTTGGATTAGTGAGATCAATATTGTATTAATATAAAATTAAATTAAATATTTTTTATTCTCCTCATCCTCATCTGTTTCAGCTAAAGCATCACGTACGTTTCCATCATGCTTCATACTTAAATATTCTTGATGGTATCTGTTTGGAATCACGTTTTTGTTACACAGATCCTGTAAATCTTTGTATTTAGCTAATGAAAGTTTGAGCTCTTCGACGTATAAAGGTGTAGGTCCCTTTTCCACAATAGCTTTGTTTGCTCTCGATCTGATGATGAAATCCATGTTTATTTCGTAATTGTCACTATCTTCGAAAAAACCGTATTGAAATTTAACAATAGGATTATTTCTATGAAATTGCACCACCCTTAATGAATTAAAATTAATCTTAAATTTTGCCGGTAATAAAGCTTGCGAAAAATTCTTCCAATCCATGAAGTCTCCATAGTTTAAAACATTTATATTGTAGTTTCTAGGCTTATTTCTAGCATTAGTAATCATAGTTGGCCACTCAGAAAGAGCCCATACTGTTTTATTACGCACAAAACTTTCAATAGTGCTATGAATAGAGTCAACAGGCATCATGGTGTGTCCCGGTAAAAGATAAGTTACCTTTATTTGTGTAATAGTAATTGCGGTTTTCAAGAAATGAATTATCATGGATATCATTGCTCGATTCCTATTTTGCCCGGCACAGCTATCGGAGTATAAATTTATCTCTGCATTGGTACCTCTTTGGTCTACCATAATCAAGTATTTCAAAAGGACTGTAACAATTTCATTACAGCCTCTTTTTCCGTCGCATTCACCCCACAGGTAACAGTAACCTTCCCTTGTACCACTTTCGTATATACTTTCATTATAGTATGCATACTTCCTGGAATAGTATAGGGTAACACTTTTACCGTGTGGAGTATTCAGGACTTTTTCGGAGTTAAAATCAGTTAATTTGCTCATTTTTTGGTCTTCTAAAAACAGATGCTTACATTTTTCTTTATCTAGAATGTGATTTTTATATTCAGGGGTTTGCTCAAAAATAATTTTGTTCTCAGATGATAAATTTTTGAACTTCTCACAAAAAGCACATTTATCTTTTGTAGGCAGATGGAATCCGATATTAAAATCCCTTTTGAAAATGTTACGAAATACTCTTTTTGATAATACTGATAATTCTGGATTATTTTCTTTCACCTAATTAACATACTGTAAATACAAAAACGATATATTTTGAAATTCTTGAGGTAAATATACTTTTGTTCTTTTATTCAATAATGGGATGGAACAGCAGGCAACATCTCAATAAATAATTTTAACTGTGCGACTTCTACCTCATCAGATTTATTATGAGGACGACTAGTTCTTCTGCCATCTCGAGTGGTATTCAGAGCTTTATTAGCATTTTCGATGGTATATCTCATAGACATTTGGGATATGTTTAGAATCTTAAGCAAAAATTGTTGACATACTTTAATATTCTGTCCATTGTAGGTGATAAAATAATCGTATGATATTTTGCGAACATTACTACTGGATCTTTTTCTTTTTTGTCTTTTATCACAACCTAATCCCCAATAGTTTTCAAAAATATTATTGCGACCATCTTCCGTAAATTTATTTGCACATGAGTTACCACATTTTTTATTCATACAAGGGTTTGGTTGTATAGATTTTCCTACAGCAGCCTTACGATTTTTTTTGGCTAAAAGTCTTCCTATATCCTCTTTTACCAACACTTGTTTCTTCTTCTATTGTTTGAACTGACTTATCTTCATCCGAATCACTGGACGATGAGACAGGCTTCCATGAATCTTCGCTATCAATAGAGGCAATGCTGACGTGGGTCTCCAAATTTTTGGACATATTTAGTTCTTGTTGGTCAAACAATGAACTGGTGCTCGGCTGTATTAATTGATTAATGAAAGCTGGCATAGTAGGATCATAAGTTGTTAAGTCTTTTATGTTCTGGTGATCTAAATCCATTAAAGTGTAAGTATTCTTAGTATCTGAATCACTGTATTCGAAAATTTTAGTTTGAGGTAATGGTGTTAATAATGCGTTAGTATTGAGCTCAGAATTTAAATCGGTATCACAAATATAATCGATCAACGAAGGTGATGTCGTATCAGTTAATATTGGGTCCATGTCAATATCGTTGAAGCTGTCTGTTAGTAATAATTGATCTAGAGCTGGGGCCTTATCTTGCTGTATGTTCTCGGGAAAAGCAGTTCCAGGATTACTATCTTCTGATATGGGAAGTAGTGATATTAACTGCATAATTTGCTACAATTCAATAAGAACGATGTTTTTGTCGCATTATTTTCACAGAAATAAACAGGTCACGACAGGTTTGTTTATAGTAAACGCCTCATAGTCTATCACCTATGTCGGTTGCGATAACAAGTAGTGTCATTTGCGCTACAAAAAATTGATCGCAAGGCGCTTACGATAAAAATGCTTGCTGTCGCTTACGTTACGGCTTTAAAAATATATGTATTTACGATAATTTTAGCACTTGATATAACTTTACAACGGTTAAATTTTGGCGGGAAATGTCAACAGGGATAGATCCGTTATGGTTTAAAATACTACTTACGATAAAAAAAGCATTTTCGACAAAAGTGTCGCTTACGATAAGTTGGCGGTAACGGCTCGATATAGTTCACAACAATTTTTTAAAACTAAAATCATTAATTTTACAAAAGTTCCAAGACCTTTATCAATTCCCTGATATAATAACACATAACGGTAACTTTTCTTATGCTTCAATAGAAACTGACACAGACACTAGACCGGTACTTTTATTAGACATTTTCTAGTGCCATAATTACCCTATCAAAGAGGAGATAAATATAATTGATGGCACGTCTTATGATAGCGGCAGATTATCTACAGATTTCTCTGACACGAAATAGCTGTGGATGACAGGGAGAGATTCTTAATGAAGTGTTACTCTATTTATTATTATTATAATATGGTCGTACAGTTAAGGACTGGTCTTAATTTTACAAATGTAATTATTAAAAAAAATATTTTCATGTTACTGTAATTGGTGAACAACCGTTGTAACGAATTAAAATAAAACAATTAAAAATAAAGGTTCTCATACCAGCGTCCAGCAACTACTAATTATTAACAACTAGCGGCCCGCCCCGGCTTTGCTCGGGTGCAACGCTAATCTATACATATAATAAAATTGTAGAAAAGTGGTGTCTGTACAAAGGAAATATAAACAAAAAAAGTAGCAAGGGTTGTTATAATATCGATGCCGAACCTGAAATTATAATTATTATTTTTTTTTGTCTGTTTGTCCGTTTGTCTGTTTGTCTGTGTGTTTGTGCACGCTAATCTCAGAAACGGCTTACTCGATTAAGATGCGGTTTTCACGAATGTATTGTAGTAAGTTTCACTTAACATTTAGTGTTTATTTCATGTCAATCGGTACATAAATGAAAAAGTTATGTCAATTTGAAAAATCATCTATACATATAATAAAATTGTAGAAAAGTGGTGTCTGTACAAAGGAAATATAAACAAAAAAAGTAGCAAGGGTTGTTATAATATCGATGCCGAACCTGAAATTATAATTATTATTTTTTTTGTCTGTTTGTCGGTTTGTCTGTTTGTCTGTTTGTCTGTTTGTCTGTGTGTTTGTGCACGCTAATCTCAGAAACGGCTTACTCGATTAAGATGCGGTTTTCACGAATGTATTGTAGTAAGTTTCACTTAACATTTAGTGTTTATTTCATGTCAATCGGTACATAAATGAAAAAGTTATGTCAATTTGAAAAATCATCTATACATATAATAAAATTGTAGAAAAGTGGTGTCTGTACAAAGGAAATATAAACAAAAAAAGGAAGCAAGGGTTGTTATAATATCGATGCCGAACCTGAAATTATTATTATTATTTTTTTGTCTGTTTGTCGGTTTGTCTGTTTGTCTGTGTGTTTGTGCACGCCAATCTCAGAAACGGCTTACTCGATTAAGATGCGGTTTTCACGAATGCATTTTAGTAAGCTTCACTTAACATTTAGTGTTTATTTCATGTCAATCGGTACATAAATAAAAAAGTTATGTCAATTTGAAATATCGTATACAGAGAAGCATCTGTAAAGTAAATTTATCGCTACCCAAGCGAAAGTTTATGTATAAAAACCTAATTCTAAATATGCTGCCCGAAAAGTAACTATTCCACGCGGACGAAGTCGCGGGCACAGCTAGTACCAAATATAACTGCACAATCATTAAGTTCTGTAGGGCGAAGCACAGCCTTGGACGCACTATTTGGTATAGGCACGACCCCCCGGCCCCCGCGCGGCCCTCCGGCCGGTATCGCCGCAACCGCTATGTACCTACATTTTAAATTTGTAATATCTTCGAAAATATTCATTTAAATTACATGCTGTAAAGGGCAATATTGATCTATATTACATGCACAATTTATTAAAGGTACGTAGTTGGATAAGGATTAATACTGTATTGCTTAAAATCGCTTTTTCGTAAATAAGTAATAAATAAACGATAAAAATGGTTATTGTGGGTTATCCTCAAGAGATAGACATATACCATCGCGGAATTTTTTGTAGATCTTTTTAAGGAGCACAATACTGTAGTACATTATTTTGATCTATCTCGTAGGGTTCAGCCAGCGTTCGCAATGAAAGCGCAAAAAAAGTGTTCATTGACGACCTTATTTTAGAAATCTCTAAGATTATCCGTGTTTCTCTACTATATTATGCATGTATTATACATATAAACCTTCCTCTTGAATCACTCTATCTATTACAAAAAACCGCATCAAAATCCGTTGCGTAGTTTTAAAGATTTAAGCATACATAGGGACAGACAGCGGGAAGCGACTTTATTTTATACTATGTAGTGATTATAAATAAAAAAATATTATCACTCAAGCTTTTTGCATTCAAGATTATTGTCATTATAATATATGAATCAGTTGGTCAAATCCTAAAACCTTTGTTTCCATAAAAACCTAAAATTCTAGAAAAAACACAAGAGATGTTTAAAATAGTAAATAAACTGTTTCCGTTTCGTACAAAATTTAAATTGGCATATTGTAACAAAATTTATTACCTACTACAACATCCGTAAATCTTAAACTTCGTAAAAATCTAGTATAATATGTAATGGCGCTATAAACTTGCTTTCCGTTGAAGAAACCGGGCCGACAATAAAACAGCTATATGTACTGTATAACGTGGAAAGCTAAATAAACTGCGCCGTGCAATACTGTCGTAACACATCAATCTACAGTTCGTGTGGGGAATACTATATTACTATTTACTACCTCATTACGCTAGGCATTTGACTGTTTAGAAGTGTGACTTTATTGCTTGAATCCTCTATGCTTTTATCCCACATCAAACTATTGTTATACATATTGTTCTAAATAGAGTGTTTATATTATGTTTTAAGTCAATGTCCAAACAGTGGGACAGAGCAGGCTACTTAAAAAAAAATATTTACGCTTTTTTGCAGAACATATTTGCGTGAAAACTAAAAGTTAAAGCCAGCATTATCATCATTACAGCTAAGATTTTCTGGTGATTAATCTTAGCGCTCTTGGATATGGGCCTAGTATTTTTTCCTTCCAAAGCACTACTTAAACTTTCCTTCACCTACCTATTTACCCCTATTAAAGGTAAGGGAAGGTTATTACAATTACCATATACTATACAAAACTTGCCACATAATTTGCTTTGATTCCTCGACTGTATATTAGTTCATATAAAAGTATTAGCCCTAGTTCTAAAGCATATGTTAAACTCTATCACGCATCAGCCGGCTGCCCAACGTACTCGGCTATAACAATGGCCACTGATTGTCATACGCCGGACGTGATCAATTGTTCACAGATTAATATCAACTTATGTTATCGATAGATCTTAGCGATACTCGAGTATGTTAACTACTGTTATAACTACTTAGTACCCTGATTGGACTTGTTTGTTTGTCGGGTGCTTTTTCAGTTAATAGTAAGTTGATCTATAGACAACCACTTAGGGAAATAATTTTATGTATTTTTTTAACTTCCGAAAATATACCGTCTATCGTACCAGTACCGTATAAGTATGAAATGTCTGTGTTATCGTTTGTGTTTGTATGATATGTCAGCAAAATCAAACAAGAATATGCAAGAAACTGTTATTTAAATTAGTAAAACCTTTTAAGTCTAAGACAGACCATTTAAATTCGTGCGTTACCCTATAAGATGCTATTTTTATACAAATTTGCTGCCCTAAAAACATGGCAATAGTAAGTAGTGAATTGAATATTAATCATCCAACTTTCCCAATTTCCACGCAAACGTTATCCCCATTGTGAGCAAGTTTCTCAGCATAAACACAGCTTAGCCAGTACAGTCTAGTCTAAGTCTTGGCTGCAAAGAATGCGTGCCTAAAGACCCCGGTGCGTTACGGTACCCCATACGGTATAGCCAGCGATGTCGTCTACATACGACGTTATTACTCTGTTTTATAAAGTAAATGACTAGCTGGATACTCGGTGATGAAATAGGCTTAAGGTAGATTGTAAATCTTAAGATGAGTATTGATAGCTGTCGGCAAATCTTTATGAATATCCTTTTTTGTGCAAAATTGTAGACTTGTACAGTCATAAATTATATCGGATGATTTACTGACTGTCCTATTTAGATAGGTTTGGACAAATAAGCGCAAGTCAGTGATAACCATGACTCAAAAAAATCACCATTACTGCTTTGACATAAAGGTGCTGCCTATAGTAACATTGTTTTCATTGATGCGAGATTGAAAGAGTACGTGACATGACTAAAACATTGCAGTACCTTAGTTATACAAAAATGTATAAATGAATTATGCCAAACACATTACACGATCATTTGAGGATCCCCATTAGATGATTACACAAGATTGCTAGACACATATTAAACCCACGTGAAAATGGGAAAGAAACTATTTTTATTAAAGAAACTTATTAATATAAAATCTTTAGTACTGAATATCGGCATACAATACGGTGCATAATGAATGATTATTTTTATGTTATACATGACATCGGTATCTTAGGACTTATGTGTTCAATGCGCTGGATATTGCAGTTGATAGTGCTTCGGAAAAGTCTAGAATTGATAACGGTTAGTAAACAATACGTATTTTAATGAGATTTTTTATTAAACAAAGTCGGTATAGAGCAAAGATATTGAAAGCAATTGTCAAATAGCAAGTTCAAAGAAAACGGCTACCGCATTTTCATCAAGAAAGAACTATCATTAAGTGTTTCTATAAGCACCGATTTAAAGTATATAAGATGTTTGAGAGAAAATTTGCAGCAATCAGAAAATTTGACCATTGATGACACCTATCATAGATTACGAAAAGAAAGCATTACGGAACATTACCAAAACGTGCAAACTGTTTAACAGAAAGTAGAACGAAGACATTAACTTGTAATGTAGACTACACACACGAGGCTGACGGCTTGAATCACTGGTCTGAATACTAAGATATCGTACAACATGTTTACAGCATTCAAAACAAAGCCTTTATTACCTAAGGCCGCTGTTTAGCCGCCTTTATAGGACTGATATAATCCAGACTTATCTTGTGTCAAGTGCTCATAATCTTAGGCTTCCTATATCACCAAGTTTTCCTGGTGCTCAAGCGTAATAAGTCGTGCTAGTTACTGGTAATTGTAAGGTCAGGCAACCAAATTATTGAATAGCATTTGACCTTAAAAACTAAGGATTGTCTGTTAAAGTTTTACAACTTGTTGGTTTTTATAAAGAAAAGGATCTAGATGTAATTGGTCTCAAAACATCAAAACATTTGGGTAAGTACGGAAGTATGCGGCTAGCAATGGGTTTCGATAAAGTTTATAATGATGATGGGTAACTTGAAGTGCCATACGATGATGAGGTGGACTTAGAATATGGGTGTGTCAAATTCTGAAGACGCACCATGATATAGGAGAAAAACAAAGCGAGGGGTAACGTTTATCCGAATAGTTAAGACAGCTAAATCCCTTGGATCACTTATGTGAGAGAGTTATCTCCCAAAACGATAAATGATTAAAAGCATTACTAGACTAAGTGGCTTCATATTCATTATTCCAATGAAAAAACGTTGATGTTGTACCTAGTTCAATCATATAAACTTTTAAAGATCTATTTCTGCACATGGATATGTTATTCTTCGCCTTTTGCTTGTGCATAGTAAAAAGGGCCAATGTTTACCCCAAAAAAAATACGGAATAATAGAGTATTCGGAAGCTACAATATCACGCGCTTTAAATCTCAGTAAGGTAAGTAAGATTATCCCCTAGAATGACGCAGCGCAATTCCTTTCACGTGATAATCTGATAAGTAAAGCTCTCTTGACGTGTAATGATTGATTACTGTTCGTATTAGTTTCCTACTGTACTATTATAGAACATAACAATTGTCACCGTATCAGAACCTACTGTTATCTGGTATTATTATGGTCCCGTAAAATAAACAAGATTTTTATTATAAACAAGCGTGTTACTTTTCGGTTTCGTCTTAGCCGTTTGTCGTAGATACGAAACCAGTAGGGATTGGACCATACTTGTCATAGGCCTCCTGTATGGTCAGGTAGCAGTCTTGCGTCGCCTCAGAGGTTTATTGGAGTAAATCATATTTTACAATTTTCATGCACGTAAACATTTACTGTCATTGTTATTAAAGACCTACTCTATCACGAGTTAGTCACAAGATGAAATACATTTTCGTTTTAGTCACATTTCAAATTGAAAATATTTATATAGATATTAGGACAGTGTATTTATTTACACGAGACCAAATCATGTGCTTCATTGTCAATATATCTATGAGGCATACTGAACATCAAAAGCACAACACATTACATCATACAAGTGTTACATAAATTATGCAATCGTTTATTATAATGATCAAATCCTTTGACGAATCCTTTCTCTTATATCAAAAGAAAATCGTTCAATAAATTTTACCTTAGTACCTTTATTGATAAGTTTATTACGTCAATTGAAAGTAAATACGTCAGTAATGGTTTACGGTACTTGTTTCTTACAATAATCATCATAATACTCTTCACAAATTACTTCACATTAAGGACATAGAAATTCAATAATTATTACATAGGAAATATTTGTATTTTGTGAAAGGTAATTTCCCTAGGAATAATCTTGTGAACTTTTATTGAGTTCGATGTATAGACACCGCTTATACAATCGTCATGGCCTATATGTGGGTCACTGAACACTGAAAAGTAAAACTGCAATACATTGCAAAAATGGTTAATAAAGAATTATTTATACCTATATCAAATATTTCGGTAATATTAATTCAGTGGCCAAGGCAAGGCAAAAGAAGCGTCGGACGTACGGGAGCAAGATGGGTCGAAGACTTAGTTAAAGTCTCGGGTCGAGTCTGGATGAGGCTGGCACAGGACTGGAGAAAATGGCACGAAAAACGTGAGGCCTTTACCCAGCAGTGGGAGGACAAGAGCTGTGGATGATTACTTCAGTAGTTATAAGAACTTATCTTTAAGAGTTTTTGATATCTGCCGCCCTCTTCAGTTAATATAACCTTGAATATACGCCTTCATTTGTCATAGCAACGTTCAAGAGATAAACGCCAGACAAATATGTTTGTCTCACTTCAATTGTATGATTTATAATATGTTTACTTGTATTTGTCATTTAAGGATAACGAATTAAATTCAGAGTTCAAAATATATGACGAGACCGGTCGGAGGCTCTTACGTAATAAATAATCATAAACAATGAATTTAATGAGAACTCGTTTGTCTAGCACAAGGTAATGCAAGACTGAAAAAAAAAATGTAGGAGTGGAAATTTTATGCGTATACAATTAAAAAACAATATAATCATCAAGGATACATAAAATTTCAAATAAGAAAACTTGAAAGAGTCACCGAATTGAAAACATTAATAATTATTCATATCATGATTTACTCATATATCTTTAAAACAACCTTAGGTAACCTTGCAATTAGTCTCTCACTGAGCATTACTTATTTAAATTTTCACGAATCCTACTTCATTAAACCGCTCTGCAACATTATAATTAAGTTATATAGGTCGATATTATTACAACCCCATTTCCCGTGATCTCCATATCATTGGCAGATGACCCGCCACATGGCCTTGTGATCATTAACCACACCCATTAAATTATCTCATTCATTATGCAATTACGATAACTATGTTTACAGAACAATCATATAAACAAACAGACTAAAAACAGTTGCTATGCAAATACTGCACTATTAAAGTATTATCAACTTAATCGCTCAGACAATAAGATATATATTTATTTTTGGATGTTATTTGCGTGATAAGATAAATGTGGTTCCGTCATAATGGACAGAATAGTCCGAGAAAGTACTTGTGACTGGATTCATCTTCGGTAGATATTAAATCGGTTTTGTATCAATAACATGATAATGTTACGATAGCTACTTACTACTGTTTGTCTCGTATAAATAATATCGGTATACGACAGGACATATGCTGAATTTATTATACTCGTTTGAACTCCAATTAGGTCCGACAAATTGTTCTTGATAAAATTTATACAGGACGTTGTTTATGTTAGGATACTTTACAAGATGCTTCAATCATATTGTTTTCTTAGATTTACGTGAATGTTAGACATTGATATAAAACTACTTTTTTAATTTTAGTTCCCGACTTTTCGACACCTTTGCAGGTATCAGGGTCCTCACGGGCAGACTGACACATTCAATCAATCAATTGTTTTATTAATTCATACTGATACCTATACGTGACGCATTTTGAGTTCTTCACCCCACTTATATATATACTAGCGGCCCGCCCCAGCTTTGCATCTTTAAAATTGCGACTATAATTTGATATTTAAACTATCCTATCTCTCAAGTTGGATCGAACTGCACATGGTGTGCGATTTTTATTATAATCGGTTAAGTGGTTTAGGAGTCCATTGAGGACAAACATTGTGACACGAGATTTATATATATTAAGATTGATGTTATATATATTGATGATGAAATTATCGATTTGATCTCAATCCTAGAATATATTAAGTATAGCTCTAAGTAAAAGCTGCATTAAACATATCTATCAAGTATCTTAGGGCTGGGGTATCCGGTGAAATTCTCGTTACTGGCAAGGAGAGATGTTATCCGACACCTACTTAGCCGCCATTTATTCCAACTGAATATTTATAATAACGCTGTCTTAGATATGTACCTTCTGATACATGCATAATTATGTGATTAACGTCATTTGTTTGTGGAGGCTAGACAATGTTGACACTTTACAACGTATATGTTTATTAAGAAACTTTTCGATCTGAGATTTGTTGAAAGAAACCTATAGAAACCAAAGTAAGTTATTAAACTCTACGAGTTTTTCATTCATGATATCCCAAACCAAATGTTCATTCAATACTTTTAATTTGATATTAAGCGAACAAACATTCCAAAAGCTTTAAAACTACTACAACATTCTCAGAACCAGTAATACATCGAATAAATATAAACATTAAAACCATTACTATCGTACAACAACACGTTAAACCACATTATACGTAACTTTGATACATTATTCCCGGAAATATTCAATGAATTTTTCATACTTGTGTAGAGGTGCTTCCTAGTAATCTATTTATAGTAATACTACGAACCGACCAATTTGAGGCAGGATTAATTGAATACAGCATGTACTTATACGTCTATTGTGTTATGTATGTTAGTATACCGTCACAGTTGTGGGAAGCGACATCAAATTTTATGTTATTTGTACTTGGATTAAACACGGTTTAAGTTACCGGTAACGAGTACGTTACCGGTAGAGTATGTTACAAAAACATCACACAGTGTTATGTTGTACTCATAATTTTCTGTTATTTTTTTTACATGATATAATAAAAGGACAAATTCAACTATAAGACTTTCGCGTAGTTTGATTTAAATAAACATAGATTGTGCAAAACTAGTCTAAACGACAAGCGACAGCGTGAAATGCGATCGCGTTTTCATCAGTCTCTTTTTTTAACCAATAGGGTTCACAGAATTATTTAATGTCTTCTAAGATTATTTATCAATAATGAAGAAACACCTCGTTACTGAATCATGAAACCACTAATAACATGAAAATATTCTGCTACTATGTAGTTTTCTCATGTATTCAGGTATGGAGAAAATGTCTTTAATTGAGAACGTGACTTGTAATTGCGGGAAATGGTTCGTTGTGGGCTCACGTGAACCATCGATTGTTTCAATAAAGGTGGCATTAGCGACTAGAGACCATTTAGACTCAATTGAAGAGCCCAAACTATGATGTTTGTGTAATGAAACAAGGACCATATGTGGCCACGTACGGCCCACCATCATATATTAGCTAAATTAAACTTAGTCAACGTCAGTTTTTATAAAAAAAAACATAACTTAACATACCATCACGCCTGTATCCCCGAAGGGTTAGTCAGAGGTGTGCCAATATACAACCACAGCTCGCCCGTATGTTTAGGTTCCATGTAATAGGGGGCGAGCTTATTGCCACTAACCGGGCAAAAAAATCCAAACTCCGACCTGCTATTGAGAATTTCACAGAGAAACCCACAAACACCTTGGACGACTTGGGAATCGAATCCAAGACCTCTAGCGTAGCAGTCGCACTTCGAACCACTAGGCCAATGAGGCAGTTTTTATTGATATTAAGATTTTCCAGCTTAAGTTTCCCAATAGTAAAAAACTTCAACCTGTTTTATTATACAAGTATCAAACATTAAAATCAGTCCGTTTCGAATAACAAACCTTGAAACAAAACATTGGAAATTATAATATTTATGGAAGCAATTGTAAAATATTTTCGTAGTGGTATTCGTTCGCCGGAACTTTAATCTAAGTCTATAAACAGATTACGTTGGTATTCTGAGATTACAAGTATTGGCTTTGCTGCTATTTTTACATGTATTAGGTACATGTGTTAATCGTCTGCACGATGTACACATACCGACGTCAGCCATTGAACATTCAGTGACGAACTAATCACGAAGCTTACTGTGAACTAATCTCCGTGAGTTTATGTTAGGTCGTGTAACAAAAACGACTTATGAAAATATGAAACAAGACAACTAGGAAACATATAGGCTAGATATATTTTGAGTTATCCAAAATATATAACAAAACAAAACTAAGTAACATGTTTTTAGATTAAACAATAATGTTTGTTGAAAAACGCTGATAATTGGACAGAAAAGTGCAGAAAATATTGAATTTAAAAAATAAGTTTTTTATTGTGGATTATTATATTGGTTGGATGAGCTCAATAAAACTATTTCATGCAGTATTAAATATAGTCAAACTACGAAAATACCATGCTATTTTGACAGAGTAGAAATAGAATAGAATAGAAAGAATATTTATTTAGAGTAGGTTCGCCGGTAGTGTTCCCTAAATAATAGCAATTTCGTAATTGTGGGGGCCTCAACCGTGGCCGCAAACAAAGGCCGGTGATAACGGAGCCTTGAGTCCAATTTCGAAACTGATAACAATACAATTGTTGACAACTATTGTCTTTTAATGGACATTACCGGCAAACTGAAGGATGGGCCTCTGTGATTGGTTCAATGGTTTGTACAGGTACTGTTGCTAGGTTACCAGGTAGATGATTGAAAAAATAAGGTAGGTAAAACAATTTGGTTTTCTAGTTAGTAATTTGCAAGTTATTTAAATGGATTCTTCTATTAAGGATCTCGCAGAAGATTATAGTAAAGCGGATGTCAAAACTAAAATAGAGAAGAGGAAATGGTTTTATTGTGAGTCATAAAAAAAACAATAATTGATTTATATAGGCAGTCACAAAGTTCAAATACTTTAAAACAATATAATTGTTTATCTCCGATAAACAATGGTCATAAACGGATACAACCACGCTGAAAAATTCTTTCCGACATTCCATTTATCGCATATAGAAAATAATATTTACATGATGAACCTGTTTGGAAGCTAGTTGAAGCTTCTGAGGGTACAGCTCCTGCAGCCGCTGGCACAGGTGTGCGGCGCTGGTCGCCAGGCGCGCCATCCTGCCCACTACCCTGGTCACCGGTCACTGGACACCAGTCACTGGCCTACGTCACAATATCCACGTGCAGATACCACTAATCCCTGATTACATTTCCATCCCACGCTTTGACGTACCAATGTTTATCTCTTATTTTAATAACAAAACACTCACGAATTAATTATCCCTTTTTTTACTCCACATTGATAGTTATTGAATTTATTATTTGTTTGTAAATATATGTCAAGTTTATAGTTTCCGGTGATTTTATGTGATTGTATTTTGGTTTTATTTCCGCTCGCGTGCGTGCGTTATGGTCGCGGGCTTGCGATCGACTGGCGCAGGTAGTATGGTAGCGATCTGTAATGCTCACGCGTCACTCTCTGGATGCAAATTGACTGACAACTGATAACGCGTCGTGGGCGACACTTGAAATACTTAACACTTTAATCCCCGATTTTAAATTGCATATGATTTATGGTGAGATAACGGTGGAAGCCTCTGCTATCTAATACGCATACTTTATTAAATATATTCACAGCTGATTTACTCCCAGACTTGGAACGGTAATTGAAATTCCTAGCGGTCATTAAATTCAAAGCAAATGAAGTTCTTGCAATGCACTTTATAGGTAACAAACCCACTTTATATTTCAGTTGGCATGCATTTATGTTGCTGTTCTTTATGTAACAAAATGTCACTAGTCACATTGCCGGCCAGTTAATGATCGAAATGCTTTCATTAGACAGGCTAGCAAAAGTACTTAAGAAAGTTAACTGCAGTTTTAGTCTTAGTAATTGTAAGTATATAAATTATGGTAATTTTTTATATAGTATCAGTATTTAAAATCAAAGACATGTGTATTTCCAGTAATTTCCAGTTTAAACTTTCAAGCATATTAAACCGTAGTAAAAACTAAATTCGAAACGAATGTAACATGTGGCGAGACAATCTTGAATGTTAATATCATACCTATATAATATAGGTTTCGTCAAGCTAAGTCGGCTGAAATTACACGAGTAAAACGTTCAATGAGCGTTTTATGATCGGAAACATACTCAGAAATAGGCGATAAAACCTGCACGAGCTCGCATTACAAGCTCTAATCGATTACATGAATTCTAATCGATTGTGTATCGACACTCGATTCGGTTTGTGATTTTAATAGTTCATTCAACGCTCGGATCAAAACTGCTGAATTCAATTTTGATAATAGGTATCGATATAGTAATGTATAGAACGGGGATTAGTGCGTGCATAAATACCTTTAGGGCTTGACTTTTCGACCGGGTTACACCGGCCGTGGTCGCAAGCAGACTCTATTTGCGACTACGGCCGGTATTTATGCATGTTCGCGCTAATCCCCTTTCAATAATATTACTATAAACATGCAGCGCGATAGTTTAAAAAGTATCGATATGTTAAGATACTAGGGTTACATAGGTTCCCTTTAGATATGTGAAGTTGGTTGATATGTATACGTGTGGTTTATTGAACTAGTGACGTTATTTATCTCAGCAATTCTATTAGATAAAACCTTGTTATCACAAGTGCGACGTACATTCTTTAAAATAGATCCGTCTATTGAATAGTGGTCAAACATTCGTGATCAGCGATTTATGTTTTCGCATATCCAGTAGCAACTGGTTATGTAAACTGTGGATACACAAACAAGCGATCGATTAGAACAGGTGTGAATTACCTGATGCCAGATACGTAGGGAAATATTCAGACAGTGTTGTCAGCTAAAAATATAGCAGCCTGAAGTTTCAATCCACGGTGAAGGACTTTTAAAGAAAAAAAATCTAAGGCTTGTGATGTCAGAATATATTGAAAGGTGTCTTTATTAATTCATGCTCCTTTATTTAGGTGTGGGTAGGAGAAATAGCCGAAAAAGGGGAAGCCTATGCCCAGCAGTGGGAGGACAAGGGCTGTGGATGATGATGACGATGAGGAGAAATAGCATTAGAATCGCCATCACACAGAGTAATATACGACGATAGAAATGTGCATCAGAAGCAAATCTCCTGCGCATATTCTTGTTATTTTTATTACAGTTTACAGTGTAACACGGTCTTGAGAGCTTTTCGTAAGTTCCGTTCGAGGTCACCGTTATTGACACTCGTTTATTTTGGAAATATTTTCAGAATGACTATTGCACACAACTCCTGCAAATTGATAAATCGTGAGATTCGTGAGTGATCGCGTTTTAGTTTCGACCTTTGTCCACCTGTGTTAGCGTCGTCGGCGGTTTTGAAATATACATGCTTTGTGCTCTACATGTTTTATAACGTTTAGCAAATACACGTGTGTTATGGATTTAAATTGGTTTTTCCTTAACGACAGACGAAAGCAGTATTTAAAAGAAAATATCGAAATATGTTAAGATGAGGAATTTTGAGCTACTTCTGCTGTAGTTATTTTTGAATCAGCTACTATGTTCGTTTTGCATAGTCATCTCTGTTTTCACTAAAACCGAACACAACGTTACCTATTAACAACACCTTTCAAATAGCTTAACAATTTATTTATAGTTTCCCATTCTCTTCACCATATTATATAAAGTATTTCATACCAACAATAACACGTATTAAATTACATAACACAAAAATTAAAAAAAAAAAACGTTTTTCGCCTTGTCTCCGTAGTTTTCAGTATGTATTTCAGGCAGTATCTTAGGAGCAGCAAACAAGTGACCGCAATCGTTAACAGCTATTACAGCTTCGTGACCGCGCCGCCACTCTAACCAGATTCACACGACCATACTAATTTGATGCTTACTACTATTTCGATAGCACTTACATCAAAACTAACAATTTTCCGCAATAACTTCAAATATAATAACCCTGGAAAAATTTAAACTAATGTTCATTTCCTTTTGATCTACGAGTATTAAGTCCCTTGTAAGCTCTGAAGGCATTGAAGCGATTTATTTAGCTTGTCATGTTTTCAAATTTCACGCAAATTGAGATCATATTTAATGGCATATAGTTACCAGCCTACAAAGGCATAAGAAATTCTATTATATTAACGTTTTCAGTGGTGGGTTCCCAAGCTACCGAGTTGATCCAGTAATCCGTAATACAGAATCCATTTGTTCAATGTATGTCTTACTTAGCTGTCAGTTACGTATAACTCTTTTGTTCTTTAGTCTAGCTTTTTAACTTGTTCTTTAAAGAGTTAGATCATCAACTAAAGTTGGGTATCACCCAATGGCTAATCTGTGTCCAGGTGGAAATTGTTATACCTAAACAAAGGATTACTTTAGACAAGTATCTTCGGAACAGGATCTCAGGCCTTTTGAGGCTTGTCGCTAAACATGTTAAATGGTTTGTTTTGTTTTATTCTTTAAAGAACATTGGCCTCTAGCGCTAATTACTATGGAAGAAATCTAGTTGTGACGATGCCTCAAAGTAATACAGAATTTTTCACCGATTTCATTGTTAAATTGATAAGAAAAAAACCGATTTAATCCAAAAAGCGGAAAAAAATATCTTTATCCAATAGGATTACAATGAAATAATATCCACGTGAAATCAAAAACATGTTTGTGTCCAAATGTAATAATCTCAGACAACCTTCGCCACATATCCTTGCTGAAAACGGAAAATTTTCAGCCAAATTGATAACCGACTATTATGGAATCTGTTTCCTGTTTATACTCAAATACTCAATACTCAAATCTTTATTAGCATTCCATATGTTACATAACAGGTGGTACAATGTCACACAAAGTCGGACTTGCACCGACCAAAAACACCCTGGTCACGTCCTCGCGTTTGCTGGAGCCGCGGGATCGCTAAACATTCTTAGCGCAGCTCCAGCGGGTTGTTGATATTTACCTGCATTGTGCTGAAGAATTTACCTCCCCTGCATGTTTTCAATAAACATGTTTGTTTGAGTTTCTTGTCATGTGTCCTGAATTGCATTCTCCAGATGTCTGTTCATCATTTCGCATTGTTAGTGCATTTATTTATAATGTTTTACTCACTCATTATTCAGAAATTCATGATTAAGAATTTGGTTCGTAAATAGTCGGGGATTTTCTTGGAGCGTAAGGCGACTAGCTAAATATAAATTAATACGAACTATATATTTTTTAATTAGGCATAGTTTTAGTTTTCCCCATTTGCATGGAAGTTGTGGTTAATTATGTGTCCCTATTTTGCGGTATCTTATGAGACTGGTGTTAAATCAAATACAGGAAAAGGCAGGCTGACCAAGTAAATTTGCGTTCTTATCCCTTTCGTATAATTTAGTTTTCAGTATGAAGTTAGAATTCGACAATACTAAAGTTATGTCATGTCTGTTTGTTTATTTAATCGGAGTGATCTCATTGCATGTGTTTGAAATTACTGAAGATTTGACAAAACAATCCTCTTTGTATATCATGTATGAAAATAAACAAATAAAGTAAATATATGTTTAAAGAACATGTCCTACCTTTAGAACAAATTGATACTTAAAACAAAAAATAATTTGTACTAAGCCGTTCTAAAACGCTTTAGCTGACCCTATCCGAAAAAGGCGCGAAGTCTTCCATCTGATTCTAATCTCAATCAGATAAAACTCACACAATAGCCTCAACTTTACCTTATAAAGAAAACAAAGTTGATATTACTCGCCAGCCATATGTACCATAGTTCTAGTAAATAGTACGCCCTTAACCCAATTATTGAGAAGTGTCAGTCGACCGGCGCGAAAATAGTAGTTTAATACATCCGGGATAAATGTTGAAAATAAATGGGATGGTAAATAGGAGGTTAGGAGAATTATAGGGAAATATTGGTCAAGTATATTGATCATTGAGATATTTTTAGCACATTTTTTGTGTATTATTAATAAGTCATTTAAAAGCTAGAAACAGTGACATGGCGCAGGACAACAAGTATGTTGACTGCTTGGTATCTCTCAGATTTATCAAATAAGTAATCGGCACTTTGAAAGACTTTCTAACATAGTTCTAGCATAGGTTCTTAGAATCAAGACTTTATCTCTACAAAATCAATAACGCATTTTCTTCTGATCATTGCATTAAGTGCATCATAAAATGCAATCCTTCTTGGAAGAATGCGCAAAGGCATTACCATCACGTTGCAAGTTTGTCTCTGATTAGCTGAGAATTCTATTTATTACCGTATCAATTTACATGTTTCTATGTAACATGATCAAATCTATGCGAAACTAAAATGTAAAACTTATGCAAATGAGAACGTCAGTGTTTTAATGAAATTACTTGAAACTCGAGTCAAATATTTAAATTAACGCCATCTATGCACGATAAGGGAAATCTTGATGGTATTTTTCACAGTATTTCAAATCTTTTAACACAAGCCAGTAATATTAAAACGTTTGGAAGTGTTGTGTTGTCGGTACATGTATATAATTTAAGGCCAATTTATGTAAAACCCAGATTGTCTACGAGTTTTCTATGTAAATAAGTAACGTCAATGGTAGTTGTAAAATGTAATTAAAACGTGCTAAAAGTGTAATTAAAACACGGATTGTATCAAATTGTTTTGCTTGTTTAAACAGATTTTAAACATCTAATCTTATTTGGGTATTTTTCAGTCATATAGGCATACTATCAAACGATTATCACTACATAGTATAAAACAAAGTCGCTTCCCGCTGTCTGTCCCTATGTATGCTTAAATCTTTAAAACTACGCAACGGATTTTGATGCTTTTTTTTTTAATAGATAGAGTGATTCAAGAGGAAGGTTTATATGTATAATACATGCATAATATAGTAGAGGAATATGGATAATCTTAGAGATTTCTAATGTAAGGTCGTAAATGAACCAATTTTTTTTGCTTTCATTGCAAACGCTGGCTGAACCCTATGAGATAGATCTAAATAATGTACTACAGTATTGTGCACCTTAAAAAGATCTACAAAAAAGTCCGCGATGGCATATGTCTATCTCTTGAGGATAACCCACAATAACCATTTTTATCGTTTATTTATTACTTATTTACGAAAAAGCGATTTTAAGCAATACAGTATTAATCCTTATCCAATTAAGTACCTTTAATAAATTGTGCATGCAATATAGATCAATATTGCCCTTTACAGCATGTCATTTAAATGAATATTTTCGAAGATATTACAAATTTAAAATGTAGGGACATAGCGGTTGCGGCGATACCGGCCGGAGGGCCGCGCGGGGGCCGGGGGTCGTGCCTATACCAAATAGTGCGTCCAAGGCTTTGCTTCGCCCTACAGAACTTTATGATTGATATTTGGTATCAGCGTTGCACCCGAGCAAAGCCGGGGCGGGCCGCTAGTCTTAAATAATCTAGACAACAGAACTCGAAGGTAAATACATTTTTTTTGTGTGAATATACGTTCAAATATTTATTTATAATTTCCTGACCCTTCAAACTACCTTAGCAATTGGTTTAACTTTACATTTATGTGGCTTTTTTATTATCGACAAATAAGTTCCATTTGTTCACAACCCTTTGTCCCAGCCATCGAATCTCAATCACATGTTTTATAAATGACCGTACCATGGTAACAAAAGAAACAACATTTACCTCCGTACGTAAGCCAACAATGTGAGTCGAATTATCGAGCTAATAATAAATAGACGTACGTAACGAGGTATGATTGAGACAAATTGCTAAAACGACACGCGATAGTAACGTCTTTACTGGAAATGTGTAAAAAATGCTTGACATCAAAGGATGCAATTATATTGTTCTCACGGGATGTGGAGGTATTGTGGCCGTGAGAGAGTGACGCGAGTAGCAAGAGGTAAGGGTTAAACATGTTACTTTGAGTTGTGTACACGCACATTTTGACAGGTACAGTCGGTTAAGCGTGTATTAAGAAAATATTAATTTTACATTTGGGGCCGGTCAGTCTGTTTGCGACCATGGCCGGTGTAAACCCGGTCGAAACGGCAGGCCCCAAATAAAGGTATTTATGCATGCACGCGCTTATTCCAGTAAAGTATATTATTATAAATAAAAATGATTTTTCGTAAACTCGTAACGTATATCGGTCTAAGATCATTGATCTAACTTTTGAGTTCACCAACCTTTGACTACAAAATTATTGAACAAAATTGTGGTTCCAATGAGACACTTTGTCGAGATTAAAAAAAAAACGATTTATAGTATAAAGTCTTTTTTGTACGAGACAATTTCAATACTGAATACATTTAACTTTGCATTAATGTCATAAAAAAACTATTTCCTCCATAGGTGGTACTTACCAGATAATCCCTCTAAAGCAGGATACATTAATTCGAATGATGTTTTCTATTAAAGGGAGAGAAATCTTATAAGTATCTTGGGAAAGTAGTAATCGACAAATACAGGTTTCTTCTGATAGGGAAACTATCACTACTTAAGTAGATACAAGAACATAAATAAAACTACTGGTTAGTACTAAATAAACTATCAAATGACCGGAAACTGGATTAAATTGTCCATGTTAATGTTGTAATAGATTGAGTGGTTAACGTGCTCTTAAAATCCTTGTGGCATCCCACATCCTTGTTGTTTTATGCTCTATTTCTCTTTAAATAAAGTGTAATTCTATTGCAATAAGGTCATTGTCTAACGAATACATGAAATAATTGAATCTAACAAAAGTTTTTTAAAATCATATAATAATTAAAATGTTTTTGACTTCCAATAAACCGTTAACACACTTCAGGTTTTAAATTCAGTGCATTTGCATTAAGATCAAGTCATCAAGTAGATACTTAATGAATATTAGTCGACGATCTAAAACCATTAAAATACTATGTTGCTAATGCCTTCCACACAACAATCAGCCGGCCATTCTGAACGTACCTTAAGAAATCGATTATCTAGCAAAAAAGGCAATTTATATATCAATTACATGACAGGCAATTGACTTGGACGTCTTGATCGTGGAAAATGATTTATTTTGAGAAATCTCTGCTTGTTCTACAAACAAGAAATAACTATATTTATCTTGTAATATATAATAATAAACATGTGAATATTTTTGACGTATGCGTAGAATAAATAATTGTTTTTACATAAATGTTTTGAGGAATACTTGAGCAGTCGTTTAACGCCCTATTGCCTCTGTATTCGTTGTTTGTAAGTTACATAACTGAAAAACATGTTAATATAAATAGCCGAAATTTTATAACTTTGTAATTTTGTAATGTTCTAATTAACCTTTTTATTTTTGATGGTAACTCTTTGGGTATCCATGCTTTCTACAAAGTCTTGCATTTTCGTGGATTTAATTCCCGATTTATTTGAGTAGTTATTTAGGCCAGGATCAACTCAATAAATCACTAATACATGCTTTGGTCTTCGGATCTATTCATTAAACATTACATGCTTCAAATACTTTCATTGCAAGTAAACAAACCTTGAATACAGTTACGGACTTGGAAGTTTATCAAAAATAAAGCGCTTAAAATATAAGCGGGACTAAATCCTCTATATTTCTAGTAATTTAGTAAACTTCATAGCAAGCCAAATGTTTATTCGAAAAACACGCTAAAATGAAGTCACAATTGAGCGGCGGTTATAAATGATTTAGCAGTGCGCTGTAATTGTCGTGCGGCGATCATCAGCCACTGTTTACCATACATGCGTGCGTCATGCCCGCGGTACGACTGTTGAATAATAAACTATTCAGTAGTGGTGAGCGTACATGGGCCGAAAGTTGTCTGTCAAAAGAAATAGGTTGATAGCTGGAAAGCAATGTCCTGCATACAACCTCTTTCATTATGTTCAGGCAGAATTTGAGTTACCGCTTATTTTTAATTAACCTTTTGTTACGAAGCAATATGGTCGAATGATTTGATTGATTGACGTTCCGCTAACGCCAACAATTTCACGGATGATTTGAGACGAAGACAAATCGTATTAAATTAAATTGACATTTCAATTCTGTTACTCGCCAGTTACCAACTTGGATCAGTACCAGTACCATTATTTAGACGAAATAAGTATAACTTATTGGTTTCTTAGGTTTACGCGAATGTTAGACATTGAAATAAAACCAAGTTCAGTCTGCCCGTGACCATGATACCTGCAAAGGTGTCGAAACGTCGGGACCGAAAATCCGTAAAACGTAGTTTTATTTCAAATGTAACTTATTTCAACTTTGTAACTAACTTTAGCAGTAGTTCTAAATAAATATAATTCTATCCATAGGTATAAGAGCCCGGTAGCTACACAAACACATGTTGCCGGTAGCCTGGCAAACCGCATGCGGTTACAGAACCTATGTACTCGCTCCGTTACTATACGTACTGCGAACTGTCCAATGTGTCCAATAAAGAATAATCAAGCGGCTTCTCTCATCTACTCATTAAACTCTAATGAACCTTATTTCATTAATAGGGAATGGAGAATGAATTAACAGGTTATTTTGGACTTGATGAGAAAATTTGCAGGAAATTTGCGCTCTCCATTGTCAGGCAAAGAGCTCTTTTCATTATATAATATTGGTGTAAATTGATTAGAGGTTATAGATTACGATCAATGGAAATTAAAATGTGTCAAAAGAACTATAATTTGTTTTACTACGATGTGACGTTAGTTAAAACACTTGTGTGACATGTGTTGAGAAAAAAATGAATAAAATCACAAAACTACAAGTGGTGAGGGGAAGACCGTTTAAAATAGAAGACAGTAGGTAGAATTAATTAAGGTTTTATAGCATCCTTTATTGAATTACTCTCTAAAATAGCTTGAATAGGGATCATACAAAACGGGTGTCCCTCCCACAAAAGCAGCGATCATTTGTATTATCTACAAAGACTTGTATTATTTCCATGATTCAGAAAGCATTGAACAAAAGGGTATTGAATAGGAATAGAGGAAGTGAGTGATAATATACTATTCTGTGGTTTGTAGAAGATAATGATTAAAGGTATGAGCTTTTACTTAAAAAAATCTTTAAGATTTGATTTTGCCATCTTTAGTTTTACTTGTATTGGGGTACATACAAGAAATATGAAACATCATAATTAGGAAATATAATATTGTACTGTATGAACAGCGAAGTCGTCAAAACACGAAAATATTTACGTTCCTCGTAAAATACTTGAACACGAACCAAATATATAACAACAGTTAATCTTGTTTTGAAGTAGAATATTCCGTTAAATTAAGTAGGTATATTTAGAATATACATTACACAAACATAGGTACAAGTTTAATAAAACTTTTATTTTAATAGAAACCAGATCTTTTTTGTTAATTCCCAACAACATTTCTCATAAAAATGTGGTCCTTCATAATCAGTATGTACTGCAAAAGGAGTATAACGATTATGCCAAACATACATGTCTATTTATAGAACGACCTGAACAATATTCTTCAATAACAGCAGACTGATACATGAAACGATTCATAAAATAAATAGTGCCACACCCACAGAAGAGCATAAACATCAACATGTGATATATTTGCAGTAACAATGCGACTGGCGCTAAATGGTGCACTTAAATACAACAACCTACTGTTGCAAGTGTGAAATGCAGTAGAAGCAACAATGTCTGTGAGGTTTCTGTTTACAATGTTGGAGATGGAATAGTACAGTAACCAATGGTGGTATTGGTCGAGAAGCTTAATAGATGGCTTATTTCAAGAGAGGAATGGAAAGAGCTATGAATTATCATGAATACGAATTAAAATATATTTGAGACAGCATTGTTTATATAACCGTTACACGCAACACATGGGTAATTTAAATGGTCATGAATGGAGTGGATAAATAAGGCTTCAGAAAAAGGAAACTGAATAAACTTGGAGAAATTACATAATTATAATGTTTAAAGAACAGTTTTTGTCGAAAACGTTTGTGCCGTGTGACCAAATAGACTTCAGGCCCTGTCTTTACGATTTAACCTAATGAAAGGCATTTTTATGCGAATGGCAAACAATACTCCATGGGCACGCCCTTTATTTGAACACTACATAATAATACCTTCAAACAATGACCCCGGGCCCGGCATAATGTTCGTTGCCGTGCCCCCGTTCTGCATCATCAGGCGGGCTTATTGTTACCGACGCCCTCAAGCCAAGCCTTACGCGAAATTCTAGCGGGCGAGTGAAGGGCATCAGTTCAAACTACTGGCACATATAGGTAACCATATGAATGTTGATCTAACACACGAATAAATAAAGAAACGTCTGAAGTTAAACTAGCAATTCTTTTGGAGAAAAATATTTATTCCTGTCAAGAAATAAATATTTTTCTTGCTCTCCTCCCGCAACGGATTGGTTCAACTCTTATCTTCGGGGTCGCTCGCAGTCTGTCCGTGCCAATGAGGTCTCCTCTGATTGGTGTGAACTTACGGCGGGAGTTCCCCAGGGTGGTGTCCTTTCTCCTCTTCTTTTTTCTATATTTATCAATTCTATAACTTCAGTTCTTTCTTCTCAGTACCACCTCTACGCAGACGACTTGCAGTTGTATCGCCACAGTAGCTTTGATAATATCTCCAATGCTATTGCCGCCATCAATAATGATCTTAGTAATATCAATCAGTGGGCTAAATCATTTGGTCTTTTAGTAAACCCTTCCAAATCTCAAGCGCTCATTATTGGTGGCAGATATTTTTACAACCTTTTGGATCACCAATCTCTACCACCTATATTGTACGATTCAGCTCCTATAGCATACTCGAAAATAGCCAAGAACCTGGGTGTACACATGGATTGTCATCTGTCGTGGGATGCACATGTCTCTGAGGTAAGTAGGAGGGTCTTTTGCTCGTTTCACTCCCTAAAGCGTCTCCAGAAGTTCCTGCCTTTTCATACTAAAATCACTCTTGCCCAATCTCTTCTTCTACCTCTTCTGGACTATGCCGATGTATGTTATCTCGATGCAACTGAGGAACTTCTGAATAAGCTCGAACGTCTCCAGAATTTGTGCATCCGCTTCATATTTGGTTTGCGGAAGTACGACCACGTGTCGGAATTCCGGGCTAGGTTGAAGTGGTTGCCTATTCGGCAACGTCGAGATTCTCATATTCTCTCTCTCCTTTACTCAGTCTTGCACAACCCTAAATATCCAACCTACCTGCGGGAACGATTTGAATACCTGGTCCCCAGGGGTAAGCCTTGTCGTACTTCTTCCTCTCTTCTCCTTCGCACTCCTCTTCACTCCTCTAGTCGTTACGACGAATCTTTTACTATTCGTGCTGTGCGCCTCTGGAACTCACTTCCACATTCCTTGCGTAATAGCACTTCTCTTAACGTATTTAAGAAAAAGATAAAAGAGCATTTCCTTTCAATTTGAGTTATGTAGTCTATGTATGTCTATATCTTATATATATCATAGTATATAAGTACTGTATGTAGTATTTGAATGTATGTATATTAAAATATATATATAAATATTATAATAGTTGTACACTTCTATCTACCTAACCACTTACAATTATTAATCTCACTATCGCTCAAAGAGGTTTGCTGGAAGAAAACTCAATTTTGAGTTAAGCTCGCCTGTGTACATCAACTTATTCTAATAAATGTAATGTTTATCCGTTTATGTGTACAATAAAGAATTAAGAAGAAAGGGAATAAAAGTTGTGAGCTATTTTTGTGGTGCGCACACCGTACTTCATCGAGTTTCATGAGATTGAAGCTTCAGCAGTCACACAATAAGAGATAATTTCATTCCGTGGCCACTATATGACACAACTACACAAGTAACCTTTCAATATTTAAAAGTTAAAGTCTAACGTAGTTCAACATGATAACTTCAGTTTCCCACGGTAAGGAAGCAGCATGCGTGACGATATGTTCCTAATTAATTCAACCTGTTATTACCACATGTACAGGTCAAAGTAACATTACTGTTCATCACGTTACAAAAACTAGAATATGCTAGACGGGTTATAAAATATAACCTTGTATGGATCGTTGACGATACCTGTAGGTGTAGTAAGTATTTTTGATTGTTTAAGGAGCCCGTTCAAAAGCAAAGCATTTCATTTTTGTTCCAAATTTAGAAAGACGCGATAGCGATTACACCTTTCTCAATTCAGGAACAATTCAATGTTATTTAGGGATTGTGGGATAAGCGGATAAAAAATGTAGGAAAGATAGCTCGTTCGGCGAGCCATCGACAGCAATGAATGAATATTGTAATTTCGTGCTAATTTCAACAAAAGCCTATAAATTCTAAAACAATAGACACATGATTTCAACAACGGTAAAATCTAACCTCTCTTTCACTGTCCTTATATTAGAAAGAGATGATATACTTTTTACCAGCCCGTGAGTCAGAGCCCTATGGTTGAAATGAACCAGTGATAGCAAGGGAGGTCAGCTGCCGTGACGGGCAGGTGCGGGGCCACCTGTGTAAATGCTAGCGTTTCAAAAACGAACTTTTAGGGAACTATTTTAAATATCGCAGTTGTTGTTTTATGTTAATTATGTACGTACAGGTTATGAGACTATGTTTTATAGAGCAATTGCAGTTATTGTAGATCCTAATGCAAGTTTCTGTATGATAGATATTCTTGGTCGACGGCTCCGAGGGACTGAATTATAACTTATGGAGGTTGAGTGTTGAGTATATTGAATTTGGACATGGTAGAATTCTTGCACAAAATGTGCATTTTACTTGCACACATTAATAATAATAAATGACGTCAATAAATTTAAGATGAAGTTCTGTAAGGTTTATAGCCCGTGAAACGTGTATAAAAACCGCTTTAATTTTAGAATAACCTAAACATATATTATTTATTAATAGAATCTAATTCTAGCATACGTTGATGTCATCCACAATATTAATACCTCGTATTGTTTTGAAAACTTACAAAGGTTAAAATGTTACCTTATTAATAGTTAAAGAAAACATAAAAAAAAACTGCTTTTAACAATGGTTACTTAAATACTCATCAGTACGTTACGAAAAATAAAAAAAAAAGCTACTTACTTCAAATTGATAAAGAGAGATTTAAAATTTAAAAACCTTAGCCCTGCAGTGAAAGAGAAATGGCTGATAAAATTAATTATAACCTGATAACGTAAGACGATACATTATGGATGTTTGATAAGGGAGACAGATTACCACGTTTATTCCATTGTTTAATGTATACTCAGACAGTCACGTGCGAAAAGCTATAAGAAGTGAGGCTTCATCGCAAAAAGTATAATTAACATAAACATAATCTACGTAAGCGACTAATTGTTTTCCTAGAAATAAGTATTGACACAAAAAGGCCTACTAAAAATACCGTTTATTTTTAACAAGACTTAGAGTACGGCCTTAGATATCGCAAAACATATTTCTTTAAGACAAGTGCGCAAAATCGAATTAAAACAAACATTCTGTAAAGCAGTAAATCATATTGACATGGTCAATGCCATCAGATCGTAATAACATGTGTATTGCCAATAAAAATGAAATGTTAGTTAAATATATCTGTCTTGAAAAAATACAGTAAATCATACTTGAACTATGTATAAAACATCTTAGTTTCAGTCAGTTAGTTAACTAAATAACATCAGCTTTTAAACGGATTGTTATAAGTCTGAATATTTTCATGTATTTTGTGTCACATTTAGTTAGGAAATGGAGTGTTTAGTTGTTGTCAGATCGAGTACAGGAACACTTTTATATTTGTCAACCTAATTACTAAATCATGTGATGTAGGGTCACCACTTTGCAAAATTTAGAAAAATACAAAATTACTACGAATCCTTGTTTAATTCAATTTCAATGTTAATCTTCTGTTTTTTTATATAGGTATTACGGTAAAGTGTGTGCACATATGTTTTCTTTATAAGAAGAAACGCTCCTAACAATAACCAAGATCTGAGTCAGTGTTTTGAAGAAATTGTGAACATTAATATTTCATCGCACCTTTCATAAGAAAATTTCAAAGAGCGATTAACAAATGTTATAAAAATATTTTGAGAATTATACTCGCGCTCACTTCCAATGTAATTCTCAAGATCAATGATCTTAATTCTGCTTCCAATCGTATTCTGTGTATTACGGATGTGGTATATTTATTATTGAGCATAAACAGCTTAGGTCAGCCCTAACAAAAATAAAGCCGCCCATTCACGTAGCGCTTAGTCGTGACCATGACATTAATATGTACTCGTAATATTTGTCGGCTGGGACAACGTACTCAAACGAGGTCGGATACATATTCAGGTTTACGTACATCCGACTCATTTTAAACCTATATTTATTTAGGTCCATAAAGTGAATAATTTGGAAGTGAATCAAAGGCAATAAGTACTTAACCTAAAATAGAAGTGATAAATGAATTGAAACTGCTCTCCTCTTCGAGTTTAACTGTCTGCTCTAAATAATATTAATGTGATCTTATAAATTATTGTTCATTACATCACACATCAAAACTGTTCAAGGTAAATTGGTTTTCTTTCTTCCCAAGCTTACGCTATTAGGCTGACTAGTAAATTGTATCTTTTTCAGGACACAAAAATTATCACATAACATTCACAAATTGTTATCAACAAGCTACTATTTGCTCACGGTAGTTACCTACTTTAACTAACAGTTTTCGTTAATCTTATGTCACATGACCCGGTCATAAAGGCACCTGTTAACAATGCGACAGCTAACTTTATAAATACGACTTACTGAAAATGTTTGCGTTTTTTATTGACCTTGTTTTTCATCTTTTTCAGGCTTTAAAAATAACAGTCAACTAGGGAAAATGCAGTTTTCCTTCCGTATTTACAGCTTCAGACATATTTAAAAGCCCTTATGTGTGGTTTTTCCGTCACTTTACTTATTTTACATGCCAAATCACTAAACAAACCAATAATATCATAATGTAAGGAACTTTTATCAATAATTTATAAAGAAATTGGCTACTTTATTTATTCATCATATCCTGTTCTCTATTTATCTTTAAATTGTTTTAGCACATAAAATTAATTCAACAACAATTACATCCGTAGATTACTCGCAACGGGTAATCCACATGATACCAAGAAGTCAAAACAAATAAGTACGTTTAGTTAGTGCTTGAGTCATGCGCGCGCGCCGATGCGTAAGCATTGTTAGATACGTCATAGTCGCGTGCCGACGCTTTCCAAATGCAGAACTTTTGATATATTTAGCTCGATGCCCTTTTACAGACAATACTTTGACGCAAACGTATTTCAATATAATACGTTTTCGGGTTGATGTTTTGAATGTAATAATAATGAAAATCGTGTTTCATTAATGTTCTAACACATATTTTACAACTGAACTGTCCCGCCAGTAAACACAATAGTTAAAAATGAAAAGTTCATATGTGACTTACGGGACAGGGAAATAGTTAACGGGGAAATGATCTTCATTTATAATACATTCGAATGGCAATACTTTTCTTTTAATCTATATAAAAATATGTAGTTTGAATTCGGCCATCAGAGAAGAGTGGCGGCGTGTTGTGGGACTTGCCACCAACACCTGTAGTGTTATTCTGTAACATTATTTTCATATCTCGACAGCGGAATCCGCGGTGAGATGACAAAAACGTATTCTCAAATTTGAATTCTAAAGCAAGGTCAATTGGGTTCACTTTTGAAATGAGCTTTATTATCACTCAGATGAAGCTCGATATCGAAAATATTGAAGTGATGACCACGACCACTCTGTCAAGAGTGATCCCGACAAGGAAGAGAAGAGAGTTTCAATTCAAGAGTTTATAGAATATGTACCTTTATTATGACTTTACATCAAAGCTTAGGTATTTCAATACAATAAACGTTTAGAATTGAAAAATAAAAGTAGAAACTAATAGGAACGATTGTATGGAATTGTTTATAAATATAGGCTATAGAATATAGGAAACCTCCATGAATAAATCAAAACAATGACTAATGTTTGTAATAATTAATTTAAACAAGACTCATACATTACTGTGAAACTGAGGTAAATTCTATGAATATTATTAATATTACGATGATAAGTAAATTAGTAAGGATTCCTTTCCTATGTGAAGATTCAGACATATTTATTCAGATCATTAGCTAAATACGTTATCTTTAAAGTATGTACCGAATCATTAGAATTACTGACGTTTAGATTTCGTTTCAGTTCATTTCATTTCGTTTAGAAAACGAATTCAATACGAACATCTACGTACAAGGCGATCAATAGGGTTCCGTAAAACCCATTTTCAGTGTCTTATTTATCCCTACATTAGACATTCTACGTTCATTACTTATGAGTAAATAAACAAGGAATGTATGAATATACCATTTTAGTACTATAGTCTAAGGTATCTCTTGCGAATGCTAATGACTAACCAATCTAAATAAGGATTACCCCGTAGACAAGACAAAGTTGCAAGTAAATGCAAAATGACAGCCCTAATTTATAGTGAAACCAAATTAAATTCGACGACGAAATAATGCATTGTGTCAGTGCTAGATTTTTTGCGCGAAAAGTTGAGGTTTCGATTCCCACACCGGACAAATAAATAATTGGGAATCTGAAAATAGTTTTAGACACATCCAACGCTAATTAACGTTACTGCAAGCGATTTCAAAGTAAATTTAAATTATTTATGTCAAACTCTTCTTCCGTTCCTACTGCAATTCTAAAATTCTGCTAATAGTTAAATAGTTATTGATTTGTTACTAGCTTAATACACCATCAACAAAAATACTATAATAAGATACGTTAATACCTTTAAATTGCATCAATCTTTACATAATGAGATGATAATAAATAAATAACGAACCGTTTTCGTGGTCTGAGGTTTGCGCGCGCGCAGTGACATGTAGGCGCGATCCATCGCCGCCACCGCACCATTGGTCCCGCACAACATCACTATGCAAATATAACACTATTCACTTATCCACTATACACGGTTGTATGATTGTATGCGATGTATGCGCATGAGTGTAGGTCGGAGCGTCAGCAGGCACTGCGCGTGCGCCGGGCCACGCCCCGCCCCTCGCCCCTCTACTATTTTCGGAGCCCTGCGGCTTCCCCTACGACACAGGACATTTGAAACAGTAGTGCAACTGAACGCGGAAGTAAAAAATTAATTCAATATTGCTTTCGGGAAAGTGAACTTTAACCTCATCAAAACAAGGTAGTAAGTATATTAATTGGATTGCGTTTTCAACTGTGTCTTTATGGACGTGTCATGGAGAATGAAACTGCGCGTTTGATTTGCACCATGTTACGTTGATAATTAGAGTGACAGTGACCGATTAGGATTGTAAACTGTAAAATAACGCTCAAACAACAAACATGTTGGTTCGCACATATTTTGTCGCCGGCTTCCCTTAACTTTGTATTAAGATAATTTCGTTTATTCTTTGACATAATCGGTACCTACGTGAGTTCCCTCGCTTGCAATGTAGTGATTGTAAAATAGTTAGTTGTAACATTCCGGTATGTTTTATTGCTGGCTGTGTATGTCGTCATTAATTAGTTCCTTCCTTTCCATCCTTAGCTAGTTGACCGACTTTTAGATCGGAAATAGTAAAAGAAGTGAGACCTTTTAAAAATGATGTAGGCTCATCTAAATTGAGTTTATTTAAATGAAAGAATCTTGCGTTACTTTGCGGAATTCCATGACATTAAATGTTTGAAAACTATTTATATTTAATTCCGCTACAAAAAATGGAAGTGCATCCTGCTTCCAAGCCTGGATTTCTTTAGCGGGATTAAAACGAAATATTTTTTATAACATTTAAGTTTATATTTAGAATAAAATCCAACCGCTTTTTACCTTTTGGGAGGTGTGTGTTGTGTGTCACTTCATAAGCATGTATCGATAGCTTAATATTTTAATCTAACCGTCGCGAAATGACGTCATAGTATCGCACAACCTTTGGAGGTATACCTATCTATACGACCTTGACTTTCTCATTGGACAAGGTTGTACACAAAGGCTCGCCTTTAAGGCTAGGTTCAATAGCGGTCATCTATGACAAGATGGCTGCGTGCTTGTCATATTTTGACACTTATCATAGGTGATTGACACTAGAAGTGACAAACCAAATTATACATGATTATTTTTTATTACACTGTGGTACTGATCTTAGTACCATTTTTGGAACTGTGTTCGATGTCACTTTTACATATATATATTGAGGTTCTCTCAAATAATAACTAGAACAAAACAAAAAGCAAGCACCTTCACTAATAAGCATAATGAAATCCAAAATAAGACACGCAAAATAATAAAAACGTAGAGTTGTCCTACTGTTTGTCCTTACACTATGTCGAACACGGACTATTCAGTTCCCCTCTTTTATATTATTGTAGGAGTATGGCTAAGTTCGCCTATACCATGAAAGAATTTATAGAATTCAGACGAGGAATCTAAAGATTATCGTTGAAATAAAATCAGTTGGAAATAAAAGAACAAAACATTCAAGGATTTTGTCAAATATCGTTAAAGTATTTGGTAAGTAAAACATAGGAATCCAATTATGAATATAAGAAAAATATTAATTACTACAAAGTTACATCTCTTTGTAATGTCAAGATATTAAATATATTTATTAAGATTGTTAGCAACGCACTAAGTCGAGGTCCGAACCCCGCAGGGGGTGCCCTTAGTAGACGTTGCTAACGTTGTTAGTTTTTCCTATTGCTCTGGCTGGAGGCCTTAAGGTCCTCGCCAAAAGTCTGGTGAAGCAGTCAAAGCCTGCGCTAAGGCTAACTGCGAAGATTTATACCAAAAAAAAAATTTTTAAATATATGTAATGTAAACTCTGTTTCGATATTGTATATATTAAATTTCCTCACACAAATCATCAGCATTAAACGAAACATAATATTTAGTCTAAGGATACATGTAATGCACTCCTCAGTCTATCCGTTCCAGGAATAAAGTCGTGTTAATACAATATACCCACACGTTTTTATTAGATTGCGTCACGGGTCACAGCTGACTAGCCACAGTTTAGACTCACCACACACTGGACGACGCAACAGCCGCAAAACGCTGCAACCCAAATTCAGACTGCTTTTCTTCGATATTTCGTGTACCGACCTTAAACAACTTAAACTTGAGAAACAGTGAATATTTTTTTTTCTGTAAATATATCTTATTACAAAACGAACAATGTAACTTAGTGTCTGAAAAGACGAAAAGAGCATCAATGCTAAATGAAAGACACGTGTGCGTGCCAAAAACTGGCTTTAGATTTGACAACAAAATTGTACTATGCAGTTTGTTGAATTAAAATCGCACGTGAAAATTAAAAAAGCGAAGGAAAATTCACCTTTTTTTTGCGATGTCGCGTGTGGCGAGTTGTGCCTCGTGTGCGACGACCCTAACCTAAGCAATTACAGCATATGTCGGCGCGCCCACTTTCTTTCCATGCCCATTGCCGCATACCTAGCTATGGGTGGGTATGGGTAGGTATGGGTAGGCCACCCATCAGTATGGTACACGCTTTCACATCAACCGCGGAATCACGCCTTTAGTGTCGCTAGGTTTCACTTTCATAAAAGGTTCGCATTTTATAATTATAGATTTTATCTTAATGGCATATGCCAGGGTATATACCCTTAGGAGGTTTTTTATTTTTAATTCATATGGGCTAACTTACAATATCGCAGCGAAAAGAACGTTGCAAAGCTATTAAAACATACAGAAAAAAATATTAGCTTAATAAAAAAATTGTGTACACACAAATACAACATAAGTATTTTGATAGTATCATAATTATTTAAAGTAACTACTTACTAATAAAATCTAGCTTTTTTAAAACAAGGTAATTAATGTTTTCTTTTTCGATAAGATAGTTAAATTACATTAAAATAATCGATTCTTAGAAAGAAATGAATCTTTGATTAAACTTGCACAAGTCAGTAGCACTCAGTAGTGTCGGTCAATAAATAGGTCACCGTGTTATTCAATGAATGAATGACACTCAATGACTGTTTCTCTTAATGACTTAATCTTAGTGAGGTCATTAGTGACGTGAAGTACCAATTGCCTTCAAGCATATTTAATACTATTGCGTAACTAGTGTAACATAGAGTCCTAATTAATAAGCCTGACGCTAATTCAAATAAATAAAAACAGATAAAGTACAGTTATAATATAGTTCACTTATACTAATACTACACAGCAAAAAACAAACTGAGACTTGTCCGAGTTGGTAAAAGGAAGTTTAAGTCTGTTCCTATAATTATTCTAATCTAACATCTACACGTCAGGCTACCAGTGTTAAATACTGATATTCTACAACCATTAGCCGACAACTGGTAAACATCTAGACCATGGTTAAACCTATAATAAATAAATAAATGCGGACAACATCACATACATTGCTCTGAACCCAAAGTAAATAGCCATTAAGCACTTGTGTTATGGAATTCAGAAACAACGAAGGTACCACAAACACCCAGACCCGAGACAATGTAGAAAAGTGACTTTCACATTGACCAGTCCGGGGATCGAACCCGGGACCTCAGAGCTTGAAACCTTTAAAACCGGTGCGTACGCTATTCGAGGTCGTCAAATACTAATATTATAAACCAAAAAACGGATACTTGTCTAAGTAGGTAAAAGGAAGTTTAAATCTGTTACTATAATTATCGTAATCTTAGGATATCTACACGTCAGACTATCAGTGTCAATTACTGTCATTCAACAACCATTAGCCAACCACTAGTAAACATCTAGTATTCTAGTCCATAGTTACACCTATAATGACAGACCTAGGAAGGAAGAGAGCTATCTGTATCAGCAGCATCCAAAGCGAATGCGTTATATGTTGTAGTGTACGCTAGACAGGAACATTTGCGTGGCTAACAATTTCCTCAGTTGCGACAATCATCCAATTAGGACACGATAATAAACTTTAATCGCCTCTAATTAATGGACGCTCTCAAATTGTTGGCGGTACTACGAGTTCTCACTTGATAGTCGTGCAAGCATGTTGATCTAAACTCGTAGATTAAAAGTAATAAGCGTTGACATCAAATACGTTTTTTTCTTATTTAGTAGGTAACACGATATTAATCAGTCAGCAGTTGAAAATTTAATAATAAAACACATTGAATTTCGTATCATACTATTTTTAAAGTATCGCAATGTTTAAAACCACAAATATAAATATGAAGAATAGATACATTTGTGGGTCATTGAGTCCTTACAGTAGGTGTTTCAGCCAATGACGACTTCAAAAGACAATAACGGCAAGATTGCTTTATCAAGTGACAAAAGCATGAATTATAGTATCATAGTAGGAGGTATAACCGGACACAACCTGTACTCACATCCGTGGTATCCGCCACGGATGTTGTCTTTAAACTGCTACCTGTGACGATAGTAATATGTGCTTATACTAAACGTGTTAATAAAGATCTCAGTAATAAAACAGCAAAATATTTTAATAATAGTAAAATAATAATAGTAAAATAATGGTCAAAACATTTCATAAAGTTATAGTAGTAGTATCCTACATTGATTTATGGAATGAAAAAAAAAAATTGTATCCGACTTTTAGAACGGCTTAGGTATCCTACCACACTTGACCACTTTTAAAACAATACCTTGCTACGCAAATTTCAATCCAATGACCTTTGCTCACTACAGACATCAACGTTAAATGACCCATAAAGTAACAAAACATCAATCTTAAATCTCACAAAAACAATAGACAACGACAGGAAGCAATCACAGAGTAAAAAAATTCAATCAAAACAAACGCATTGTAAAAATTAGGCTGTCTGGCCGGACGACGGCGATTGAACGTTGTGATGATATTGTGAAGATATCTTGGATATACACGTGATGTAATGCTAAAATATCACTTCAGATAGAACACCAGAAGGGCTAGAGAACATATGTTAAGTAAACCTAAAATAGTAAACTACTATGGTGAGAGAACTAATAAATATATAGTGCCCAAAATATTTAATAAAATAGATATGTTAAGAGAGGAAAATAAAATGAGTATGTTTATGTTGAAGAAGAAGTTAAGGGGAGAATTGCTTAAGAGAGCGTAGGCAATGCATTCTTTAATATTTAGCCTTTATAATGTGTATTTTTTGTTTTGATTTTAGCTTTTTTTTCTTAGTTTTATATAAAGTACTTAATAGTTAGTAAGAAATAGAAAAGAGCGCTTCTCGCCTTTAAACGAAATGTTTGGCGAGGATTTTTCATTATAAGAACAAAATGTAATGTTAAAAAGTGTACTTTTTATTAATTAAAAAAAAATGGATGACATTTAATGTGCAATGATATTTATTGTAAAAGCGACATTTCGTTCCAGAAATACATTCTTTTTTTAGGCGGAATGAAGCTAGGACATTATTTTGTGTCGTGGTTTTCATTACACGGACGAAATGCTAATTAATTTAAGAGCATAGAAACATGCCCATTTTGTTAAGAAGGATAAATCTAGACCACATTCCTCTGTTAAGATTGTGCGAATATTGTTTTTTTTTAACAATTACTTTTATTGATATTTATCGGTGATGTTCAGTAGAAGCTTTCAGTCGATAACATCGTAGTATTTTCCTGTTTGTTATTATCAGGCTATCGAAACGCGATTCACGACGCATTGTTAACCGTACCACCTTTTATGTATGTTAGGTCTCGTACATATAGTCGCGATCGCGTTTATGTTTTAATAGATATTAATTAGTTTAGTAGGGCCTTCTTGGTTCAAATGTATCTTATGGTGTTCTTTTTAGACTTCTTTTGGATATAAACGAAATCTAGTCCTTATTTTTCAGCTACCAGATTTAGAAGGTATATTTCATTTTGTGTTGAATCTTCTTAAAGGTCCAAATCCTGATCTAACGACCTGAAGCCTAGCAAAGAAACACCGCTTCTATCACACTTCGGTGTTTAAGGTGTTAGAGACGTTTTCTACATTATTTTGCCAGTACTATGAATGTTATTAATTTGAATTATTCGGAAAAGCCGCATGTAAAAAACACCAGAGTAGCATAAAGATACACAATTCCCTAATATTGCCTACGTAACACTAATAAAATAATTACTTAAGGTTGAATGACATTTTATTACCGGATAGTGCCAATCTCATACATAATAGAGTCATAAATATGTCCTATCGAGAGAAGCTATAGGTGTATGTGACCGTAACTACATTGCAGTTACTCAGAATTGCCATAGAATAACTCTATCCAATTCCAATGCCTGCGACACTTCACATAGCAATACTTAGGTAGTCGCGTCTTGGTGCGAGTACTTACCGCTCCTAGCTGCGTAAAGCCTTATATAGTGTGCGGCGTTAGGGCGTTCCCACGTTCGGTTGTCGACCCCGAGCTAAGAGGATCGCGTTAATAAAATGATTAGAGCCCGACAAAAGCTCTCAATTGTTTTGACGCCAGACACATCGTTCATCAAAAAATTAAACATCGCGTATGTAAAGTGACATCATTACTTAACAAGGGCGCATTAAAATAGAAATGCTTATCGCTTGCACACATTTACTGAAGTTTTTCTTTTTTATAGTCAAAATTTTATGTATTTTTTTTTTAATAAACATTTTTTGTTGTATTCATTTTGGTACCTCTCATTCACGACAAAGACCTAATCAAATATGGAAGAAAATAAATTATGTAAAGAAATATTGGCGTCGTCCTTTGTCAATTATGAAGATTTGCAAGTCACTGTGATGAAGCAACCTCTTCTTAGATACAAGTCATCTCAGACATCTCAAACATCTCAGACTATGAAATATAATATTATTCTCCTAAGAATATTATTTTAGGTTCAAGATTATGACATTAGATGGTTTTAGATAAGAAGTCGTACAGGTCTACTTTTGACACTTGATATTATTTACCAGATTTTGCGATTTGGTAATTCTTTCGACTTAATTTACACATACGGTACTCAATGTTTATAAGAAAGTTCAATTACTTGCAGTGCACGTGCATTAAAGTCAAAGTTTCGGGGCATAAGGAACCAGTACAGCATTCCATCGCCATACATGCGGACATTCTCGACAACTGCAAATGTCAGTGCAAATTAACATAGCACAGCGTACACTGGTAATGTACCTACTGAAGTAACTACCTTTTTATGTCAACTTAAATGTACGTGCTTCTGGCAAGACGGACAAAATATTGTCAGAAGACATGTTCTCGTTTATTTATTAATTTATTTAATCATTTATGTACACACAACACAGGAATATTTCGTATTTAAAAATTTTTTTTCGTTGTCCATGTATAAAACAAAACATTGTCCTGATAGTTCGTACCGTCGACTAATGGTTTTTTTGGCCTATTATCGATCAAATTAGATTAATCGTCTGTGGATTCTTCCGGTCCATAAGGGCTAGAATTTTGACCTAATGCACGATATCTAAAATGTATCTGTGATGTGCGCCTGTCATTAACGATATTAGTCTTTCTATGGTAGACATACACAAAATCACTATGGACATTATGTTACACCGACTATTTGCGTAGTCATTTAAAAAGATATAACATCAAATATCGTTCCGCAGTCAGGAAAATCACAAATGCATAACGTACTAAACTTTTAAGTGCAGTTGTAACTATGAAATTCCTCACAAATTTCATCGCCCAAAGTAATTTAGGATCCACAATCTAGTTTTTCAGATGTTTACGTCATAGTTGCGTACTTTCAGACGTCTTGCACTTCTAATTGAATTAGCTATAAGTGCTATAACACTGGTAATACAACGCAACCGTCTGGTTTTCCTATGCGGAAATACTTTCAAGAATTATTCCGTATTTAGTTCGGACTGCATTCAAGTACTTTCCTTGATCGCTTCTAGTTCAAGGAAATACCTTCATTTACTTTTCTATGTAGTTTTTTTACACCAGAATGCATCACAATTCACAACTGTGTGTGGCAGATTACAAATTTAAGCTTCCCATTCCTTTCTCATAAGTAAAGTATTATTATTGACAAATCAAAAAAATAATCATCTTAGAGGTTTGGATATGTTTCGATGCGGGTAGCTGGTTCAAATTCTACAAAGCATACTTTAAAAGTAGGACCTACTTTCGTAGTGCACTCTAAGGCAGTACTGACTGTACGAGTATGGTGTGAAAGGAATGGCATATACCGCACACTTTCCACAGGAAACAGAGGCGTTATACAATAACGTAGAACTTTACCTCCATATGGCCAGTCCTAAGTTACAACCTCATTCACAACCTTATAGTCCAAATGATCAAATATCCCTAGTTCGTTATGCCAGTTGCTGGTACTCAACTATACCGAATGTTTCCGGCTGATAATAATTTAATTAAGGTAACTAACGGTAGGACGTCAACTGCCGATCAAGTTACCGTGAAGTAACATCCTGGCATAGCGCCTGTGATATACAGCCTACACGATTGTGTGACGTACGCTATGATACAATGTGAGATAGCATCGTGAGTGGTCTTTTATTTTAGGAGATTAGTCAGGTCATGCGCCTGGCAGTCTGCTTGAGGTCTCGATTAAATCTCAATTTATTTATTTTTTTGCAAAGGAAGGCAATCTGTGACAGTTTGCATATGTATCAGTAACATATGTATTGAAATTTCATGAAATTTAAATTCAGGAGGAAAATGAACTTAAAGATGGAACCTTTTGCCGATGACGCAAAATACAAAAAGAGTTTAGGTGGTTAGATACAACTGCTTCCTAAAAATACCTACGGACTAGAAAAGCCACATAGAATCTACATGCTAGGTTATATTATAGACAGTAAAATGTGAATGTTAAACAATCGTAACTGTTCAGTAACAGTTCCCACGAGTTTATCAGCAATCAGCGTTTTGTTCCGTCACCCGATACCTATCGCGTATCGCCACATGTGAGCTTCACTGTGTATGGCGTACAGTTCCGATTTAGTCACTATATATTGGTTTAGTTTTTAGATTAGGTGTTTAAACAGACTTATAACTAAAAATAACGGTAACTTGGGCAGGCAATATCACAGAAACTAGTCTTTTTCACTATCCAAAAATAATGGTGATTTATTTTAGATTTATTTGACATATGTTTGTATAGAATATTTGTGCAAAAAATAACAAACAAAGAATCCTCATTCAATAATGGCCGTTACTATAATTATAGCAGTACGGTACTTAACCAAATAAAAACATAAATAGTTGACGTGTTCTATTCCTGCACAAATGCATATAATGCACGTAGCAGATATAACGTAGGTGAATACCATAAAGTTCCCATGAATGAGGCAGACATAAACAGCGGTCGGATCATATGTTTAGACTGGCCTCTCGGAATCGACAGACGTAATCGATGTACTCGGGAGTGATTGTGAACGCTTGGATTTGTTGCTGAGATTGTTTCAGAATTTGAGGATTATACCGAGTGGTCGAAGTTAGAGTGAGTTTTATGTGGGATAATGTTTAAGGAATTGCTTTTTTTTTTCTTTTAGTTGCCGATGTGCATTATTGCAGGTGTCATGGTCACGGGTAGACAAAACGTGAAACGTCGGAAACTAAAATCTAATGTAAACCTATTATTTGTGTTTTTATTTATACACAATTAAATCTATATAAACCACATTATAATCCGTAAAACGTAGTTTTACTACATCAACATTCGCGAAAATCCCAGAAAGCAAAAATAACATTTTCTTAGTTTGATATTTACGCATAAGTACTTGAGAGATGAAAACAAAGGCTGAGCTTTTTCTAAAATTATTGTAGTTGTTTTACGGATGGAAACGAAGGTAAAATTATTGGAAAATACCTAGGTGATTTTATTTCATGTGAAAGTATGACGTACTCACACCATATTTATACAAGAGAAGAACCTATCGTCATTAATGGTACATTTCCTAATAGAAAAACCCAACGACTCCTCCTATAGGAAATTAACCAAAAGGTAAAAGGCTACAAGCACTGAATCGAATTTAAGTTTATTTAGTAAATTTACCTTACAGTGCGGTTGATGTACATCTATTATAACAAAAATAGAATGCTCAGTCGGAAAAACAGACATAATTATAATCAGAGGAATTTACTAAATACTACACAATGGCGCACCAAGCCGTTAAGGAAAGGATTTCGAAAACAACGTAAATAAAAACCTTTATAATACTTTATAACTTACGAATGGTTAATAAAGAGTCAGGGAATCTCCCTAACTTAGTTAACTTAACAAATAATTTATGTAGACACACGCAAAATCAAACAGAAACATCAAAATATAATAAATATATAAAGCTGTTTAAATATATAATGTTTGTTTTGTCAAACAACGTGACCCAAGCATGTTAGTCTATTAAAATGTCTTGAAAAATTATAAGCAAGTATTCGCAAATGCTCTACTTATTACTGAAAATAAAGTACAAAGATTAAAAATAACAGTTTTCGATTGGTTCGAAGAACGTCATAATTACCTCAAGCTGACAATAAACAAATACTGACTCAAACCAAACAAGCACATCCTGCAATTTTATATCCGAACCAAAAAACACATTACTCAACATTCAACAATGCATAAACATTGCAATACAAATTAGGAAGTTGCAAATACTGCATCCTTTAAGTTAGTAATTAAACTAATAACACGTTAAAGCGAACATATTGGAAACCATCGATCAATGACAGAACTATTTCAATATAAAAATAACACTTACGTTAGCATTCGCAATCCTTCACAAACACTACTGATTATTTTAAACTATTAATAATACACAACACATCAAATACACTTAACAATTTCATCAAAACACCAGTAAATTAATTTTGTTTCACAACTTTGATTCGTAATTGTACACATTGTCAACTAGTAAGACTTATGAATCAGGGAGACAACGGGAAAATGTATTGCATATTGTTGAGGAGTAAATGCTTATGATTGGTCATCAATATAGCTTTGAGGGATCGGATTGGTCATAAATATAGCTATGTGCAATCTGATTGGTTGCTTATGTGACAGATGGATTACCTTTTAAAGGTTTGGTCTTGACTAATGATGTTACTAATAAGTGTAATCCGGTTTCCGATCGTTTATTTCCGATTGATCCATTTGCCTTCAGGGTTCTGAGTTTTCTTTTCTATTTTTTTAACTTTATCTGTTTTATGCCTTTATTACCGAGATAAATCATACGCTTTGTCTTTTTTTTTTTAAGAATGACGTCATCTTATCATCAAGAAACAATAACACAACATTGTAATCTCACCAAAATTCCTCCACCTATCTAACTATGATTTTCAAGAAATCCTTGTTTGCTAAACAGGTGTACTCCAGATAGCTTCTCAGCAGCATCCTATCTCTTTCCCTCTTGCTTCGTAGTATATATCTCCGTCTCTTTCCGTCGCATGCACCGTTGCAGGGGCTTTGCCCTCGGCACGTGCGATACAGTTCCGTTCGCGCCGATGTTAGAACGATCTGTTAAAGCCGCTGGCATATTACAACTACATAAATATGGCCAATTAGCGATATCAATGTTGCATTGCATTCATGTGAGGCAGATTTAAATGGCAAGTTATGCTGCGTAATGTTAGTGTGTTTATCTGTACTGATATTACAAATGCGAGAGTAACTCTGTTAGTCGCTAGCGCTTTCAGAGCTAATCTTCTGAATTGATTTTGATGGAACTTGGTATGGTAAGCTTCAATACCAAAAATAGACATAGACTACCGGTTTGCGTAAAAACCGAGACTAATGTCGCACATCCCTCAAAATTTATGTTAAACCTAGGATTAACTGTAAGAAAAGGTCGAACAGATATTTTCATAACGCGAAACGAACACAAATTTTAATTTAGATTTCACATGCTACCAACAACTTCCGCTCTGGCTTTCCTTCGAATTCTTTCCTGTGACCATCATTAACGCCATTTTGTAACCTCGCAAAAATTTGACTTCTAGCTACGTACCAAGAATATGGAACTAAAACATTTCCGACTTCAATCACGACCAACATTACCATTGAAATCTTCATGTATCTGTACCGGCGTAAATGTCTTGGCATTGTTATTCAGAGTTCTACAGACATGGATGTATTTCCGCACAGGTTTTCCTCCAGACGCAGCCTTGTGATAATTATAGAGCGGTCTATTAATAAGTGCTTTCGTCGTGGGAAATATGTGGAGACACGCTTCTGTAATTTGTTTACTAGGTAAAAGATAATTGTCCGTTCTTGTGAATCTGTGATTGACAAACAACTAGCGGATACATGACAATAATTTTTCCTAGTTTATCGTGTTACATGCTTTTCTATTTGTCGTTCTGAAGAAATTTTACTGTTTTCCCTGAGGTTATACATAACAAAACAAGGGTAGTGTCACATGTTTAAATACATCTTAAACATGACATTACAGCATCATACATTAAAAACATAAAGATAACACAAACATTTTTAGATTACACTTTACAACAGCTCTGTATCATACACAATGTTAGTAAAAGAAACATTACATACGTGTATAACTGACACATTCATAAAAGCAAAAAGAAGACGTACACCGTAAAAGCTACCACAAGAAACCAATCAAGTAGCTTTTCAAACAAAAATTCCGCTTTCCTAACATTTACCTACTCATATTTATGTAATACAATGCATCTCGCATGCATTGTCTCAGCAATGACGTGTTTTTGTACGAGACAATGGTACTAGTCTCCCATTCTTTCAGTTGATACTACTTGATACATCTGCGTTGGGATCACGTGAGTGTGGTGCTGATTGACTCGCTTCGAGAACATTCCTGGGTTAGATAAGTATGTCAGCCATTTGAACGGATAATTAAGGGATAGGATGACAGTCGTGGGATTAAGCTTTATCTTTACATGACAGATTGTTTTTAATTTTGTAATTGCTTTGTTAATTGAAGAGGAAACAGATGCTGTTGGCCGATTGCTAAATATTGATTATGAAATTCTGAGCACGTCGTTACAGCGTATTAACAACTGAAGAATTTATGGTTACTAAACAAAATATCTCTATTTCATAGTAGCGCGCGAAAAATCTTCGGAAATCCTATTTAGATTACTAAATTTATCGTCTCAATTCTTGCACTAAATTACAGCTGTAAAAGACATGATGGTAGACATTTGATTACTACCCATTGAATTATCGAGGTAAACCAAAAGGATGCCGTCTTCATTGAGGTCAGAAATTCACCCGGGATAAACAGAGCAGAACGGCATCAAATACACATTAATATTAATCTAGTACATGTTACTGTCAAAACCTAAAACGAAGATGTTTCGCGAAAATTCTGTGTGAAAATAAAACAATTTCAATTAGTTTCAACTACTGAGGCAATTTGGTTCTTAGAAAATAAAATATCAAATCACTTAGGCAGAGGACAGATGGTTTATTGTTTTCGCAACAAATTATAGTCATAGTTTGTCAGTATATCCTAATCAACGCAACAACAATTGTTAAAATCAATTTCATTTTAGGGGAATACGAATACATGTTGTCGATCGATTGTAGGCCCCAAATATATTGGTAAAAGGGGCAGGAAGAAGAATCAATACATAACAACACTAACTACAGGAGTATTCCGAATAAAAAACTAGAAATGACACATGCAGACCCCAACCTCATTCATTCAATTTCCATCAGAAAATAAATCCATCTGTCTTCCAATCTGTCACTGTCGTTCCAGTACCAAACGGACAAAACTGTATCAAAGTCCCGTCGGTGCCCCGTTTACAAGACAAGTGTAAAGAGGTCATACTCGTACGGGACTTCATGTGAACGACCCAAACTCATTTCAAACTAGACTGTTCCCAAATGTTCTGAATAAATATGGGTTAACTGTAGTGTTAGTTATTTGATGTCGAATGCGTTGGAAGCTGTCATTATGTAGGTCAGTGAGATGTTTTGATTAGTAATGTGGTTGGAATGTGTTTTTTGAATTTCTATTATTGATTTGTTGAAAATTCAGCTTTCGAAATCTATGTTTAGTTTAGAGGCGTAATATTGGATTTAAAGTTTTACAAATTCAGCCGATAATATTTATTACCTAACATTTCATACTAAATGTTTACAAAAAAGGCTCTAAAGCTTAACCAAATTATTTTCAAAAAGTTAGTCTACGTATAAATTGAAGTTCAAACGGTACCGCGACTTCGTTTACGACGTGATCATACATAATTCCTTATACGTTTTACTAAGAGACATAAAACTACAATAAATATGATACGTGCCGCACAAATAAATATAATTCTAACAAGCAGCCTTGAATAGAATAGCTTATGACACCTGTCCGCTTCTCGGAATAACTAGAAAACTATCTAGGCTAGTAAAGTGATAAATGCTAATAAGCATGTAACTTATAAAGATAGGTTCAAACAAAGGTTCAGTACGTTTATCATTCCATTCATAGCAATTCATACGTTTAGGGTTGTCAAATGACTAAAAAATTATAAAAAAAGTTTCATTGACATGATTTAGGTCTTCTTTCTCTCGTGTCGATGATAGATTTAAAGTACATATGCTAAGTATGCTGCAACATCGCAGACCCGATTTTGGTATGTAAATTGTATTTATTAATATCATCGATGTCAGTAGACTGTTTTCTTTATCCAACAAAAAAGAAAGTAAAGCCCCAAACCTGGCTAATTGGTCGTTATTTAGTACCTTTGATTGAGGATCTGACAACCCTACATACCATGGTGTTTACAAGATATTTCTGGAATAGCTTTATGTAACATGCCATACATATTAATATTTCTTGGCATTATTCTGTCACAGTATTCAAATAGTCTTAGTAGTATACTGTACTCATACTCGTTACTACCAGACTTCTAGGAAATACATTTACGAGCACAACACCTGGTGAAGCTATCCTGATGGAGGAAATTGAGGATTATTTAACACTTAACGTTGCACTTTATTAGAAAAATGCATCATCATCATCTGCCAAACCTTTTCCCGACTACGTTGGGGTCGGCTCCCAGTCTTACCGGATTCAGCTGAATACCGTATTTTACAAGGAGGGTCTACCTATCTGACCTTCACAACCCATTTTTATTGGGTAACATAGTTTCCCATATTAAAATTGTTTGTCAGAATTGACTTAACGACTACCAAAGATCAGAGTATAACAATCGGGACCTACGCCTTAGTGGTATCCGAGGCACGGAGGGGTTTCGGTATGTTCACAAACGGTCACCCATCCACGGACCAACCGCGGCGAGCGCGGCTTAAGTTGTATTTCGGTCAAACCTTACGGCTTACACTTAGCCACGAGCCCCTCCTCTCATTCGAAACATGCATTACATAATATTTTACCAATAATCATAGATAATTATCACTATAATACCAGCTGCCCATTATACAGATCACTTCACCACTACTGTTTGAACCGATAAGCGTAATGTTAGCATAATACTCAGCTAATTAGCAAAACAAACAGATCTATTCAAATCACCGCGTGATGCTTACGTAGGACGCTTGTTTAAATATAGTTCGTAACTATTTATAGCTAATCGTTTGTTGACCGCTAATCTGACTGAAACTGGAGTAAATTAGATATTAAGCAAATATCTCTTACCAATCTTAAAAGCAATCAAGACTGTAGTAAATGTGATGAGAAAATAATCTTAAAGATTTGATTGCAACTACTGGTGCCCAACGTGCAGTAATTTCGATCCGCAACTGGGGCTGACAAAGTATCTATGAAATTTATTTATTTCGCTATTAATATAGGCAGACAGATGAGTTACATTCCACCAAATGAAGAATCCACACATTTAACTTTATATGGTTTAAGGATTTTTTTATTACTAGAAGTCAATTTGTTTACAAAGTTTAACACCATAAGGCTATTAAAACTTGCTAAAATGGAGTGTTTCATGCAGTCATGCAGGATATAAAGTAAATACAAGTGCGGTGTTGCTCAAAAGCTAACAAGTAAACGTATTATTAATTCAATACAATTTAAAGCGAGCCTATGGGAATTTATTCGCTCTATAAACTCCACATAAACCAATTACAATAATTCAGTTACACTTCAACACTAACTTAGTTATTTCAAATCTAAACAACTGGGCCTCGATTCACCTAATTTAAATGCATGTCAATGGTCAGTCAGTGTTCTTGTATTGTGCCTAATTTTCGTATTCAGATAAGCCTTCAAAAAAAATTCATTGAACTCTCGAAGAACACGATCGTAATGACAGTTAGCAGAATGCCATTTATCGTAAAAATTTCCAAATGAAGCAGGTCATTCGGTCAATTCAAGCTATTCTTTAATAGCTGAATCAAGGCCCTGGGTATGTAACTAGAATAAATTCAGTAAACACAAACGAGTGAAACCGTTGCATGACAATATCTTACGTGTTTCATTTAATTCCAATAATGAAATCAACAGTCTTATTGAGTGCTAATTAGGTATTTAAGCATTGTATAAACAATTTATTCATAGAATGGACATGTCGAGAACGATCTTGCCATACCTATCTGCGGAGAAATGGAATACATTGCAATGTACAATCCGTCACACGAAAATAATAACAATTCATTACAAAAATCAACTTTAATAGTTCGACTAATAGTATGGTAAATGTAAAATTGAAGTTATGTATGGACTCGACTGTACACCACGCCTCTAAAAAATAATGAAAATAAATTAAAATGTCACATCCAGTTATGTACGTCTAGACGAACAACGGGTTTGGCTTGAACTACGATATCGGATAAAAACTTAAACCATCAATCTATCAAAAGGCTTGTCTGCAATTTTTTGCACAATTGAAAACGTCCTTCTTGTATTTTCTCATATTCTGAGTAATATTATTCTACACTAGCTTAGTGGTCATATAATAGAGCAGGTAAGTGGATAAGTTTTGAATAGCGAGAAGTGCCTTTTAATCTATGTGTAACTTAGAACTCGAATAAATATAACACTAGTTTTCATCGAATATATGTTTAAAACATAACTAAAAATGAATACTTAAACCTTCTCCTTGATCTAAAAAAATATTTTCTGAAAACCGCATCAAAATCGGTTCAGCCAAACGCGAGATAATCGCGGACAAACATACATACATCACGTCCTCCTTTTTTTAAGCCAATTAATGAACTACTGTTGCGGGGATTCCTCTTCGTACAGTTATTGTAACAACCAACAAATCCTATAAATATGCGATGATTCTGCGAAAATTAGAAAGGAGCACAAAAACATCTAACTAGCATACATAACTCTTAAATAAACTACAACAAGCCTAATATTATTACAACATTGTGCTGTAACCGTTACAGCGCTGCATCCGACCATTACCCAACTATTATTGAAATCACTCAAGTTCGGTTCACAAACAGGAAAGACTCATGTACAAAGGAACACACGTATATAGAAACTAGAAGTAACAAAACTCAACCTTAGTCCATTGTAATAAAGGCGATTTGATGTCTATGTTTGGTATTGCTAAGGTGTGGATGACTGTACGAACTAATTAGTTTAATCAAGAGAAGCGTTAATACCTAGAATTATTTTCAGGGAATTCAGTGATAAATGTGTTTATTTAGCTTAACAACCGGAGTTCAGACGAAGTTATCGGTGTCAGACTAAGGATATTTGTGACTTGTTCGATTATTATGGTTTGAGTTTTAATTTAGGTTGCAATGGTCATTTTGTTAGGTTTGTAAAACACTAATATGGGTTAAATGCCTGAAATGCATTAATATGATCATTTATAAGGATAAACAGATCTCGTAGTTTAACTAAGGTGATTGAAAAAACCTATACAAGATAAAGCTTGGTTTTATTTTACAGTTTGTTCACGTTTTAAACAGATAACAAAAAAAATACTAGAACTTTTTTACTTCGATCAGCTAAGATAATAAATCTTATTGTAATTTTTGGAAACAGTGTCACACAGCGCCATCTGTCGCAAGCCGCTCAGATTAGTTGTATGTCAAACTAATAATAATTATAGCATATCTTTCAAGTGTTACACAGTATACTGTGATTATTATGACTTCTTTTGGTAGTTAATTTAAAGATTATTCACAAGCTCTCCCATTTTTCCTGTCACAAAAAAAATACCATTTAATCTACAAATTCATTTTTGTTCAAAACTCACTGCCATCACTTTTATGATAACTACTCAGGAAACTACAGTAGAACATAGCAACAAGATTTTTGACATACCTAAGTACTTAAATAGCCATAAGTACCTAGGTACTTCATATCGACGAGCTAATCTTAGAATCGTCACCAGACAGATTACGATGACATAATCCCATCGTGTGTATTCACAGGAAGATACAGACATAGCTTCCGTCTCACAGAGGTACGTGATTTGAAAACAATGTCCTTATTTAAACGAGTCGATCGTAATCCTCATTTAGCTTATGTAACGCAAGATTATGATTAAACAGGCTAGTGGAGCTAGTCATAGTTAGCTTAGGAATAAATCGCGGCAGTTTGCACTGCTTTCCCGCCTGGTCTTCAGCATAAGGGAAGGGTGAAGCACTCCAGTGGTTTTAGCCGGTAATAGTCCAGCATACCCCAACGCCTTCCCCAGGGCGGAGGAAGACCATGAGGATTTCCCCGGGTAAAAAAAGAGAGTACGTGGGTTAGGCTGTGTCCGCATTGACAAACAAAATAGGTACATACATACAAACCAATAGACTTTTCGGGTAAATCCCTTACTCAATTAAAATAATAGTTAATACAAATACGGTTTGGAAATAAACCCATTCGAAACTATGAAACAAACTGCGAGATAATCTATTTTTAAATTGTTTTATTTCAATGAGTAATATTCGCGTCGAAATGAGCAATCAGAAACCTTAATATACAGTGTGTTTTTTTATTAATTAATTAACTTACACAAACATGCTTTTTTAAAACTTTTGTTTCTGATGAACTAAATTCTATGTACTAACATAAACAATTACAAAAAAACGCATACCAGTGTTTAGCCTCTATAAACGGGTGTCAGCTGACGTCACTCCTTGTGTCAGTTTCAGGGCGATTTCAAGGCTTCACAGATTAGTGTCAAGGTTATTACGAATGACAAATACTTAGGCATTTTATACCTATAAATGTTGTACTTATAAGCAGTTTGATTGTTTTACTGTCACCTAATAAAATGAAGTTAAAGAAGGCAATTATTTATTCAAACTTTGCAAGATCAACAAAAATATTTTTCAACACATAGCTGCACGCTTTTTTTTGGTAGAATCTGAGTAAAAATTTTGATATAATCAAGATAAAATGTAACATACAAAAATCAAGATTAATAGTTTTGTATAGGTCTACAATAATATTTATAGTAAATAATGGAAAATCAGAACCATTCGGGAATGATGGAATCCACGAAACCGCACAGCTTGACGATTGTGTCAACGTTTAAATATATACCGTGTTAAATATGAAGGAAAACTTCGCAGTTCTGTTCACAATAGATGGTCCAGACGATGCTATGGAATGAGAAACGATATTCAACCATATTACTGTGAAATAAAGGCGCTTTTAGAATCAAAGTCTACCACTGAAAGATTGACAGTACAGTAAACCACACAAGCTTAACCCTTTTGTTATTGACATAGGCTTTAGTACAACGCCATACAGTTCATTATCGTATTACACTATTTCAACGTACAACACAATACATCAAAGTGCAGCGAGTTATTGCGATCTCTAGAGGCTACGCGGTCGTTTGAAGATCTTGTTGAATCAAAACATACCGTTTATGCATCAATAAACCAGTACCATCATAACGAGGTTATGCAAGGAGAATTTATTATGGTAAACATTCAATCTATCAGGCAGAACGAAAATCTATCCGTCTTGGCAGACAATGGCTAAGCTATTGATTTAGATAATCATACGGCATCATACAGCTCAGTATTATCAATTAAGGTTATAAATTATTCTGTTAAGTGATTTAGCAACAGACCATCCATACTGGTTAGATTTTCTTTGGGCTTTATTTTTCGTAAACCAACGGAAGCCAGCGTTAAAAATTGGCTTCCACTGTTGACAGTTTCAACTGAGTCAAAAGTGACATAAGATCATTTACAGGAACATACTATGGTAGAAATTAAATCGTATTGATAATATCATCCCTTATAACACAGGTGTCAGAATTGAATGAACTTAGCGACAGTCAAAGATCAATGTTTTGCAGTTAACATTCTAAAAAACACAATTTCAATAACATTCTTTAGGTTTATGAATGCCGAGTTAATTATAGTTAGTTAATTTAAGTTTTTGCAAAGAAGAACTTATAAAGCTTTCTCTGTATGTCATGTTTATGAGTGTAATAAATTACTTCAGAGAAAATGTTGAATGAAAATTGTTTTTCCATCGTTGCGCTGAATGAGCGATTTCTTTTTCTATTCAATCTTCCGCATGTAGGCAAGTTATGCTACCTGAATGAGATTTTTATACTGTTTCAACTTAGATTTAAATTAGAAATTCTTCTAATGAGGCATATGGAAACTATGATAGTTCAAACACGACGAGCCTAAGGATTGGTAAACTAGATTTCGAGTCTGATCTTTCTAACTAAATAAATTAAAGGCTTATGTTTTAACATGAAAGTTTTCTGATAACTGTGTAGAAAACATATTGTCGAATCTAAAAATAACAATGAATTCTAAGTTTACTTCGCTATCAGCTAAGTTTTATTTAACCGAGACGACTGTATTATAATAAATCATGTAGATTACTGTCGGCTAGCAACACAGAACCACATAAATTATGATCGACATCTGGAATTAAATCACGGAATGTCTGATCAAGGTTCATCTCATAACCAATAAAAGAATTTCATGACGAATTTAAATAGAAACCATAATTATAAACTTTACCAAATCGCTGTAAGTTACAGCCCCTTTATCCAAGTGCCATTTCTACAAGCTAAGATAGAATTACAGTTCTAAGTCACGTGACTTTTCCAAGTTAAATGTCATTTCCTTACATTTAATGTCATTTAAGCGATTTCAATTATCGTTAACGCTTGTAGTAATGTCTTTGGGTAAATTGGATAATCCTCTACTTCAATACTTATAGCTACATACGTACTTCAGTTTATATCATCATTTACACATATTATTCAGATACATTTGCTTTCGGCAACAAATTCTTTCAGGAAGTGCCATGTCTTATGAAGATTTTGAAGACAATGGAGTGTGGGATTGTGTTATTAACTTATTGCTAAACTTTAGTCCTGGAACATCCACGGACTAGCCATATAAACGAAGTGAAGTGACGAAGCTAGTCTAAATCGTTGTCGGTTGACTTTGTAAAACCATAAAGACCTATTGAAAGCGAACGAGTTTGTTTGTAGTTTGTAAAATTAAATTTAATGCGTCGACTGAAAGGCGCATTGTTTATTAATGTTGAATATTACATGTGTCTTATACAAGCTTGTTACATGTGTACATAAGTCCCCGTTATGTAATAACAAACAGTTTACGACAATAAATCATTGAACCGGGCTTTGAAATAGTTTAATTTTAAAATGTTAAGTTTTTAGCAGTTGTTTAGTAAAGTATTTCATCGTTCTGTATACCAAGATTAAACTGTATCTAAAATTTAAGTAATTTCGCGATCATCTTCACGGTATCGCGTGCCGGCGGACCATTACCATAAACAATATAAAACCACTCACCATCAAATTGTCCACGGAATTGTATCCGCATATCACGTAGCCCATCACCCTGTTCGCCATCTTGTATGATCACCACAACTGATCACCAAAACATCACCAATTAAAACGCACGTGTCAAAGTCACTTGAATCAAACACAACTCTTATTCACTTCTCGCAAAGCGGAAAAGAGAAAGCACTATAAATCCAATTAGCAATCAATTATTTCAATTGCTGCAATTTTATTCACATTGAATTTTCATCCTTATACCGTTGACGTAAGGTTTTATGGTGTGAGCACTGGTTATGTACGGTTACGAAACGTTTAGAGCGTTAATTTGCACATATTTTTGTCATGTAGTGTAACAATTGGTGTTTTTTTTTCATGGAAGCGTGTACGTGTGTCATGATCTGCGGTTGGCGAGTGACTGATTGGATTGTTTTAACGGCGGGTTGCGCTTGCGGGAGCGATGCGGGAACGTCTCATGTAAATACATCGAACAATGATCGTGGCGTGGGCACCACCACTGCCGACCATCTACACGGAGCGGTATGACCGCCGAATGCCGATAGCGAAACATTTTTACTGTACTGCTACTTGAACTGCTACATAGACAATATAATTGACTTCGTTCATATCCTAAACAGATGACTATATAACACGAATGTATAGTTGCCGGTAAAGAACTTGACCCGGTTTGAGCATACTTACAGTTTATTTACGCTAATTGCAACTAAAACTTAGATTTTTCTTGCCCGTTATTTTTGAAACTCAACTAATAATGAGTGCCATAATTATCTTTCATCGTTTCTGTTAGAAGAACTGAGGCTGAGTTGCAAATCTTGCACGGGTCAGATGGCATGACAGCATGCGTAATTAGATGCAACTTACCTAACGATCAGTTGCATCTTATGACTACTATTGTAATTAATCACAACAATGGATACACATGTATACTACTAAAACAATGCACTTTAAATAGCTGGCTTCAAATGACATTCAGAAGGAATAATTACGAGATATTCGTTGCGACAGCAAAACGGACTGTTTAATTAATTTAATTGATGGGTAATTAGACTCGCTAATTATAGGCAACGTACCTATTTATACTAGAATTATGAAGTGCAGACAATTGTATGAGGTGATATCTCATTGAAATACTGCAATAGCTATAAAAGAGACATATGACTGAGGATGCCCCGTGGAGGGGCGAAACACGTGTCGAGTATTGGTTTGGTTGCATGGCATGCTCCTTCCTTTGTTCTCACTATTCGTGTATGTTTGCATATGCATGAGGGCGGGAGGGTGGGCTTTCCTGCATGTGCACATTTGCATGAGGGTGAGGGAGGGGGGACTGCATCCTGCTGCCAAGCTTGGATTTTTGTAGCGGAATTAAAGCTAAATATTTTTCACAACATTTAATTTTAATGTCATGGATTTCCGCAAAGTAACGCCTGATTCTATAACTTAAAGAGACATATGTAAAAAAACTATCATTTTTGTCGCATAGCAAAAAAAGGACGATCATATTTTGTTTATACATAATTTTCTTTGAAAAACCTTTTTGATTTGGACGTAATATCACCAATAGACTCACTATGGGCTTATTCTTAATGTATTATGTGGATCCTGTTGTCTTACATCCAAAAAAAATTAAAACCCAAGTTTTCATTAACCGTAATCATATCCTAAGACTAACAAAACCGGCATCCCGTCTGATAATCTGAGAACAACGGGAGCATTGATTTGGTCACCCAGATAACGTCTTGACATCTTGACCCCTGATACCGCCGAAAAGAGGTCACGGACCGTAACCCGGCCGAATGCGGAAGTCCCCTTAATTAGAGGAGCTCGTGCGATTATGTACGCTTGTTGATTATGTAGGGTTATACTGGTGAGCTGTGGTGAATAGATTAGTTTTAGTTGTGTTTTGTTTTGCAGATGTATGATGCAGTGCGCAGTGACTTTGAGACCAAATGCTTGTAAACACTATCTCAAAGTAACTATTGGCCGAAAAACACTGTTTCCCAAAATTTTTTTTTTGTGGGTGACTGTTATATGCAGATTAAAAACATACAACCATATGAAAAATTATGAGGAACTTAATGGGTAAACAGCCCTTAAATTTTTGCTTAACATGCAATGTTTTTTTTTTGCAGATTTGTTATGCAATTACTAGATAATATTCAATGGAAGAAGTTGTGCTTAAGTGTATTTATATAGATACACACATAAGCATGTGGCAAAACTTGACCCATGCGATTTTTCGAGCAGTAAATTACCCTCGAGTTTCCGTACGAAATGACAAGCGAACTAGCGTGAATCCACTAGTCAACATGTAGAATAAAAGTTTTCGTAACATAGCTTTGAACATTACGAGTGAACCGTCTATAAATACGGCTCCAGGGTTATAACTGTTATTGCGTGTTCCACTACTTCCGGTATGTAACACCTTTCATCTTTAGTAACGCCGACTGTTTTCTTATGGTATGGTATTGTTTGTTGTGAAGATATGGGAGGATTTTTCTTTTTATCAGCTCTAGCCTTTTGCCAATTATGTTGGGGTCGGCTACCAGTCGTACCAGATATGAAATTTAAATGTCTTCAGAAAAAGCTTATTATCCTGACAAGGCCAATCTTTCTTAATAAAATGTATAATTTAAATAAATAAAGCAATAATTCTTCCTATGTAATTGTAAAAATATATCATGAGGTAGAGAGTTTCTATGCAAATGAACGTAATCTGCATATAAGACGTACAAAAAGAAGGTTTATTCGAAACAGTAGACAGCTACAGTATTTGCAGTAATACAGCCTTGCTTATTGTGCAGTTATATTTCTGCTATTTTATTACTATTTCATTTTAATCGCTTCTCTAACACTAACTAACATTATATACATCACATCGCAATTTATACTACATATTGTGGTATTTTAATTGAAATTGGTATCAATATATAACGCCATGACCCATATGGCGAGGTATTTGTGTAATAAAGGTTAATTTTGCTGTCAATAGAAGACGGACATTGATCGACATTATTGAACACAAGTTGATGCAGTAATTGACTGAAAAACAATATTCGATATAACTTTTGTATACAAAAGGACAACTCCAACGAAATTTGACCATACTTTTCAGAAAGTTTACATACATACATAACACATGCATATAATCACGCCTGTTTCCCGTAGGGGTAGGCAAAGACCACTTCTTTCCACTTGCTACGATCCTTACCTACTTGTTTCGCTTCATCCACTGTCATTATTTCCTTCATACATGCTCAGAAATTTTATAGTAAATAAATGATATTATCATAAGTACTCACACTTAACTGACCAAAAAAACATTCACTTATTTAAACTTGTAACAGTCATATCTACATTTCCAATAACCATAAATCAATTAAGCAAATTGAAAGAGTTGTTCCCTCTTCCATACTATGTAATACAAAAAAAGCGAAATAAACTTGGTTTGCCTTTGACCCCTAAACCGTTTTTTATTAAACTTTGTATGGGACAAGCTTGGCACATAAGCAAGAAATTTGGCTATATTAACAAAATCCTAGACCTAGGGCTAAGGGAAAAAGCTACTGAAAAATATATCTTAAAGTGTATAAACATTACCTACGTAACTGAATTTCTAATGACCGCAAGATTAATCAAAGGGTTGATCCCTCATGATAACTATACCTTCCTTCTCATCAGACTTCAAGGCATCCCACGAGAATCTATAAATAAGACTTAGTAAGCAATAAAAACTGCATGTTTATCAGACGTATCTGTTTCAGTGGTTAGTTAGATCCAGGTCAGATCGCGACCTCGATCCGCTGCGACACTATCAATCACGGCTGGGTCTGTTATTGACTGCGTCTTGCATTTGATATTAGGTTAAGACCTGTTTTTAGTCTATATTTTATTTTATTATCTTTATATATATATCAAGTTCATATATATTCATATATATATCACATTTTCCACATATTAACTAAAAGGTATGTTATGTTTAGGACTCATCGGTCAACTAGTTATTGTTCACATTCAAGGTACCCTATTTAAAATCTATTATAATTATAAATACTATTAGTGTTGGGGGACAAAAAGGAATTCCTTTGCCCAGTAAGTAGTAAGATTAGAAGTAAGCAAGTGAAAAAAAAAATCGTTAAATGAATTTGTGAAAATCGCCATCGCTACATCTGACTGTATAAAACTTCATGCTCGAATGAAATTAGGTCATTTTTCATCTCCATCATTCTGAATTATAGTTGAATTGCGTTGAGTTGACAAATGAGAGTGATTTCTAAATATTTGCTCCAGATATAGATCTTCTGTCTCCACTGTCCATGTGTATTGGTTTATTCCTGATTTAGGTCTACTGTGTCCAAGTGAATTGGTTTGTCGAAAGCTCCAAAATAAAAAAAATAGATTTTAAGATCATATAGCGATGCGTCTTTATTATCATGCGTCTGCACAAATCATATATTTACCAATAATTTACAAATATTGAAAAAAAAAAAAATTCAGGGATGAACCTTTGGAACCGATTAACTAGAGCCAGTAGATTTTAACGTAACGTTTCATAAGCACCTTTGTTTTACGAGAAATAAGAACATTTTGATCAAATCCCTGATAATTCCCACACCAATAGCACACTAGTTAATTGTCCCACCATCCCGCTTCCGTTTCACTTACTCTTCTAATTAAAGACTCTATTCTGGTCTTAGATCACAACAGATGTATCGGGTGACATGCGGGCTTACACACGTGACTGTTATATTATGGGGCCACGAGTCCTCTATCAAATAAACTGCTTTAGGGCCCTGACACGCTCCCGGTATAATTTAATATCATATACTTGTGATATAATTTAAGAGTTTTCTAGCTTTTATGTTGAAAGAGTAAAGAAAATGAGATGGTATCAAAACGATAATGGTCGAAGAAAATTCGACTTTATTTTACACTACATCCTTACAGAAGCATAGACTATGACATATCTAAGCAAATACTATAATTATAAGAAATTTATTGAAGACATCATATAGCTAGCAGTATTCTACACTGTCTACCTAATAGTATTTTTTTTTTATTAATTATGAATCGAAACAAAATATCAAAAATATAACGTAAACATTAATGCAATTAAAATCAAAGCTCACTGCATTCCAGAATTGAAGATATAAATATTGAAGCCGTTCGAATAACTCAAATCCTAGTTATAAATATAGGACATAACGTTAACACAAACAGTTATATTAATCACTATATTATTCTGCAATAGTTCTCTTAATTACATTCGATAGCGTTATTTATATACTATTAACTAGTTCAAATCACTTCGGCACTTACTATTAGTTCTGTTGTCGTTGTGAAAGCGAGACGCCGATAGCGCAGTGTAGAGCGCTATCTCACTCGCACAGTGACATAAGTCCCGCATTAAGAGCTCATAGTACAGACAGATATATGTTCGCAATTCCGATTCAAATGGCAAATGGGTAATAATGTTGACCGATATTACTTGAGTTTATTTTTACGAGCCGTTTATAGTTGAAAATGTCTTTGTATAATATATGTTGTCATTAAGCGCAGCTTGATTAGCTGTTGTTTATTGCTATTGATCAATTAAGTAGGTGAACGGGCTTTTAGAAGTACGTAAGAATGGGGTGTAGATAAAGTTCATTTTGTTATATTGAAAATTTTAATGTAGAATTTTTGGAGTATCGTTAAAAAAGTACGTTAAGTCGCTGGATATTTACTAGCTACGAAGATCTTGAAAGTTTAACTACTGAGGACATTAATGTTCAAAATAAATGAGTTGCTTTACCAAGCTATGATCGCGAGCAACATTGAAGATAAATATTTAATACCCAAAGAAATTATTTGTTGATTTAAAACAATTGCAATAAGAGAGCAAGAATTCACACTTTTGTATCATGAGAAGTGAACACTGCATCCGTTGTTACATACAAAACATTTCACATACATACAATCAACACATAATTATTTTGGGGGTAGGTGCATAAAATTAGATACAAGGTCTCTAAAGTAATAAATTAGTTTAATTAATAAATACATTAATAATATTTATAAACACAACATAAAATTTGCTACAAGTTTGCTATAAACCATATATTGTGTGGACAACAAGAAACCTATGTTGTAAGTCAAGAAAATTGCACTTACTTGCCGGTGACTTCTAACCTAAAACTTTCACAACATTAATAGGAAGTAAAATTAAACTGCCAGCAAAAATGACCACTATTGCTGATATTGCGGAGACCCAGCGAACTGCATTGACATCTCTCAGCCAGCGTATGGCAGATTTTGAAGCTCATCTGAAGGCATCGTCTCCTGGAGCTGACTTGACTAACCTCTGGAAAGACTTCAATAGTTTCAAGGATCATGTGTGGAGTGTCTTCAATGTCCTTCAGCAACAACTTATGGAGGTCAGCAGAGGTATTGACGTGATTGAGATGCGGCACAGGAAGAAATTCCTTTTGCTTGGTGGTGTCCCAGAGAAGCCAGATGAGCAGCTGACAGATACAGTGCTATGTATCATGAAACGCAACCTGGGCCTGGGGGATCTTCAACCTTCCTGCCTTACTGTTTGCCACAGACTTGGTACAGCACCCGAGGGCCGGCCACGGCCTATACTGTTCCGGTTTGCTGATCTTGCGGTGAGGACTGAGGTTTGGAAGTCCAAAACCAAGCTGAAGGGCTCATCTTTTGTGCTGTCGGAGTTTCTCACTCGTCAGAGACAAGTAACTTTTACAACGGCCCGTAAGCTGTTCGGCGTAACAAATGTTTGGACGTTGGACGGCACTATATACATCAAGCTCCCCGATGGTAACCGTCGCCGTGTGTTTAGTCACGAAGAGGTGATGGCGCTGGGTAAGGAACATGGCAAGTTGCTTGAAACTGAGGCTCCTTCTGTACCCACAGCTACTACGAAGATTCAGAGTCCGTCGCCGGTGAAGCAGGTGTCGGTAAGGCCAAAACGCAATGCTCAGAAGAAGTGATTGCACTCCTTTTTGTAAATGTTTTCCTTTTTGCGGTCTACCGTCCGTTGACTTTTATTTTTGTTTTAAAAATATATTTTCATTGATGACATTATTAGTCATTGCACACTGACAGTGACAGTTGTCAAATGTTATCATAGACACAACAAAGTCTACGCATAGAAAAGTCGTATTAAAGGATGCGTTCGGATATTTTTGTTTTTAAGTTTATTTGTAAACAGTCGACCGGCAGGTTATGCAATTTTAATTGTAGTCAAGTTAGTTTTAGAATTCCAGTTTAGTTTCCTTTTTATTGTACCATTAGTATTTATTATTTATATATACACATATTTTTATCTAGTTATATTTACATTGATGTCTGACGACTCATTTTACTCTGCTACTGACAATTCTAATGACTCATATACTTCTCTGAATGATTCTTTTTCAGTAAATAGTTATTTAATACAAGAATGTCAGAGGTACCAAAAGTTTTTAAATGTTTGTCATATTAATGCACAAAGTATTCCCCAACACCATTCGGAATTGTTGGATATGTTCACTGGTGTTCCTTTTCACGCAATTTTGATTTCCGAAAGCTGGCTAAAACCCGAACTCCCTTCAACTTTTTATAGTCTTCCGGGCTATATATTAATTCGCAACGATCGCACAGGGAAAAGGGCCGGTGGTGTTGCTATATATCTCCGTAGTGACATTCCATACAAAATTTTATTTTCTTCCCCCTCCCAGTATAACAGTAATCCGGAGTTCTTGATACTTGAGATAACTGTCAAAGGGGTTAAGGCCGTTCTGGGGGTAGTCTATTGCCCACCCACTATTGATTATTTTACCAGTTTAGAAAGTCTTTTGGAATCTGTTTCCTCAGAGTACAAACATCTCATAATCATGGGTGACTTTAATACCAACCTCGTAAAAGATACATCCAGATCACGTGAGCTGAGGGCAATCTTAGAGTCGACTAATATCTTTTGCCTTGATCTCAATCCGACACATCAGAATGATAATACTGACGACTCATGGCTTGACCTTATGCTCACCTCCTCTGTGGATTTAGTTGCCAATCACGGTCAGGTTGCAGCTCCGGGGCTTTCGCGACATGACTTAATTTTTCTCTCTTACAAAATTAAACCCCCGAAGCAGCGGCCGGCTATAATTTTCCTCCGGAACTTTGCGAGGTTGGATAGAGAGAAACTCAACAGGGATGCACAATCTATAGATTGGACTAATGTTCTTGAGGCGCCTACAGTAGATGATAAGGTTGCTTTGTTGAATAATTCATTATTAAAGCTTTATGATTCACATGCACCTTTGAAAGCTGTAAGAGTTAAGCGTCCCCCAGCACCTTGGGTAACTTTGGGGGTTCGGATGGCAATGAAGCGGCGCGATAGGGCTTTCCGAAAATATAGAGGGGATCGCAGTGACGAAAACTGGGGTCTGTACAAGTTGGCAAGAAATCGGTGTAATCAGATGGTGAGAGTAGCTAAACGCCGATACATCTGTGAGAATGTCCTCAACTCTTCACCGGCTAATATTTGGAAGTTTCTTAAATCACTTGGCATATCTAAGTCGCCATCCAATGTTTTACCCTCGAATGTGTCTCTGAATAGCCTTAACTTGCATTTTTCGGCAACTGCCAGTCTGGCTGATGATGTAAGAAGAGACACTATTCTTAATATATCTTCCAAGCCATCACTTTCTCCAAACACTTTCTCGTTTTCCCCCGTGACTGAACTCGAAGTTCTCAATATCTTTAAGACTATTAAAACAAATGCTGTCGGATGTGATGGAGTGAGCAGGAAGATGCTGACTTTAATCCTTGATTGCTTTATTCCTATTCTCACACATATTATTAACTATTCCTTGTACTCTGGTGTCTTTCCTCTAATCTGGCGTAAAGCTTTCATAATACCTCTTCCAAAAATTCCAAATCCCAGTTCAACTAGTCATTTTAGGCCGATCTCCATTCTCCCTTTCCTTTCTAAAATTCTAGAAGCTGTTGCTCACAAACAAATCTCTTCGTTCATTTTGAAAAATAACTGTCTTTCCCATCTTCAATCTGGTTTTCGTCCAGGACATAGTACATCTACTGCTCTACTTAAAGTCACTGATGATATCAGGTCCGGCATGGAGAGTTCCAAGTTGACGGTTTTAATTTTAATTGACTTTTCCAACGCATTTAACACCGTTGACCATGACATTCTACTTGCTATTTTGTCACAGATTGGGATTTCGGATTCATCACGGGATTGGTTCTCGTCTTATCTTCGTGGTCGCCGGCAGGCGGTTCGGGTTAAGCAGGCATGTTCTGACTGGCATGATCTGCTTACTGGCGTTCCACAAGGCGGCATACTCTCTCCTTTACTATTTTCGCTTTTTATTAATTCCATTACTGACATCCTCAAATGCTCTTACCATCTATATGCTGATGACTTGCAGCTTTACGCTCAAGCCGATGTCAACTGCTTAGATGACTGTATTTCCACTATAAACGGTGACCTGCGTAGTATTAGTAACTGGTCCAGGCAGTTCGGGGTATCAGTTAACGTGAGTAAATGCCAAGCCATGGTAATAGGTAGCATCTACCATATGCGTAGCCTCAATGTTCATGGTCTAGTACCTATTACATTTAATAACTCCATCATTCCTTTGTCTCCTCACGTTAAGGATCTGGGTTTATATCTCGACGATCGACTTAGCTGGGAAAAGCAGGTCAATATGGTAAGTCGGAACGTTACCGTCACACTGCGATCTCTCTTTAGATTTAAGCACTTTCTTCCATCTAGCACTAAACTACTGCTTGTCCAGGCTCTTGTGCTCCCTATTATTGATTATGCGGATGTTTGTTACTCTGATGTATCCCAAAATCTTCTGAACAAATTGGATCGACTTTTGAATAACTGCATTCGCTTTGTATTCGGACTCCGAAAATTTGATCACATTTCCTGTTACCGTTCTCAGCTAAAATGGCTGCCTATTCGCCAGAGAAGATCCCTCAGGTCACTCTGCTTGCTTTTCTCCATTATTAACGATCCTTCTGCTCCTAATTATTTAAAAAGTTCTTTTCAGTTCCTGGGTAGCTCGCACGATCGTAACCTTCGCGCTGCTGAAAATTTGCTCCTTCAGATACCTTCTCACCGTACCGGTTTTATTTCCAATTCCTTCGTGGTCACGGCAATTAAACTCTGGAATGCGCTTCCCCTTGACATTAAAAAAGCTCCCAGTAAATTTACGTTTAAACGACAAGTTCGGGAATACTTTTTGAAAACACTGGTTCCTTAGGATTTCGAATATTGATATGGTCGTCGTCATGTCATATTATATATCCATATTTTATATATTTTATCTATATCTAAGTAGTTACATCTGTATAATTTATTTATCAAAATAATATTATTTACCCATATAGGTATATTTATGAAGGTATATATTTTTATATGCACGTATATTATTTATATAGCCATCGTTAGATGTAGTAGATTTATTTATTTTTCTTATTGTACTGTTGTACCTATCCCAGCTGCTTCTCCATTTGACCCAAAGGTTGACTGGTAGATAATGCCTTGCGGCATTAAGTCCGCCTTATGTACCATAATTGTACATGAAAGTTTAAATAAATAAATAAATAAATTATGTTTTAAACAACATAACATATCATCACGCCTGTATCCCCGAAAGGGTAGGCAGAGATGTACCAATGTACACCCACAGTTCGCCGATATGTTTAAAACGTTTCATTTGTTCTAGAGGTTTAATAAAATCTTTGATAGATATTCACATTCCATTAACACATACGAGTCGCTGCAGTTGTAAAAGTTGATTAAAATGTTTGAAAGATATGTCTACTGTTAATTGATATAAATTGAATCTCTGGGTGTCTAGACTAAATGTCTGAATCTATTGTTTTAATTGAGAGTGCCGAAGAGTTAGTTGCGTCATCTATAAAAACTGTATAAAAGGTACATGTAGAGCATAGCATATGCGTATCTCAAAAGGTTAGGGCAAAGTTATACTGTTTGTTACTCGTCGATATACTCAAATAAGTTTATATCAATAAATAAATACTAATAAATAGGCAAAATATTCTTCTTTCAACAGAAAATTCTACTTGAACCAGTACTTATTATTCTGCCTACCTACTGTTGTTATCTTTACTACCATAATTAATTTTCTTTCAATTGAAATGAAACGATTTTTTACATATTAGATATAATTTGGTAAATGTTAGTTATTTAGTATAGTTAAGAAATAAGCTAGAGTGTTTTATATAACCTTTAATTTCAAAATCTCCTTAGAGGCTAATATTATTGACAAACAAACGGTAAATAAACAATGCAAGTGGAACAAGTGATTACATTCGTCCTCAAGTGATTCACGGGAGCTAAATATAGACGGCCCTTGGTCGCGAGCTGAACAAATATCTGATAAACAACTGATAACTACTGAAATAGAACATTACTACTACTTGTGAGGTGACCATATTGTGTAATTATATAATAACTTTGAGGGCAAGATTTGTCAGTCGCATAAGAAAAAAATACCGTGTATCACTTTAGTTCGTTGTCGATGGGGACGTAATTTATTCTGTATATAAAATGTTCTGCAATAGTCAACTATTTAAAAACTTGAAATATGTAACAGTAACATAATAAACATAACACTAAACTTAAAGCATGCATTTCATATATCCACAGGTCACATAAACAAGTACTTTACAGAAACACATCAGACAAAATCAAACTAGAACAAAGCCCCCTTACCCTGAACTTATAATTCACATAAAGTTAAATTACTCACAAAATCTAAATTGTAAAAACAGAAGACAGACGCACAAAAAACAATCACGCAAAATTTATCTCAAACACGCAAATATTCACTCACTGTTTTACCAACACTGAAATTATTTAATAATGGATTCTGCCACCAAATTGTGAAGTTTTGTTATTGCAGTAATCTCTTTACAGTATTGCAATTTCATTCATTCATTCAATCTACAAAAACACAAACAAGTCAACATCTGTTTTATTTTATTCTCACATTCAAAGAAAACCTAAATTGTAATGGGACTCACTTGAAAAACGCTTGTATTTTTTTGTGATTTGAGCGGCGAGTCTTTCGTCAATCGTCACTAGAGATTAAAAAGACACAAGATACATGTTTAGCGAATGTCACGCAAATTGAACTAACACGTAACCTAAAGTATTATTATTTACGGGAAACCAAACTTTTAGCATCGATAAGAGGGGTAACATGTGTTTTCAAATACGGTTTTGTTTTGCTAGATATCTTTGCAGTTATCCTGAGCGCTGGCTTTGAGTGCTTCAACGGACTTTGATCGATTACGGTTGTCAAAAGAATGTCGTCTTATGTTTAGTATTTTTAGGAATAGGAAAATGAAAAAAAATAACATTGTTTCATTCGAAAGAACTTACAACTAACTTTATATATCAACTTAAAACCTAACTAAACCATTTGACTATACTTAAACCATCGATTTCTAGACCAAATCGGAGACGTCTTGAAAAAAGGCCAGGTCAAGAGTACCCTAAACCGAAGAGCATGTATGAAGGGAATTATGTCAGTGGATGAAGCGAAACAAGTATGAAGGGATCGTAGCAAGTGGAAAGAAGTGGTCTCTGCCTACCCCTACGGGAAACAGGCGTGATTATATGTATGTATGTATCGATTTAAACCTAAATCGTATTAAAAAAAAAACATAATTTATACACGTGCCAAAACAAATGAAGCTTCGAGAAAATCTCAACAAAACAGAAATCATGGCTACCCTACCACTGAGACACAATTTACACAGATAAAAAGATTCGTATCGTTTAACAAACAAAAACGTTTGAATCCACCGCTTCTCCAAATCATCCCAAGGACTGTGGTCATGTGTCTCTTCTGTATTGGTTTTGATTTAAATGTATGTCGTTACATACATTGTGTTTGTGTCACACCTTGTACTATGAACCTTAATAAATCATTTTAGTATTTATGTTATTTAGTTTATTTACTGAGAAAACAAGAACATCATTTGTAGTATATATTTTAAACTTCTTTTTATGGGACTTTATTTCGTATCATCGACCATGGGGCCTGATTTCTCATATTTTCATAATTTGGAACTGTATTGTGCAAACCTTCTTTTTGTATCATGACTAACACAACAATACCATGTCTTAAGAGTTTCTTTACGTTAAGGTATTTATGTGAGTTACAAACATTACATAATTGAAGTAGGAAATAAGATTGCAGTATTGCACCTTTTGCTCTAAAGCGGCAGACAGGGATGTATCTTTTTAGGTACATTCTTATCACTGTTTATTTCTATGTAGCAAACAATCACTATCCTGCTAGCCTATTAGAATAAATAGTAATGACTAAGACAAATACTGCAATACTAACTAAAGTATAATCAAACATACACGAATACCACCTTAATCCGGATAAAACCAGCCTCAAATTAGATCACAACCAATGGACACGTAAATCCGACCATAATACGTAACACCAACATAAAAATGGCGTTCCCAACGATTAGGGTGACCACAATAGAGGCATAACGTGGCCGTCAACGTGACACGTAGAAACTTTAGAGAATAGATAAGAAACTATAGAGTGAGTCTATCAGAGTTTGAACCGTAAGCACTAGTATGAACTAGTTTTGTCGTGAATTATGTAGGAAGATAGAGTTTGCCGTTTTAATAAATCTATCTAAAACACTAATATTATCCTAAAAATGTCAAAACCATCGATATTTTCGTATATAAACTTTTCGTTGCGCGAAAAATAACTTAACTCAGTAAACGAATGCACTAGATACAGACTAAAAAGTGATCTCGCTTAGCACAAAGGGAAACTAGCGATAGTAGCGGTCTATGTATATGTAAAGTCTATGCGTAGAAACTAACACGTGACTAAACGATTCGTGTCTCTCAACTTAATAATAATGTTATAAATAAATAGATAAATAACTCTTCACACTTTAAGTGGTCATCGTGGGTTTTATTTTTAGAAGGGCTTGAAAGAAAGGAGTATAATGAACGTCTAGCGCATGTAAAGGTATTGCGATTATGAAGAGGACTTTAATACAGGGTGTTAAAATTAATGTTGTACTAGCACCGAACAATCATTACTGTGACAGCTCGCGAGCATGCCGCGAACGCACTAGTGTCAATAACGCCGCCCGCCAGACGTGCGCGCGCTGCGTTTGTCTGATGTGGATGCACCTTTTTAAGACTACAGCCACTTTGAAAATAAAATACTTAAAAAAGAAACGACATGTACACGAAACCTTTCGATAAGTAAATACTGTGACGAACTGTCATCGTTACTGAACGTGACAAGTCTTAAAAAAATAAAAATCATTGTTAAGAATCCGTATGTGCTGATACAATTTAAACCGAAATTGTACAAATATATTCAGCAAATAAAAATAACTATGGCTCATACGCAGTTTTGAAAAGGTCGTGATTGAGATATTAGTTATCATGGAGATTTTTACTGATAATACGTTTACTTAATGTAAGTAAGTGAATAGCCTCATGGAAAAAAAATAGGAATGCTATTAATTAACTTGGATTTCTTATTTCATTTAGTTTAAAAATAAAAGTTTTGAAATTTAAAAGACCAACACTTCGTGTTAACCTTCTGTGATTGTTGTGAAATAAGTTACTTCCCTACTCTTCATTTATTAATATCTACAATTCACTAAAAGTCTTACACTACCATTTACAAGCACACTGCTAAACGCAGATGAACACCGCAATATACCTTTTAGTCAAAACAAATCCAATCTTAATTAATAAACCAACCAATCAAATCAAAACACAGACCAAGCCCAACCACTGCATTTCACAGATCAAGCCCACACGTTTTCACTACCGACATCATTTGACAAGATATTTGTTCAAACCTGGCCATTTTAAAATAGGCAAATCAAGTCAAAACACAGGTCAACCCAAATCACTGCATTTTACAGATTAACCACACGTTTTTACTACTGACCACATTAATAAGATTTTTGCTCAAACCTGGCCATTTTAAAAGAAGCAAATCAAATCAAAACCCAGGCCAAATCGAACCACTGCATTTCACAGATCAAGCCCACACGTTTGCACTACTGACAACATTTAACAAGATATTTGTTCAAACCTGGCCATTTAAATTGGCCAGTATGAATGATAATATTCACCAATACACTACACAGTTTGCTCATTTGTTTTTAAATACTTTTAGAGCGATACATGGCCCGTCCGAGACTGGAGTCGGCGCCCATGCCATATCTTAATTGAGCTGGCTATGTTGTATAGTGGGATTGTAGTATATTGGCCACTGGTAAATGAATATTTAAATGGAATGCTCTAATTTTTCATACCCATCTTCCCCACCATATCTATATCTTGCATGTATTTTAGGAATTGAAGAAATTATTTTCTTCTTTTATTATTTTATCCTAACTGCGACGAGTTAGGATAAAATAATTAACATTAGTCTAAATAACTGTTTTATTTTTTTAACGATAAAATAAAATAGAACATTTCCTTTTTCTTGAGAACATGTTTAATTCGGACATAGTTTACAAATTACTCTTCTAATTATTCAGTAAATATCTATATCTGTACTAAATAGAAAATAAGTCATTTCTAAAGTCAAGTTATTTTTTATAATAAATGCAACGCAATAAGAATCAATACAAAATAGGAGGAGTTTCTACGTCACTGATAATATTATCTCAATCATATGATCTTTAAGAAGGTCCCAAGGTTCTTTCTTAAACTTTCCATTCATAATATATTACAATAAATGTGACAAGTGATGTCACTAATCCTTCTCAACTTTTATCGGACATAATTTCGCCAAAACATCTCCTGTGTTAGGGAATTTATAGTGCCTCGATGAATGTTTCCCATAAATTTCAAATCTATGCACTGAAAACACCCATAATTTGAATGCTAATGGCTTTCAAGTTGGAGTAGGCCTTATTTACACAGTTTTTAGACCTCTATATGTACACATATCTGCATTATTGTTATTCAAACCCTAATCGGACGTGACTTTCGCAAATTCAAATAGACAAATAAAACGTCATAATCCTTATCCAAATCATAAGACATTGACTGATCAAATATTTCATCTAATCCCTTACCATTGACTCCTTCGATCGCTTCATATTTTGCAATAATCTTTGAAGTTTGCCGATAATATGACGTAGCGTGACGTAGTGTTGTGTTGTCTTATCGATAATCCGTTTAAAATTCTTAGGGGCGGGGCCTATTAAGATGACAGTTATCGACGAAAATAGAACAAACGCAAGTCAAAGATCACGCGAGTCGATAAATAAGTGATGAAGTTGTCGATGACAAATTGTTTTATCAGTTTAATAAAGGAGTCATTTTGGAACACATAAGTAGATACATATTTTCAGAGTCTTACTTTTCATGATATCCAAAGTACCACCTGTACACGCGTGCTCCTGAACAACGCTACAAAAACAATGTCCGCGCGGCTGAGTACTGCTCCACAAAAATCTGGCTACTATGCCATTGATAACGCTAAGAAGAAGAAAACAGTAGCAGGTCAAGCATGATTTTAATGGTCATACTCGCAAAAGTAAACAAAATCTTTTTTCTTTTTAACCGACTTTAAAAAAAGGAGGAGGTTCTCAATTCTCGTTTGTTCTTAATAATCAAGTAGCAGTTTTAAAATTCTCGACACTTAATATTTACAGCATTAAGATAGTATGCAGAATGTATTTACAAATATTATAAACACCATTAGTATTAAATGTGGCTGTAATGGAAATATTTGGTGTATATTTATTTCTTCTTCACTAGAATACTACGTCATAAATACTTTGCATACTCAGCAAACAATTTCCATTCTTTTGTTTGTTTAAACGGCACTTGTGCAGTGTGCAGTCGGGAATTCTTGGACTAAGGATGTCAGTTAAACAGTTAATAAACATTAATATATAAATAAATAACTGAATGGTTTACAGGAAGATAAATCAGTGCAAGGGTTAAAGAAATTAACTTATCAAGTAACGATATAAGCCCTTGCATAAGAAAAACAAAATGTTTGAAAAAAAACATAGGGAATAGCCAATCAATAAATAAGGTTGAATGATACAGCGGGGTATACATTAGTTTGCCAAGAATTTATTGTCATGTTTTACACTTTTTAAATATCCTATTTAAGTGCAGATTTACAACATGTAAAGCGTGGCCAATTCTCAACACCCCTACATTGACTGACATTGGTCAATTATGTTTAAATTAGCCGAGCGCGCTGACCGGGCTACACCGACGCCGGCGCATCCATACACTGCCATATCAAAATAATTATACAGAAGGTACGTTCTATTAGCAGTCGGATTGCATATACCCTTCACTTTTTGTACGAGTTATATCTAGGCTCATAGATCATCGTGCCTTCGACTCATGGATAAAAACTTTACCTAATACTAAGACATAATGTTTTTGAACTGCTGCTTGAGTATTTTGGTCGATTCGTTATGTCGCGAACCTACAAAAATCTTGATTTGATACTTTGATACAAATTATGATTATTTTAGTCATCAAGAGGATATACCTCGGAAGTGATTAAATACACCATATAAATTTTATTGTAGTCGGGTTTTTTTTTGTACATTCATGAGCTATCTATTATTATTCTACATATACGGATATATCACTTTTAATTATTTTAGACTCTAAGTCCAGGCCAGGCCATTCTGATATCCCGAAAATTTATAATAAC